>WOXC01004119.1:0-630732 GCA_011680675.1 Gymnobelideus leadbeateri
CCCCAATCCTGCTGCAGGTTGAGATATCCCATTTAGTATGTATGTCATTTTCTCCCTGAACTAAATTCAATGTGAATGTGGTTTTGCCTTTTTAGCCTTCCTTATTCTCCCCCTCCTTGCACCCACTTCCCCTACATGAGATAGTTTACCCTACCATGTCTCTCCCCATCTCCTCTTGCCACTTTCCTCTCTCACCTCATAATTTCATCCCTTGAGTACTCTCCTTCCCAACAAAATCAACCTATGCCCTCTTTCCATATATAACTGTAGCCATATACACACACATTCACATATGTATTCATATGACCACACCCCCTTCTTCCATTATTTTCATAGAGAGAAAGATATCATCAGTCACAGATATTGCTTTTCCATATAGGAATGTAAATAGTTCAACTTTGATAAGTTCCTTTGATTTCTTTTCCGATTACCTTCTCAGGCATCTCTTACTTCTTGGCGCTCTGATGTCAAATTTTCTATTAACTCTGGTTTTTTCCTCAAGAATGCTTGAAAGTCCTCTATTCCACTGAATGACCATATTTTCCCCTGAAACAAAAAATACTCAGTTTTGCTGGGTAGGTGACCTTGGGTTCATCTTCAGTTCTTTTTGCCCTCTGAGATTATATTCAGTGCCCTTCGATCCCTCAGTGTAGAAGCTGCCAGGTCCTGGGCTATTCTGATTGTGTTTCACAAATATTGAAATTGTTTCTTCCTGGCTGCTTGTAGTATTTTCTCCTTTGATCTGGGGATTCTGAACCTGGCTATAATATTTCTGGGGAGTTTTCTTTTTTTGGGATCTTTTTAGAGGTGATCGTGTGATTCTTTCAACTCTATTTTGCCCTATGGATCTAAACATCAGGGCAATTTTCCTTGAGAATTTCTTGAAGGGTGATTTCTAGGTTCTTTCTTTGATCATGGCTTTCAGGTAGTCCAATAATTTCCAAATTATCTCTCCTGGATCTATTTTCCAGGCCAATGGTTTTTCCCATGAGATATCTCACATTGCCTTCTAATCTTTCATTTGTTTGGATCTATTTAACAGCATCTTGATTTCTCATAAAGTCATTAGCTTCCATTTGCTCCAGTCTAACTCTGAAGGAATGAATCTCCTCAGTGAGCTTTTGAGATTCTTTTTCCATCTGGCAAATTCGACTTTTTAAGGCATTCTTCCCCTCACTGCCCTTTTGGGCCTCCTTTGCCATTTGAGCTAGTCTATTTTTTAAGGTGTTGTTTTCCTCAGTCAGGCTGTTGACCCTCATTTCATACTTTTCCTGCATCCTTCTCATTTCTCTTTCTAATTTTTCCCTCCACTTCTCTTATTTGATTTTTAAAGTCCTTCTTAAGGTCCTCTATGGCCTGCAACCTGCTCATGTTTTCCCTTGGGACTTTTGGAGCAGGACTTCTGACCTCACAGTCCTTTTCCCGCTCTATGCCCCCAAAATAGGAGTCTAGGGTTGCATTTTTCTGTTTCCTTTGCCTTGGCATGTTGCCACTTAATTGTTTGACTTTGGCTTGTTGCCACACTATGGCTTTAAGGCCAGCTAGAGGAATTTTCTGCTCCTAACGTGTGGGGGCAACTTCCTGCTTTCTGGCAAGCTGTAAACCCACCCACGACTCTCCACTCCTAGATCACAATCCAGATCCAGATATCCCAAAGTGCAATGGACCAAGTAGAGAAGTAATGAGCTCCCTATCACTGGAGGTCTTCAAAGAGAGGCTGGATGAGTCCATGAGAGTTTGTGGAGAGAAATCCTGTCCAGGAAAAGGTGTAAATGGTAGGGGCAGTGGAATGAGTACTGAACTTGGAGTTGCAACCTGCCTACTCTTGGTTCCTAGTTCTTACACTTATTATCTCAGTGACCCTGGGCAAGTCAGTTCATCATTCTTGGCCTCAGTTTCCCTAGCTGTAAAATGTAGGGCTGAACTAGATGATTCTTAAGGTCCTTTCCAGCTGGAAATTCTATGATCCTGAGCCCTTGGTTAAGGATGCATATCCTACAATTGTGAAGTCCCTTCCAATTCTGATTTTGGTGAATTCCTCTGTTTCCAGGAAATCTACCATCTTCCTTTAATTTCTAACCTTTTAGAAAAAGTAGTTTATGACTCTTCCCTTAGTTCTTTATCACCTATATTCTCAACTTGTAATCGAACTTCCACCCACTCTAATGAAACTTCTCTCTCCATTGTCACCAAAGATCTCCAAAACACCACCTAGTGGCCCTTTTTACAACCATCATCCTCAGTGACCTGCAATACTTGACACTTTTGATGGCCCCATTTTCTTGGTATTTTCTCCTGTCTTTGCTTCTAATAAAGCAATCTCACTGGATTGATCCTCCTTCCTCTTTTCACTGCCTATATTCTTTGCTGATTCCCCTTCCTCCTACAACCCCTTTTAATGTAGACATTTTCCAGGACTCATTCCTCAACCCTCTTCTCTCTTGACACTTTTCTGGAAATTTTATCCATTTCCTGGCTTTAATATAACAGATGAGTCCCAAATTCATGGCTCTTGTCTGAACCTCTCTCTGAGTTCCCAGATAATTTTTGCAAATTGCCTGCATGAAATCTTTGTCTTGGTAATTCAGCAACACATCAACGTCAACCTGTTCAAAGTCGAACACCTTTTTCCCCAATACCTGCTCCTCCACCTGACTCCCTGATTTCCATTAACTGAATTCCTAGCCACTCAAGTCAAAAATGCTAATGTAATCTTTGACTACTTTCCTTTGTCAACGTGCAACCAACAAACATAATCTCATATCCATCCCCTCCTCCCCATTCCCATTACCAACAGCCTAGACCAGACCTTCAACTTGTACTCTTAATACTTATCCCTATCTGGTCTCCCCACTTCCAGTTTCTCCCCTATTTAATCTCCATAATACACAATTGGAAGTTTAATCTTTCTAAATCAAAGCTCTGAACACATTGTGCCTCCTGTCTGATACCTCCCAATCATCTACTAAATGAAATCTGCAACCTCTTAAGCTGAGGGCTGAGGATCCTTTACCATCTAGCTCCACTTGACATCTCTAACCTTATCTCCCACTACTCCCTATTATGCCTCCAAAAATCTGGTCAAACTGGACCACTTGTCATTTCCTCCTTAGTTGATTTAGTTATGCCATTTCCCCATAATTGGAATTCACTCTCCAGACCCATTATCACCTAGCCAAGTTTTTCTTCTCTTCAAGACCCAGTTCAAATGCCATCTCATTCATGGAGACTTCCCTTATCCTCTTGGATAACTGGCTCTCTCTTCTTGTGAGCACTATGCACATCTTTTTTGTACATATCACATCCTAATTTGTATTGTATTTTTTGTAGGCATGTAGTATCATCAGAACTTTATAAGTACTCTATTAATCTTTCTATCTCTCCTAATAGACTCTAAGTTTCTTGAAGGCAGAGACTAAATCTTATTCTCAGGCAGCTAGATGGAACACTGGACCTGGAGTTATGAAGACCTGAGTTTAAATATGGCCTCAGAAATTTACTAGCTGTGTGATCATGGGCTAGTCAATTAACCTCTGTATGCCTCAGTTTCCTCAACTGTAAAATGGGGATAATTATAGCACTTACCTCAATCAAATGAGATAATATTTGTAAAGTGCTTAGCATAATTCCTGGCACATAGTAGGTGCTTAATAAATGTCTGTTTTCTTCCTTTTTCCTTATTCATTTTTGAGTCTTTGCACATAATAGATACCTAAATATTTGATCTATCTAAATGAATGTACAAAAGAATGGCATGATTAACTAAACATTAAAGACAATATAGGAATTCAGAGAAGGGCACAATTTCTAAGGGATAGGAAGATAAGAAAGGCTTCATTGAACAATGATTTGAACTGGGCCTTGAAGCTAGGATAGAAATTAGATAAGCAGGAAAAAAGTTGTAAGCAAAGGTGAGAAGATATATAAACCAATGAGATGGAACAAGACAAACAGAAAATAACAGTGAAGAAGGAGATAGGTACTAAAACAAGAAGCTGTTATTATACTCCAAAACCTGGTGTTTTGCATATGGAAACAGATCATCCCCTACAAGGCTCAGAGAAATGTTAATCATCAATTTATTAAAGAATGTGAAATATTAACAGGCAAAATAATCAATCATTGAGCCATTGTAGAAAGAAGAGGAAAGGGCAAAGGACCTCTAGAAAGGTCAGCATCAAGTGAATCAGTACAGTTTAGCAGAAGGAGGACTGGGCAAGACTTGAAGTCAGAAGACTTGAATTCATATCCTGGCTAGGAATGTCGTCTTGGACATGTCACACTACTACTCTTCGTCTCAGCTAGTCAATAAACATTTCCTAAACTCTTCCTATGTGCCCCAATCTCTAAAATGGGGACATTACCACCATATTACCTGCTACAAAGCATTATTGTTAGGAAAGCACTTTGCAAATGTCAAATCACTATACAAATGTGAGCTATTATTATTATATGGCAACAAGACATGTATAATCTAATATCCACAGATCTCCTTAATCTTGCAAGTCAATCTAAACAGTGTTTCTGTGGTTTGATGAAAAGTACTATGTACTGGAAAATATATAAGCACAGAAAGGAATGAAAACCAGACCAATTACCAAGTAGCCTTCTCCTTCACATTCAAATTAAATTATAAGAATATGACTTTTTGGAAATCATACTCTCTGAAATAAAAATGGCAAGATTCAAGGTTTAAACCTACACCCCTCTATCGTTTCCTTTTTTTGTCTCAGTGTGGGAGGGAAGGTAGGAAGGAGGAGGAGAGGGATAGGGTTGCAAAAAGAAAAATGAGAGCATCTTTTTTTTTTTTAACTTATTGAACTAGAGATCCCATGACAATGGGAGAAATTGTTGCCTTTAACAAGGAAGCAAGGAAAATTCCACTAGGTCCTGAAAATTCCTGAAAGGCAAGATGGTAAGATACTCTTTGTGACATCAATGTCCTACCCAGCACTGAGGACAACTAAAAGAGGACTTTCCCTTCTATTTACTACCATTATTAACCCTTTCCAAATGATTAAAGCTTAGGAGAAAATCATTCCAAAGTTTTGGACTTGAAAATGTAGCTGCTACATGTTCATCCATCACATATCATCGCAGAAGTCCAGAGACAACACAGCCAATCATCTTTTCTTCCTATGGTTTTCCCTCCCCTTAATTCTTCTATTTGTGTTCAAAGTACCACCCTTCTTGAGGTCATCAAGATCAGATTCACCTTTACTCTTTTCGCTACCTCCTCTACTGTAGCTAATGAATTGCTAAGAATAAACAGTGACTATTGCCCACATCTGGTCCTCTTTTCTTCCCTCCCACCTCAACTACTCTAGTTCAAGCCCTTGATTTCTTCTCCTCTTCCCTACTATTAGAGCCATCTAACCTTCTCCATGCCCAGCTTATCCTTCATATTGTTGACCAAATCTAAAAATGCATAATTATGATCCTACTGATGCCCAACTCAAGGGTCTTTCATGGCATCCCAATCCCAGCATCTATGACCCTTTGCATTCTAGTTATAACCTACATTTCAAGTCTTGTCTCATGGCAAATACTCCCAGTGACACATTCTATGATACGGATACTACACTGCTCAGTCTCCCATTATCATTTTGCCTCTCACTACATCTCTATCTACTGAAGTCCCACACTTATTTCAGGGTTCAACTCAGATATCACATCCCATGGAATCTTTCCTGACCCTCTTTGCCCTCACCCCAGCAAGGTCAAAGGCATCAAACTTATGACATTTTGCCCAGCCTTCTCCTTTCCATTTATCATACCCTCCATTGTATCACAGTTATTTATAAGCATCTTCCCCCACTCCTCTGCTATTATACTGTTAATATAATACAAAACAAGTATCATGTCCATATTTCTTTCTCTAGCACCTAGCACAACACAGAGTGAGTACATCAGAAATCATGGATGAAATGAACTGAAATGACTGAAGCAAGAGAGCACAAAAATTGGGAAGAACAAGATCAGGACTCAAGTCTTAGTTCTGACTTCTTAGCTGAATGAATGAATCAAAGCAAGACCATTCTTCTGGGCCTCAGTTTCCTCATATGTGAAAGGTCAATGAATCTGGTCCCATGTACCTTAAAAGGGGGTTATGAAATGTAAATAAATCCATGTATTCATAATAACTTTGTAAAAACACAAAAATATCTAAACAAATCTGAGTTGTTTGTTTTTATATATCATCTCACCCTCTCCTGCAGCTAAAGCACAGCCTTGACTCTCATTTGTACCTCTCTTGCATTTATAAAATCTAATTTGAAGAAGCTTTAGGGTCTGTGTGGAAGAAAGGAAGGAAGGAAAGAAGGAAGGAAGGAAGGAAGGAAGGAAGGAAGGAAGGAAGGAAGGAAGAAAGAAAGAAAGAAAGAAAAAGAAAGAAAGAAAGAAAGAAAGAAAGAAAGAAAGAAAGAAAGAAAGAAAGAAAGAAAGAAAGAAAGAAAGAAAGAGAAAGAAAGAAAGAAAGAAAGAAAGAAAGAAAGAAAGAAAGAAAGAAAGAAAGAAAGAAAGAAAGAAAGGAAAGAAGGGAAGGAGGGAGGGAGGGAAGAAGGAAGGAAGGAAGGAAAGAGATGAAAGAGAAGAAAGAAAAAGATGATAGATGAGAAGAAGAGAAAGAGGGAGGACAGGAAAGAGAAAGAATGGAAGAAAAAGAGGGAGACAGAGGGCAGAGAGGGAGGAGAAAAGAAAGAATGAAATTAGGTGAGACATCAGAGGATTTTATATTCAATTCTTATTTTGAATAGATACTAGATACTAAAAAAAGTCATCTTTGAGCAAGATTCTCCCTCCCCCCCCCACCAGTATTATTGTTTCATATCTAAAAGGGCTATACTTGAAATCATGCACATGCAAAAAAATGTTTTAATGCTGAGTAAATATCAAGGAAAGATCTTAGGCTAATGGATATTCTTGATTAGATTAACCACTCTAACACTTGAAATCGCTTTGATAAGCTAAGAGATTAAAAAAAAAAGCACAGCAATCCTGCCAGCCTGAAAAAAAAAAAATCCTTCTCTTTAACGCCACAAAAGATTCACAAGCTGTCTTCAAATTTAAACATTACCACAATGGTAAAATTGTATGGCTATAGTGAATTTACTTCAAATTGATCAGCCACAATTTGATTTTTGGTCCTCTAAACGCACTGGGTAGAAGGCAACTGAAGTTTCTGGAAAGATGCAAAATTCATGTAAATTACCCTATGCAAAAAAAGGATAACTGCATTATCCTGCAGTAGGAACTGATACCTATCAGACTTACCCAGGAGAGAAGTCTTATGTCTTCCTAAGCAAACTATGTTACCTTAGAATCATTCTTTCTCTCTCTCTCTCTCTCTCTCTCTCTCTCTCTCTCTCTCTCTCTCTCTCTCTCGAACTAAATAATGACCTTTTAGTTCTGGATCCTATTGTCTCTAAGATAAATAGTAACAATCCCTTACTTCAGAGGATCTTGGCCTTTTCTGTGCCACAGACAACACTTTGCAAATCTAATAAAGAATACAGCACTTTTCTCATAAAAAAAAAATTCATGAACAAAACAAAGAACATTGGATTATAAGGGAATTCAATTATACTGAGATACATTTATAAAATTAAGCAAAAAAACAAGCTCATGGACCTCAAATTATAAACCCTCAGCTAAAAAACAAATGAAAGATCAGAAACCAAATGTTTTTAAATGATATTTTAAAGGATAATTGGTGACTAATTCTGTACTTTTAAGACTGTTTAAAATTATTTAATTCAAATTAAGTTCAGTCTCATAGAATATAAAAGTCAAAGGAGGACTTATAAATTATCTTACTTTATAGACTGAGGCGGTGTCTCAAAGGGGTAAAAGTAGCTTTCCCAAGGTTATCAGTGAATCAGCCAGAATCCTGGTCTCCTAAAGGTCAGTATGGTATTCTTTTCATCATATATAACATATTCTATTGCAGTCAACAGAGAAATGAAAAACGTAAGGAAGCTTTTTCACGTAACTTCCTCAGATTTGATTAACTAGAGGGCCTATGTAGAGTTAGAGAGCAGGAGAGTACTGAAGATCTTTAGATCATTTTATCTAGGAACAATCCCCAAACTCTGAGCTCCTTACTTAATTAGAACTCCCCATGATATTGCATACTACTTAAAAAGTTTTGTGTCCTAACAGGAGCCTTTCTACATGGAAGGCACTAAATAAATGTTTTTGAAAGAATCATGGACTATTTGAGTTCAAAATATAAACTTCACATGATCCACATGATCCATTGGTATCCTCAGGATGTCCAGAGGATGCAAGAAAAAACATTATGTAGGATGGACCTCCTGTGACTGATTTGGAAGAGGACACAAATAAAAGTTGCAAAAAATAGTCAGAAATGGATTATTTCTTCATCTTCACAAGATGGAAACCTCAAGTCTCTAGTGCTCAATAGTCTATTATTGAGCAAAGTGACCAGTCCTCAACATCGTACTACCAGGATGCCACACTTTGGGTGGTCATTATCTGGAAGTCATACTCACTGTGTGTCTGTTTTAAAGTCAATCTTATGTCACTGAAAAGGGAAGGCAGCCTCTCAACAAAAAGGGTCTTCACATGACAAATATTGTAGAAACCAAGGGGAGTAACAGTAGTCATAAAAATCATTTCCCTTTTTGTGTATGTACCATTTCTCCCAAACCATGCTGTAAGTTCTTTGAGAACAAGTGAATGCCTTTTCTTCTTGTATCTCCCAATAAACTTAGAATGGTGCCAGAGACTGGTATTTAATAAATATTCATTGATTCATCGAAAGAGGGAAGATAGAATGCAGGAGAATTTTTTGGCCAGAATGGGCCCTAAATCCAAAAACAAACAAGGGGAAATACATGATATCTTCCACATACCTTTAAAATAGAACAAAAAAACTGATAGGTGGAATGTTGCTGCCAAACTGGAATTCAGAAAAGCATGAGACTTGTAAAAACAGATGCAAAACAAAGAAAATAGAACCAAGAGAAAAATATGCATGATTCCATGTTTGTTTGAGGAGGCAACACTAAAAAGTAGCTGGACTCAGATTAAATGCAATGATCAACATTGGTTCCAGAGAGCAGATGAAGAGACATACCTACCTCCTTGGCTGGGGGGAGGGATGGGAAGGCAAGGAGGTCAGTATGGATTTCAGATGCCAAATATTGCATACACGGACAGATGAAGTCACTGTGTCCAGTTTGGTTTTGCTTAATTGTATTTCTTTGTTGTAAGTGTGGGGTGGAGGGAGTATACAGGGTGTCCCAAAGGTCTTAGAGCAGTTTAAGCTTGAATAAACTTAAAACTACACTAAAACTTTTGAGACACCCTGCATTCAGAAATGACTGTGGTACAAAATAAAAGGCAACAAAAAGATAATTTTTAAAAATCCAAAAGGAAAAAAACAAGTCTAGTAGAATGAACACTGCATTTGGAGTTAGAAAACCTAGACTAGAATTCTGACGCTTTCACTTACTCTCTCTGATCCTTACTATGTGACCCTAGTTATACCAAGTATATTCTAGACAACATATTAACCCTTATATAAGCTGAGATTTTTTAATGGAGAGACAGGAATTCTAACACCTAGAGTTCCTACCTGCCAATAGTAACAGAGCTAATGGATTTCCCAGGTAGGATCTAAACCCGGGTGATTTCTATTCCAAGTCAAGCACACAATCACCCACTGGTCCTATTTCCTATGTTTGGAGCCACAAATAATAAGTCTACTTCATCTACCAAATGGCAACTTTCCTGATACATGAAGAGTCATCATCCTAAATCTTCTCTTCTCCAGGTTTGGACTTGGCAGAATCTCAGAGTTTGAAGGGATTATTCCAATCTGTCCCTGGATAGGAATTTCATCTACAATATCCTTGACAAATAGCTTCACCGATGAGGAAACTCACCACTCCCTGAAGGAGAAAATTCCACTTTAAGACATCTCTAATGGTTAGGAAGTTTTATTTCCAATGAGCCATTTCACATCAAAGATTAGGGAATATATAACTAATTAAATCTACGTGATGGTCTGTATAAGTATAATAATAACCAAATACCTTTTTTGACTTATCCACATTGGTGGTAGTAAACTAGTTCACAAAGAACCCAAGTCTGGTTGATTACTGATCAGCAGGCATTTTCCCACATTTATCTCCCATCTCCAAGGCTTGAGTAAAACCACACCCAGTTTTTCCTTCCATTATTTGGTCAGAGATTTAAGAATCAGGAGCTAAAAGCTATATGGGGCCTTAGAAATACCTTTTCAATATAAATCTTCTAGTCCAATCCAATATTTCTGCTCCCTTCTATGTAAAAAGTTTATATTAATGCAAGTCTGGAAGTAGCTAAGTGTCATAGAAGATAGAACATTGGAAGTTGTTATAGGAATGTAAATTTTTAAGATGTTAAGTGCACCTGGAGTCTATGGTGGGAGGCTTGTTTTTCAGGAATGCCCACACCTTGGTGCTTTGTGATTGTGGGTCAAGAGGTTGTTACGTTCTCAGACCCAGGAGAAGGCTATATAATCCTTGATGTGAGACTTTGTTTTGGGGCTCACTTTGAGAAGTGTTGTGTGATTCGATCAGATGAGACTCTGGGCAGCCGTTGAGAGCCCTCCCCGGCTTTGAAAACCCAGATCTTGATGCTTCCCTCTCTGGTAACTGTGATTTGGTATGGATGTAATGGTTGGACAGTTGGAGACCTGTCTGCTTGAAATGTTTCTGTCTGTATACTCTGAAGTTCGGGATGCTGATCTTTTTCCCCTGAACAAGGTAAAGGATATATTTGATTGATTAAAGCAAGCTTGTTAACCCATTTTGAGTTGTTTTCCTTTAGAAAAGCAGATCTTTAAACCTGTGTTGGCAGCCACCCTGGGGATGCTGGGGTACTTGCTGCTACAGAAGTGGAATCAAGAAGACTCATGTTTAAAACCTGCCTCAGACAGTCACTAGTTGTGTAACCATGGGAAATTAACCTTTTTTCTCTAAGACTCAGTTTCCTCATCTGTAAAATGGAGAAAATGATGATGTCTTCATATATAGGGTTATTGTAATAAAATATGTAAATCATTTTGCAAACCTTAAGTGGCATATAAAGTTACTATTAATGTTGCTATTACTATTACCCCCTCCTATCTCACAGTAATGTTGTAAGGAAAGAATTTTGTAAATATTAAAGTATCATATCAAAGATTTCTATCTCTTCTGTAGCTAAAGAAAAAAAATAGTAACAAAATACAGAATACTGTTAAGCTGTGGCCTGAAAATCAGGTTCTCTTATTTTAGTTTTCATATTTTTTCAGATTAGCAAACATGTATTTTCTCTCCTTTCCATCTACCCCCTTTCATAATCAATAATACAAAGTAAAGGAAAATACCCACACCAAATATGCAGGGAAAAGAAAAACAAATCCCTGCATCAGCTGTGTATGAAAATGTATTTCTCATTCTACAATTCTGGCCAGATGGTAAAGCATGCTTCATCCTTGGTCCTCAGGAATTAGGGCTTATTATTGCTCAGTCTTAATATCTTTCAAAGTTTTCTTATAATGTTATCATTGTATATATTGTTCTCCTGGTTCTCATTTTATTCTAAATCAATTCAAAGATCTATACAGCTTTCTCTGAAACTATCCATTTTATCATTTCTTATGGTACAATAAAATTCCATTACATTCATAATGGCTGGGACTGTTATCACTGGGTCAAAAGGTATGCACAGTTTGCTTACTTTCAGAACATTGCTCCAACTTAGAGAGTAGTAGATCCAGACATTCCAGATTTCTAATATAAATAGGGCAACTGGGGGGAAGTGTCCCCTAGATCTGTTGAGGTGGGGCATTTTTCATGTAGTTGAGCATATGTTCTGTCCCCTTATACTAGACCACAGGCTCTGGACCTTTGCTGAAAGAAGTGAGCCACCAGCAGCTACTGAATGGTCCAACTACGTCCCACTGACTAAGGGTTGTATTGAAGATAAGTGGTGTGGGATGGCTAGGTAGCCAAGTGAATAGAACACCAGCCCTCGGGTCAGGGGGACCTGAGCTCAAATCCGACCTCAGACACTTAATACAAAAACTAGCTGTGTGACCTTGGGCAAGTCACTTAACCCCAATTGCCCTACCTTCTCCCCTTCTAAAAGCAAAACATTAAAAATTTAAAAATTTAAAAAGGAAGATAAGTGGTGATGGAGCCAGAAATAGCTATCCTTCAGCAGTCCACAGAAATAACCATAGAAAAGTTCCACTTCCTTCTCCAGGGCTCAATCTAAATATCTCCCTTGAACTGCTAAGAGGGATGGGGAGGGAGAATTACGAAGATGATGAATAGGGGATTTCTCCTCTCTCTTCCTGTCCAGCAGCTACAAAGACCATGAGCAAATGGCAGTGAGGTCAGGTATGTGTCACTTAAGCAAACATAAGATGGGACTTTCAAGTCCTCTTCTCTTATTCATTTCTTTCCTCGAGCTCAGGTCAGTCAGTCGGCCAAATAGATTCAGTAAGCATTTGTTATGTGCCAAGCACTGTCACTGATAAGCAATACAGAGAAACCCAGGCTTTCAGACCTGGAGATAACCTTGGGAACTGAAGAAGTCAGGAGTTCTTGTATTGATACCAGGTGCCCAACAAGAGATGACTTTAAAATATCTCTTAAAAAAGAAAAACACCACCTTCAGAAGGATTCTTAATCTAAGAAGCTACAGCCAGCACCATGTTAGGCTAGCTAATAGATGTGAACCTTGTGAATCTCTTGGCCTGTGCAGACCTGATATGAATGGGAAATATCTATTCAGAAGCCCTTCTTCCAGAAGCAAACCAAAAGATGATGAGTTATTGTTCTATGACTTAAATATTTGCTAATGTATAATTATTAGTTTTTTTGTGTTGTAAGCATTTCTTTTTTGGTAAAGGAAATGTCTTATACCTGAAACTCTGTATACAGAGCTTTTTTTTTTCTTTTTTCACTTTTAAAGGTGATAATATATATAAGCCATACCTAAGCTTTGTTTTAGAAAATTTTCCCTGGAGTTCTAGAGTAGAAAAATAGCAAGACATGATATGAAAAAAAATGTTTTCTTATCTTTGGGGTCAGGTTGCCCCATGATTGAATCCAAGTCTACTTGATGCCAGAGCCCATTGTCAGAGTAGGCACACTTTGGGTCCCAAGTGACACTAAAGTAGAGCCATAACCTGGGTTTGGCACCATTCTTTATTTTAAATCACACTTCTGGGCAGCCAGTAGACACTTAATGGAATTGAATTTTATACCAGTTTAACATCTCTGTTGCCAGTTATAACTTACAACTAATCTCAATGCTGTTGGTTGAACACAGGACCTGACTTTGCCCATGCATGACTCCAGACATCAGACCTTCACCATTTCACAGTGGCAGAGCTCTTTTGATCTAACTGATATCATATGTAATAAGGGATGATGGGAGACTTAATTAATTTGCTTTCCAGAAATCTGAAAAGTCTGGTTTAAAGCCAAGTCACAGTCCGAGGGATAGGGATCTATCCCAAACTGATTACATCAGGCCTCCTTCAAAGAAAGTATGCAAGAAGCACAATCCTGGGGCGGCGAGGTGGCATAGTGAATAGAGCACCGGCCCTGGAGTCAGAAGGACTTGGGTTCGGATCCAGCCTCAGACACTTAACACAAAAATTAGCTGTGTGACCTTGGGCAAGTCACTTAACCCCAATTGACCTCCAAAAAGCAAAAAAAAAAAAAAAGTACAATCCTGTAGACTGTTTGAGGGGAAGGGAGAGGAAATAGGATGGGAAATGGTTTAATCTGCACATTCATTGGCTGTGGAAGAAGGGATTCAAAAATCACTCAGTCTACCTAGTCATTTTACTGATGAGAAAACTAAGGCCCAGAGAGGGAAAGAGACTTTCCCAGAGTCAAACAGATAGTAAGGATCAGAGGTTAGATTTAAATCTCTTTCCTACATCTAGGTTCAGTGGTCCTCCCCCTTTGGCATGTTACCTTGGAAACAGCACTAGGGGAAGAATGAGGAGATGTTTATTCTAGTCTTGGCTCTGTCACTACCTGGTTTTCTGACCCTAGGCAAGAGCTTCAGACTCTTCACCTACAAAATGAAGGATTACAAGATGATCTCCAAACATCTCCTTCCAGTTTTAAGAGTCTATGCTCCATATTCTAACGTCTTTTCCAGCTCTAATGTTGCATGGTTTCAGCCCCACCAAACCCAAACCAGCCTTATTTAGACCACCCCCAAAAGACAGGTTCCAGAGCTAGTCCAGGGTAGCCACATTCACTCAGGCATTCTTCTCCATGTCTGCCTTTTATGAATAGTTAGTTCCTCAGTTATCTCATGAGGTAGTGAGTTCCTATTACTGAAAGTTTCCAATCAAAGAATGTATGATCACTAACTGTGAACACTGGAGAGCAATATTATGAGCTCCTCAAGATGACCTGTGAGGACCCTGAGATTCTAAGATGTAACTATACATATTATAGCTTCTACTTTTACTGAAGCTTGAGATCTGACTCAACATTCTAAATACTTGGAGGCTCAGGGAGAGAAATCCCAAGGCCATCTTTGATTACTACAATCCACACTTTCATTTCCTTTCCCTGAACTCCTATAGAACTTATCTGTTCCAAATAACTGAGCGCATGATTTTAGACTTCATTGTCTTCTCATTGCTTCAAGTCTATGATTCCTGTCTTTTCACACTATAAGCCTCTCAAGAGTAAAGGTTAGGTTCTCAGAGCAGAGGGCCTGACACAATGCTAGGCACATAGTAATCAGTCAGCATTTCTTATCTCACCTAAATGACTGCTCAGAGGAGATGACCCTCCTTTCCTAATCTTTTCAAATCATCCCTGGCAGCCTCTCTGTCATTGCTAAAAGCCCCTTTCCAGAAGAATCCTTATCTTATAAGTCTTCAAATGAGATTAATACAAAGCAGTATCACTAGAAAAAAAATCACCTAGAATGGATCATACAGGACATTATATATAGCAAGATATATATATATATATGTATATATAATGTGTTTATTTTATATGTTACATATACATATGTATATATACATATATGTATATATGCACACACACACACACACACACACACACACACACACCAAGAGAGGAAGGGAAAATAGGTTGTGTTTTAGAAGCAATTGTCCCAATTCTTGCACATTAGGACAGTAGATGGTTTTAAATTATTAAAATTATTAAATTATTAAAACCACATTTTGCCAGCGATGTGATAGGGAGTTGAATCATGGAAAACCACTCTGTTCATCTGCAATTACAACAGACTTGAACTTGAATACCACAGTCTCAGAGAGTCAGAATTGCAGATTATCTGAAGGGCAATAGAAAGACACAGCACCATGTAGGCAGACTTCACATATTGCCAAATAAGATTTATCCATGAGAAGTAACCAAAAAAAAAGAAAAAAATGTCAAAGATAAGTCAACATATGAATGGAAAAGGAGATGGGCCAGTCATAAATCATGAATCAGGACTACAGATGGGCAGCCCCTATGTAACACTGGTATCCCCAAAATATTAGTTGCCTCACAGGAAGGTCTCCAAAATGGTGGGCAGATCTGTTGAGGAAGATTTACAGGGGATATGGACAGGAGTACCATAAGCTATGATGGTATGAATGGGTAATCATCTGTACCAGTGGAGAGAATATCCATATCCATATGATTATAAATCCATCAATATGTAAATGAATGGTAATTCTGTCATTTTCTTGCCCCAAATTCCCTTATTGTTTGGCGAAAGGTATGTAATATTTTTCCTGCTTTCCCAAAAGGATTGGAAATTTTAGTCTTCTCACCAAGTCAAAAATGAAAGCCTGAAATGCTTTCCTTCTGAGACTTAGTTTCACTATATTTTAAGCAATTGAGTAAAAACCTCAGAAGTATTCAGATTTGTCAAGTAACTCCTTGGAATTTTTGTTGTTGTCAGGATTTGTGATGTCTTCAGCATAAGAAGCACCCTAATGAGGAATTTCAGATTCATTTCAGATCAGCACCTTTTCTGCAACTCAACATTTAAGAGTTACCTGCAACTCATGACCTGAGAGTAACTGCCTGGTACAGTGAAAGGCTTAGAGCCCAAAGGTCAACTGGTCAGTAAGTGTCAGATCTGGGTCTTGAATCCAGGCCATCCTGACTTCAAGGATGCCTTTCTATCCCTTATGCCATGCTGCCTCTTTAAAAGCAAGAATTAGATGTGGCATTTTCAGACAAGGACATTTGTGAATTTTCTCATTTTGTTATTTAATATCCATTTGCTAAAGGGAAGGGCATTTTTGGGGAGTGGGAAAATTCATGGAGGGAATATGAAATTCCCATGCATCTGATGCTCTTACCTCATCTGATGCTCAATAACAACCCTGTGGGGGTAGGTAATGTGAAATAATTGGCCCCATTTTATAGATGAGATAGGATGAGTATATTTTCCATTATCAGAGAACTAATATGAAGAACCAATATTTAACTTGGAATTGAATCAGATCTTTTGATTCCAAATCTACTGTACATTCCATTACCCTGATAACTGTAAGTTGAAAGTAAAAATTAGGAAAATGGGAAAATGGAAGCTGTCCTTTACGTCTTTATTTGTCTTGCTTGAGCTGTCTTCCCTAACCTTTACCCCAGTTCCATACAGTATTTCACAAACCATCACTTCACATGTCAGCAATATGAAGAAACAATAACCTTACACATTTTTCTTACTTTTCAGTCTTTTGATTATGCTTTAATATATCTTGTGGACTTCTAAAATCTTTGAGTTTTATTTGTTCCGTTCTATTTGTCCCTGAGAGTACTAATTTAATTTTAATTTCATTTCATTATTTCCATCCACTCCCTTGGAGATTTTGTGGTCAAGTAATTTTTTTCTGACTTTCTACTTGTATTTATTGTGCAGTTACTAAATTTTTCTGGGTTATATAATAACCATATTATTTTACTATATTTTGTTTCCTTCTGTTTACTCATGTCTCCACCCTCAGCTTGTTTTTTTTTAATTGGGACTTTGTTCCTGGACCAGGAATAGTCCCTTCCTGAATTCTTGGATAGAGTAGCCAGGCCCTGGTTTTGTCCCTTCTATATTATAGATGATAGTGCTGCTGTCCTGCTATGATTGTGGATGGAATGGCTGGGTCATAGAATGCTACCTTGCCTTCTTTCTGTAACCCTTGCATAGGACAGGGAACAAAGGATGGGACTAGAATTCTTCTTCTGCCTCCTTCTCCTGGTGACATAATGTGCCTTCTGGCCTCACTCCATCTCTATCTCCTTGCACAATCACCTCTGGGAACTGTTTTTATATCCTGAATGGATACTGGAAACTGACAGCTTCAGAGTTTCTGAAGAGCCCTACAACATGTGAAGCCCGGATGACTCTTCTCAATTTTCATCTACTTTGTCAGTCACCTACTTAGAATCTGCTTTTTCCCTTTATGTGCCTTCAGCAGGCCAAGATGTAGATCCCTCTGACTTTCAGATCTGTCTATAAAAAATCATGCTGGGTTTAGAACCCCCTTGAAGGGACTCTGACGAGAATGCCCACAGACTTCTAAAGCTTTATTGTGAGACTTGGGCTAAATAGAGAAATTTAATAGTTCTTTTTTGTGGGTTTTATGGAATCTTTGCTTCATCTGGCACCTTTTTCATCTTTCCTGGGGTATTTTGCAGATCTATCTTGACTGGAGTCTTTCACATTGCGATCTGTACGAGGAGTCCTATTTTATAAGTAAGGGAGTTGAGTTCCAAAGAGATGGAATTATTGTCACCTCTAAGGTTAGGAGTTCAGTTACATTTTGGGAAAAGTCCTACCCTAATTAGATAAACATTAGCTGCTATGCACTAAGGGCATCTTCGATTGCTACCTATCTATTGCTACCTGTCCAAGTCCTCACTGAGACTCAGAGAGCAGACTGTGTAAGTAGGGGAAGACCAATGTAGTGGAGTGAAAAGAGAATTGATTTAGACTAAATCTCTGCCACGAACTGTTTACAAGATTGTGGAATAGGGATGGCTAGGTGGTGCAGTGAATAGAGCACCAGCCCTGGAGTCAGGAGGACCTGAGTTCAAATACGGCCTCAGACACTTAACACAAAAACTAGCCATGTGATCTCACCAGTCAGATTGGCTAAGATGACAAAACAGGAAAATGACAAATGCTGGAGAGGATGTGGGCAAATTGGAACACTATTGCATTGCTGGTAGAGTTGTGAACTTATCCAACCATTCTGGAGAGCAATCTGGAATTATGCCCAAAGGGCTATAAGTAATTTCATACCCTTTGACCCAGCCATACCACTTCTAGGGTTATATCCCAAAGAGATCATAGAAGTGGGAGGAAGACCCATATGTACAAAAATATTTATAGCAGCTCTTTTCGTGGTTGCAAAGAATTGGAAATTAAGGGGGAGCCCATCAATTGGGGAATGGCTAAACAAATTGTGGTATATGCATGTAATGGAATACTATTGTGCTATAAGAAACAAGGAACAGACAGACTTCATATTTACCTGGAGAGGCTTATACAAACTGATGCTGAGTGAGAATAGTAGAACCAGAAGAAATTTGTATACAATCACAGACACAACATATGTGTGATGACTAACTATGACAGACTGGACTCTTCTCAGCAATGCAGTGATATAAGTCAATCCCAAAAGACTCACGATGGAGAGAGATGTGACATCCAGAGAAATAACTAGAAAGAACTGAGTTTGATTCCTGATGGAAGCAAACTACTTGATCTTTTTCTTTTCATTTTTTGGTTTTATTTCCTCTTTACCATTTTTCATTCCATCTAGTACAATAAGCCTTTATAACCTGACTAATGTCTAATGTGAAAGTATTTGCAGATCCTATACTGGACTATATGCCATCGTGGGGGATGGGGGAGGGAAGGGAACGGAAATTTGAAACTCAAGGTACTATGGAACTGAATCCTGTAAACTAAAAATAAACAAACAAATTAATAATAAAAATTTAAAAAAAGAAAAAAAACTAGCTGTGTGACCTTGGGCAAGTCACTTAACCTCAATTGCCCCTCCAAAAAAAAAAAAAGAAAAAAGACTGCGGAATAATCAGTTAATTTAATATTTTGATGTAACTCCCCCATCTCAAAGATCATAAATGGTGTCTGAAGCTGGAAAAAGGCTTCAACCCTCTTGTTTTACAGATTGGGGAACTTAGGTCCAGAAAGGTCAAGTGCTTTTCTCAAAGCCATTCAGTTAGTAAGTAGGAGTAGTGGGATATGAGGGAAGTTCCTCGAGGACAGACATGTTATTTTCCATCTCCACACTCTTAGCCCAGGGCACACATTAACTACTTTGAACATGCTGGAATGGATTGAAATAAATCATACACAGCAATCTGTATGGCTTCTAGCACATGACAGCACTTCCATTTTTCGTACCATAAGGAAGCCTGGCTGGCACCTGCAGAGCCAGCTTTGAAGAACACCCTGACAGAGCACTGCATGAGTCAAAGTCGTCAATCAGCTGTCAGTCTACTCCCTGCTTAGTTTGCTTTCCCTTGGCTTCCTTAACCCCTTCCCTGCTCCAGGGAATGTCAAACTTGGCTCCTACCATTGGCTCCTGCTCCTATGTGTTGTTGATCCAGTCTGCTTTCTTGATGCTCCAACTACTTTTCTATCTCTTGGCATGATATCCCTGCTTTCAATCTTTTGTTTTATTGAATTTCAAAATCTTGCCCTACCATGACTCTGCCTCTTTTTAATATACATTAGAGGCCCCCTAAATTCCTATATGTGGAAATGTCCTAGTCCAACTCCTTCATTTCAAAGATGAGGAAACTGAGGCCCAGAAAGGTAAAGAGATTTACCCCAGCTTATGTAGTCAGTTTTTGGTAGTACCAGGATTCAAACCTATATCTTCTGTATTAATCCTTTGTTCTTTCCACCACACTTTATGCTGTTTCCTATTTCTAACTCCATGAAAAGCGTCAAACCATGGTCATCTCAATTTAACAATAATAAAAATGATAATAATTATAACAGCAATAAGATCAACTCACATTCCTAGCACTTTTAGATTCACAAGTTACTTCACACACACACACACACACACACACACACTCTCTCTCTCTCTCTCTCTCTCTCTCTCTCTCTCTCTCTCTTTCTCTCTCTCTCTCTCATCCACTTATTTATATTCAACAGAGTTGTAATTAGGAGTTCCAGCACCTTGGATAAATTCAGAAGGGTAGAGGTCAGGCATCTAAGGTATGACTACTCCCTGTGAGGGCTAAGATAAAATGGAAACAAAACTCATGGGAATTAGGGAGGCTGAGAAGCCTCAGTATTAAAAGGAAGTAGAGGTTAGAGTAGAGAAAAAGACTGAGTTAGATACTAAACTGAGGAAGGAGAGATCAGGAGGGTCACTGTTGGCAACAACAATGATTTGGAAAGGACAAAAGAAACTCTAAAGGAGGAGAGATAATGACTGAGTGATGACATCAGAAGTGAGGCCTGAATGTATCAGTATGGAACAAGAAGTCCAACTCCTCCTTGTATTTAAGGGATATGAAAAAAAAAAAAGCAACCAGCCATGGAGAGGATGCCAAGAGATATAATGTCTTCAAGAGAAAGCTAGGTTTACATGAGCAACAGTTGATGAAAGGCATGTGAGAAGAAGAGATCTAAGAGACAGATGAGTTTGTTAACTATAGAAGAATATTCCAGAGGGCACAGTCAATAGAGAGGAGGGCAAATGGATAGAGTGGACAGCAGTTTATCATGTGAAGGCAATGAGATAATGTACTCTGATAAGAAAGCTGCCCCTGTTAGTCAGTCAGTAAACATGAACTCTTAAGAACTTAGTGCTCAGCACTGAGGATTCAGAAAAAGGAAAAGAAATAGTCCTTGCCCTCACTGAGTTTAGATTTAATAATAGTAACAACATGTAATTAAATAGTTGTATATACATTACATATAGATGTTGCCCCAGAACAGGGACCTGATAACCACCGGCCCTGGGGAAACAGAGAGGTAGCTCAGGGCCAAACAATGGAGTGGTTTTGGTCAGATGGCCAGTCTCCTAAAAGTAGGGGCCAGGGAAGAATATAAGGTGAAGTTTCCTCCTCTTCACTGCAACAAGGCCAGTGACTAGGCAAAAAATCCAGGCACAATGTTCTGATATGATGCATGCCTAATTACTCCAATGTACTTGTATCTCAAACACAACAAAATCAGTGAATTTGGTACCAAGATTATTTCTTGAAGGAATACCAGATACAGACCAGCAAATTGTAGCCTGTAATTCATAAACCTTTAGGAGGTCAAGGATTCATTTCAAAGCAACCAAAAATTTATAAGCATGACAAGCATTATCATTCTGATCTTCATTAGAGGATTATAGGATATGAGGGTTGGAAGGAACCTCAGTAACCACTGAGTCAACATATTTGTGAAAGGAATCACATCTGGCTCAGGGTTTTTCAACATAACCACTCTGTGAATTCACTTTTTTTGATTATGCTTATTTGTCACAAGGTATTTTTTTTTCTGTTTTCAACTGAGTGAGGAAAGGATTGAGTGGATTGAAAGACTGATTATTTTTTTTTAATAGAAGAGAAAAAAAGGAGGATAGTTAAATTTTATATTGCCCAGACTTGGAAAGTGTTGTGGCCAATCACAGGCCTGATGCCAATACTGATCATTATTGATCAGTAGCTGCATTTTTTCCAACATGATCTAGTCCAGCCCCTCCTTAGACAGCCCAGTTGGAATCCACTTACAGAAGCTCACCATATTGGTTCTGGACCTAATTCAATAGACCTTCTTCCTATTTCACCTCAAAACTCCCAAATTCAGCCTCTCTAGGATCAGGGACTATAGGCATGCTCCACTGCTCCTGGCTTCAAATATTTTTAAAGTACATAGAGGAGTAGAGGAAAAAGTTCAGAAGGAACAACAGAGAGGAAATAATAAAGAATTTATATACTGTTTTGTAAAGCAGTAGGGGACAAAGATGTGAATCTCTTTCTCTCTCTCTCTCTCTCTCTCTCTCTCTCTCTCTCTCTCTCTCTCTCCTCTCTCTCTCTCTCTCTCTCTCTCCTTCTCTCTCTCTCTCTCTCTCTCTCTCTCTCTCTCTCTCTCTCTACATATATATATATATATATGTATGTATACATATATATGTATGTATACATATATACATATTTTATAAATATATACCTATTTGTATACATATATATAAACATACACATTGGAGTATTTGTAAGTTCAAATTTTTAAGAATATTAAATGCAAAACACATGGCCACCTAGACTCACTTGAATCCCCCCAAGGACCAGAACTTACCACCTTATTTAACTCCAGATACACACACACACACACACACACACACACACACACACACACATACACACACACACACACACACACACACACACACACACGAGTCTCTGAAAGTTTTTTTATATATTTAAGAGTGGTCCTCAAATTTTTTTAAATGGAAATCACTGATATTGTCATTCCATTCTCTTTTTATGCAGAGTTAAACAAACAGAAATTAGGCAAAAGAAGAGCAAATCCCATAAAATCTGTTATTCACGCACTAAGCCTATATATTTTGCAGCCTGTCCTTTCACCATGACAATGAGTATACATGAATGAAACAAAACATAGCTGTGAAAACTGGGACATGAAAAAGATCCTGAATTTAGAATTGGTAGGCACCTCAGAGATCCTTCAGTACAGTACAATCCATTTATTTACAAATAAGGAAACTAAGTCACAGAACTCTGAAGTCATGACTTCAAATCCAGGTCTTTTTCCATTACACTGTTTCCTCCCAAATCCAAGAGGCTGATGACCTGCCTAGGGTTAGGCAGGTAAATTAATTACAGCATGCCACCAGAAGGAAGTTAGCAGCACTGTTGTTTACTAGTTGTGTGACCTTTGGCACACCACCTCTCTTCTCTAGCCCTCACTTTCTTGCTTCAATTCATGAAGGATCTAGAGGAGAAGATTTCCAAGTTGCTTTCTTGATCTTATTCTGTGATACCTCACAGGGGGTACAAATTACCTTTATATAGCCAAGGTAATACTAATGAGCAAAGACAATTAATAGTTGGCTGTGAGAAATCCAGATCAGATGCTGACACAGCTTTAGCAGACTGTTCTATATTCCCTTTCCTGACTGAGGCTTGAAAAAATAAGCCAGATGCTGTCTGTTCTAAACATTTGCCTTCTGATTCCAGCAGCCCTGGTTATTAAAGCCTTGCCTTTCCTAGTGTAACCATTATGTAGCTGAATGGATGACTGAGCTATATTTTTTATTTTAGAAACTCTTAATGTCAGCCTTCCTTTTTCGTACAACATATGTGCACATTACTCCACAGGACACCCAGGCATCCTAAAGTATCTAATGATCAATCCAGGGAGAGCAGTAGAGTAGGGTCAATTCACTTTCAACCATTAGGTGTGCTCCAGAAATATAAAATGACAGACAGATGAATGGACAGACACACAGAGACAGACACACAGATAGATGGATGGATAGATAGATATTTATATAGAGAGATATATACATATATAAATATATCTATCTATAGATACATATATATATATAGAAACATATATTTCTCACACTGAAACCTCTTCATTTATTTCTAATGTTACAGTCATTTATTCAAAAACTCAGCTATTCATTGAGTATTTCCTTTAGTCACTGTGCTATGGATAAAAGTTTCACAATGGAAGCATGGGACAGAAGACCAGACAATCACGTTTGATCTGCTATAGAGATTCTTGTTATATGTTCTTTCGTGGAGGTTGTAGGATTCTATGATGCAGGATTCTTGTTCATCCAAATCTGAGATTCAGAAATTTAGTTTTGTTAATTCTACAGAAAGCCCTTCCTAACTTCTCTTAGTTCTAGTGCCTTCCATCTGTTAATTATTTCTACTTATCCTGTATATAGCTTGTATGTAGTTTTTTTTTTTTTTGGCTTGTTTTTAACTCCTGCCCCCCACTCCTTGCTCCTTCAGGACAGGGACTATCTTTTGACTCCTTTCATATTCCCAACTCTTAGCACACTTCAGCATAGTAGGTACTAAATAACTGTTTATTGACTTTACTAAGAAACAATTTTTTTCCTGACAATTCACGATAGTTGGTGTTCTTGATAATTCCCATAAATACTCTTTTTCCAACTTGGGTAAAAATGAGTTTATTTAGTGGAGTTCTTTTGATAATAGATTGTAAATTCCTATTAGATTGCAAGTTCCTTGAGAGTAAGGACTGTCTTTTGTCTCTTTCTGTATCTCCAGCACTTAGCACAATGCTTGGCACATAGTAGGTACTTAAGAAATCTTTATTGAGTTATCGATGCCATGGCTACCAATGTGGATAGTGTTCCTCAAGGTTCTGTCCTAGGCTCTTTTCCCTTCTCCCTTTACATACTCTTTATTGAGAGTAACTCACTAGCTTCCATAGGTTTAATTATCAACACTACACAGAACACACAAGAACATTTGGGGGAACACTGTGTGTGCATTTGTGTCTTTGTATGTCTATGTTAATCTGTGGCCAGTATCTCACCTTAGCCCCCTTTTCCAACCTTCTCTATTTCCATCAAAGGCACCGTCTTTCTGGTCTCCCAAGTTCAAAATTTCAGCATTATCCTCAAGTCCCCATTCCTTCTCATCTGATGTATTCAATCAATTGCCAGATCTTGCCATCTTAATCTTCACAATATATCTTGCATCCTATCCCTTTCTTTCCATTCATATAGTTACCCCCCTAAATTCTGGCCCCTATAATCTGTTGCCTATATTATTATATCAGTCTTCAACTCTCCCCACTCTAGTACTTTCTACATACTGTTACCAAAGCAGTTTTCCTTAAGCACAGAACCAATAATGTGACTCCATTATTTGGCTGACTTTAGTGGAAAAGAGCAGTCTTCAGTTAAGCTTGTAACGCCCTTTATAACCTAGCTCCAGGGTATCTCACCAGCCATATTGCACTTGACTACTCCTCTTGTACTCTATAATCAAATTAGAGTATTTTTTTCTGTGTCCCTCACACACAATATTCTTATCTCCAATCTCCCTGCCTTTGAATTGCTTATCCATTCATGCCTGAAACACACTCTCTCCTTTTACTATGAAGTCCAAACACCATCTTAGGGATAAAATCTTTTCTGATCTTCCAAACTGCTAGTGCCCTCCCTCCCAAACTACCTTGGACTTAAGTACTCTGTATTTATGCACTTTTATTTATTTTATATCTATTTGTATGTGTACTTATTGTCTCCTCTATTAGAATCTAATCCTTTATATTTGTATCCCAAGAGCCTAGCACATAGTTGGTATTTAATAAATGCTTGCTAGTTGTCTATCTATTGTCTTTCATTGTGGCTATGTGAATAGCCCACATCCTTTCCTGGTCAGAGATGTCTTAGGAAGTGTCGTTGATATCATTTCTCTATCAATCCATAATGTAACAGAAAGAGTAGACCTAACACCATTCAGTCAATGGAACTGAATGTTTCCTTTGGCTGGAGACTTCAGAGGCTGGACAGCTCCCAAGGAGAAGACAGAGGGGGGAGAAGAGGGAAAGAGCACAGAGCAAGAATGCCAGAGTGGCGCCGCTGTTCTGGCAAAAACCCATAGCAAAGGGCATCAGTGGTAGAAAAGGACTTCTCAGGAAAGAAGATGAGGTATCAAAAGGGGGAATTTAAGTGTTCCCAATTTGGGGGTTGCCTGCACAATATACATCTTACATCCTTCTCTTACAGTCTATCAAGTGCTTGACTTTAAAGACAATACTCGATATTACTGACCAACTACACTAAGCTAGAGTCTTAATTAGCCTTAATGAAGGGTAAAACTGGTTATCTGCATTTGCACAGGTCAAAATATGTTAAATATTCTATCAATATATTTTTTAAAACACAATACTCAAAATATTTGATGACAAGGGTGTGGTGCTTTTTTAGTGAATTGATGATCTAATGAATTGATTTAGTGAAAGATTTGACACTACATATAGTGCAATGTAGCTGCTTCCAAAACTTATTCTCTGATTCAACTGGATGCTCCTTGATGGCAGGGATCATTGTCTTAGATATCTTTTTATATCATCTCCCCATCACTTAACAAAACCCCTTACACAAAACAAGTGCTCAGATGGGAGTGGACGGATGGAGAGGAAACAACTGAGTGGCATTGAATCAAAAATCTAAAAACAAGTCTGAAATATTTCAGGTAAGACTGTACTAAGGAACTCAGAGCTGGAAATTATTTCCTACAAACTCCTGCTTCAAAAGTAATTTCATGGGGGCGGAGCCAAGATGGCAGAGTAGAAACAGCTCTTCCAAGCCTCTCTGCCCCCAGATTCCCCACAAACTATGTAAAAAAGGACTGTGAACAACTTCTGGAGCCCCAGCACCCACAGAACGACACAGAGAAGCTAACCTCCCGCTGAGGACAGCCCAGCAGCCCTGCAGGAAAGACCAGCTCAGCAGTCTGGGAGCCGGCAGCGAGCAGAGAGCAGAGCACAGGAGCCGAGCCGAGCCGAGCCCAGGTCCAGTGAGCCGAGGTTTTAGCCCCAGGGCGGCAGGGCCAGCAGCCAGCTGGAGGAACCCCAGAACACCAGGAGCTGTGGCGATTCCAGAATTATCAACATAGACATGCCTAGGACAAAGTAAGAGGTTAGTGTCCTATGGACTTTGGGAACAGTATTTGGGGAATGCGTCAGCTCCCTCCCCTGGGGGCTAGAAGCCGCTGAGGAGAAACGCCATTTTGTAGTTTTCAGAGGCATTTCCGGCTCCCAGCCTACAAATCGTGGGGAGATCCAGCGATCAGTCTTGGGGGGTAATCGCTCTTGCTTTAACCTCCCTGGATCTGGATTGTGATCTAGGGTGGAAGTTGTGGGTGGGTTTACAGCTTGCCAGAAACGGAAGTTGCCCCCGACACGTTCGGGACGAAAATTCCTCTAGCTGGCCTTAAAGCCATAGTGTGGCAACAAGCCCAAAAGTCAAGCAATTAAGTGGCAACATGCCAAGGCAAAGGAAACAGAAAAATGCAACCCTAGACTCCTATTTTGGGAGCATAGAGCAGGAAAGACTGTGAGGTCAGAAGTCCTGCTCCAAAAGCCCCAGGGGAAAACATGAGCGGGTTGCAGGCCATAGAGGACCTTAAGAAGGACTTTAAAAATCAAATAAGAGAAGTGGAGGAAAATTTGGGAAGAGAAATGAGAAGGATGCAGGAAAAGTATGAAATGAGAGTCAACAGCCTGACTGAGGAAAACAACACCTTAAAAAATAGACTAACTCAAATGGCAAAGGAGGCCAAAAGGGCAATGAGGAGAAGAATGCCTTAAAAAGTCGAATTTGCCAGATGGAAAAAGAATCTCAAAAGTTCACTGAGGAGATTCATTCCTTGAGAGTTAGACTGGAGCAAATGGAAGCTAGTGACTTTATGAGAAATCAAGATGCTGTTAAGCAGATCCAAACAAATGAAAGATTAGAAGGCAATGTGAAATATCTCATGGGAAAAACCACTGACCTGGAAAATAGATCCAGGAGAGACAATTTAAAAATTATTGGACTACCTGAAAGCCATGATCAAAGAAAGAACCTAGAAATCACCCTTCAAGAAATTCTCAAGGAAAATTGCCCTGATGTTTTAGATCCAGAGGGCAAAATAGAGGTTGAAAGAATCCACAGATCACCTCCTGAAAAAGATCCCAAAAAGAAAACTCCCAGGAATATTATAGCCAGGTTCCAGAATCCCCAGATCAAGGAGAAAATACTACAAGCAGCCAGGAAGAAACAATTTCAATATTGTGGAAACACAATCAGAATAGCCCAGGACCTGGCAGCTTCTACACTGAGGGATCGAAGGGCATGGAATATGATATTCCAGAGGGCAAAAGAACTGGGAATGAACCCAAGGGTCACCTACCCAGCAAAACTGAGTATTTTGTTTCAGGGGAAAATATGGTCATTCAGTGGAATAGAGGACTTTCAAGCATTCTTGAGGAAAAAACCAGAATTGAATAGAAAATTTGACATCCAGACACAAGAAGCAAGAGATGCCTGAGAAGGTAATCAGGGAAAAGAAATCAAAAGGAACTTATCAAAGTTGAACTATTTACATTCCTATATGGAAAAGCAATAACTGTGACTGATGATATCTTTCTCACTATGAAAATAATGGAAGAAGGGTGTGTGGTCATATGAATACATATGTGAATGTGTGTGTATATGGTTACAGTTATATATGGATAGAGGGCATAGGTTGAATTTGTTGGGAAGGGAGAATACTCAAGGGATGAAATTATGAGGTGAGAGAGGAAAGTGGCAAGAGGAGATGGGGAGAGACAGGGTAGGGTAAACTATCCCATGTAGAAGAAGCAAGGGGAAGTGGTTGCAAAGGAGGGGGAGAATAAGGAAGGCTAAAAAGGCAAAACCACATTCACATTGAATTTGGTTCAGGGAGAAAATGACATACATACTAAATGGGATATCTCAACCTGCAGCAGGATAGGGGGAAGGGGGATGAGAGGAGGGATGATGGATGGGAGGGCATCCTTGGGGGGAGGGGAGGTTGGAAGTACCCACTATAGAAGAGGGACAGGATTATGTAGGGAATGGACCAGGTGGGGGGTGGGATGAGTGGGAGGGAATTATAAGCAGCCTTGTACAATATATCTACTATGATAATGTTTTGCATAGCTAGACATGTACAACATATACTGAATTACTTATCTCCCAAGAAGGAATGGGTGACAAGGGAGGAAGGAAATGGATCTGAAATTCGAGGTCGTAACATTAAATGTTTCAAATATATATAAATACTATTATTAATACTCTTTTGCTTGTAATTGGGAGATAAGATGTGCAGGCATTGGAAACAAAGATTCACCTTCCTCTAATGGAAAAGTCGATGGGGGTATGGGAGAAGGTATGGGAGAGAGCAGATTGGAGGAAGTGATATCTTGTGGGACTGCTATTCTTGGAGGTTGGGTAGGGGAATAATGGGGGGAAAATGATTGTAACTCAAAATCTGGCGGAAATGAATGATGTAAAACAGAAGTTAATAAAGCATTTGTTTTTTAAAAAAAAAGTAATTTCATGCATTCCATTTGTTCTATATCAATTTAAAACCATTTCCCTTACTGATTAAAAATAAGAGACAGCTAATTATATGGTGATCATGGAATTATATTGTCCAATTCAATTCCGTGGATGGAAGCCTGTAAAACTCCAACTTTAAAAAACAATAATAATATTATGCAGGTATACTATGGCTAAAGTGCTGGCCTTAGAGCTAGGAAAACCTAATGTCATGTTCTGTCTCCATGATATGCTTGCTATGTGACTCTAGGGTTGTTATTTGACCTACTGGTGCTTTAGGCAATATGCTGAGACTATAATTCTCACAAAATGTGTTACCATGAATTAATAAAGGGTATTTCCTAATCCCAGAGTAGCCTTTTACTAATGAAATGACAAATCTAGTTCCTATCCCTATCTAAACATATAAATCATATATATTATTTGGTATATATAAATTATTTATATGAAACATATAAACGTACATACATATAATACATAACATAATGTGTGTTAATATGTATACAAGGAATGTATATCTGTGTGCATGCACAAGTTTATATACACAAACACATATGTATGTATGCATGTATGTATTTTAATGCACACATATGCATTTATACATTGTGTGTGTGTGTGTGTGTGTGTGTGTGTGTGTGTGTGTGTGTGTGTGTGTGTGTGTATGGCTACACGTAAATATACCCTTTTGCCTACACACTTTGACCTATAGCAAATTTTGGGCATAACTTTGCCAGGTTTTTACTTGAGACCTTTATCGTCAAGAAGATAATTACAGTGGATGCTATATATGTATGATTTAATATATATGTATATAGGGCGGAGCCAAGATGGCAGAGTAGAAACAGCATTTCCAATGTGCTCTGCCCCACACAAATTTCAAACAATGTGAAAGGGAGCTCCGAACAATTTCTGGAGCCACAGCACCCACAGAATGGCACAGAGAAGCTAACCTCCTGCTGAGGACAGCCCAGCAGCCCTGCAGGGAGCGGACAGCACAGCGCTCTGAGAGCAGGCAGCACAGCGTGCTGGGAACCGACAGCGCAGCCCAGAGAGCCCAGCCCAGGTCCGAGGTTTTAGCCCCAGGGCGGCCAGACCTTCAGCCTGCTGGAGGGACCCCAGAACACCAGCAATTGTGGCAATTCCAGAACTATCAGCACAGATATGCCTAGGACAAAGTGAGAGGTTAGTGCCCTATGGACTTTGGGACCAGCATTTCGGGAACACGTGGCTTCCTCCCCTGGGGGCAAAAAGCAGCTGAAGAAACAGCTGCACAGAAGCCATTTTGCAGCGTCAGTAGTGGCTCTAGCTCCTGGTGTTCGAACAGTAGGAAGATCCAGCAATCAGTCTGGGGGTTAATCACTCTTGCTTTAAACTGCCTGGATCTGGATTGTGGTCTGGGGGAGAAGTTTGGGGTGGGTATCGAACTTGCCAGAGTGGGTGGAGGCTTTACAGAGGCCACCCAACTGGCGGAAGTTGTGAAGACCCCACGTTTGGGCGGAAGCTCCCCTGTCTGGTGACAGAGTCCTACTGTGGCAACAAGCCCAAAAATCAAGTAATTAAGTGGCAACATGCCTAGGCAAACGAAACAAAATAAACAGAAAAGTTCAACATTGGACTCCTATTTTAGGGGCAAAGAGGCTCAAAGCATGGAGGAGGACTGTGAGGTCTGAACTCCTGCACCAAAAGCCCCAAATGAAAATACAAGCTGGCTACAGGCCATAGAAGACCTTAAGAAGCAGATAAGAGAAGTGGGGGAAATTTGGGAAGAGAAATGAAAAAGATGCAAGAAAAGTATGAAATGACAGTCAACAGCCTGACTGAGGAAAATAACACCTTAAAAAATAGACTAACTCAAATGGCAAAAGAGGCTCAGAAAGGCAATGAGGAGAAGAATGCCTTAAAAAGCCAAATTTGCCAGATGGAAAAGAATCTCAAAAGCTCACTGAGGAGATTCATTCCTTCAGAGTTAGACTGGAGCAAATGGAAGCCAGTGACTTTATGAGAAATCAAGATGCTGTTAAGCAGATCCAAACAAATGAAAGAATAGAAGGCAATGTGAAATATCTCGTGGGAAAAACCACTGACCTGGAAAATAGATCCAGGAGAGATAATTTAAAAATTATTGGACTACCTGAAAGCCATGATCAAAGAAAGAACCTAGAAATCACCCTTCAAGAAATTCTCAAGGAAAATTGCCCTGATGTTTTAGATCCAGAGGGCAAAATAGAGGTTGAAAGAATCCACAGATCACCTCCTGAAAAAGATCCCAAAAAGAAAACTCCCAAGAATATTATAGCCAGGTTCCAGAATCCCCAGATCAAGGAGAAAATACTACAAGCAGCCAGGAAGAAACAATTTCAATATTGTGGAAACACAATCAGAATAGCACAGGACCTGGCAGCTTCTACAATGAGGAATAGAAGGGCATGGAATATGATATTCCAGAGGGCAAAAGAGCTGGGAATGAACCCAAGGGTCACCTACCCAGCAAAACTGAGTATCTTGTTTCAGGGGAAAATATGGTCATTCAGTGGAATAGAGGACTTTCAAGCATTCTTGATGAAAAAACCAGAGTTGAATAGAAAATTTGACATTCAGATACAAGAAGCAAGAGATGGTTGAGAAGGTAATCAAGGAAAAGAAATCAAAAGGAACTTATCAAAGTTGGACTATTTACATTCCTACATGGAAAAACAATAACAGTGTTTGATGAAACCTTTCTCATTATGAAAATAATTGAAGAAGGGTACATGGCATATGTTCACAGGTATACATGGATAGAGGGCACAGGTTGAATTTGATGGGAAGGGATGATTTTTTTTTTTGGAGGGCAATTGGGTTGGGTGACTTGCCCAGGTTCACGTGGCTGGGTTTTTGTTTGTGTGTTGGGTGTCTGGGGCCGGATCCGAGCTCAGGTCCTTCTGGCTCCGGGGCTGGCTCTCTGCTCGCTGCGCCACCTAGCCGCCCCAAGGAAGGGATGATTCTTAAGGGGTGAAGTCAAGAGGTGAGAGAGGAAAGTGGCAAGAGGAGATGGAGAGAGACAGGGTAGGGCAAACTATCTCATGTAGAAGAGGCAAGGGGAAGTAGTTGCAGGGGAGGGGAAGAACAGGAAGGCAAAAAGGCAAAAGCATATTCTCATTGAAGTTGGCTCAAGGAGAGGATCACATACATACTAAATGGAATATCTTACCCTCACTCACTCTCCTGAGTAGGGGAAAGGGGGATGAGAGGGGGGATGATAGAGGGGAGGGCATTCTGGGGAGAGGGGAAGTTAGAAGTACCCACTAGCAAAGAGGGACAGGATCAAAGTAGGGAATGGACCAGGTGGGAGGTGAGACAGCTGGGAGGGAAATATAAGCAGTCTTTTACAATGTATCTACTATGGTAATGTTTTGCATAGCTATACATGTACAACACATACTGAATTGCTTATCTTCTCAGAGGGAGTGGGTGACAAGGGAGAAAGGGAATGGATCTGAAAATCAAAGTTTTAAAATTAAATGTTTCATAAGATGTCCAGGCAGTGGGGCTCAGAGATTCACCTTGCCCTAATGGCAAAGTCGAAGGGAGCATGGGAGAAGATATGGGAGAGAGAAGATTGGATGAGGGGATATCTAGTGGGACTGCTATTCTGGGGTGGTGGTTAGGGAAAAAATGGGGGGAAAATGTAACTCATAATCTGGTGGAAATGAATGATGTAAACCAGAAGTTAATAAAGCATTTGTTTAATTAATTTAAAATATATATATATATATATATATATATATATATACATATATATATGTATGTATGTATATATATATATATATATATATATATATATATATATATATACAGACTAAAGCAAACTATTTTCCACTTTCTTTTGTCTTACTTTTTTTGTTCAGATCTTCGTAGACAAAATGACTAATATGGAAATGTTTTACATGATCGCCTGTGTATAAATATATCAGATTGATTGCCATCTCAGGGATGGAGGAGAGGAGGGAGGAATAGAATTTAGAACTTAAAACTTAAAAAAAAGAACCAAAAATGTTAAAAATTTCTTTTACGTGTAATTGGGAGAAAATAAACTATTATTTTAATATATATGTATATATATATATATATATATGTATGTATAAAGATATAGATCTCTGCATACACACTGATAACAGTGAACTCAAATCAAATCTGGATTCCAGCTTAGCAATATCTAAAGCAAACAGTAAATAAGATAGTTATCCTGACAGAAGTAACACTTCCTTATCTGGATGTCATTGAACTATTTCCAAAGACTTGATGGTTAAAAGAAGCATTTGGAAAAACATAGTAAGATATGATCTAGAAGAGATCATCTATTAAGGACTTTGCATTCTTCACATTAAGTGATTTGCTTTGATTAAAACAACTCTGAGGTACCACCTCACACTCATCAGATTGACTAAAATGACAAAAAAAATAAAATAAAATGGTGGCAAGGATGTGGAAAAATAGGTACACAAATGTACTGTTGGCAGAATTATGACATCATTCAACCATTCTGGAGAACAATTTGGAACTCTGCCCAAAGGGCTACAAAATTGTATATACCCCTTGATCTCAGAATACCACTACCAGGACTAACCCCAAGAATATCACATGAAAAGGAAATTAAAGCCTACATACACAAAAATATTTATAGCAGCTCTTTTTGTGGTAGCAAAGAACTGGAGTAATGTCCACGAATTGGGGAATGGTTGAATATATTATGGTATATGGATGTGATAGAATACTATTGTGCTGTAAGAAATGATGAAAGGGGTGGAACCAGAAAAACCTGGGAAGACTTATATGAATTGATACAAAGTGAAGTGAGCAGAACCAGAAGAATAATCTACACAGTAATATCAATATTGTAAAAACAATAATCAATTGTGAAAGATCTAGTAACTTATCAATACAATAATCTACCACAACTCAGAAGGATGTAAAATGTTCTCCCTCTCCAGTGCAAGAATTGATGGATTCAGAGTACAGATTGAAGCATATTTTTGTCTCTATTTTTCTTCCTTTTTTCCCCAGGACACAGATAATCAGGAGATATGTTTGGCAAAACTTCACATTATAATGAATATGTTGCATTTCTTGCCTTCTCAATGCCTGAGAGGCTAGAAAGCAGGAAGAGAGAATATGAAACTGAAAATAAAATTTTAAAAATAAAATATTTGTCTCCTCATTATTCCAGGGAAGGAAAGAGCTCTGGGATGGGAGTTAAGAGATATAGGTCTGACACTATATCCCTATGTGACCTAGCAAAAGTTGCTTTACTTAACAGGGTCTTGGTTTCTTCCTCAATAAAACTAGGAAATTGGACCAGATTCCCTCAAAAGCTTCTAGCTCTTGAATTCATCCTATAAGCTCCAAAAGGAATTGTGATGTAATGGGAAGAGTTTTTGCCAATCTTAGTTCTCCTATTTTGTACTTGTGTGATCTTGGGTAATTCACTTAATTTTCTCTGTCTCAATTTCCTCATCTGTCAAATGGGAATAATAGTACTTTCATTACTCACCCCAGAGCTCTGCTGTGAGAATTTAAAAAGATAAAGTACATGGGACACTGTATAAACTTTAAAGCCCTATAGTAAATAAATAGCAGCTAATTCAACCTCTCCTCCCTTTTGAATAAAGATTAGATTAAGGGGAAATAGTTACCTTCCCTGAGGTTTAAAGCCAAAAGTAAAGGGGTGAGGGTAGAGGGTGGGGGGAAAGAACTGTCCTGAATGAAAATAGTACCAGTCCAGGAAAGATGCTGAAAATGGTCTTAAAAAAGAAAGAAAGAAAGAAAAACCATTTTTTGTAAATCACATAGAATCATTTAACAGGAATTTATTAAGCACCTACTTACTATGTGTCAAACACTGTGCTAGTGCAATTTTACATAAATAAAATTAATAAAACAATGTCTACTTATGAGAAATTGGGATTTAAAGGTAGAAAGGACCTTTTAAGATCACCATTAAAAACAGCAATTATTAAGTGTCTGCTGTACGCAAACACAGCGCACTGTATGAGAATCTAAGGAGATGAAAAGTTTACATAAAGGTAAAGTTCTTATCTAGATGAAGTTTACAGTCTAAAGAGGGGATAAGGCACTCACATAGATATCTAAATTTCAAATTATAGGTCCATTAGAGATATGTGAAGAGATAGGAATTGATTAACATCACAATCTGCCTAGAAGGTTTCAGCACACTCTGGTAGTCTTTTGTCATTAAATTCCCTTACCTTATGCCATGTCTCATCTTCCCTCAGCTTTTGTGTCACATGAAACCTTCCCTGATTACCTCTCCCTTCCTCTTCAGAAAATAAAATTTTTTTCCTATGAATTCACATACTTTATTACCAACAGGAAGGGTGATGTGATAAAGGAAGTGGAAAGAGCATTAGACATAATGATGAGGAGGAGGATAATATAATAATAACATTTATATAGCATTTACTAGCTAAATACTTCACAATTTTTATCTCATTGTATCCTCATAACAACCCTGGGAGGTAGGTGCTATTATCATCTCATTTTATAGATGTAGAAACTGAGGCAAAAAGGGGTAAGTGACTTGCCCGGGGTCACACAGCTTGTAAGTGTCTGAGATCACATTTGAGCTCAGGTCTACCTGACTCCAGGCCCAGTGCTCTATCCACTGTGGCACCTCCTAGTTGCCCTGAGGATCAGAGAACCTCAGTGAAAATCCTAGATCCTCCACTTACTAGCTATATTCCCTCAGGCAACTTGCTTTAGTCTTTCTGAGGCACAGTTTCACATCTATAAAATGAGATTAGCATAGATGACCCCTAAGGTCCCTTCTAGCCTAAATCTGTGCTCCTATGAGCCTTTGTTATGCACTTACTATGATCTGTTTTGGATTATAGTTGTGTACACTTCTCGCCTCTTCTACTAGACTGTAAGCTCCCATGAGGCCAGGGACTGTAACTTGTCTCTCTCCACCTCCCTCAGAGCTGAGCTATGATTTAAGCAGAGAAGGTATGGCAATGCATGGTTTGTTGAATGATGATCTCACTCTCCACATCAGCTAATTAGACCCAGGGAATTTCGCCCTTCTTTTGTTTCTCTGATTGACTCTCACTTCTATGGCATTTTAACATGTATATAGTACTGCATCCCAACAAGCCTGTGAAGTGGGCTATTAATTCCCTTTGACAGATGATGAAACAGAAGCCTCAAGTTACCAAGACATCTGCCTGAGGTCACAATGGCCTGCAAAGGTCAGAACTGGGATTTGAACCATGGTCTCCAAACTACAAATTCAATTCTCTCTCATAAAATGCTCCTTATGGAAACTGTTAAACACTAACTGGATGAGCTAGTCTGACATTTAAAATATTCCTAGGTCCAAGAAATGATGGGTTTCTTATCCACCACTACTTTTAAAAGACCTCAATTTCACTTTGTGTCACTTGTAAGTAACTCATCCATCAACTTCTGACAAGTCTGGAAAAATGGCAGAATGTGATTCAGGCAGCATTTTGTCAGATATAAAGGTGATGCCAGTGCAAAGAGGGAGTGCATCTGTAAAATGACCATAATGATACCTGCCTTACAAGACTGTTATGAGCAAAGTGCTTCGGAAAGCTTAGAATCCCATCAAAATTGTGGTAATCATCATCATTTTGGGTCACAGCAAACAGCTGATAATCACGGATCACGTATCAAAATGGTGGAGAAAAAAATGTCTAGAATCTCATTTTTTTCAAAATAAAAGCCTCTTTCAATCCTTTCTTGTAAAAGGAAATGATTTCTAGTGCCACAAATCCCACCCAGTCTGGTTTGTTTTCAAAGGATCTATGTAATATTCAAAAATTTGCAAAGGCCACCTATAATTTTTAAGGGCTTGAAATGCTTCTGAAATTGCTGAATTCTGACATAAACCATTTACAGAAGAAAAAAAAAATAAGCCTCTCAGGATGAGAAATCCACTATCCATGAGGTTAGGTTTCTCTTACCTACCAGACTTATCTATTTGGCCTAGTATTCCATTTATTAAAGTATAAACGAGACATTTTACATCAAAGAATTTTTTAAAGTAATCTTTGGGATGATTTTCTAGTTTGGGAAATATTGTTCAAGTCTATAGAAAGAGAAAGTGAATAAGGAATGCTTACTTATGTCCATTTCTCTTCCCGTACCTGTGCATTTTTATTTGCTTATTTTTCAGGCAATCAAAGTTATCTATTAAATATTGGTGGAGCGCTAAGGGAGGCCATGGAAGAAGATACAAAAAAAAGAATAGAATACCTCTGCTTCCATGTATTTTCCAATATATGTTAGGGAGCTATAAACTTGTACTCGAATACCCATAATACAAAATGGAAAGTGAGGAAAACGTAAAAGAGGGACAGTGTTTGATGCAAGATTCAAGGAAGGAAAGATCATTCCCAAATGAGGAAGATCCCAATTTCCAACACTAGTCTACAAGTTATATATGGAGACTAAAGGAAAACAGATCAGTAACCAAATATTTTGTTCCCTTAAGGGGACAAAACAAAGTCTAGAGAATCCCTTATATCAAACTTATTACAAAAGTATCCAGAGAACTTTTTTTTTTTTTTTTTTACCAGTTCAGTAGCATCCTTGCCTTCAGATATGGAGGCTAAACTTCTATGCCCAGAACTATGGGAAGACACATGAATTGATACAAAGTGAAGTAAGCAGAAGCATGAAAATTACACACAGTGACTACAGCAATGTCAGTGGAGAGGTCAACAACAAATCAAACATGAATACTATGAAATTATACTAATCAAGACTGGTTCCAAAAAAGAGAAAGGAGAATCAATCTCCATCCCTTCTTTGGGGAGACTACCCATGTGAAACACAATATTTGCTGTCAGACTTGATTGATACTGGGTAGTTTTTCTGAATTGTCCTTTTTCCTCTTTTAAAATTCTTTGTTATAAGAGAAGGTTCTTTGAGAAGGGGAAGGAGAAGAATGGGGATATACAGGGATGCAAAAATAAAGGATAAATACAAATTTAAGTAAATAAATCACTTCTATGCCACTGAAAAGACAAAATGTTTTATTAACCAGGAGCAAATTAAGTAGAACACATCATATTATGTATAGTCATGGTCCTATACTATGTTTTCTGTCCTTAACTTTGAGTTTGAGAAGTCACAAAAATCTTATATCTGAAATAAAGTAGTGGGGATTCAGGGGGATTCTGCTTGTATCTTGGAATCAAGACAGATTGAGCTCAATCTCCTATACCTTTTTTCACCTATTCCACAGGCAGAGAAGGAGATAATTTATTCAGAAATTATTCTTTTGAGGTAATACCAGATTCTTAGTGATGGATTCAGTTGCGTTTATTAGAGTCTACTTAATTTTTTTTTTTTGCTTATTTTTGGAGAGGCAATTGGGGTTAAGTGACTTGCCCAAGGTCACACGGCTAGTTTTTTTGTGTGTGTTAAGTCTCTGAGGCCAGATTTGAACTCAGGTCCTACTGACTCCAGGGCCAGTGCTCTATTCACTGTGCCATCTAGCCACCCAAGTCTACTTATTAAGACAGAACTAAAAATAACTTAGAAAAATTTTAGTAGTTTGGAAAAGGATTAACTAAAAAATTCATAAGAACAGACCTTCCCACAATATTTTGAGCACTCTAGTTGGTGTAGTTTGTTTATTCCTGTGTTTATCCATTCAAAGCTAAATTTGGCAATATTATGCATCTTGTCCAATTTTTCATTTTCAAAACTTTCATAACTGTAAGGAAATTACTTTATCCCAAATGCCCTGCAAAAGTGCTATAGCTCAAATCTGGTACTCACTTCGATTAAAATGGAATGCTACTTAGCAAAAGTGAATGATCAGGCCAAATAAAAAACCATTATGTCCTTTAAAGTTGATCAAGCTTTCAAAGTGGTTTGAGAGTCACAACAAATGTGCTTATTAATAATTGCTGAGCTACAGAGTCTTATTAATAATTAGTATATTAAATGTTCATTAATCCAAATTGGGGTAAAATCTTACATCAGAGAATCAGAGGCACCAATGTGTCCTAGAAAAAGCAATAGATTTGTGGTCCAGCTCTACTACTTATTATTACTTATATGACATCAGACATCCCTCTCCTTTCCTCTTCTCTCCTTTCCTTTCCTCTCCTCTCCTCCCTCCCAACTGTTTCTCTTTACCTCTGTCAGTCTGTCCCCCTCCCTCTCCATTTAATAATAATCATTCCCTCTCTTCAAATCTCTCCCCTTCTCCCCGCTTCTCCTCCATTCTCTTCTCTTTCCTCCTCCTCATCCCTCCTTCTGCTTCTTCTTCTCTCCTAATTATAAAATTAAGGGGTAGGACTCAAATTATCTTCAGAGCCCCTTCCACATCTAAATATTATACACAATCATATAATCCTGTAGTGTCTTAGATTTGGAAAGGAACTCTGGGGCCATCTAACTCAACCCTCTCCATATCCACTTCAAGAATCCCTTTCACATCATAATGAATAACTGGTTATTTATACTCTCTGTTTGGAATATTCCTGTGACGGGGAGCTCATTCCTTCAGAAAGCAATCAATGCTACTTTAGGATAGTTTTCATTGTTAGAATTCTTCCATACATGGAGCTGAAAATCTTTATCCTCATAACTTCCATTTGATTTACTAAAACATCAAATACTTAATGCACAGTGCTGTCACTGGTCCTCAGAGACATACAGATATCAAACAGGCATAGTTTCTGCCGTGGAGCTTGCAACTGATCCTTCTTTTGCCTTCCAAAACAATACAGAATCAGTCTAATCTTAAAAGACAGTGGTGACAGATCTCCTGTGCCTTTTCTTAATTAGGCTAACCATCTCTAATTGCTTTAGGTGATCGACGTCTGTATGATTTTGAGCCCCTTTGACATCTTGACTGTCCTCTTTTAGATGTGCTCCAGCTTATCAATGCCCTTCCTAAAATGTGGCACCCAGAGCTCAACATCATATTCCACTTATCAGGATCACACAGCTAGAGCTAGAAGAGAACTAAGAAACCATCTAGTCCATCCCCTCATTTTAAAAATGAGAAACTGAGCCTTAAGCACATATTAAGCCACTTTATAACAATGCAAGTAATATATGTCAAAAGCAGGATATGAATACCCAGGTCTTCTTTTTGTTGTTGTTTGTTTTGTCTTTTTGGAGGGAGGAAGGCAAGGCAATTGGGGTTATGTTCTTGCCCAAGGTCACACAGCTAGTAAGTGTTAAGTGTCTGAGGTCAGATTTGAACTAAAGTCCTTCTGACTCCAGGGCTGGAGCTCTATTCGGTGTGCTGCCTAGCTGTCCCATACCCAGGTCTTCTTACTGCATGACTAGTACTATTGCTACCACACCATAAGCTGCTAAACTGATGAAGGGAGGGGACAATGAGACTATTACCTCCCTTGTTCTGAACAACCTCAGGATATGTTATTTCAATGTAAAAAAAGCAAATCTGCAGAAACAGCAATGCAGTGCTCAGCACAACTCTTTACCCTCTGGAGCTGAGATAGGTTCTTTCTACCAATCACTATTCCAGAGTGAATATATCTTCTTTCAAAATTATGATCTCCACATGGGCAAAACAAAACAAAAAATCCCAAACAACCCTCATTCAAGGCTTTCTTAATGATTAGATGATCGACGGAAGAGAGAAATCTTAGTCAATGGACTAATTCCCAATTTTCCCTGTATCTGAGCATAAAAAACAGTTTCATTCATTTCCTTGGTCAGTACTGGGTTCTACTTCACACAGTACTGGGAATGTGGAGTAAAACGGCATAGTCTTTGCCCTCCATGGAATTTATGATATTGTGAAGAAACTGAAATATGTGAACACAAAGTGACAAGAAGATAAAAAGTGTAAGCTGATTTAGCAAATGTCTTTGTATAGATTGTATACTACATGCAAAGGATAAATCCAATAATTAATGCAAGGCAAAGGAGGCTTTGTCTCAGAAAATATAGAGAAGGCACACATTTCCTCCCTGGAATGATGGTCACATCCCTGTGCCTGATCTCATAGCTTTTCACCCTCCTGTAGGACACTCTACACAGAGTCCCACTCTACACAGCACTTCTCTTCCAAGGATTCCCTCCCTAACTCCCATGGAGGAGAGGGTACTAGGGAACAAAACTTTATTAAGTGCCTTCTATTGCGCCAAGCACACTAGTATATTTGATGGAAACTTTTGCCCCAAGTAAAAGAATTCTGAGTATTATTTCTGCATAGAAATAGCATAAAATTGGTCTAAGTGGATCAAGTGCAAAATCTTAGGGAGAACCAAAGAGCTGATATTGGAAAGTATAGAGAAGCCAGCTTTTAAAGTGTCTCAAATTTTCAATGTCAGGGTTCAGAGTTGATTCGATAAAGTAGCACTCAAGAGTTCTTATATCCTTTTGAAAAGAAAGTGCCACCCTGGAGATAAAGTTTCTTTGAGAAAGACCACCCCAACTGCCAACTGCAACATGGAGAGAGCAGCTAGAATCTCAACCAGGAGACCTTTGTAAGAATCCAGACTTCTTGATCACAGCCAAATGACCAAAGCTCAAAGCACACTGGTCTCAAATGTCAGATGAGTCATGCTAAACTCAAAAAAGCAATAGCAGATGCTAATAAATATTGAAAAGCTGCATTAGCTGAAGCGCCCACTGGCTTATAGCAAACATCACTACAGGTGGGGCCTGGAAGGGGTGACTTCACAGGTCTTTCTCAAAGCTCAAAATCTTTGAATAAAAGGCTGACTCATCCCTCATTTCAGCCTTTGCTACCATTATAATTCTTTATTATATTTTTTCCTCTCTTGGCCTTTCTCCCACTTCCCAAACACAATGAAAAATTATTGTAGTCTTATAATCAAGGATTGTTAGAGTTGGAATGGATCTTGGCAAGCATGCTATCATATGGTTAAAGTTGGAAGGGGTTTTAGAGGTCTGCAAGTCCAGAGGTGTCAAACTTACAGTCAGGTAGCCAAAAGTGGCCAACAAAACTCCTGTGTGTTCTTGCTGGAACCAGATTAAAATGTAATTAATAAATGTTTAGCAAAATAAATAAAAATATAATACAGTTGAGGTAGAGCTAATTTGTGATTTTCTAAGTCAATATGCTCTGCAGGGACTCATTTCTATATGAGTTTGATACCACTGTTATATTCCTACCCTTTCATTGTATAGATGAGAAAACTGAGGCCCAGAGAAGGTAATTGACTTGCCCAAAGTCAACTGGCAAGTATGTGAAAAAAAACTAGAATTTTAACCCAGACTGTTTGACTCCAAACTTAGCCCTTATAATGTTTATTGGATTATAGATCTAGAGTTGAAAGGGATCTGAGAGACCATTTCTAGACCAACCCCTCCATTTTTACAGATGAGGAGCCTGAGGTCCATAGAGGTGAGTTGCCCAAGATCACACTAGTGATAAACATTAGAGGTAGGATTTGAATACAGAACCAAGGCCCTTTCTATTATATTGCAATGCCTCAAATTGCTTACAGCTTTAAGGGATCTTAGAGATTACCTTTTCTAAGCCCCTAATATTAAAACAAAGAGAAAGGTTTAGGGAAATAAATATCTAAGTTAACAGGGCTAAATGATATCTGCGAATTGAGTGCATGATATTTTTTTGCTTCTTGTTCCAGTTGCAAAAAAAGTGCTAGTTATGACTCAGTCTGAATGTCACCCATGAGAAAAATAAACTTTCTACCTCCTAGTACCATTGTGAAGACTGAGTAAACTAATGATGCCTACTATAGAGTTAGCTCTTAGGAACATTGAATTGAATGAATGTGCAAGTCTTCTGAGAGCTGAGATCTTGGCTAAATTTAGGCTTTCTTATTAACACCAACTCTCATTAAGGCATCCATGAAGAGTTCATTAGTGCTCTCCTCAGAATACTCAAATAAGATTTCATCATCAGTCCTCAGATTCATTGATAGCTCTGAAGACTTGAGGCAGTGATCCTCCATCAGATAGTGCTGATCACAGTTCCCACCCCTACATGTATACCTCCTCATCCTGTCCATTTATTGTCCATATTCTTCTATAAATTTTCTTGAAATCCTTCACCAAAAAAACTTCAATCATGGTCTCACCTAAAAATCAGAGATATTAAGGGGAAAAGGCTTTGTTTTCTGTGTGCATGTGTGTTTTAAACTATGATCTTTGATTATTCCATTAAATTCCTTTGTTTCAGAGAGGAACAGAATTAAGCTCACTTAACTTAATGACTAAGCAGCTAGGTGGCACAATGGTGGGCTAGAGACAGGAAACACATCTTCCCGAGTTCAAATCTGGGCTCAGGTACTTACTAGCTGTGTGAGCCTGGGCAATTCATTTAATCCTGTTTTCCTCAGTTTCTTCATTTGCAAAATGAGTTGGAAAAGGATCACTTCAGTATCTTTGCAAAGAAAACCCCCAATGGAGTGACAAAAAAGTCAGGCATGACTGAATGAAACTTAATCACTAGCTCACCAGAATTAGCAGCATCTGTCCCATGACATTTACCAAAGACATGAGCATCCTTCTGACATCAAGGGAGCCTAAAGTGAATATTGCCACATTTACCATTTACAAATTTATAGACAATTTAAATCATCAGTGGCTTTCATGAAGGCAAAGTCCTTGAATGAAGTGACTCTTATTTTTGTCTTTGCATCTCTAGCACTTACTTCAGAGCCTAGCACAAAGAATGCATTGAATAAATTCTTGCTGAAGTGTGGAAGGAGCACTAGCTTTGAAGTGAGTAGGTTCAAATTCAGCATCTGCACTTCCTACCTCTGTAGCCTTAGGAAAGTCACTTAACCTTAAAGGGTTAAATTAGATTGCTGCTAAGATACTATCCAGCCTTAGTTCTATTATTCTATGATTTTTATTATCTAATAAAATTATGATTTTAAACAGTTTTGAAAATTGAGTCACACTTCCAATATATAAAAATGAATCATGCAAGAAGGTCTGCTATGAGTTCAGTCCTGGGCAAAGTGCTGTGTGAAATCATAGGACCACACAGTGAGAGTTGGAATCTGAGGTCATTTACTCAAACTTTCTCCCTTTTACAGATGAGGAAGTGAAGGCAAGAGAGATTAGCAATTTGCCCAAGGTTGCATAGATAGTAAATGACAGAGGCAGGATTCAAACTTATACCCTCTAGTTCCAAATCTAATATTCATTCCACCACTACCAGACTAGGAAACAAAAGAAAAAGTTCCTGTCCCCAAGGAGACACAACCCACTTAAAGATAGATGATTAAAATTCATGAAAATCAGAGTATAATAAAGAATGACATCTATTCAAATACTAGGTTCAAACATACTTTGAGTGTCCCTAAATTCAAGGATGCTGAATTCAAAACATCCCTCCAACAATGGAGATCACAGCCCTTGCCTTTCATCCCATGGTAGAAGGTCTTCATGCTGTGATTGAAAACTTTTATCAACTGGTAGTCATATTAGACTGATTCCAGTGAAGGTACACTGCCCTTCCTTCTCTACAAGATCTACCTGTGATCACTCCAGCTTTGAAAGACCTGCCAGAATCTGAACTACATTGGCATAGCCTTCAGGAATCCAGGGTCACTTTCCTGCCATTATGAGATGCTCTAGGGGAAGTAGATCCTTTCAGTATCTCAAGAGTTCAGAGAAGGAAGGGAGAACTGAGACTGGAATGGACAGGGAAGGCTTCAGATGGAAGGTAAGACTTTGGCTAGGCCTTTAGGTTTTAGTCAGTGCGCTCAGTGGGGATTCAAAGGGGGGTAAACAGACTAAAATTGAACATGATGCCTTGCATTTGCCCCTGCTGTCCTCCATATCTGGAGTGCTCTCCCTCTTCACCTCCACCTTTTAATTTCCCTGTCTTCCTTCACAACTCAGCTCAAATCCCACCTTCTGCAGGAGGTATTTCTCAGCTCTCCCAGTAGCTACTGCCTATGACTCTGAGATTATGTTCTCCCTCTATTATATATCTCTAGCACATCCCCAGTTATCAACTTGTCTCCCTCCATGAGAATACTAATTTATTGATAGCAGGAATCACATTTTTCCTTTCTTTGTATTCCCAGCACTTCACACATGGCCTGAAACATAATAAATGCTATACTGAATGGCTGACCTTGCTACTTCCTATCTACTAAATATGAAGATGTTTGATGAACTTGTGAAATTATTAAAGGGGCAATGGTCACCAGAATTATACTACATTGTTCAAAAATCTATATTTCACTGTTGGAATTGATAACCTGGTATTGATCCCTGATAAAATACTAACATGGATTTTTTAAAAAGAATTTTACAGGAATTATTTGAAAAGGGGGCAGTAATTGATCCTCTAAAACTAATATGGGTCCACAAAGAACAAATCATGCCAAACTAAACTAATTTCATCATTTGATAGGGTGGCTAGGTTTGTGGGTGAGGCACACACTTTAGAATTATGTATCATATTCTTTTGTCAAATCTCAGAAATTCAGGTATTCCCTTTATCAATAGAGAATGTAACCCAGCCATGCCTTCTCATTCTGGGCAATCCTTGTCAGTGTTCACCAAAGACTGGAGGCCATTTAAATTTCATGGCTACCATGGCTACATCACTGGGCTATCCATCTAAAAGTCTTTGTCTTATTCTGAACTAACAGCAGTATCTTCTCCACAACTGGAGTAGCACCAGCTTGCTTTTTTATGAATCACATGCACAGCTTCTCTCAACCAGCATGAAAATCCCTTATGCTGAATCTGTCTTTTTATATCTACATTCTTCTGCTTTGGTGACTACCTCCCCAATTTGCCTAATATTTGAGTTGGGGTGAGTAAATTCCTTTCAACTTCCATCATGCCCCTGGCAGCTGGCCCTGAGGTTATGAAGGCTGCTCAAGACCTTCATTTAACAGTATTGAAGGAGAATGGGGTAGAGTTAGAGACTTCTGTCCTGAATTCCTGCAACTGTACTCATACTCATAATTAGCCTGATCCAGACCCCAACCTCCACAAATATATATACACACACACACACACACACACACACACACACACACACGCACGCACACACACAGTTGTACCTTGTCATCTTAATCACAATACCTCACATTCTTGCATTCTCCTGAAATAGAGTGTCCTCCATTCTCTGACCTCCACCTCCCATCAGCACTCTAGCTTCATCTAGAGCCCTGGGGTTCTGGTTGGTGAGTATTTATCATAGCTATCCCTGAACCAGAATTACCATGCTGCTACTCCCTGGCTACTTCCTAACATGCTACTGCATGCATGCCTATCCACCTCCACCTTTCTACCTCCTGCTTTGGTAAGGTAATCAAATCACTACTACCTCTCTTGAAAAGGACAAATCAAAGGAGTTCCATGGCTCAGTTCACCAGCCCTTTGATTTCCCTGACCAAAACACCTCACTCTATAGATGTTGTCCTTGCCCATGAGAATGTAAGGTTTTCAAAGTCAGGAATTATCTTCTTTCTGTATTTTATTCCCAAAATTTAACACAATGGATGGCACATAGTAAAGCTTAATAAATGCTTTTTTATTCATTCCAGTCATTCAAATTGGTGCTCTCCTATATATCCTAGGCAGAGGGTCAATAGCAAGAATATTCAGAATACTTCAGCATCTGCAACCATATTAAAAAAAATCACCATTAAGTACAAGATGGAAGTCTAGTCTCATTGTGAGGTATCAATAATTGATAAAAAAAAAAAAAACATCTACCATCTCTTCTCAGGAGACCTATTGCTGAAGCTGTAAGGCTGCCATGCATTTAATATTACCTAGTCATTTATTACCAGAAGCTGCATTATGAATACACAGTAAGTCTCCTTGTCAGAAACTTCCCATCAAACCAAGTGAAAGAACAGGTGCACTCACACCTAGGAATCAGTCATATAATACTAGAATTTAAGGTTGAAAAGAACCTCAAATGTTACCTGTTTTAATCCTAACCTAAGTAAGAATTCATTCTTATAATATCCTTGATAAATGGTTGCCCAGTTCTTAAATGCCTTCAATGATTAAAAAAAAAAATCCACTACTTACAGAAGCAGCCTATTCCACTGTGGGACAATTCTATATCAGCACCAAGTTTTTTTTCCCTTAAAGTAGACCAAAATCTGTCTCTCTGCCAGTGGGTGCCCACCCATATCCTTTTACAGCTTGCAGAAAATTGAATCATCATTCTCCACTATAGCCCTTCAAAAACTTAAACACCACTCTTACACCCCTTCCCCCACCCTTGCTCAGGCTCCATTGTTTTGAGATAAACATCCCAAGTATCTTCAACCAAGCCTAATATGCTAGGCTTTAGAGTCTTTTCACCACTCTCTGGCACCTTTCTTAACCAGAGACCCATGAATGTGTCTGATAATTATGATATGACATTATATATATATATATACATATATGTATGTATATATATACATATATATGTATGTATACATATATATGTATATATACATATATACACATATATATATAAAATGTACGTACATATACACACACATATATATGCATCTATGTATCACTATATTTCAATATAATTGATTTCCTTTGCAATATTATATATGTAATTCCATGCATTTAACAACATGATTTCAAGAAGGGATGCATAGGCTTCACCAGCCCACCATAAGGGTCCATGATACAAAAAGGTTAAGAAACCCTGTTCTAAATCTCTTCTATCTCATCAAAGTTATTTCTAAAATGTAGTCCTTAATGCTGGACACCAGGCATTCAATATTCACTCCTTTCCCTACTACAGAAAAATCCATTGATTTTCCAGGGCTTCCCTGAAGAATCAGGAGTTTACAGCAGACATTCAATACCATTCCATCTGGATCCAGCAATGATTAAAGCCACAAACATAACACTTGAGTTACTTACCTCAATATTTGAAGTTTCCACAATTTCATTGGGGCATGTACTTCTATCAAAGCACGTTGCAACCATTCCATGCCTTAGTAAATGGTTTGATGAGTCACTGCGGTCAAAAGAAAAACAAATCACCTGGTGGCCAAGTCTCTAGTGCTATGTTAAGCTTCTGTTCAACTTAGCTAGTCTGGCCTTCAGCAACAAACACATGGTCCTTTGCCAAAATTGTTCTCAGAACCTTCTCAGCTCATCATAAACAGCCTGAGTTTATACTCCCCTATCATAGCCTTTGGGAAACCAGGGATACCTCCCCAGTGCAGTGATGCAATACTGCAGGACCTTCCTGGAAAACCTTTGGTTATATAAAGTTAAAAAAATTAGAGGAGCTTAAGCACACACTCAAACAAGTTACCCTAGACTCAACTCCATGGACTAGTTTTGACTAAAGCTCTACACTAAAGTAAAGACGAAAGAAATACCATGCTAAGGAATCAGCAGGGAAAAGCAGAGTACATATAATGAATGTAAGTAGAATAGGAACTGAAAGAAACCTAGGAGGCCATCTGGTCCAACTTCTTCATTTTACAGATAAGGAAACTGAGGTCCTGAATAATTAAATGCTTTGCTCATGCTCATACGGCTAATAAGTGTCATGAGGTAGAATCTGAACCCAGGTCTCCCTGACTGTAAATCCAATGCCCTATCTACCACACCAAGGAACCTGTCCCATGGGAAAGGGACAGTTTGCATACTGTGAAAAAAAGCCACTGGAGATGTTTTGGTGGTGATGTGTGGGATAGTGGAAGGATTCAGTGGCAGAATATCAGGGGGCGAATTCTTTCACTTACTATCTGCACAATCTTGTACAAGCCACTTCCACATCTCTAAGTCTCTTTCCTCACCTGTAAAATGTGAATGTAAGATATTAGATGACCTCAGAGGTTCCCGATAGCTATTGACCTATGACTCTATAGCCTAGGTTCAGATCTTGCCTCAACCATTTGCTGTCTCTGTATCCTTGGATACCTTGTTCCCATCTGTAAAAAGCAGGGGTGGGCTGGCCTAGGTGACCTGTAAGGTCCCTTCAATTCTAGACCATGCAACTTAGATTAACCTTATACTTAAAGTTGGCTTTTTTTTTTTAACTATCAAAGCAATTACATCCTTTTCCCTTCTCTTTTGACTCCACCTTGGTTGTCTCTTCAAACAATAATTTATCTTCCTATCCCTCTCCTTCCAAGCACTTCACACAACACGATAAATATAACAGGCTGTTTAATACTCATCAAGAGCTACTGAACAGAGGAATGGTTCCACTTCTTCTTCTAATCCACTTTGACTTCAAAACACAGTAGATTTGGAGTCAGAAAACTTGGTTTCACATCCTGCCCCTGCTCCTCACTAGCTGTGGGGCTGTGGGCAAGTCATTGAAATTCTTTGGTCCTTGGGGTGGCTAGGTGGCACAGTGAATAGAGCACTGGGCCTGGAGTCAGGAGGACCTGAGTTCAAATCTGCCCTCAGACACTTAACACAAAAACTAGCCATGTGACCTTGGGCAAGTCACTTAACCCCAATTGCCCTCCAAAAAAGAAAGAAAGAAATTCTCTGGTCCTCACTTTCCTCGTGTGTATAATGAGTAAGTTGGAATGATAATAATATATATATATATATATATATATAATGTGTTTATATATATATATATATATATATGCATTTATATCTCACTTTCAAGTTTGTAAAGTGCTTTATATACATTGTCTCATTGATCTTGACAACAACCCTGTGAGAAAACACTGAGAGAGGTTAAATTATTTGTCCTGGGTCACATCACTTGCTAAGTCAGTGTCTGAACCAAGAACAGAAGGCAGATCTTCCTATATTCAAGCCTAGAATTCTATTGGTTATGCAAAGAATGTCTCGATGGTCCATTTCAGCTCCAAACTCTATGATCCTATTGGTCATCAACACAGTGATTCTCTATCTGAAAAACTCACTGATCAACCAGATTCCCTTCCTCTATCTCTTTAGAGAATTCTCCTTAGGAAGGCCTTCTATATCAAATGAGATCATATCTGGAAAGCACTTTGCAAATCTCAGTGTACTACATAAAATGTTATCTGTCATTGTCATTACCATCATCACCACTTCTGGTCAATTCAGCCCTAAAATGAAGAGAAAGATAGGGAAAAAGAGAAAGCAGAGAGGCTTCTTTTGTGGGCAACACAGGTGACTCATTGTTCCCCAGGTCTCTTCAAGAAAAAAAAGCCTCTCTGTCTCCTTAGCTAAGGAATAGCTCCAAAAGACGGGGGGGTATTGAGAGAAAGGCAGAGAACACTTCAGAGTCTTGGCTGCCTGCTGACAACCACTGCAACAAATGTAAGAGTGAACCCAATTCTTCCCCCACCCACTCCTTACGTAACCACCCTTCCCAGAGAGCAATCTCTTTCTAGTTTCTTTTATTTCTTTGATCAAAAAAAAATGAAATATTTTTTTTGCATTGGATCTTTTAAACACCTCTTAAAATAATTATTTGCTCCAGTAAAAGTTACACCAAATGGCCTCTCCTTCCAACTCAGGAATTCAGTGCAAAGAGCCAGAATCAGCATAGCTTTTCTGATCTCATCAATAGCAAACTTCCTTAGGAGCTCACATTGCCCCTTGTTCTCCATCTCTCTAAGGAGCTTAGTTAGCAAAGTCTATCTCACTTAACTACATGGATTCCAATATTGGGCAGATTATAAACTTGAAGAGGTCAGGCACTGTTTATCTCCTTCAGGACACAGCAGGGACTGCAGTGTATCAAATAAATGGACCTCAGGGCCTGGACATTTTTAAGCTGCCACTTTATAACAAGAAGGGTCTACTCTTGGAATCACTCAATAAAGTCAGGTCTTCTCATTTAAGGCCAAGAGAATGCTAAGGACATAGCAGCACTTCATTTTAGATAAATCATCATGGAATATTATGGTTCACATGGGTAGATCTGCCAGATATATGAAGCTTATTCTTTAAATATCAATGCCTTATGTGACTATTCATGACTCCTCATGAGACCCCACGGTTTCCTTCAGGTTATTCCCTCTGCCTGCTCCTCCCACCCCAAGTTGTTGAAGTCATACCCACATCTTAAGGTCCAATTGGAGCCATGATTAAGGTACTATGACTAGGGTTTTCCCAAGCATTGATTTAGAAGTAGTACTTACTTCATTCTACAAGACCACTGTAACCGATGCCTCATACCTCATGATCTACTAGTCTATAGCCTTGGGGAAAAGGGGAGAGGCAAGAGGATGAAGTTAGGCAGGTCATAGAGGGAAAGGGAGAAAAGTCATGGGCCAGAAGGGTGTGAGGAGAACAAGCCACCACTTCCACCGATGCAATTGTACTGATGATATGTAGCACCACACTATCACTCCATTCCGTCATCTTTCATGCTTGCCACCCACCACACACTTCTAATTTGTTTTTCCATGTGATAAAAAGCCACATTTTCATGTCTGAACTCTAAGACCAATCCAGGTACCACCTTAACCACAAAACCTTAGACTCATAGAAACATAGATTTCCAGAGCTATAAAGTAACTCAGGAGCCATCTAATCCTAATCCCTCCAACAAGTACTTATCCAGATCTTAACTGGATAAGACTTTCAGGAATAGGAAACTCATCGCTTCCCAAGGCAATCCATTCTACTTTTGGACAGCTCCTTCTATGAAACTCAAATAGATCTTTCTGCCTCACCCCGACATTTTGTTGATAAATGATCTCTTCTTCCTCTGACCTCCCCTGTTCATATCCATCTTTTGATACATTCATCACACTCTGCTTTTAATTCTGGTTACTTGTGAATATGCATACTTACAGATCCCCTGGTTGAATTAATATATACATACATGTAACAAAAACTATCTGCAAACATCCTTACCAACCTAATTATGTCTGGAATGGGAGATGATTTAACTGGATATGGAATCATTCAAAAGACTCTCTGCCATCTCCTCAGCCTCCTGGGAGACCTTGGTGATTCTGCCCATGGAGCCTAGTGAAGGGAATATAGTCATTTGAGTCATTTTTTCAGTTGTGTCTGACTCTCCATGACCCTAATTTGGGGTTTTCTTGGCACAGATACCAGAGTGGTTTGTCATTTCCTTCTCCAGCTCATTTTACAGATGAGGAAACCGAGGCAAACAGGGTTAAGTTATTTGTCCAGACACTAACAAGTGTCTGAGGCCAGATTTGAACTCAGGAAATTGAGTCTTCCTGATTCCAAACCTAGTGTTCTATCCACTGTGTCACTTAGTTTTCCTTAGTGAAAGGAGTAAGTTTTAAAAGTTAGGAATCCTGGCATTCCAGAATTCATGTTTGAAACCAATGTAGTACTTATGCTCCAAAAAACAAGAAATGACATTCACAACTCCAGACCAGAGAAGATTCCTTATAAAGCAATGCTACTTTTGGATACAAACTTGGTGGGACTGATATTATGTACAAACTAAGTACAGTTATGCCTACTTTCCTCAGAGATGTAGGAGAGAGTATTCTCTCCCTTTCCCAAATATTTCTATTTTGTTTTGCTATACCTTTAAAGCAAATACCTCCTTGTAAAAGCTACCTGGTGTTGAGTTTAAATAGAACTGGGGCACTAGTCCCAAATGGTGGGGGTGGTAGACACAGCTGGTGGGGACTCAAGCCAATATCAGTAGAGAAAAGACATACCCAAACTCCTCAATCTAGAACACTGAAGGGAGACATGTAGCAGCCTGGCTCTAGGAAAGTGGGCCAGGGCATACACTCTATACAGAGTTTAAAATGGCTTTATTTAAAAAGGAATACAGTTTGAGGAAAGGTTAGGGAAAACAAATCATACTAGGATATTTCTTGCTGGGCTTCTATGAGTCTATGATTCAAACAAAAGCCTTCAAAAAGACAGACATATATACGTGTATATGTATATGTAGGTATGTGTGTATATGCATGTTTATATGTACACAATATGCATATGCATATATGCATTTGTGTGTATAGACATACAAACACATATATGAATTGTGTGCATATACATATAAGCATACATATATAGATATAGATAGATGTCTTGCTGATGCCAAGCATCAGCTTTCTAGCACAGAATCATTGGCTAACTTTGGAGATCAGTTCTAACCCACATATTTCTAACAGGAACAGAGGTCAGATAACTCAGAGGTCAGAATACTGATCTTAAGCCTTAGATGGACTACTTCTTGTCACAGGTCTGATAATACAGTCATGGAGACGGCAAAAAGTGCCTTCCCTGCTTGGTAAAGAGAAAGTTCAAGGATTTCATGCTATTGTATTTTTCTCCTAGAGTATCCAAATTTGAATAAACCATTTGTGTCCTTGTGGAAAGAGACAAGAGCCAGGACTTAATAGTCTGAGAGCTGGGCAGTGGTTGGAGCCCACAGCTGTGCCAGGAACAGACTTACCTGGCCAATGGTAGATGAGTATGTCTGCCACTTGGGTTCTGCCAATGAGTAGACATTTCAGATAAAAAGCAGCCAGGAGGCATCAGGAAGGATAGAGAGTCAAAGGCTCTAGTTACACTTCCCTGAACAGGAAGTAAGCTGGTGATAACAGACTCGGGGGGATCATGAGGAGGAGGATCATGAAGGCCTTTCCTATGTGGCCTCTAAAGAGGATGGAAACCAAAATTCATTGCTGGGACAGGACAGGGAGCAAACTCCATGAAAGCCAAAGTCTAGCATTACAATATAACTAGAAAATTGGTTTTCAAAACCACAAAATGTCAGATCTGAAAGGGACCCTAGCATATAGGACATAATACATTAGAGTCAGAAGGGACCTGAGAATATGAAACAGAATATTTGGCTTACAAGAGACTTAATCACATAGGCTATGAGAACTAGAAAAGGCAGCTTGGTGGTATAGAGAATAGTGGAATGAACTCAAACTCAAGAAAGTATAGGTTCATCTCTTGCTTCAGATACTTACTAGCTGTGTGACCCTGAAAAAGTCATTTAACCTCTATCTGTTTCAGTTTCCTCATCTGAAAATCAGAGGTGATAGTAGCATTCATCTCCCAGGGATGCTGCGAGGATCAAATGATATAATATTTGTAGTGCTTTGCAAACCCTAAAACACTATAAATCCTAGTTTCTGCTATCATCATTACTATCATCATCATCATCATCATCATCATCATCATCATCATCATCAATCATCATTTGCTGGATCCTGGGAAACCAAAAACTTATCAAATGAGAATCAAATATGTGTAAGGCATTTTGCAAACTTTAAAGCACCATTAAATTCATCATCATAATCATTATTGTTGCTGTTATTAATGGAATATTTATCAAATCTGTGATCTACCCAAATCTAGATGGCGTTGCCAAAGGACCCAATCACAATCAGGATCTGAAGAGATCTTGACAATTCAGCAAGTCCTGGAAAACTACAGTTCAAGAGCAAAATTCTGGCCCAGTAAAACTTTTTAAATCATTCTTAACTCACATATATACAAAAACAGACTGCAGTCCAAAAACAGGTAGAGGTCCATATTTAGTCCACAGGTCATAGCTTGCTGACCCTTAGATTCTAGAACATCGGGTTAAATCTAACAAAAAGAAGTCTGATAGATATAAAATCATTAGCTTTAGAAGTACAAAATAGAGGGAAATGGCTAAACAGCAATTTATACAAAAAATATTGGGGTTTTGTTTATTTGAAAACTCAGTGTAACTCAGCAGTATACTGTGGGAGATTTCCCTCTCCCTCTGCTCCAAAAAAAAAAAAAAACCCAATATACCTTATACAGGATTTTAAAGTTTGCAAAGTTCTTTACAAATATTATCTCATTTGATCCTCACAATTACCCTAGGAGGTAGGTGCTACTATTACCTCCATTTTATAGATGTGAAAGCTGAGGCAGACAGAGGTTAAGTGACTTCCAGGATGTATGATCCTGGAAGGTAGTAAGTGTCTGAGACTGAACTTGAACTCAGGTCTTCCTGACTTCAATCCCAGAACTGTACCCACTCAGTTATCCCTCTGCCTCTGATATCATCTTGGTATGCACTAAGAAAATCATAGCTTCCTGGAATAAGGGGATGATTATCTATCAAATGGCACCTGGAATTTTATGTTTAGTTCTAAGAGTCAGAGTTTAGGAAGAAACTAGATAAATTGTTAAAATGCCCTGAGGACTGCAACCAGGATAGAAGGGCCATGAGTCATACCATGAGGATTCACTTAAGTAGGGATGTTTAGCCTGGAGAAAAGAAGTCAAGATAGACATGGCAGCCATCTCCAAGTATTTAAAGGGCCACCATGTCAAAGTAGAATTGGACTTGTTTCATTCATACCGAAAAAACCAGGAGCACTGGTAGAAGTTGCAAAAAGATCAATTTTCGCATGGAATCTGGGTAAATTTCCTAACAATTAGGATTAGTCAAAAGTGAAATGGGCTCCCTCAAAAAGTAGTGGGGTCTCCTGTCCTTGGAAGATGCTTAATGAAAACATGTTGAGTATATTCAAATGAGAATTCATTTGGTTGTGAGTGGACTAGTTATTGATTAAGCTTCCTTCCACCTTTAAAAATTCTCTGACTCCATGAAAAGTTTAGGAGACTGGGTCAATATACTGTCAGGACAGAAATGGTCACAAGCAGTTATTTTTATAACAAATTTCTGATAACTGCTTCTCATTTTATCATTTTGTCTCATAAAAGTTGAAGGCATACTATGAAAAAATGGTTACTTTCTTTCTTGTTGTGTGTAGTTTAATATGTCTAAACATTATTAGCTTTGGTTTCATCCCATAATTTAGCTTCTGGTTATTATTCAGGTTTCTTGAAGAGCTCTTATTAAAATATTATTACTTGTCAAATTAATATTTAGATCAATATTTTAATTTATCCTTTCATTTCTATTCATTAAGCTACTTGTAAGCATTCCAAAAGTGGCTCATTTAGCAACATTTTGGCTATTAAGAAGTTCTTGAAATGGGAAAAGGACAGAGTGTGCTGTGTATATAAATGACAGCCTGATTTCAGCCAAGGATTGCACTAAGGCATTCAGCAAGTTTTCCCACACTGCTTCTGCATGCAAATAAATTCTGCCCTATAACACAACTACAATTCTTGCCCAGATCCCATTTTGGCCACAAATTATTAACAGCTTAGGGACCAAGCAAACATATGAGTAAACGGACCATTTATGGTAGTAATTAAAATGGACTTCCTATCTTTCCCAAAATGTTTGAAAAAAAATTATGAATAAAATGTTAGAGGTGAACAGAGCTTTTGAATATTGAATGTTTAAACTAAGCACAGTCTAGAGCTAGAAGGGAAATTTCATGAAAATAAATAAGTGTGCATTATGAAGTCAGAGACAAGAATAAATACATAATTGGGACTGAGATAAGAGAAAGTAGATATGGGGTTTCCATTTCCAGACTGAGATATACACGGAGAAGTAGTCAGCTCAATTCAATTTAACAAATATTCAGCACTAGAGAATACAAAAGCAAAACTGAAACTGGTCCAAGCCTTCAAGAGCCTACATTCAACTTTAAGCATACAATATGGACACAGTAAGGAGGGATCATTAGAGAAAGAGAACTCAATTAGAGGGATCTGGCAGGGTTTCCTAAAGAGATGACAACCACACTAAGCTTTGAAGGTGAAGTTTTCTATGCAGTAGAGCTGAAGAGGAAAACAATTCTAGCTCTATGGTACAGCTGATGGAAAGACAAAAAGTCTGGAGACAGAATGCCAAATTCAGAGGACAACAAGCAGACCAGTGTAAGGACTTGGAGAGAATAGGAGAAGAGAGGGAAATATAAAAGGTGCAGGTTGGCACAGAGAAAATGGCAAGCAAATTACATAGTACATGTAAAATATACTGTTTGTAAATTTATTGCATATGATGACTATAGATTATCTATGATGTCTTCTATATGAATGAATTCTAGTCCTATTTATAAGGGCTAAAATACAATGTAAAATATGTCAATATATTATATTTACATTTATTAGACATGAAAATGTTCCATTATCTACAATGAATGGATTTTAGCCCTAGCCAATGAGGTCACCTCCATTCTCTTCCATAAATTTCCAGGTACTGGCCCACTGAAAACTTCCTTCCACATATTTCAGAGTGCCACTCCCCTAACATGACAGGTGCAATAAGAACAGTGGAGACGTCCCCCACACGGGGCCTAGGGACAGGAGGAGAATGCAAACCTTGTTATCACTCATCATTAACACCTACCAGGTGATCAGCCATAATAAGGAAACTCTAAGGGGATCTTAATTCCTTCCTTCCAGCTGGTAGGTAGACAGAACTAATGAAAATGTGTCAGAGAGAAAGGTAATATAACATCAGAGAGGGTGAAATCTTTTAAAATTAAAAAATAGAAACAAGTTTGATCCAAGGTGAAACTGATTTCATTGAACACTGGTTACTTAAAAGTAATATTTCCTTGGCACTCAGTCCAATTTAAAAAGAAAACACAGACTGGGTCAACCAGAGACAGTCCCATTTCCTTCATGAAATCTTTAAGGACTGATCCAAACCTGAGGGACCCTTTTACCCACCTCAATTCCTGAAGTCCTTAGCGTTTGCTCCATCAAGCATATACTCTCTATCCAGCGCTTCTTAAACTGTGACCTTATATGGGGTCCCAAAAAATTTGGTAACAGTAAAAGGTTTCTGAAGGACAACGGCCAAAAATTAGTTAGAAATCAAACAAGTAATGAATTCTAGGTGTTTCTGGCAGTGCCTGACTGTGTTGTATGGCCAACTTCACTGCAATTTTGGTTAACACAAAGCATGCACTCTTTGCACTTTGCATGCCTTCAGGCCATGCAACTCCAATGGACAAGTTTAAGAAGCCCTACCTATACAACTCCAACTCCTAAGGTACAGCCACTTCTGGGGAGGGACTGTGTGTTATAAGTCTTTAGTTGCCTGTGGCATTTAAATTATTTTTAAGATTTGCAAAGCATTTTACAAATATTATCTCATTTGGTTCTCACAACATTCCTCAGAGGTAGGAATTATTATTTTTATGCCTATTTTATGCATGAGGAAACTGAGACAGACAGAGGTTGAGTTGTCCAGGGTCACATCTAGAAAGGGTCTGAGGCCATATTTGAACCCAGATTTTTCTGACTCAAAGTCCAGTGCTATACACAGCACCACCTAACTGCCTATACATAGTAGTCATTCAATAAATATTTGTTGATAACAATGTTTATTATTTGTTTACTCATTCAGCAAACATGATGAGTGCCTATTAGGTGCCAGACACTGGTACTAGAAGAGATATTAGATTCTTATAATGTAGTTGGGAGATACTAACACGGATTTGCACACGAATTTGCCATCCAATCTCTGCCCTAGCCCTAAGCAACTGACTTACTAGTTCTAGTTGCAGGAAGGATGAGAGTCAGAAAAGTTCTATGTGGAGTCGGCAAAGTAAGGTTCACACCACTGCTAGTTAGGGTGGTTTGCTTGGATGGAGAGGCCAGACTCCCCTAACATCAATGGAATATGCCGTGGAAGGTACCAAGCTCTAATAAGGCCTTTACAAAAGCAGGGTCACCTCTGGTGGGGGTGGGGGTCACCTCGGGGAGAGTCCCCACACTAGAGGGATTCTCATGGAAGAACTATTGATGCATTTGTTCAAAAAAAAGTTGTTCTTAAAACCACAACTAGCTCAATAGGAAGCAAATGCTTTGAAGGCACAATCACAGTTCTTAGAGGTAGCAAACTGAAGTAAGCAACTGTGATTTCTACTTAATTTAGAGAAATAAGATATTGCACCCTTCACAAAGATCTCCTGGATACCTCGTCCTAGTTATGTGGTCACCTGGGCTCTCAAAATCTAAGATAACAGAATATAAGTTTTAGCAGGTCCTGTGTTCCCAAAAAGGCTTGGAATATGGCTTTCATGATGGATTGTGTATTGAACACCAACTACTATGGCTAAGTACAGAAAGATTCACCCCTTTTGTAGAACAGGCCCTAAGAAAATGAACTATTTTGGCCACAGTAACTCATGAAATGATTTACTAAAGAAAAGAGGGGCCACAATATGTATCAGGTGAGGGAGCTCTCACACTGGAAGAATTATAGATCTTCTGATTTACTTACATGTGTCCATGTTGATTCTCCAGATAGAAGGTAAGCTTCTTAAGGTCAGGAACTGTTCCATTTTGGTCTTTATTTCTCTAGTGCCTACCAGAGTACCTAGCACAACATTGGCCCTTAATAAATGCTTGTTGATGGACTGATTGATTCTGAAGAATGGAAGTAACCAATTAATCCTTCAGGAAACATGTCTTAAGTATCTACTATGTGCCAGGAACTGTGCTACATAATAGACACAAAATTTTACAAGTAAAATACTCAAGGAGTTCATTCAGACCAAGCAGAGACTCTCAATCTTATCAGAAACTCATATCTTTGTCTGGAGACTACCTCTGGTAAGCCTTAGCTTGGTTCAGATAAGGAGCAGATAAAAGAAAGAGAGACTCAAAATTCTAAAAGCACAAATACAGGGTCTTGGGATCCTACATCCATTCTTGCTGAGTCAAGCCAAGGCTATTTCTCTTCTGAAAAGAGAATATACAGCATTTCCTTCTAGTCTTAAAGGATCCTATGATCTCCCTTTAGATGAGGATATTCAATATATATGCCATAGAAGACTCAATCTGACATATCAGTAAAGGTAGAGGAGAGAGAGGTGTAGCTAAGTTTAATAATCCAAAGCTTATTAAACACTGACCACATACAAAGCCCAGTGTGGAGGGAGATAGATAGATAGATGGATAGATGATAGAGACATCTATATCTATCTATATAGATATATATCTATATAGATAGATATACACACACGGGTGTGTATACATATATACATATATACATGTATGTGTATATTACACACATACATATATATATTTATACACACACATATGATCTTCACATTCCCAAAACTTACAGTCTAGTTGGAAGGGATTCCATTTTAATGAGCCAGATCTCCTAATACATTTATACTCACTCTACTCATGTCTCTCTCTCTCTCTCTCTCTCTCTCTCTCTCTCTCTCTCTCTCTCTCTTTCTCTCTCTCTCTCCCTCTCCCTCTCCAGTGACTATATGGTTTTTGTTTGGCCAGTCCACTAGCCAAGTGACTTGTACATAATACATACTTAACAAACATTTGTTGAATTGAGTGACAGAATATAGCTCCCCAAAAGATTCAACATTACAAAGCAATCTGTTACATGTCCAACAACTAACAACTGACAATTTACAGTTTACAAAATCATTATCCATGAGTTCATTTGACCCTCACAAAAATTTTGTGATGTACAGTAGCAGTCCTGGGTTCAAATTCTATCTTGGTCAGTATCTGACCATGGGTAAGTTACTTTACCAATTAAATTCAATTTTTTCATCTCCAAAATGTTAACACCTGTAATCACTACCTTGGAGAGCTGAAAGGCTCAAATGGGATAATACAATGTCAGCTATTTATTATTTTTACTAAGTAAGATATTATTACCCCATTTTATATTTGACGAAACCAGGATTCAGAGAGTGATTAGCCCAGGGACACACAGATAGCAAGTAGCAAAACCAGGACCCAAATCCAGGTTTTCTGGTTTTCTTTGCTCTATCAGTGTCTTTCCGCATCTTGTTTAATTGGAATTTACAGTCCTTGCTGACGTGTATGATACAGATATCAGTCCAAAGAGGAATCTCCCCATCTATTATCCTCTTTGGTCTGTTTTTCATTTAAGGCAATATAGCTTTTTGCAGCTGTGGATGTAAGAAGCATCACAGTAAATTACTGCTGAAGGAAGCCTCTACTCAAGTGAGGTCCCATACCACTCCACCACAATGAGACTCCCATTCTTTCTTAAATTTTCCCTAAGTTATCAACAAAACCTGAGAAACTCATAGGATGAACCTACAAAGCTTGTATCAAAAACCCTAAAAAACAAAACAAGTCATTCACCCACACTACCCCTATTATTGGCTATGAAAGGTAAGTAAGTAAACATAATGTTTCACAAATAAAACAGGGAAGAGAGAACAATCAGGAAATCATAAGATCGTCGATTTGAAGCCAGAAAAACCTTAAATATCAACTAGTTGAACCCTTTTATTTTATAGATGGAGAAACTGAGGCCCCTAAAGGAAAAGTCACTTACTTGCCCAAAGGGACACAGCTAGGTTCTGTTTAATCCTTCTTTAACTAAAGCAGGGGAGAGAAGGGAGAGATTTCAGCAAATAAGCAAACCAGTATGAATCACAGGTGTGTAAACTTGACTGCTCAGTCAGTATTGTAGTCTGGGAAAAAAAACAAAAATGATCCTAGTCTTTCTATATCTAACTCACTGTGTCTTAGCCACACCCTCTCCTTCTGTTCTATATCTCCTCATTCTGCCCAGAGCCTCTTCTGAAACCTGTCCCCAATTTGGATATGCTATGCTCAAAAGCTTCCAGGCTAGAAACTTCCTGTGTCCTGCATGAATGGAATTTCCCTGCCTATACCCTCAGAGACAGGAAATCAATCAAATATAGGTAAATGAGGTCCCACCCTAACCTATAAATGCCCTGAATTGTCTTGATCTGAGACATGCCCCAATGTGTGAAATAAAGATGGACCTAGGACTCTCAAGAAAAAACATGGTATAATGAATGGCCTAGTCCTGGGAGGAGTCCCTCAGGAGACCAAGTTTATCTCCCTTCTGCCACACCTTGAAGACTATAAAGTCTGAGGCTCCTAGGCAACTTATTCCTTACCTGCCCTGCTGTTATGGAAATGGGAATTAAGATCTTCCCTGCCCCTAGGCCCTTTGATAGGCTTAAGTGACTCTGAGAACCTTCCTTGAAAATGCACTCTGCCCCCTAATAGGCAAAATGTGGTCACATGGAGCCCATGGCTAGAGGCAGATTTTTCAAGAATGCCCACACTTGTTATTTTGTGATTGGGCAGTGGGTCAACGTGGTTGTTATATTTTCTGAGCCAGGAGAAGGCTATATATACCCTGATGTGAGATTTTGCTTTGGGGCTCACTTTGAGAAGAGTTATGTTATTTGACCAGACAAGAATCTGGGCAACCATTGAGCCCCCAGCTTTGAAAACCCAGCTGTTGGTGCGTCCCTCTCTGGTAACTGACTAGGTATAGATGTTTGTTTTGTTGAATTTTGGTTCTTTTTTTTTTTGAGGGCAATTGGGGTTAAGTAACTTGCCCAAGGTCACACAGCTAGGTTTTTTTATTTGTGTGTGTGTTAAGTGTCTGAGGACTAGGTATAGATGTAATGGTCATACAGTTAGAAGCCTGTCTGCTGATGTTTCTCTGTATTTATTGTCTTCTTGTAACTTGTTTGTATTCTCGGAAGTTCAGGGTGCTGACCTTTTTTTCCCCTGAACTAGGTAAATGACATAAGTTTGATTAAAGCAAGATTGTTAACCCATTTTGAGTTGCTTTCCTTTAGAAAAGCAGATCTAAGAACCTGTGTTTGCAGCCACCCTGGGTATGCTAGGGTGCTTGCTGCTACACCTGCCCTGTCCAGCTCTTGAGGTGTGTTTTGTTTTTTCCAAGTGAACCTCTAATCTCTCCCAGGGAGGGACAAGTCTCTTAGGCAACCTAAGAGTCTTCTAACTTAGAAATGCCAACATGTGCCACAGTTTACATTATGGAGGTTAGAGAGGGTCATTCATCAGACTTCTCTGATACATTGCTCTTTATTGCTTCTGCCTCTCCTTCCACAAACCCATAGGGTGACTCTTAGCAGCCAGATATAGTGGAAATTGTACTGAATTTGAGCCAGAAGATGTGGGTTGTACCACTTCATAGTTGGATGACCATCATTTAACCTTGATGGGTCTCAATTTCCTTATCTGTAAAAATGAGCCCTCTAAGTTTTCTTCCAGATCTAAATCTATGATTCTATAATCAGAAAGCATGTAAACTTCCTTGAACACAGAAAGCCAAAAGATCCATTGAGGTCAGTATTAACTAACTCATTTGTTTCTTTAAGGAGGATAAGTGAGTAGACCATAATCATACAACTGAGAAACAGGATGAATTGAGTAGGGTGAATCTGAAGTCAGAGTACCTAACTCTCCTGTCTCTATCACTTATTAGCTTTGTGACCTTGGGCAAATCCTGTCTTCTTTGTACCCAATTTCCTTCCTGTATAAGATGAGGTGGGATTGGACTAGATGACTTCACAAGTCCTTTCTAGTTCTAATTCTAGAATCCTAAGTGGTTGAGGTAGGATTTGAACTGATGTCTCCTAACTTTTAATGTGGTCCTCTCCCCCCCACCCCATAATATCACATTATTTCTCTGGGGCAGAAATAATATGCTGTTTTACCAGAGCAAAAACTCATATAGAGAGGAATGAGAGCTAAGATTAAAACTATAGGTCTGATCCTCCCCCTCTGCAGAGGCAATGAATCCACAGATTACCAGGTATTTATTTAATGTACTGATTGGTTTTTCAGATTTTCAAATCAAAAAAGATTTGTTTTATGGGATGATTCTAGGAGGAGAAAGAAAGGGATATAAGGACAAATTTAGGCAACACAAAAAAAAAGACAACACAAATTTATTGGAAAAAGTATTTTGGTGTGAATTACATTTTTCAGGATCTGAGAACTAGGTTAAGGAATCTAGGCTTTGTACTCTGGGCTAATGAGTAAGATGGTAATATGGTGAAAAGAGTGTCTTAGAAAGATCTGTCTGATGGTGAACAGAGCCTAATATAAACATAAAGTTCCAAATCAAGACATAAAGTGGAAAAGTAAGCAAACAACATAAAAAAATCACACAATACTTATTGAAGTGAGCCCCAAAACAAAGTCTCATGTCAGGGTTTATATAGCCTTCTCCTGGCTCAGATACTATAACAACCCTCTTGACCCACTGGCAATCACAAAGTATCTCCTGAGAAACAAGCCTCCCACCACAGGGTCTAGGTACACTTAAGCCTAGGGGCAGGGAAGATCTTAAAAATTTATATTCCTATAACAGAGTGATGGAGGGGAAATTAGACAAAGAAATGAAAGCAAAAGGAAAAAAATTATGAAAAGACAATTGACAGTTTGGTAAAAGAGTTACCAAAAAATACTGAAGAAAATAACACCTTAAAAACAGAATTGGCTAAACGGAAAAAGAAGTACAAAAATTTGCTGATGAAAATAACTCCTTAAAAATCAGAATTGGCCAAATGGAGAAGAGGTATAAAAGTTCAATGAAGGAAATAATTCCTTAAAATTTAGAATTGAGTTAGTAGAAGCTAACAATTCCATGAGACATCAAAAAAAATAAATAAATAAAGTCAAAAGAATGAAAAAACAGAAAAGATGTGAAATATCTCATCAGAAAAACAACTAATCTGGAAAACAGATTGAGGGGAGATAACATAAGAATAATTGGACTATCTGCAAGTCACATTCAAAAAAAGAACCTAAATATCAAATTTCAAGAAATTAACAAGGAAAGCTGCTCGGATATACTAGAACCAGAGGGTAAAACAGAAATTGAAAGAATCCAAAATTCCAAAATGTATACTCCTAGGAACATGATAGTGAAATTCCAGAGCTCCAAGTCAAAGAGAAAATATTTCAATCAACAAGAAATAAACCATTCAAATACCATAGAGTCACAACTATACCATCAGAAGAACTTAGGAAGGCTTGGAATATGATATTCCAGAAGGAAAAAAAGCTGATATTGCAATGAAGAATAACCTGCCCAACAAAAACTGAGCATAATTCTTCAAGGGAAAGTGGATATTTAATGAATAGAGGGCTTTCAAGCATCTCTGATGAAAAGACCAGAGCTGAATAGAAAATTTGACTTCAAATACAAGACTTAAGAAAAGCATAAAAAATAAACACAAAAGAGAAATCATAAGGGACTTGATAAGCTAAACTGGATACCTTTCTATATGGGAAAATGATGTATGTATCTTCTAAGAACTTAGTCATCATCAGAGTAGTTTGAAGGATTCTACATAGAAAGAAGGTGTGAGAGTCTGGTGATTATGTTGGGATGATGTAAAAAAAAAATGGATAGGTGAGAAAGAGAGATGCCCTGGGAGAAGGGGGAAAGGAGAGGAAGAAAGGAGAAAATTATCTCGCACAAAAGAGGCATGAAAGGAAGGGCTTTTACAGTGGAGAGGAAAATGGAAGGGGGTGGGAAATGCTTGAACCTCCCTCACATATAAATTAGTTCAAAAAAGGAAATATGCATACACACACATATATACATATATGCATATACATATATACACTTGGTTAATAATATAAATCTATCTTACCCAACAGGGAAGCAGTAGGTAAAAGAAAGGGAAGGTGACAGAAAGGAGAGCAGATTTTTTTAAAAGGTGGTGATCAGAAGCAAAACAGACTTTAGAAGAGGGACAGGGGAAAAAAGGAAAGAATAAACATAAGAAAATGTGATGGAAAGACATGCACAGTTAATAATTGTAACTGTGAATGTGAATGGAATAAACTCTTCCATAAAACATAAGTAGGTAGCACAAGAGATTAGAAACTAGAATTCAACAATATTTTGTTTACAAGAAACACACTTAAAACAGAGACACACAGAGTAAATATAAGGGGTTGGAGCAAAATATATTATGCTTCAATTGCAGCAAAAAAAAAAGAGGTGTAGCAATCATAATCTCCCACAAAGCAAAAACAAAAATAAACCTAACTAAAAGGAATAAGCATGAAAACTACATTTTGTTAAAATGTACCCTAAACAATGAAGCAATATCAATGCTAAACATATATACATCAAATGGCATAGCAACCAAATTCCTAAAGAAAAAGTTAAATTACAGATTGAAGCAAACTACCTGCACTCTTTCTTTTTCTTGTTTGGTTTTGTTTCCTCTTTCCCATTGTTCATTCCATCCAATACAATCCTGACTAACATCTAATGTGAAAGCATTTGGAGATCCTATATTTGATTGTATGCTTCCATGGGGGAGGGGGGGCAGGGAGGAGGAGGGGAGGGAAGAGGGAAAAGGAAGGGGGAGAGGGAAGGGGAGAAAATTTGAAACTCAAGGAATTGTGGAACTGAATCTTGTAAACCAAAAGTAAACAAACAAATTAATAAAGACCAAAAAAAAGTTTAATTAGAGGAGAAAACAGCAAAATTATATTAGTGGGGGACCCCAAATTTCTTCTCTTAGAGCTAGATAAATCAAACCATAATAAATAAAAAAGAAGATAAGGAGATGAATAGAATCTTAGAAAAGCTATATATGACAGACCTCTGAATAAAGCCAAACAGGAATAGAAAGGAGTAGACCAGGGGCGGACTCAGGATGGCAGAGAAGAAACAGCACTTCCACAGAGATCCAGCCCACTCCACTTCAAAATTATGTAAAAGGGGGACTATGAATGACCTCTGGAGCTCCAGAACCCAAAAAAATGACACAGAGAAGCTGACCCCCGACTGAGGACAGTCCTACAGCCTGGCAGGGAGTGGCCAGCTTAGAGCTCTGGGAGCCAAGTCCAGGCCTGTGTGAGTCTTGGTTTTAGCCCAAGGATGGCCAGACCAGCAGCAGGCTGGAGGGCACCAGAACACCAGAAGCTGTGGAGTTCCCAGAATTATCAACACATAGATGCCTAGGACAAAGTGAGAAGTCAGTGGCCTATGGGCTTTGGGCCAGGTTGGGAGAATGTGTCAGCTTCTTGCCCTGGGGGCGAGAAGCCAATGAGGAGCCAGTGCAGCTTGCACCACATTGCCAAGTTGTACCTTCAGCTCTTGGCCTGTGAATTGTAGGGGGATCCGGTGATAAATCTGGGGGGTAAGTGCTCTTGTTTTACCCTTCTTGGATCTGGACTGTGGTCTGGGGTGGAGGTCTTGGGGTGTGTGACCAGCTTGCCAAAGTGTGTGGAGGCTTCACAGAGGCCACCCAACTAATACCTCCAGAAGTTGAGAAAATCCCAACATTTGGGACAGAAGATCCACTGGCTGGTGGCAAAGTCCTACTGTGGCAACAAGCCCAAAAGTCAAGTAATTAAGTGGCAACATGCCTAGGCAAAGGAAATAAAATAAACAGAAAAATGCAACATTAGAATCCTATTTTGGGGGCAAAGAGGATCAAAGCATGGAACAGGAGGAAGACTGGGAGGTCAGAACCCCTGCACCAAAAGCCCCAAATGAAAACACAAGCTGGTTACAGGCCATAGAGGACCTTAAGAAGCAGATAAGAGAAGTAGGGGGGAAATTGGGAAGAGAAATGAGAAAGATGCAAGAAAAGCATGAAATGAGAGTCAACAGCCTGACTGAGGAAAATAACACCTTAAAAAATAGACTAACTCAAATGGTAAAAGAGGCTCAAAAAGGCAATGAGGAGAAGAATGCCTTAAAAAGCTGACTTTGCCAGATGGAAAAAGAATCTCAAAGGCTAAATGAGGAGAATCATTCCTTCAGAATTAGACTGGAGCAAATGGAAGCTAGTAACTTTATGAGAAATCAAGATGCTATTAAGCAGATCCAAACAAATGAAAGAATAGAAGGCAATGTGAAATATCTCATGGGAAAAACCACTGACCTGGAAAATAGATCCAGGAGAGACAATCTAAAAATTATTGGACTACCTGAAAGCCATGATCAAAGAAAGAACCTAGAAATCATCCTCCAAGAAATTCTAAAGGAAAACTGCCCTGATGTTTTAGAACCAGAGGGCAAAATAGAGGTTGAAAGAATCCACTGATCACCTCCTGAAAAAGATCCCAAAAAGAAAACTCCTAGGAATATGATAGCCAGGTTCCAGAATTCCCAGATCAAGGAGAGAATTTTACAAGCAGCCAGGAAGAAACAATTTCAATATTGTGGAAACAATCAGGATAACACAGGATCTGGCAGCTTCTACACTGAGGGATTGAAGGGCATGGAATATGATATTCCACAGGTCAAAGGACCTGGGATTAAAACCAAAAATCACCTACCCAGCAAAACTGAGTATCATGTTTCAGGGGAAAATTGATCATTTAGTGGAATAGAGGACTTTCAAGCATTCTTGAGGAAAAAACCAGAGCTGAATAGAAATTTGACATTCAGATACAAGAAGCAAGAGATGCTTGAGAAGGTAAACAAGGAAAAGAAATCACTATGAACTTATCAAAGTTGAACTATTTACATTCCTACAGGGAAAAACAATAACTGTAACTGATGAAATTTTTCTCAGTATGAAAATAGTTGAAGAAGGGTATAACGGCATATGAATACATATGTGAATGTGTGTATATATGCTTTCAGGTATACATAGATAGAGGGTACAGGTCGAATTTAATAGGAAGGGATGATACTTAAAAGGTGAGGTTAAGAGATGAGAGAGTCATGTGGTGAGGGGGAATGGGGAGAGACAATGAGGTGAACTGTCTTGTGTAGAGGAGGCAGGGGAAGGTGATTGCAGGGGAGGGGAGGAACAGGAAGGCAAAAAGGCAAAACCTTATTCTCATTGAATTTGGACCAGGGAGAGAATGACATGCATACTAAATAGGATGTCCCACCCTACAGGAGGGTGGGGGTGAAGGGGGGTGGGGGAAGGTGGTGGAGGGGAGGGCTGGCTTGGGGGAGAGGAAGTTGGAAGCACCCACTTTTGAAAACGGACAGGATCAAGGTGGGAAGTGGACCAGGTGGAAGGTGGGATAGGAGGAAGGGAAATATAGTCAGTCATTTACAATATATCTACTATGGTAATGTTTTGCATAGCTACCATGTACAGCATATACTGAGTTTCTTATCTTCTTTTAAAAATCAAATTATATATATATATATATATATATATATATATATATATATATATATATACTATGATTAGTACTATTTTGCATATAATTGGGAGATAAGATGTGCGGGCAATGGAGCTCGGGGATTCACCTTGCCCTACTGGAAAAGTCGAAGGGGGTATGGGAGAAGAGATGGGAGAGAGCAGATTGGATGACAGGATATCCTGTATGACTGTTATTCTGGGGTGGTGGGTAGGGGAAAAATGGGGAAATAATTGTAACTCAAAATCTGACAGAAATGAATGATGTAAACCAGAAGTTAATAAAGCATTTGGGGAAAAAAAAAGAAAGGAGTAGACCTATTATAAGTAGTACATGGCACCTTTACAAAAATTCACCATGTATTAGGGCATAAATACCTCACAACCAAGTGCAGAAAGGAAGAAATATTAAATGCACATTCTTTAGACCATAATGCAATAACAATTACATTCAATAAAAGGCAGTGGAAACATAGATTGAAAACTAATTAAAAACCAAATAATCCATTCCCAAAGAATGAGTGAGTTGAAGAACAAATCATAGAAATAATAACTTCATTAAAGAGAATAACAACAATGAAACTATATGCCACAATTTATGAGATTCAGTCAAAATAGTACTTAGGGGGAAATTTTATATCTCTGAATGCTTATAGCAATAAAATAAAGAAAAAGCAGATCAATAAATTGGATATGCAACTAAAAAATTAAACTATAAAAGGAATAAATTAAAAATCTCCAATTAAATACCAAAATGAAAATCCTGAAAATCAAAGGAGAGATTAATAAAATTGAAAGTTAAAAAAAAAAAACTTGAACTAATCAATAAGGAGCTGGATTTATGGGGCGGGGGGGGGGGGGACGGACACATAAACCATTGATTTATTTGAGCCAATAAAAAAAAGAAGAAAGTTAAATTACTAATATTAAAAATGAAAAGGGTGAATGTATCACCAATAAAGATGAAATTAAAGCAACTAGTAGGAGTTATTTTTGCACAATTATATGCCAGTAAAACTGACAATCTAAGTGAAATGGGGGTGGATTGCATTTCAGGTATTTTTCAGTCACATACAACTTTTTGTGACCTCATTTGGGGTTTTCTTGGCAAATATATTAGAGAGGCTTGCCATTTCCTTCTCCAGTTCATTTTAGAGATGAGGAAACTGAGGCAAACATGCTTAAGTGATTTGTCAAGGATCACACAATTAGAAAGTATCAGAGGCCAGATTTGAACTCAGGAAGATGAGTATTCCCTGAGTATAGGCAAGGTACTCTATTCACTATACCATCTAACTGCCCAAATAAAATGGATAAATACTTATAAAATTATAAACTGTCCAGATTAACAGAAAAGGAAAGAGAATATTTAAATAATCCTTAGAAAAGAAATTTAACAACCATCAACAAGTTCCCTAAGGATTCCCAGGACCAGAAGAATTTACAAGCAAATTATACCAAACATTTAAGAACAATTAATCCCAATGATATGTAAACTATTTGAAAAAATAAAAGAAGGAGTCCTACGCAATTCCCTTTATGACACAAATATGGTTTTGATAGCTAAACCAAGGAGAACAAAGACAAGGAAAGAAAACTATAGACCAATTTATTTAATGGATATCAATGCAAAAAAATTATTATAATACTAGAAAGGAGATTACAACAATATCATATACTATGATGAGGGAAGATTTATACCAGGAATAAAGGGCTGATTCGATATTAGGAAAGCTATCAGCATATTTGACGATATTAAAGGCCATAAAAATAAAAATACATTATTATGATGCAGAAACAGCCTTTGACAAAATACAACAGCCATTCCTATTAAAAACACTAGAAAACAACTTACAATGATTAAACTGTATGTGTTTAAAACTATCAGCAAGCATTATTTATAATGGGAATAAGCTACAAGTCTTTCTGATAAAATCAGGCATCAAGCAGGGATGTCCATTATCACCATTATTATTCAATATTGTACTAGAAATGCAAACTATAGCAATAAGACAAAAAAATAAGAAATTGGAATAGGCAATGAGAAAAACAAACTATCGCTATCTACAGATGACATGATGATATACTTAGAGAACCCTAGAGAATCAACTAAAAAAACTAGTTGAAACAACAGACAGTCTCAACAGTTGCAGGATTTAAATAAACCTATGCAAATCACCCACCTTTCTGTATACTACCAACAAATCCCAACAGGAAAAGAAAGAAAGAGAAATTCCATTTAAAATAACTGCATACAGATTAGCTAGGTGGTGCAGTGAATATAGCACTGGCCCTGGAGTCAGGAGGACCTGAGTTCAAATCAGGCCTCAGGCACCTGGCACACTTACTAGCCATGTGACTTCGGGCAAGTCACTTAACCCCAATTGCCCTCTAAAAAACAAAATAAATAAATAAATTAAAATAAAATAACTGCATACAACATAAAATACTTGGGAGTTTACCTGCCAAGACAGGCATTATATGACCACAATTATAAGATACTTTTCACAGAAATAAAGACAGATCTAAACAAATAGAGAAATATTAATTGCTACTGGGTAGGCTGAGCCAATATAAAGAAAATCACAATTCTACCTAAGCTAATTTACTTATTCAATACCATACCAATTAAGATACCACAGAATTATTTTATAGAGTTAGGAAAAATAGTAAGCAAATTAATCTGGGAAAACAAAAGGTAAAGAATAGAAGGAAAACAGTGTCTCTTCTGTGATCATGGCAAAAATCAAGACCAGGAATCTCCACGGGAAGAAGAAGGAGGAGCTACTCAGATGATTTAAAGGTGGAATTTTCCCAATTGAGAGTGGCCAAGGTCACTGGGGGAGCTGCATGTATCCAAGTTATCTAAGATCTGAGTAGTTCGAAAATCTATTGCCTGAGTTCTGCTATCAACCAGACACAGAAAGAGAACCTCAAGAAATTTTATAAGAGCAAGAAATACAAGCCCCTGGACCTTCAGCCCAAGAACACCCATGTGCCGCAGGCTTAATAAACACAAGGAAGCCTGAAGACCAAAAGACAGCAGAGGAAGGAACATCTGTACCCTCTTTGGAAATTTGCTGTTAAGGCATAATTTGTTAAGGAGCTCAATAAAAAGACAAATAGTTATTAGAAAAAGAATATGAGGAAAATATAATGAGGGGAAAATGTGAAGGAAGGTGGCCCAGCCATCCCAGATCTCAAATTGTATTATAAAGCAGAGTCATCAAAACAATCTGGTACTGGCTAAAAAATAGAGTGGTGAATCAGTGGAATAGATTAGGTACACAATAAACAGAAGTAAATGACTATGGTAATTTAGTATTTAATAAACCCAAAGATCCAAGCTTTGAAGATAAGAACATGCCATTTAACAAAAATGCTAAAAACTAGAAAGTAGTTTGGAAGAAACTAGGCATAGACCAACATTTCATACTACATGCCAAGATAAGGTAAAAACGGATAAAGAATTTAGAGACATAAAGGGTAACTGAAGTACATTAAATAAGTACTAAATAATGAGTAATAAGGTAAACTAAGTACAAGGAATAGTATACCTGTCAGATCTATGGATAAGGGAAAAGTTTATGACCAAACAAGAAAGAGAGGAGATTACAGGAAGCAAAATATATAATTTTGATTGTATTAAATAAAAAAGCTTTTGTAAAAACAAAATTTTGCAGCCAAAATTAGAAGGAAAACAGTAAACTGTCAAAAAATGTTTCCAACAATTTTCTCTTATAAAGGTCTGATTTCTTAAATATATAGAGAACTAAGCCAAATTTATAAAAATAAGAGTTATTCCCCAGTTGATAAATGGTCAAACAGGCAGTTTTCATAAGAAGAAATCAATAGCCACATGAAAAATAGTTCTAAATCACTACTGATTAGTGAAATACACATTTAAACAACTCTGAAGTAACACCTCATACCTATCATATTTACTAACATGAGAGAAAAGGAAAATAACAAATGCTAGAGGGGATATAGAAAAATTGTGACACTAATGCATCATTGGTGGAGTTGCAAACTAGGTCAAGCATTCTCTAGAACAATTTGGAACTTCCACTTAAATTGTGTCATACCCTTTGACCCAGGAATACCATTACTAGGTCTGAATTCCCAAAGAGATCAAATAAAAGAGAAAAAAAACCTATTTTTACAAAAATATTTATAGCAGCTCTTTCTGTGATGAAAAACAATTGGGAAGAGAGGGGAATGCCCTCAACTGGGGAATGGCTGAACGAGTTGTATTATATAACTGTGATGGAATGCTACTGTGTTATAAGAAATGATGAGCGGGATGCTTTCAGAAAACCCTGGGAAGTCGTATATGAACTGATGCAAAGTGAAATGAACAGAACCAGAAGGACATAGTACATTGTAACAGCAATATTTTAAGGGTGACCAACTGGGAAAGACTTAACTAATCTTATCAAAACAACGATTCAAGACAATTCCAAAACCCCATGATGAAAAATGCTATCCACCTCCAGAGAGAGAACTGATGAACTCTGAATGAAGAATGAAGCATACTTTCTTTATTATTATTATTATTTTATTTTGTTTTGTGGGGTGTTTTATTTTGCACATAGCTAATATGAAAATATGTTTTGCCTGACCTCACATGTATGACCAGAATCAAAGTGCTTCCCTTCTCAAGGAGTATGAGGAGGGGAGAGAGAGGAAGAAAATTTGAAACTCAAAAGTTTAAAGGAATGATTAATAAACTTTTTATATGTAATTTGGAATTCTTTTTTGTATTTATTTAATATTTAATTTTCCCCAGTTACATGTAAACAACAATTTTTAACATTTGATAATAAACTTTGAGTTCCAAATTCTCTTTTCCTCCCTCCCTACCCCTACCTCCACTCCCATTGAGAAGGCAAGCAATTCCATATAGGTTATATATGTGTAATCATGCAAAACATATCCATAATAGTCATGTTGTGAGAGAAAACACAGACAAAAAAAAAACCTCAAGAAAAATAAAGTGAAAAATAAAGTTATTTCAATCAGTATTCAGACACCATCATTTATTTGTCTGGGAATGGATAGCATTTTTCATCCTAAATCCTTCAGAGTTGTCATGGAACATTGTGTTACTGAGAATAACTAGGTCATTCACAATTGATCATCCTACAATATTGCTGTTACGTTGTACCCATAACTGGTAATTACTTAATGAAATAAAAAATATATATGGAGAAAGAGGTGGGAGGGGCAAAGAGGGACAGCAGTCATAGAATTAAAGAGTCACAAGTGGTTCCAAAGTTTCAAGTCTGGGTAACTTGGAAAATTTAAGGCATCAAGCATGTATCATGTTCCTATTATTATTAAAAGATTGTGCTAATCCTGAATCATTGATTTTGCTTGATCTTGAGGGGAGAAAAAAACAGTCCTCCTTTCCACCAAAGCTGTAATGAATTCTGGATACAACATATTTATTTCAAATCAAGGTCAGGCTTTAAAACACAAACACAAATGTAGTTAAAACTAGGGAGCTAGGGTGAGGAAAGAACACTGAACTGGAATGTGGAAATGTAGTTTTTAGTCCTGGATGTGCCCGTAATTCAGTTCAATTTTTTTTAATGTTAATTTCCTACTGGGCAAGGCACTGTGCTAGTCAAGTGTGTGTTCTTGGTTGGCTAAATCATTTTACTAGTCTTGTCTTCAGTCTTCTCATCTGTAAAATAGAGGAGAGGGGGGAAACTAGGATATGCAGTGAATTGAATGCTGAGTCTGGAGTCAGACTCATCTTCCTAAATTCAAATCCAGCTTCAATCACTTACTTAAATGTACAACCCTGGACAAGTCACTTAACCCTGTTTGACTCAGTTTCTTCATCTGTAAAATGAGCTGCAGGAGGAAATGGAAAATCACTCCAGTATCTTTGCCAAGAAAACCCTCAATGGGATCATGAAGAGTTGGACAAAACTAAAAACAATTAAACAATACAGGAGAGAGGGTTGGATTCAGGGGTGATTTGTTCTGTGAAGTTTGGATTCAGTCAAAGGGCCACACTTGAGGACCTAGAGGGCCACCAGTGGCCCCGAGGTTGCAGGTTCCCCACCCCTGGATTAAATAATGACTAAGGACCCTTATACTATAAATCTGTTATTCAAGCAGTCATAGTAAAAGGGCAGGGGGGAGTCTGTTTAAATTGAACTAAAGAGAAGACAGAATTTTAACATTTACAAATGGCAAAAGACATACATGGAAGTATGGGGAAAGCTATGGATAACCACTGGCATTTTCAGTCAGGGAATGATGCAATGAAGACCATGAATACCGGGAAAAAATGAGGTTTGTTTATAATGAATAAGCATGAATTAAGCACCTACTTTGTACAAGGTACTCTTCTATGGAATAAATATATATGTATATAATATATTTTATGTATTAGATATATTATGTATTAGATATATTATGTATTTTATATATATATATATATATATATATATATATATATATATATACAAAGACAGTCTCTTCCCCCCACCCCCGATCAAAGAGTTTATAATCTATTGGAGGGGAATAAGGAAACATGGTTTAAAATAATAAATATGAAATATAATACAAAGTTCTTTGGATGGGAGGGAGGAGAGAGCTAACAGCTAGAAAGGATCAGGAAGGGCCATGTGGGGATGACACTCAAGCTATGGCCTGAAGAAACAGAGGGATGCCAAGAGACAGAAGTAAGGAAGGAGAGCAGTCCATATATGGGAGACAGTCTGTGCAAAGGCAAAGGTGAGAGATGGAAGAGTTTGTACAGCAGAACAGCAAGCAGGCACCTCTGACAATAAGGCCAAGGGAATGAAGGACAGTTACCTAAAGTCAGTCAGGAAATAGACTGGGCTGTAACTTGAAAATAACCAAGGTATGAATGGATACTAGAAGGCACTTAAGCACTAGCTCTGATCACACTGTTTCTATGAGATGGCGGTCACCCACTCTGATCTTTCCTGGGAGATGGAGTTCTACCAGGCCTTACTATCTTCCTTTCTATTGCAGGTAATGACTCCCATCTCTTATGAGAAATATGACCTATCCCCTATTATACAAGTTGAGCTGCACCGTAACTTTCTTTCAGTATTCATTCCTTTTTTCCTTCCTTCCTTCCTCCCTTCCTCCCTCCCTTCTTTCCTTCCTTTTTTAGCAGGTATAGATTGATCCCTCACTTTTGTAAAAAATACCTCTAGGGGCGGCTAGGTGGCGCAGTGAGGAGAGCGCCTGCCCTGGAGTCAGAAGGACCTGAGTTCGGATCCGGCCTCAGACACTTAACTCACACAAACAAAAACCTAGCCGTGTGACCTTGGGCAAGTTACTTAACCCCAATTGCCCTAAAGGGGCGGCTAGGTGGCACAGTGAGTAAGAGCGCCGGCCTCGGAGTTGGGATGACCCGAGATCAAATCCGGCCTCAGAAAATGAGCACCCACACATAAATAATGACTAGCCATGTAACCTTGAGCAAGTTACTTAACCCCAATTGCTTAAAAAAAAAAAAAATACATCTAGCATAGCTTTCCATCCTCAGGCTTTTACCACCTGCCCAGCCTCCATGCCCTTCCTACCGTTGGCACTGCCCTCTGACCCAATGGTGCAATGTAAGGTCCTCTGGGCTTTGTCATACTAATGGTGCAATGTAAGGTCCTCTGGGCTTTGTCATAAGCCCAGCAGTTAACCCTTTAGACCCAAGGCTTTCCATTCTTCCTACAGTTGCTTTCTTTTAGGTGTTTTCTCCCCCAACTAATAGTGTTAGTTCCTTGAGAGTAAGGAATGTCTTGCTTTTTCCATTTGTACCCCTTGCACTTAGCACAATGCTTGGCACATAGTAAGCACTTAATAATGTTTTTTTTTTTCATTCTTTCCCTCAGAAGAACAGTAATTAAACAGTTTACCTGGCAAGCTTCCCTCCCCAAGAAGCAGCATCTTGTATTCAACTTCCTGGACCTTGCTTATCAAAGTTATGCAAATGGAGTGTCACAGAAGGCACACTTCCTGAGTCTATTACCCACTGTCAGCACTAGAAGGAAGGCTCACACATGTTGGTTTCGACATTCGGGGCCTCTGAAGCTTTGCTGTTCATCCCTGGCCAGCAGCTTGCTGCACTGTCAGAAACGACTGACGGGCCCATATGTCTGTTTATCTGACTCGGCTCTGGGCTGATTGTGAATGCAGTAACGTCTGCTCAAACATTCCTTTCATGGTGAGTGAAGGCCCTTGATTCCTCCCAGCCTCCCAGAAATATCAGTGCTTCTTGTAGGTTCCTTCTCTTCCTGCAATGTCCGGTTTAGGCTGCACCTCTTCCACGAAGACTCCCAGACCCACCCACTGAGATTCTGATGTTTTTTTTCCTCAAATCTTGACTTAACTTTATGTAAACATAGAGTGAACCTCATTTTTTTATAATTATTTTGTATACAATCACAGTCTTTTTTACTATACAATAAGAACCTCAAGGACAGAGAACATGTTTTTCACCTGTCTTCTTGCTATGGAGCCTTATTTAATAAATATTTCAGTGAAGAGCTCAAATAAATCTAACTGGTAACTCAGTAAAATGCTTCCAGTCTCTGATGTCCCCAATTCATCCTCCATCTATTGCTGCACAAGAAATTTTCTTAATAACCATTCTGATGAGGTTACTCTGCTACTCAAACACCTTCTCTGGTCCCCTACTACCTGCTTAATAAAGTATCAACTCCTCATCTGGCATTCAAGGCCTTTTATAATGTGGCTGCAATATTCTATTCTCTGTGGGCAGCTAGGTGTTGTAGAGGATAGAGTGCCAGGCCTGAATCAGAAGATTCATCTTCCTGAGCTCAAATCTGGCCTCAGACACTTATTACCTACATGACCCTACACTTAAGTCACTTAACCCTGTGTGCCTAGTCTTCTCATCTGCAAAATGAACTGAAGCAGGACATGGCAAACTGCTCCAGCAACTTTGCCAAGAAAACTCTAAATGGGGCCACAAAGAATCAAACATAACTGGGGCAGCTAGGTGGCACAGTGAGTAGACCGCCGGCCCTGGAGTCAGAAGGACCTGAGTTCGGATCTGGCCTCAGACACTTAACACACACAAACAAAAACCTAGCCTTGTGACCTTGGGCAAGTTACTTAACCCCAATTGCCCTCCAAAAAAAAAAAAAAAAGAATCAGACAACTAAAAATGACTGAAGAACAACAAATATACTACTCTAGCCTAATATTATTCCTCTTTACCTCAAAAACTGGAATATTCACTATCCTGTATTTATACTCTGCCCTTTCCTACCTCCCTCTTTGCTCATGCTGTCTTACCCCTGAGCAGCACCACCATATCCCATGTTTGGAATGGATTCCCTTCTTTCCTCCAGGCCCTAATTTTTGTGACATTTCCTCCACGAAGCCTTCCCTGATTTCTATCTATTGCCACTCCCACACATGTAAAATTAACCATGCTCTTCTTAAAGACACATGCCTGGATCTCCCTTTTACACTGCTTATGCTCCTCCGTATTAGAACTATTTATATACATAGGTGAATGCATGATTCTGTATCCTGTCCCTGTCACCACCACCAAATAGCCTGTCAGCTCTTTGAGAGTATATATCAGATCTAACCTTTATCCCTGAGTTGCTGCAGCATGGCCTTACATGTGCTCAGAAAGTACTACAGAAATTTCTCTTGCCTGAATGCATTGCCCCCTCAGCATAATACCGAAAATGGTCAGTTTTAAAGTTCTTACAAAGCTTTCAGAAAAAGGCAAAACCAAAAAACAACAAAAACTCTTAACTACTTCACCCTGACCCCAAAAATGAGGTTCCTGATAAAAATTCACACGGTATAAAAAACACACACACACACACACGGTATTGCTTTTAAAATCTTTTCGTGATATCATCCATATTTAACACTTTCCAAAGGAACATTGTGAAGTTTTCTAGTAAACATTTTGGTCTGTGCAATTTTCACTCTTTACAAATTTAGCCAGTACTGAAAGAAGGCCTAGAAGATAAAATTCTCTGAAACGTAACTACTGTTCCACTAAACCAATGGCTAGAATTTCATAGGATGAGAGATTTAGAGCTCAAAGAGACTTCAGAAGCTAGTCCAATCCCCTCATTTTATAGATGAGGAAATTGAGTTCCAGAGAGGAAAAGTGACTTGCCCAAGGTCACACGCAAAGGAGTAAGAAAAGTGAGATTTGAATCCTGGTCTTTTAATTCCAAAATGGGTTGTCTTTCTACTACACCACATTGTCTCCTCTTTAGGGAGCATTCTGATGTTCCAGATAGTTCACTTCCATTAGAACAAACTAAATGTGTGTGTGTGTGTGTGTGTGTGTGTGTGTGTGTGTGTGTGTGTGTGTGTGTGTGTAAAATATAGTTTTCTCTTACCCATACATTTGACATCTCTTCACCTATGTGCACAGGCACCCCAGGTTCACATGGAAAGGCCTCCAAGTTCTACAACAGACAAAGTAGTCTATACAAATGAGAACCGGGCCAAGACGATCACATTGCTTCTGCCTCATAACCACATCCTTTTTTCATAACTGATGGAGGGCACACAGTGGTTTCCAGTATGTACAGAGACTTAAGGTAGTATCACTTTTTCTCCCATTCCTTCTTTCTTAATTGGTAGAAATTGGCTCTTAATTGGTAGAAAAGATATTCGGGGGTAGAAGTAGGTTCGCATGGTCTTCGTCTTACTAAAAAGACACCAAGAGGACAGTTATCCCTTGGGAGAGCTGTATATAAGAAAGGTCGTACCTAGAGTAAGCCACATGAATCATGGGGGAGGGGAAAATCATTACCCTAAAAGGGAGACAGAGATACTTTTATAGGACTCCAGCTGAGAGATTACCAAATGGGAGGAAGAAACAAGAAAAAAACAGGGGAGATAGTAAATAGCATTTATTTCTCACATTGTCTTATATTTTTCAAAAAGTTTCATAAATTGTACCTCAGTTTATCCTCACAACAACCCTGGACTGTAGGTGTTATTTTATAGATGATGAAATTAAAGTAGACAGAGGTTAAGTAGACTTCTCCATGGTTCATACAGGCTTCTTCTGTTATTGTTTCTGTGGTTCTTGCTGTCAAGTTGTTTCTGACTCTTCATGAGCTTGACCGGGGTTTCTTGGCAAAAATACTGGGTTGGTTTGGCATTTCCTTCTCTAGTGGCTTAGGGCAGATGGAAGTTAAGTGACTTACCCAGAGTTACACAGCGCGGAGTGTCTGAGGTCACATCTGAATTCAGGTCTTCCTGACTCGGGGTTCAGTACTCTCTATCCACAGAGTACCTACTTGCCTCCAAGACAGAGGTTAAATAGTTTGCCCAGGATCGTACAGCTAGTAAGTGCCTGAGGCCAGATTTAAAATCAGGCCTTCCTGATTCTGGATCTAGTTTTCTATCCACTGTGCCACCTAGATAGCTCTAGACTGAGGTAAAAGTTCACCCAAGTTCACCTCTGGTAGCTTCCTCTTTTAACTATTCTAGCTAAGTAAGGACAATGCTTGTTGTTTATACAAGCTCATGGACTACATGCAAATTCTCATGGCCCTCAAAAATGCATACCTTCTGCATAAAAGTAGTTCTGGTTGCCCCTACCCTGTTTATATCTATTTTTAAAGATTTAATAATATATTTAACATTTCATTTTTCCCCAAATACAGGTAAAAATAATTTTAACACTAATTTTTAAAAATTTTGAATTCCATATTCTTTCCCTCCCTCCTGGTCCTCCTCACTCATTGAGAAGGCAAATAATTTGATATAGGTTATTCATGTGCAGTCATGCAAAATATATTTCCATATTAAGTCATGTTGTGAATGCTCTTCAGAGAGCTTTTGTATTTCCTTTTCCATTTGGCCAATTCTACTTTTTAAGGAAATCTTTTCAGTGGATTGTTGTGCCTCTTTTACCATTTATTCTATTCTGTTTTTTAAGGTGTTATTTTCTTCAGTATTTTTTGTGCCTTTTACCAAGGTGTCGACTTTTTTTCATTATTTTCTTGCATCATTCCATTTCTCTTCCCAGTGTTTTCCTTATCTCTCTTATTTTGAAAATCCTTTTTGAGCTCTTCCAGGTCAATTCACATTTTTCTTTGAGGCTTTGAATGTAGCTATTTTGATTCTTTTGTCTTCTTCTGAGTTGTGTTTTGATCTTTACCTGTCACAACAGTAACTTTTTATGATCAGGTCATTTTTGTTGTTGTTGTTATTTGCTCATTTTTCCAGCCTATTTTTTGACTTTTAATTTGAGGTCAAAGTTGAACTCTGTTTCTGGGGTAGAATAAACACTTTCCTAAGCTTCACATTTTTGTGCAACTGTTATCAGAGCTAGTTTGGGGTGGGGGGTACAGGGATCCATAAGTTTTCATTTCTTCCAAGGTTATATGATCTAAATATAGGTGTATTTACTATTCTCCTGGTCTTTGAGGAAGCACAAGCACTCTTTTTTGCCCTGAGACCATGACTAGGGTCCCCATTCCCCTGGAGCAACAAACTCTGGTGTGTTAGTACTCCTCCTCACACAGGGACTGAGACCAAGGACTGCAATCCAGATCCATGTATCAGTAATGCACCCAGCACCAGTAAAGAGACCCCTGTAAGGGGGGGAGGGGGTGGAGTCAAGATGGAGGAGTAGAAACAGCACTTCCTTGGAGCTCCAGCCCACACCACTTCAAAATTATGTAAAAGGGGGACTCTGAATGACCTCTACAGCTCCAAAACCCACAAAATGACACAGAGAAGCTAACCTCCCACTGAGGACAGTCCTGCAGCCCAGCAGGGAATGGCCAGCACAGCGCTCTGGGAGCAGAGCCCAGGCCCAAGTGAGTCACAGTTTTAGCCCAAGGGTGGTCAGACCAGCAGCCAACTTGAGGGACCCCAGAACACCAGCAGCTGTGAAGTTTCCAGAATTATCAACACATAAATGCCTAGGACAAAGTGAGAGGTCAGTGGCCTATGGACTTTGGGACTGTTTGGGAGAATGCATCAGCTTCTTCCCCTGGGGGCAAGAAGCCAATGATGAGCCAGCAGAGCTTGTGCCACTTTACTGCCTTGCAGCTTCAGCTCTTGGCCTCCGAATTGTAGGGGGATCTGGCGATCAGTCTAGGGGGTAAGCGCTCTTGCTATACCCTTCTTGGATCTGGATTGTGGTCTGGGGTGGAGGTCTTGGGGTGTGTGACCAGCTTGCCAGAGTGTTTGGAGGCTTCACAGAGGCCACCCAACTAATACCTCCAGAAGTTGAGAAAACCCCAACATTTGGGACGGAAGTTTCCCCAGCTGGTGGCAAAGTCCTACTGTGGCAACAAACCCAAAAGTCAAGTAATTGAGTGGCAACATGCCCAGGCAAAGGAAACAAAATAAACAGAAAAATGCAACATTAGACTCCTATTTGGGGGGCAAAGAGGATCAGGAGGAGGACCATAAGGTCAGGAATCCTGCACCAAAAGCCTCAAATGAAAATACAAGCTGGTTACAGGCCATAGAGGACCTTAAGAAGCAGATAAGAGAAGTGGGGGGAAAATTGGGAAGAGAAATGAGAAAGATGCAAGAAAAGCATGAAATGAGAGTCAACAGCCTGACTGAGGAAAATAACACCTTAAAAAATAGACTAACTCAAATGGCAAAAGAGGCTCAAAAAGGCAATGAGGAAAAGAATGCCTTAAAAAGCCAAATTTGCCAGATGGAAAAAGAATCTCAAAGGCTAAATGAGGAGAATCATTCCTTCAGAATTAGACTGGAGCAAATGGAAGCTAGTGACTTTATGAGAAATCAAGATGCTATTAAGCAAATCCAAACAAATGAAAGAATAGAAGGCAATGTGAAATATCTCATGGGAAAAACCACTGACCTGGAAAATAGATCCAGGAGAGACAATCTAAAAATTACTGGACTACCTGAAAACCATGATCAAAGAAAGAACCTAGAACTCATCCTTCAAGAAATTCTCAAGGAAAATTGCCCAGATGTTTTAGAACCAGTGGGCAAAATAGAGGTTGAAAGAATCCACTGATCACCTCCTGAAAAAGATCCCAAAAAGAAAACTCCTAGGAATATTGTGTCCAGGTTCCAGAATTCTCAGATCAAGGAGAGAATATTACAAGCAGCCAGGAAGAAACAATTTCAATATTGTGGAAACACAATCAGGATAACACAGGATCTGGCAGCTTCTACACTGAGGGATTGAAGGGCATGGAATATGATATTCCACAGGTCAAAGGACCTGGGATTAAAACCAAGAATCACCTACCCAGCAAAACTGAGTATCTTGTTTCAGGGGAAAATATGGTCATTTGGTGGAATAGAGGACTTTCAAGCATTCTTGAGGAAAAAACCAGAGTTGAATAGAAAATTTGACATCCAGACACAAGAAGCAAGAGATACTTGAGAAAGTAAACAGGGAAAAGAAATCACTATGAACTTATCAAAGTTGAACTATTTACATTCCTACAGGGAAAAACAATAACTGTAACTGATGAAATTTTTCTCAGTATGAAAATAGTTGAAGAAGGGTATATGGGCATATGAATACATATGTGAATGTGTGTATATATGTTTTCAGGTATACATAGATAGAGGGCACAGGTCAAATTTAATAGGAAGGGATGATACTTAAAAAGTGAGGTTAAGAGGTGAGAGAGTCATGTGGTGAGGGGGAATGGGGAGAGACAATGGGGTGAACTGTCTTGTGTAGGGGAGTCAGGGGAAGGTGATTGCAGGGGTCCAAACTTCAACAGGTCCAAAGAAGACCTCATTGTCTTTCCCCCCAAATCCTCCCCTCTTCTAAACATCTTTATTTCTGTCAAAGACATTACAATCTTCCAGTCTCTTAGGATCATAACTTCTGCCTTATCCTCACCCATCACTCTCTTCATCCTACTTATCTAGTCAGTTGCCAAACCTGCCATCTTTGCCTTCACAACATCTTTTACATCCAACCCCTCCTCTCCACACCTATAACCATCACCTTAGTTCAGGTATGCATCGTCTCTCCTCTAGACTGTCACAGTAGCCTCCTAATTGTTCTCCGTGGCTCCAATCTCTCACTACTCCAGTATCTATACACTGTTACTGAAGTAATTTTCCTGAAGCACAGATCTGACCAAGTGACTCCCCCACTCAATCAACTCCAGGGGTTTGGATTGCCTCTAAGATAAAATGTGAGCTTTTTTGCTTAGATTTCAAAAATCTACATAATCTGACTTTAACCTATCTCTCTAGATGTGATAGATATTATAACCCTCCTTTCTTCATTTTGTCTCTTTATATCTTTATCTATATCCTATCTCAGTGTCTTTGCACCCATACCTAGAATTTACTCCTTCCTTACCCAAACCTCAATGAGTATCTCTTCCTTTAAAACACAAGCATTATTTTACACAGACATGAAGCCTTTCCTGATTCAAATATATCTATATATGTATATGTATGCATTATACACATATATATATGTGTATCCATATATATAATATACATATATATGTATATTATATATATAGATAAAAGACAGAAAGATGTGTCATATGTGTCATATGTACTTGTCTCCCCCATTAGAATGTAATCCTTGATCATTTCATTCTTTGTACTTGTATCCACAGTACCTAGCACACTGCTAGCCACATAACAAGTATTTTAGAAATACTTATTCATTGATACAAGTGGCACACTAACATTTTTCGTCATTCTGGTAAAGATAAAAATAATGCTAAATAGACTCATTTCTTAAAGAGGGTCAGGTTGTATAGGGTTTTTTTTAAACTAAGCAGGGGGCAGCTGGGTGACACAGTGAATAAAGCACCAGTGCTGAGCCAGAGTTCAAATTCAGCCTCAGACACTTGACACTTAACTAGCTGTGTGACCTTAGGCAAATCACTTAATCCCAATTGCCTTGTCTTCCCCCCTCAAAAAAAATATCTAAGCAGAAATGGTTTCTATTTCATCCTTGAAGCAATAGGAAGTAACTGGAGTTGAGTCTCTTAAAGAAATGAAGCATCTCCTCTTCACTACCATATTGTTGACTTGCTTAGAAAGACCTTCTGTGTAAGTATAAACCACAAGTCCAGTGGTACTGTCACAAATGCAGAATTAGAGGAATCCAAATGAATGAAGTCTATCAGAGCCTTCCTTTGAAGCCCCACTTTGGCCATGGAAGTGACCCCCAGAATGCAGGTTCTTGCAGGCCCTACCAATTTGGAAGGGATTTCAGTACAAATTCAATAAAGTACTATGTGTTTGTCACCCAAGGAGTAACCAAGTTAAGTGTGTGTGTGTGTGTGTGTGTGTGTGTGTGTGTGTGTGTGTGTGTGTGTGTGGACACTCATCACCCAAAGACAGGCTATCAATCTTTCTGTTTTTGTTTTTTTGGTAACCACAACACTGAGATCTATAAAATGGGGCCATGATCGGCATCAGTAAAGGGAGTAAGGATAGTAGGGATCCTTCCTTTTATGTATCCAAAGAGAAGTGGAGTTCTCTAGAGGGGGAAGGTTGCAGGTCTTCTTTTGAAGTATGTTGCTGTGACCTTAAAAATTTAATATTGAGCATTTTTCACAAAAAAAAAAAACTCAAATGAAAGAAAGTGAAAAATAGCATGCTTCCAATGTATTCCATGTATTCCAACAATATCACTTGTTTCTCTGGAGATGGATAGGCTACTTCATCATTAGTCATTTGGGATGTGTAGAGGACCCCAGGCCACTGGGACTCTGACCTTGATGGCTGAATAAGCCCTCTCAGCTGAAGAGCCTGCTATCAGGCCTGGATTGGTTCCCCATCCCCCAGGAAGGAGCTCAAACACACAGATGTGAGCATTATGTCCTTGTGATAAGCATGGTATACACTCCTGGCCCGGAAACAAAAAAGTGTGCAGTGTTCTGAGGGGAAAACAATTAGGAAGCATTCTATAAAGGCTCGTGCTTGGGGTAATAAAATTGGCTCCATTTTCCACCACTCTTGGAGTCCCATCTGTTTTTGTGCACTCCCTCAGCCTCTGGGTAAGCAACTCTTTTTCAGCCCTGCTGCAGGATGGCAGGGCTCCCTACAGGGATGGTCTTGGATCATTGTAGTGGTGAGAATAACTAAGTCATTCACAGTTCTTCATCAAACAATGTTGCTGTTACTGTGTATAACATTCTTCTGGTTCTGTTCGCTTCACTATGCATCAGTTCATGTAAGTCTTTCCAAGTTTTTTCTGAAATTATCCTGCTTGTCATTTCTTATAGCACAATAGTATTCCATTACAATCATATGCCACTCCTTGTTCAGACAGTCCCCAGTTGATGGACATCCCTTCAATTTCCAATTCCTGGCCACTACTAAAAGAGCTGCCATAAATATTTTTATATAAATAGATCCTTTTCCCCTTTTTTTTGGATGTCTTTGGGATTCTTGTACAAAATGAATGATATGGAAATGTTTTCATGTATAACATATCTAATTGCTTACCATCTCAAGGAGGGGAGAGGAGAGGGAAGGATAGAATTTGAAATTCAAAACTTTAAATAAAAATGTTTTTTAAATTGGAAAAAACATTCTAAAGAAAAAAGTTTAATATTGGGAAGTTGGAGAGGCTAAAAAATATATGAGCTCCCATAAAAGCTACTAATAGCATGGAGCTAAAAGGTTTTAGAGGGGAAAAAGTACTTTGTGTCAATAATTCTTCATTTCCTTCCAAGGTTTCAATAGATTAGCCAGAGCCCTGGGGTATCTAATACTTTTGTTTAAAAATAAATAAATAAATAAGATATCAGGTGTACTGGAGGAAAATGGGCCAGAGACTGAAAGGCACCAGGGTTTCTCAATGGAAAAAAACAATTACTGTCTGGGTTTGTTACATCCTTTATCCACTGCCACCAATCAGAACGCCAAGCCCAAAGCTGCTTTTCAAACTCAGCTGATGAGCAAATATTAATTAAGCACTTGCTGTGATCCCATGACTGGGGTGGGCACTATGGGAGAAGGGGTTCAAAATTAAATAAATTAAAGCTAAAATTTAAATTTAAAATGAATATACATAGTCCCTACCCTTGAAAAAGCTTAAATTCTATTGGGGGAAACAACATATACACAAATGAGCATATATGAAATTGATAAAAGGTACGTAAGGGGAGGCCAGAAAGACCAAGAAAAATCTCATGTGGAAGGAAGCATTGGAGTTGAGCTTGGAAAGAAATTTGGGGTTCTGAGAGGTAGATATGAAGAAAAGGGCAAGCTAGGCATGGGGGAGGGGTCAACTAATTTTTAAAAGTAGAGAAAGCAACCACTAACATCTTACTTTCTCAATAAAACTTGGAGACGGATTGTAGCAATCTGTGACCACTAAATGATGAATTTAGAGGCAGTGTAGCACCCATTGAGAAGAGTGTTTGATATGAAATCAGGTCAAGTTAGATTCAGATACAAGTAACAGTATTTACCAGCTAGGGGACCCTTGAGTAACCCACTTGGTCCTCATTTTCCTCATCTGTAAAAAAGAGGCTTAATACATACATAGCCCACCTCCTGAGGCTCCAGAAATTTATTCAGAGATGCAGAGATTTGTAAATATACTTTATAAAAGGGAGTATGTACCATCATCACAATAACTTAGAAAAGTGTTTACTATGGCATAAAGTATTTTTTTACATAGGAGGAGAAAGTGCTTATCCTGGGGAAACCATGGAATTTCTAAGGCACCAGAGGAAGTCAAGGAGAAAGACAATCACTCCACTTAATAAGGAAGCTTATTTTACCTTCCTTAAACATTGTTATCAAAGTGCTATGTTAGGGGTGGCTAGGTGGCGCAGTGAGTAAGAGCACCGGCCCCAGAGTCAGGAGGACCCGGTTCATTCAGGCCTCAGATACTTAACACCCACACAAAAATAACTGGCCTGTATAACCTTGGGCAAGTTACTTAACCCCAATTGCTTAAAAAAAAAAAAGTGCCATGCTTTTGTTTGGGTGGGGAAGCACTGGAGGATAGTATGAAATGGGGGCTATAAGCATGAGGAACTCTGTTTGGAAATTCCTTCCATTAAAGCAGATCAACACATTTTCAGTGACTCAAACTCTTAGAGTTGCCAGGGGCACTGGGAGGTTAGGTGATTTCCCCAGGGTCACACAGCCAGTTAATGTCAGAGGAAGAGTTTAAAGTCAGACCGTTCCTGACTCCCAGGCTGTCTATCTATTATACTATGTTGCCTCTCAGTTATTTCTGTATATTACTATATTTATACTCATATATATATACATATATATACACATATATACATATATGTGTGTGTGTGTGTGTGTGTGTGTGTGTGTATATATACACACACACACACTATATTTATACTGCCATTTCCTTCTCCAGGTCATTTTATAGATGAGAAAATTGAGGCAAACAAGGCTAAGTGACTTGCCCGGGATCACACAGCTAGGAAGTATCTGAGGCCAGTCAAACTCAGGAAAATTAGTCTTCCTGACTCTAGGGCCGGCACTCTGTGCACTGCACCACCTAATTGCCACAAGTATTAGTAGAGTACTTTTTAATCACCAAACACCTGACATCCATTATGCCATTTAATTCACACATCACCCTAAGAGGCAAATAGTATAAGCATTGTCACCTGAAAGAACCTGAATTATACCAATCTGTAGTTAAATGATGAATTTTGAGGCAGATACCATGAGAAGAGTTCTGGATATGGAGTCAGGCTACCCTGGGTTCAGATACAAGCACCAACATTTACTAGGTATGGGATCTTTGGGCAATTTGAAGCAAGTAAATTGCACTTCCTGGACCTCAGTTTACTGATCTGTAAAAATGTGAATTGGACTATATGATTTCTGAGGGTACTGTCAGCTCTAAATTACTCTACCTTCCTATCCTCCAAATAACAATTTCCATAAACATGTGGAGCTCCTATCAATTCAAACTAAGCTTTCAATTCTTGAGCCACCCCCCGCCCTGCCCCGATCATCAACAGAATATAAAATCAGTAGCTCTTGGGGGTAGAAATCAGGAAAGGGAACAGAGAAGTAGCCTTTTTTTTTTTCATGCCTTATCCCTCCTCAGCACTAAGTACAATTTTAGTGGCATAATACCTACTCAAACACATACCAATTGACTATTACTAGATAGCAACATAACTCTAATTACTGAGCCCACTTAAATATGTGCCAAGTGGCCATTTCTAGGTTTGTTTAAAAAAATGAAGTCAAATAAATTCTTCCCTCCTGCTCTTCCTTTAAAAGGAGTAATGAAATGTTGGTAGATAGAGGGCCAACATTGGAATCAAGAAAAATTACATTCAAGTTCTGTCTTTATCACATCCTAGATGTGTATCCATAGACCAGTGCCAAGTTCTCAGTGCCCCAGAGTGTCCCCAAGACTATTACTAATAATGATTATGAGAGTGATAGTGATGTTAATGATTGCATTTATATATAGCACTTTAAGGTTCATTTGATCCTCATAAAAGCTCTGGAAGGCAGATGCTATCCCCTTTGTACAGATGAGGAAACTGAGGCAGACAGTTAACAGTCTTTCTTAGAGTCATACTGCTAATGAGTGTCTGAGGACAGATTTGAATGCAGACTCTGGATCTTATCCTTTATCCGTCACTTCACCCAGCTGCCCAGTATTGATCTGACTTGATGGAAGGAGTTTCCATCCTGGGAATTCCCTACACCAATGAAGTCACAGCTCCAGAACCCTCAAAGAAAAAAAAAAGCTGTGTTTGTCAAATGCAGCTGCAACAAGACTGGAAAATATCAGTGTCCAAATGTCGGCTATCAGCAACTTTAAAAGCAAACTGCCAATTCCCACTTATCAAAACTAGGGCTGAGGTGAGGAAGAAATCCAGTAGCCTCCTCTCCTACAGCAAATAGCTTATATTTATGTGGTACTTTAAGTTTTACAAAGTGCATTCTTCCCAAAAGCCCAGTGAGGTAAATAGGGTAAATATTGATTCCATTTTATAGAAGGAGGTACAGAAAGGGGACATGGCTTGAATACTTTCTCACAAGCAAACATTTTGGTGCTAGAACTAAGGCCTACACACAGGACTTCTAACTCCCATGGCACAGTTAGAGCTGTCCAATGGAGAAATGAGCTGTCTGGAGAAGTATCAGTTTGTATGCCCCTACCTGGAGGTCTTTGAACAAAGATTTGCATCAATGATTTGGATCAGACTACTTCTGAGATCCCTTCCAACCCTCAAAGTCTGTGATTATGGGAATACATGATTTCTGACTTCCTTTCCCTATTTGTGATTCAGCAAGATTTTTTCTACTACATTGGGCTGCCCGGCTGATGGCCAAAATACGTGTGTGTTAGATAGCCCATATTCTGTCTGAGCAGGGGAAAAAGACACCAACCAGGAAATGGCAGTCTAAAAACAACAAAAAGCTAATGGGGCCATCATCTGAATAAAGGGGATAGGGACTGGGAAGGATAAAGGAGCTAAATATATTTATCTATGATGAATCTATCATTGTCCTTGGTAGACTGAATCATCTTTACTCAGCTATAATTACAGCTATGTTGCATTTTTTCTAGCAATAAGGAATTCTCATGGGTCTCAATATAGAACCAATATACCAGTGGTTTATTCCTTTGATTAAAATGGTCTAGGGCTGGAAATTGGGGGTGGGGGGAGTACAGGTTCTTCCATACCCAGGCATCTACAATGCTCCTTGGACAAGAGTCAATCCACTAGAGTTAGTTTATGACAAAAAGAGCATCAAGATGGCACAACTAAAAAGAAACAAAAAGACATTAATTGTCAATGTAGAAAATTCCAAGTGTGAATCAGTTAAATAAGACAGAAAGTGGAAAAGCAATTGCTTGGTGATTCAAGGAAGGTGATAACACAAGGTTTTCAGGATTTAAGATCACACAATCACAGAATGTAATAGTTGGGAGAGTCCTTGGAGGCCATCTAGCACAAGAAAGGCACAACCCAGGCCACTGTAACATGCCCAGCAAATTATCCAGCCCCTGCTTAAAGACCTCCAAGGGAGGGGAAACCTACCCCTTCCCAGGCAGCCCACTGCAGTTTCAGACAGCTCTCATTGGAAAGATGTCCTTCCTAATATCAAACTTAAAATTGGTCTTTCTGGAACTTTCCCCACTGCTCCTTGGTTCTGGCTTCCCAGGCCAAACTGAATAAGTCTCCTCTCTATGAAAGGCCTTCAGATACTTGAAAAAAGTCAGAGTCTTCTCCTCTACAGGCTGAATATGCCCAATTCTTTCCACACATCCTCATATTATGACATAGACAAAGCCCTTAACCGTTGTTGCTCTCCTACTCTGAACACTCTTCAGCTCAGCAATGTCTTCCTTAAAAGGTGGCCCTCAGAACCATATGCAATATTCCAGGTGAGGTCTGATTAGGACAGAGTACAGTGGGAGTGTCACCTCCCCATTACTGGATGTGCCCTTCTTAATGTAGTCCAAGATTATATTAGCTATTTTGACTGCCATATCACTCTGTTGACACAGATTGAATCAGTAGTTCACTAAAACCCCCAGATCTTTTTCAATCCCACTGATGTCTAACCATGCCTCTCCCAATTCATGAAGCTGAATTTTGTACCCAAGTGCAAGGCTTTACATTTATCCCTACTGGATTTCATCTTATTAGATTCAGCCTGACGCTCTAGTCTGCCAAGATCCTTTTGGCTCCTGATTCTATCATCTGGTATATTAGCTATCCTTCTCAGCTCTATGCCATCTGAAAATTTGATGAGCAGGCCATCCATGCCTTTATCCAAGTCACTGATAAAATAAAATGTTAAATAGCATAGGACCAAGCACAGATCCCAGAGGTACTCCACTGAAGACCCCCTGTCATGTTGACATGGAGCCACTGACCACTACTTATTATGTCCAGTCATCCAACCAGTTCTGAATCCATCTGGCTGTCCAATCCATAATCTCTCCATCTTATTCACAATAACAGGATGTGGCACTTTATCAAAAGCTTAGCCAATAAACAAAAACAAAATAGCTAAGTAGTTCAGTTGATCTAGAGTCAGGAAGACTTGAATTCAAATCTGGCCTCAGATACTTACTAGAACGGTATTCCTGGGCAACTCACTTAACCTGTCTGCCTTAACTTCCTCAACTGAAAAATGAGGATAATGACAGCACCTACTTCCCAGAGTTGGTGTTCGGATCAAATGAGATATTATTTGCAAAGTGCTTAACAGTGTCTAGCATATTGTAGTACTTAATAAATGCTAATTTCCTCCCTCCTTCCCTTCTTTTCTTCCTTCCTTCCTTCCTCCATTTTTTCCTTCCTTCCTTTCTAAAATATAGGTAAACCATATCAACAGCATTCCCCTTACCTACTAATTTAGTAATCTGTTCCATTAAAAAAGGTAAATGTCCTATTAATGACCTATACTTATAGAATATTAGAGAAGGAAAGGCTCGACCTAGAACACAGAATGTTAAAAAGCAGGGAGGGAATCTACAATCTAGAATACAGAATGCCCAAATAAGAATGAAACCCACAACCTAAAACATATATAGAGTATCAGAACAGGGCAAGGCCCTACAAGCCATAACATAGAACATCAGGGCATAGGACACACCATCTCAGCACTGGAAGGAGCCTCAAGGATTATTGTCTAACCTTCTTTATCCTACAGCTGAGAAAAGTGATGCAAAGAGAAGTAAAATGGCTTGTTCAAAATTATATAGTAATTGGCAACAAAGTCAATATCTAATCCCCTCTTTCTGTATTCACTTCCTAGGCCTCTCTCACTTCTGATGGCTGGGAAGGAAAAGGAAGGAAAAAGAAAGAAGGAAGCAAAAGAGAGAGATTATTATATAAAGAAGCTTATATTTCTGCAATTACAAAGGATTTTACCTATATTAGCTATAGTCCAAGGACTTTTGTCCTCATTTTGCATATGAAAACAGGAAAGTAAGATCACCCATCTAGACAGCAGCTAAGAGACTTGAATCCAGGTTTCCTGACTCAATGTCCTATGTCCTTCCACCATGCCATGTGTCTCCTCACCCAAATTCAGCCCCAAGCAAGAGGAGTCATCAAGCTTAATCTTACCAAATCAAAATGCAGCCCAGGTCAGTAAAGATTCCAGCAGAGAGTTGGGTCAGTCTTTCTCCTCAAAAAGCAGAGAAATCACTCCAGACAATTAGCACCCTCCTGGCAGTCTCAGCAGAGCCTTGGCTGAACATCGAAACTGTTTTCATTCCTAAAAGAGTCTTTAGGACAAGTTTAAGGCAGACCTTCTATTTCCTGCCCTCCTAGTGAATTGAGCAGATATATTTAAAATAAGGACTTATCCTTGTGACATTTCCTGGCTTTCCAATGGACTCTTTTGATGTCTATCTTGGCATGGAAGGGGCCCTAAATTCTTAAAGATGGTGCCAGTAAAACATGAATTCTGGCAGATCCTCCAGCTAAGCTGGAAAAAATTTGAGTACAGGACTCATGGTGAAACCTTAAGGTACTGGAAGTCACATGTGCAAGACGAGTCCAATGGAGGTGATTTTAATCCCTAGGTACTATACTATACATTGGGAAATTGTCAGTAGGTCAATGAAAATAATAAAGTAATGATGTAACAAATGATCTTGTCACCTGTGCATTAAAAAAATAAGAGAAAAGTATTTGTATGGTAAGTTTTCCTTTGGGAAACTGAATAGATTGTTGGGGTTTTTTTATATAATCCCAAATTACTCCCCAAAACAAAGGCTTGACCTTTTTACACCAATATTCCTCCAGTTATGTCATATGACTGTGAGTTACACATCCTAAGATCTCCAAAGAGCTGAAAGGGAGAAGCACCCCAAAGAACAACAGAAAGTACACAGATGAATGTATTATAAAACCAGGAAATAGACATGAAAGGATGTTATCATGGAAATACACTGACCAGAACAAAAGGCCAGCCTTACAGCAAAAATGAGGGATGAATAGCAGTTAGCCCTTTTTGTTCTATTTCTATCTAAACAATATCAAAAGAACATGAGGAAAGTCCCTAGCATGTCGGCTGTAGCTCCTGGGGCAGATCTGCAGGAAGATATGGACGGAACAGTGACACGGGACAGACACTCATGAAGAGGTGGCTATCTCTCATTAATCACATCACATATGTACTGGATACACACACATATATTATATATATATATATATATATATATATATATATATATATATATAAAATACATATTTAAAACTCAAAAGCTTATGGAAGTGAATGTTGACAACTAAAAATTAATTAATTAAGAATATTTCTTGGATACTAGTGCAACATTAGAGATGACCATCTGTTGTCCCTCATTCTCCCTATGTGACCAGATCACTTCCTTTTCCAGTCACATATGTCTTGCCTAATATCTTTTCTATTACCTCTCCCACCACTGGTATTACATTAATGCCTACTTCCACCTACCATGGATGAACTCTTACCTTGCCCTTTGGAGTACATGAAATTTTGATTCTTCTGAGATCATAGGGCCCCATGGTTCATCTTTATATAGCAGTACCAGGAGATACTGATATTTTTTAAATTAGTTTCCACAGCAGAGAGCAAGTCTGGGTCATTAACAGTATTGCAGTTACAAGGTTTTCTTATAAGCAGGGCAATATTCCATTTAGAACAAGACTGTGACCAAATACAAACAAACAAAAAACCAACCACCTCTATAGTTACTTAAATGTTTACACTGGCAATACTTCTCCTGGTTGTTTTCCCTTGCACCACGAAGCCTGTTATCTCTCATTTCCAGAGATCTTTTCACAACTCCAGGCCCCATCTGTTCCACCTGGTTTCTGGCTGGTACTTAGAAGAATAGTGTTAATTACCTCCTTGACAGTAAGCACTTCTACATAGTAAGCACTAATTATTATTCATTTCTTTTCCCCCAAATCATCCTTGGTCTGTCTGTCATCCAGGACTTCTTACCCCTTGTGAATGCTTTCTCTCTGATATATGACTATGAATTTATGATAAGGGATAATGGTCCTCCTCTCATCAGTAGAACGAGATCACAACCCAGTCAGACCTTTGCATCTTAGGTGACTCCTGTCCTTAGCCTTCCACAATTCTTCCATAGAAGATCTGTCTACTCAAGGTGCTAGAGGCCTTTCTCCCAGGCTTCTTAATTCTTTGGATATTAGTGTGTCATTCAGTAAATGTTTGCTCTTACCCTCTATATGAGCAGCCCACCTCCTTTTCTAGAAGCACAAGTTCTTCATAATATCTTTTACACCACTTCTCATATATGATATGAACTCGGCAATGAAACTACCTTTTGCAAAATGGCCTCATGATATAGCTTACAGTCACCTTTCAGTTGTGTCTGACTCTGTGGCCCCATCTGGGGTTGTGCTGGCAAAGAAACTGAAGTGGTTTGCCATTTCCTTCTCCAGTTTATTTTATAGCTGTGAAAAATGAAGCAAAAAGGGTAAAGTGACTTGCCCAGGGTCACACAATTAGGAAGTATCTAAGACCAGATTTAAACTAAGCAAGATGAGTCTTCCTGACCCCAGGCCCTGCATTCTACCCACTGTGCCACCTAGCTGCCTCAAGTGATATCCCCAAGACTTCAACAGTGGACAACAGCTGCATGGTGCCAGAACCAGCACACTAAGGAGAGTTCATTGTTAAATTTTCAGGGCAAGCATTTACACCTCAGAAACTGACTGGTAATTGAGGCTTGATCCATTGTTTTGTTGATCGTCTAGATTTAATAAAGTAATGGAGAAAATGTTAGTCCTTCAGATTTAATTTACAGGTATGTCATACATACTTTTTTTTCAGGGAGCCAGTTGTTAAATATTTATCAGCACACTCCTGACTGGATCTCTCTGAATCTTTATTGCAATATATGACATAGAATATTGCTCCAAATCTCCCTGGACCTCAGCATCTATAAAATGAAGGGGTTTCACTTGATGGCCTTTGAGGTCCCTTCCAGCCATAAGGCTATGATCCTAATCTCCTTAACTTGTGACTCTGGGTCCTTCTTTACTGGTGAATGGCTACTCCATTTTATAACCTGGCTTCTTAAAGAGGCCATACAATCCCTATAGAGAAAGGAAATAACTCTAGGTGAGAAAAAGCATGCTCCTAGCCTAGGTGAAGCAATCTGGACTATAATCCTAATTCACTTTCTGACCCTTTGCTGGACCTCCATTTTAATAAGTTTATAAGAAAGACAATGACCTTGGACAAGTAGTCATCCATAAAATAAAGAAGTCCAACCGGCTGATGTCCAAGGTCCTGTCCTTCTCTGAAGCCTTTGAAACCACCTCAGCTACAAGTTATTGCTCAGAAAGTACTTTGTAAATAACACTGAGGACCTCATACCGAAACACACTGAACTTCTCCACTTAAGCAAATCAAAAATAAAGGCACAGAGGTACTTGTCCTTGCCTAAGAACTGTGACTTAGCATTTATGGCATACGAGCTCAGCATTCATTTTTATTTATCTTCTCCTGCAACAACCTTGCTGGAATGAATGTTAATTGAATTTGCAGCCACCTGTCATCTTATTTTATTTATGTGCTTTGGATGGATTCATCACATTGTACCTTCTGGAGCACTGACAACCACAAAAGAAAAAAAAATGCCCACGATTCCAGTTTTCCCTCCATGGCACCTGACATAAATTCAAGGCCAGGCAGCTGACCCCAAATTCCCAACATCCTGGAGTTCTTCATATCAAGAGTATGTCGCTCATCAATGGCAGGATGCTAAAGAAAAACGAGGGGGAATGGCCTCACATGACCTTTACCATCATGTAGATAAAGACACATAGAAATAAAAGGAGGAAATGTCATCTCACTTAAGAATGAAATTCACCATACAGGAAGTACTGCTGGAAAGATATTAATCCTTCCCTTTTCAAATATAACTTTCCCCCAGATCCTCACATAGCACTTTGCTTCATACCTCTCTGATAACCTTATCATAGTAGTTATAGTTATCTGGTTTGGGGCCTCAATCCCCACCTAGACTAGAAGATCCATGGAGGCAAGGAAGTGAGTTAAGCACCATTTTTTTTTCTTTAATACACAGTATTAAAGTTCAATACACGTTTTTTCAGTCGTCTCCTACTCTTTATGACCCCATTTGGGGTTTTCTTTGCAAAGCTACTGGAATGGTTTGCCATTTCCTCCTCTAGCTCATTTTACAGATGAGGAAACCGAGGCAAACAGGGTTAAGTGACTTGCCCAGGGTCACACAGCTAGTAAGTGTCTGAGGCCATATTTGAATTCAGGTCTTCCTGACTCCAGGCCTAGCACTCTACCCACTGAGTTGCCTCAGTGTTGTTTCTTTTGGTCCTCACAACAACCCTGCAAGATGGATGCTATTGCCTCTTCCATTTCACAGACAAAGAAACTTAGTCTGAAAAAGAGGGCAAGAAGATGACTTCTAGGCTCATGAATTTAGAACTAGAAGAGACCTTAGAGATCACCAAGTTCAACTGACTTATTTTACAGATGAGAAATGGAAGGGTAGCCATGGTAAGTGACTCATCCAGGATCACGCATTGGTAAGTACCCAAAGGACTTGAACCCAGTTCCAACACTTGATCCACCACACCGCACTGTCTCTCCTCGACCACACCAGATCAGAGTGCTAGTAAATACCAGAGGCAGAACATGAACTCCGATCCCCTCAACTCCCAGGCAAAGGGTTCTACCCATTATAGCATATTTTCTTTACAAGGTTCTCACATGTTTCAAACAAAGTCTAAAAATTGCATTCCCCGCATGTTGCTGTCTATGGGAGGTTTCTGAGCCTTCTCTGCAGCACATGTAATTTGATTTTTCCAAATCAATCCCTATGTGCCAGGGAGAACAGATTTGCTGGCATTCAAAAATGTGCATTTATAAAAAGTCATATCAAAAAAATCCCTCATTGCAGCCCCTTTAAAGCTATACCCTAGACTGCTGCTCATCTTGGCTAGGCCTTGTCTTGGCTCTAGTTATAGACAATCCTACAGCAGCACTGACAGAGGGGTACAGGATGATTGTCGGGAGGACATTATTCAAACAAGAAATTATATAGTAATCCACAACAGACTTCTCACCCATCAAACAATGAGGACTTTTTTTAAGGATGGAATATTGGGTTAAAGTTCCTATACCACAAGTTATCACTCAATATTCTAAACAAACATACCTCCTTCTAAATTTTCTTCATATGTATATACACACACATACACACACACACACGTGTGTGTGTATGTGTGTGTGTATACATATATATGTTTTTGCTTTTTGGAGGGGGGAAGGCAGAGCAATCGGAGTTAAGTCACTTGCCCAAGGTCACACAACTAATAAGTTTTAAGTGTCTGAGGCCGGATTTGAACTCAGGTCCTCCTGACTCCAGGGCTGGTGCTCTATTCACTGCACCACCTAGCTGCCCCTTCTTCATATATTTTTAATTTATTCATTTCCAATTTCAAACACTTATTTTTCCCCCTTCATATCTCCCCACTACTGGTGAAATAAAAAGAAAAATACAAAATCCTTCAAATGCATAAGCATAATCATTCAAAACAAATTCTTATGCTGGCTCCATCTGAAAATGTGTGTCTCATTGTGCATTGTAGGGCATCCCTTCTCACTTAGGAGATAAGGAGCATTTTCACTATGGGTCCTCTGAAGTCATGGCTGATCACTGCATTGATCAAAGCTCTAAAATTCAAAAATTATTCCACGTTACAATATTGATATAATACTGTAAATATTCTCCCAGTTCTCCTCACTTCACTCTGTCCATATGTTTCATCTTTCTTTGGGAAAGGAAGGAGAAAGTGCTTTAATGATTTTGCCCTAGGCCATCATCAGAGATGAAAGGGGTAGATCTTAGTGTTTATCTTAAACCACTACTTTTATTTAACTGTGGACAAAATTAAGGCCAAGATTGGTGAAACTGAATTGAATTTTCAGTCAGGACCACAGAGTCAAAGCTGGAAGGGAATTCAGAAGCCATCTGGCCAAACCCTCCAATTTACAGACCCAGGAAAGTGTAAGTGACCTGCCCAGTCTCATTCAGAGTAAACAGCAAGAGCAGAATTTGAAACCACATGCTTTAACTCCAGCTGATTACTGACAAACCTGGCCCTTGTTTCCTGATTCCTAATCTAGGGCCGTCACAGACAAAACAAAGATCAAGGCAAGATAATGAAACACATTTTAAACTCAAAAGATTATATGATAAAAATAAATATAGCTCCTCTCCACCTTTATGAAGGAATATTACAGGGGGAAATGGCAAAGTTTCTTCTATTTTAAAGAAGCTAAGGAGAATGCAGACTGCTCAGTATGTCCAACAAGGTAAAGTGCTGCTTCGGGAGAGAGTGAGGGCCCCATCCTTGGAAGCATACAAGCAAAGGCTAAATGATCATTTATCAAGGATGTTGTAAAGAAGATTCCTGCACTAAGTGAGAGTTTGAGCTAGATGGCCTCTGAAGTCTCTTCTCAGACATATTCTATTCTACAGACAGCTTTCTTTAAAAAAAATATGGTCATGGGGCAGCTAGGTGGCACAGTGAATAGAGCACTGGCCCTGGAGTCAGGAGAACCTGAGTTCAAATTTGACTTCAGATACTTAGCACTTACTAGTCTTGGGCAAGTCACTTAACCCCAATTGACCTGCCTTCCCCCCTCCAAAAAAATAAAAAGAATATGGCCAGCTTGCCAGCAGACCCTGCCACTGGGGAGGCTGGGGCTGATGGATTACTTGACCTCAGGAGTTCAAAGCTGCAGTGGGCTAAGTTGATTGGGTGTCTGCACCAAGCTTGGCACCAAGCTCTCTGGAGTGAAGGGAGGTATTAGCCTGCCTAAAAGGGGCAAACCAGCCCAGATCAGAAACAGTTCTTCAGTTCTACTTGACATCTTTCACATCTATCCCCTTCTTTTAAGTGCAGGCCCACATCACCTCTCACCTGTACTATCTGAAAGTCTGATTGCTTTCCTTACCTGTGGCCTCGCCCCTTTCCAACGTACCCTTCACAAAGCTTCCAAAGTAATATCCCAAAAAGAAGCCCCAGTGGATCAGATACAAAATAGTGATAGTTAAAGCCCTTCACCTTCTGTCTCCAGCCTCCTCCTCCTCCCCACCTTCATTTGATCTACATTCCAGGCCACACTGACATTCTTATTGTCCTTCACACACAACATTCCATCTCTCTGTGCCTACATGAGGCCTTTCCTGATCCTTTATTTTCCAGTGTTCCTCCATCCCAAATTACCTTGTGCCTTTATATCTATTTATATGTGCACATTATCTTCTATAGAATGTAAGCCCTTGAGGGCAGACTTTCTTCTCATTTTCTTCTCTTACCCCTACTCTTTCTTCTTATTCCTTTACCCTCTTTTTCTTCATCCTTCTCCTCCTCCTCCTCCTTTTCCTCCTCTTCCTTCTCCTCCTCCTCCTCCTCCTCTTCAGAACCTACCACAGCCCTTGCACATAGCAAGTACTTAAAGGCTTATGGATTTATGTCTAGCACCAATGATAATCTTATCTTCAAATGACTACAAAAATGACATTTTCTACCTCTGAACTCAATGTTCAGGGAATGAAGAACAGAAAAACCACCTAAAATCCTCATTAAAAACTAGAAGCCTAATGCTCTTGGTAAAAGAAAATTTCTAATATAAACCTATATTCATATACAAAGGTGCTTTATAAGTCTTGTGGAATGAATTTGCCCGTCTTATCACCAGAATGGTGACCACTGAGTGCTGACTTTTTTTTCATATGTTGACTCATGAACAATATCTATTGAGGCCTATATAGGCCACCATTTACAATGGTAGAAGGAATATCCAATTCCAATGAGATTATGAATCTTTTTTGAAAAGACAGTAGAAGCATAATATCTAGATATCTTAATATCTAAGTGATGGATAACCATATATATTGGCATCTCGGGATAAGATAGAGAGAGAGAGAGATAAGAAGGATATGAAGAAACACCTTGCCACTCAGCTAGAAAACATACCTTGGGTCCAAGAAGACCTGGTTTCTAGCCAGAAGAGTCTAGCCTCATATAGACAGACTGTGTGATCCTGGGCAAGTCAAAGATTCTCAATGCTATGGGTTACTCTAAATCTATAAATTGCAGAAAAGTTGCCAATTTGCATTAAAATAAGGACTTTCATCACCTGGAAGCTCCCTATATAAATGCAATCACAAATCTGGTTCCAATCTTTATGTATGTATACATATATAAAACATATACCCATATGTGTATGTCTATATATAGATATATATTTCATTTTTATATAGTTCACTATTGTTACAAAGCACTTTCACATTTTATGTGACTTTGTCAAGTAACTTCTCTTCCCTGGTTGTCAATTTTCTCCTCAATAAAATAAGTGTGTTGGTCTAAATAATCTCTAAGGTTCATTTCAGTTCTAAATGCTATGAATAAAACCTCACTATTTCCTTAAAATCACCCCAGAAGGTAGAGAGTAAAAGTGCTATTACTAGGCATATGGAGCTCAGATGCCTCTAAAAAGCACCTTCCTCACAAAAATGCAGGGGAATGGGCTTTATAGAAACTGTGGTAATCCTTACTTGACCATTGAGGAAACTGAAGTTTAAGAGAGAGAAAGTGGCAGAGACTGAATTGACCCCAATCAGATCTTCCAACTCTAGTGCTTATTTTAAGAAACAATGGCCTTGAAGTTTTGTTTCTATTGTTCTCTCTCTCTCCCTCCCCATTCTTCCCTCCTCCTCCTCCTTTCTCTCCTCCTCCTTCTCCTCTTCTCTCTCTCTCTCTCTCTCTCTCTCTCTCTCTCTCTCTCTCTCATAGATAGATATATATGTATATACATACATATTAATATTATAGTTAATTATTCACATTAACTATTAGTTATTAATATATGCTGCTACTTCTGCTTTGTTCGATCTGTATCACTTCATATATTTGCTTGTATTTCAATTAAACACTAAATAGACCCCTACATGCCAAACACTCTGCGTAGTCATTCATTTCAAAAGTCCATCTTTCACCTCACAGTAACTCCGATCCATTGGTTTCATAAATTTGCATTTTATGGTACTTTCTAGTAGACAAGTGACAGGGTTGGCCTAAAAATAAAGCATTTAAGATAAACGTGTTCATATCAATCACAAGCAGGCAGACAGCAGCAGTGCAGATTAACCTTTGCTCTGTGGCTAAGGTCCAAGATCTTCTACCTATAGCCATCCCTTATACAAATATATGAGGACAGATACATGGAACAGCGTATAGAGATCCAGCCCATTAGGCAGGAAGACTCATCTTTCTGAGTTCAAATCTGGTCTTAGACATTTACTATCTTTGTAACCTTGGGCAATTCATTTTACCCTGTTTGCCTCAGTTTCCTATCTGTAAAATGAGCTGGAGAAGGAAATGGCAAACCACAATACACAAAGATAAAAATAATTCATCTAAAGAGAGAAAAAGAGAGAGAGAGAGAGAGAGCAATTCCCAGCCACAGTCATATATAGAAACAGGCTCATAACCAATGCTTCATTAAATTACCTTTACCATGGTAATCTGGAAGGAGAAACTCAAGAGGAAAGGGGTTAGGGTAGAGGTGGTAAACCTGTGGCTTCAAAGGCCACCTGTGGCCTTCTAGGTCCTCAAGTGCAGCCCTTTGACTAAATCAAAACTTCACAGAACAAATCTCCTTAATAAAATAATTTGTTCTCTAAAACTTGGACTCAGTCAAAAGGCCACACCCAAGGACCTAGAAGGCCTCCTGTGGCCTCCAGGCCAAAGATTCCCCACCCCTGGGTTAGGAGCTAAGGGATAGGGGAGGGGAGGAAGATGTACTTCCCAACTACATCAGAAGAATTAGACGTGAAAGGTCCCAGCCCACGAAGCAAATCCAAGCCAGTTGAGATGAAGCCTGCCACTAGCCAGCTGTTTCTCCTTAAGCCAGTTGCCAAGTCTCTTGGTGCCTCTGATACCTCACCTCAAACTGGCAAACTAAACATTCCCTAAGGTTCCTGGTTGTTCCTGGTGCCTGTGACATTGTATCCTAAGGGTTCTTTCCCAGTTCTAAACTGTGTTGTGTTTCTGTAAAAGACAGCACCATATTCCAAGGAGGAGGCCTAGGGGAAAGATCACAGCCCTTAAAACCATCGTGTTTGGTCGGTTTTAAACCTCTAAAACATATTCACAAAGGAAACGGGGAGCATAAGCTCAACCGGAGTGGGGGGAGGGCTTTAATATCCCCTTGTCTCTCTCCTCAGAGGGAAATGCTGAAAACAGAAGACTGAAGGCTGGGTTATATAAAAATTATTTTTTTCTCTCTTACAGTTTCCTCGGCAAGTGTGGGCAAAGAGAAGTCCTGGAAAATGGGGGAAAAGGAAGAGAAGGTGGTGGTGAGAGGACAGATTTAGAAATGCAAGGTACGGTGGAGATCATTTAGTCCAATCATTTCCCTTAACAGAAGAGGAAACTGAGGCCCAGAGAGGGTAAGTGACTTAGCCAAGGTCACCCAAGTAGTAAATAGCAGAACCCAGGTCCTCAGACTCCATGTTCACTGTTCTTACCACTACCCCAATTGAGGGGCTTCAATCCACCCCACAGTCAGTCACGCCAGAGTAGAGATCGGCTCTCCCAGGGTGGGGACTGAGTCCTCTCTCGTTAGACACTGGTCCCTTGGATGGCTGGGGCAGTCGCCTCAGTAACCCCGAGGGCAATCAGGGGATGGATGCTCAAAACCCCGGTGCCCAGTCTGGACACCGGTGACACGCCTCCATCCCCGATCCTCCTCTGTCCTTACTCTGGCCCCGCCTGTCCACGCGGAGTCCCCTTCCCTGCATAGCGCAGTGGAGAAGCCCCAGCCCTTCCGAGGAAAGCAGGGTGGGGTTCCCTTTTCCTCACCTCAGCATAGGGGATGGGGGAGAAAGAAAGAGGTATTACAGCACGGACCGGAGGAGGACCTGGGCCAGACTGGCGTGAGGAAGGTGTGGGCATCAAAAGAACATAGCTCCTTTCCTCCAACCCTTCCTGAAGGGCTTTTTCCAGAATCTAGATTTGAAAGAGACCTTCGCAATAGCCTAGTCCGCTCCCCTCCCCCACTTCATTTTACAGAAGACGAAATGGAGGTTCTTCGAGGTAAATGACTTGCCCAAGGTCATACAGGTAGTAAGGAGCAGAGGAAGGATTCGAACCCAAATCTCCCGACTCGAAATCCAACGCTGCCTCTCGAAAACGCTCAACCTGCCACCCGGCGAGGGGTGGGACGCGCTAACACAGAGCACCGTGCGAACTCTTTGCTGCCACATTCCTGCCCTCACCCCCCGCCCCATGAATCCCAGTCCTTTTCGGGGGGCTGTCAATGCACTTGTTACTCACCAGCCTTGCACTTCTGCAATGTCAGGGCTGAAGCCACTTCCACGCCTGCAGCCCAGATCAGCATCCTGCCTCCCGCGCGTTCCCGAAGCCAACAGCTTCTTTTCAGCCACAGTCAACGCAATTCATCCTCCTCCCCAGCCTTATTGGAGCGAAATAAAATTAAACACAGGGTGTGCAAAGGGGTGGGGAGAAAAGGGGAAGAAAGAAAGACAGGCTGGGGAGTAAGCCGCCGCGAGGATCTCAGCAGACTGCCTTTAAAGTTGTCGCAGCAGCGCTTTCCCTGGGAGCCTCGGCACAGCCAGTGCACTACGCCAGCTCCTCTGGCCGGCCGGCCTGCCTGTCGCCCGGGCTCTAGGCTCCCAGGACACCGCCCATTCTCTCTAGCTTTAGATGGGGACCAGAACCGGGAGATGCGAAGCCTCCCTCCCATTGGTCCGCTCCCCTGCCGGTCACCGGAGGGTAGGCGGTGTCGCCTCCACATCTCCCCACCCGCAACCCAGACTCAGGCATTGAATTGGAAGGGACTTGCAGAAATAAGCCTTGAGCGTGCGCAGTTGCGGCTGCTGGTGACCCAGGTAGGTAGGCTGTCCTTAATGAAAGAAATCCACTTGTCCGGGATTTCTCAAAATCTCCATCCTCCTCTCCCTTTTTAAAGGGATTCAAGCTTTTCTTAGATTCTCAGCAAGGGAAATTATCAAAAATCCCTTTGAGGTCTTTGAAATTTATTGGGAGTACAATCATAACAGCCTCCACAAGCCCAGCCTTCAATTTAATTCAATTAAATTAAGCACCTAAACCAGGGCTATTAGGGGACAAAGCTCATGGTTCTTGCAATCAAGGAGTTCGTGGTCTCTCAATAAGAGCTTCATAGAATGTTAGAGCTGCAAGACTTCAGAAATTATCTAGGTCAACTCTCTCCTTTTAACAGAAAGGGAAACTGAGGCTCAAGATTAGTTTGCATCAAAACTAGAAGTAGAATCCAGAATTTTGAGATCCAGGTCAAAATTCTTTCTCCAATACATATGCATACATGTGTATGATTCATTTTTTAAAGTTACTGTCACTTCCCAGCGACATCTTTAATGTTAGTTCACATCACTAAGATCCAGGTATGGAGAAAATGTTAATTAGGTAGATTTCTATTTTTTTTTTTTTTTTAGAAATCCAAGAAATTATGTAGAAATTCAAGATTTCAATTCCAGGTCAGTGTTCTTTTAGTAATAATAAATGCCTTTTTCCACTGCTGTCGTTCTCTAATGACTCCCCCCAAAAAAATCTCGCCTTTTTCTTTACAAAGAAATGCATATTAAAGAAGTTAAAACAAATGAACACATATATCTGTCACATTTTAAAACATATGTTCTACCTGTATCTACAATCTACTATGTTTCCACTGAGAGATAATAGAGAAGGAATGCTTTTATCACTGACCCTTTCAGCGTTCTGCCCATACCATCTTTTGTTCAGGGTGAAAGTTCCTCAAGACACTAAGAAACAGTATGTTCTGTGTTCATAATAAAGTGCTGGAATATGCAATGTTAGTGTTAGGTCATGAAAAGCAAAATCAATGTAAGGCAGAGAAGTTGGGGAAGTGTCACTGGAAGAGGTAGAACTTGAGATGAGCTGTAAAAGATGGATGGATGATGGCTGAGGAAGACAGAAGATAGTACTATAGAATGTGGAAGCAGCATGAATCAAGTAGGAGAAATAAAAGTTAGTGTAATGTGTACAAGGGCACCAAGGATATGGGCGGCTGAATGGAAGGGTTTAGTCTGGGAACGAAGTCAAAGATCTTCAAGTACCTTGCATTTTTTTCAAAGGGACCATCTAGAGAAAATTCCTTTGTAGCCTTTCCCAAAGGTAGAAATTTCAGGCCTGGCAAGAGAGAGTACTATAGCAAGTTGAATGAAAAAAAAATTTCTATCATGCTTTGAATTACACACACAGAAGCAGTTATAGTTTGGGGTGTAGTAGAAAGAAGACTGTTGATAGACAGAGGGAGCACCTGCCTGTAAGAGTTAAAGAGTAGCCATAGCTATCCAAAGTGCTTGTTAACTCCCTTGGGCTATAAGATCATAAAGATATGTTCCTCTTGTTGATAACTGTGCTGCTGTAATTGTGATTGGAAGTTGACCCTGGATGTTTGTAGAGAATGTTAATAGGGCACAAGTAGGGATATACTAGTAAATGTTTAACAACCAACTCTCCAAGAAAAAAATGGATGCATGACACACTTTTCAATTTGATTTACATAATTAACATTTTCTCTGTACCTTTTTTTAATCCTTCACTGTGAAGTTTGAATTCAGTCTAAGGGCCTTACTTGAGAACCTAGAGGGTCATATGTGGCATTGAGGCCACAGGTTCCCCACCCCTGTCCTAGACAGTCAACAAAGCAATAAATTAAGCTCTTATTGGTAGTATTTGCTGATGTCCAGGATATAGATGCTCATGTTGAAATTTTAACAATCAGCTCACCAAAACCAGCCCCAGCAAACTGGCCCCAGCACACCCTTAGGTGCAAGTCAATACATGTGTAAGTAGTATATGTGTCTTCCAGACAACCTAAGGATGTGCTACATGTGTGGATCCCTGGAGACATGGAGAAGGTGGGTACTGTGCCTATCAGGAGACCATCTCAAGACTGAATGTGTACTGGCTCCCAGTGCTGATTCCCATAATGCAGTATTAGCTTCCTGGAGGCTATGATGACAAAGCTAGAGTAGATAAGGGTATCTGATTGGCACAGATCTAACCCCCATGGTTACCCACTTATTTGATACTTAGGACTATTCTACACTCTAGTTTCTCTCTTATTCTTTGGCACTTGTTCCACATCACTCAAATAAACTTATCCATGTTTTCTTGCAAACACACTCAGGGTCTATTTCTATATAGATGTATAGATTCTATAATCATAGCTCTATAGCTAGAAGGGACCTTAGATGTTCTCAGGTCCAGGTCCTCATTTTACAGATGAGGAACCTGAAACCTAGAGAGATGAAACCAATTGCCTAAGGTCACCTGACAAGAGTCTTCTGGGTAGGATTTGAAGACAGGATTTCCTGATTCTAAATCTAATGATCTATCTACTACACTACACTCCATCTTTCTTGGGTTGTTGTTTTTCAGCCATTTCAGTCACATCTGATTCTTTGTGGCTCCATTTGGGGTTTTCTTAGCAAAGAGACTGCAGAGTTTTGCTGTTTCCTTCTCCAGCTTATTTTGCAGATGAAGAAACTGAGGCAAGCAGGGTTAAGTGACTTCCCCAGAGTCACACAGCTAGTGTCTGAGGCCATTTGAACTCAGGAAGATGAGCCCTCCTGATTCCAGGTCCAACAATTCTATCCACTTCAACACTTAGCTGCTTATTATAAAGTACATAATTCTGGTATATTTTGCAATTAAGGAAACTGAGGATTAGAAAATGAAATTACTTTCCCATAATTACAACCTATAAATATACGAGGTAGGACTTGAACCCAGATCTGCTAGTTGTTTTTTTCCCCCATGAAATCATGTTGTGAGATCTTCCTGTAGCCATATTCCCTATGAGTATCTTGTTCCTAGTGCCCATTCAATTTGTTGTAAAAATCTTTACTATCTCTAGGGTTCTGTATTCTGGGATTCTTTCCCTGTAATTGTTACTCTTCCCTGTACTGAGATATTTGCCTCGAAATGGCACCATTTGCATTTAGGCATCTTTTGCCTTTGGTCCCCTAACAAGGTAGAGTCTGTGGATCATACTTTTGGCTCTTGCATATAATCTTATAAAAGAAATGTCCATGCCAATTCCGTATTTAGAGATGCACCATGGTCCAGAGAAAATACATTGTTCTGGGAGCCAGAACACCTGGGCTCAGTCCCAACTCTATCATTGAGAATAATAGCTCATATTTTTATGGCACTTTACAGTTTATGATGTGTTTTGCATATATTATCTTATTTGAGACTTACAACAACCATGCCAATAGGTATCCCAAGTATTCTCTATCAATTTTTTAAAAAATTTATTAAGTACTTAACATGCACAAGGAACTATTTATTGAAAGATAAAATGATGAATAAATAAGATATAGCTCTTGTCCTCGAGGAGCTTATAATATTGCATAGGAGACAGGACAAAAACACAAAATATCTATTATATAAATTAGCATAAAGGGCAGCTAGGTGGCACAGCAGATAGAGTGGTAGGCCCAGAGTCAGGAAGATCTGAGTTCAAATCTAGCCTCAGATACTTGCTAGCTGTATGACCCTGGGCAAGTCACTTAATCCTATTTGCCTCAGTTTCCTCATCTGTAAAATGAACTGGAAAAGGAAATAGAAAATCATTTGAGTCTCTTTACCAAGAAAGGCCCAAATGGGGTCATGAGGAATCAGACATGACTGAACAACAACAAAACAACCAAAAAAATTAGAATATGATATATTACAAAAGAAAGGCAGTATTTTATAGTAGATAAAGGGCTGGCCTTGAAGTCAGGAAGTTCCAAGTTCAAGTCTTGCCTCTGATACAGACTTGTTGGGTGACCCTGTAACAGGATCTGATCTGCACTGATAAAGTTTCCTAGGACACTGAGAGTTCCCTGCACCAATGAAATCACAGGCCTAGAGCAAGGGAAAGACTGAAGGAGACTGGGGAGTTGAGAAAGGGTATAAACTGCTATTAGAGACATGAGATGGGAAAGCAATATACTTCTGTCTGGGAGTGGGGAGGGACAAGGTTCAGAGAAGGTGACACTTGAAGAAACTTTTGAAGGATTTCAGTAATATTATAATTTCCCTTTTCCAGACAGAGAAAATGAGGGTCAGAGTGACCTGTGAGGGTCAGTCCTGTGACTGGCCAAAGAGCAAACAGTTGGCAAGTGGCAGAGAAGAGACTTCTCAGCTCAGCTCCTGGTCTAATACTCTGTTCATTACACCATGCTATATACAAACTCTAACTAGCCACCATTCACTAGATTAGTGACCTTGGACAAGTTACTTGTACTATATGAAGTCCTAAATAAATATAAAATATTATTCTAAATCACAAGATAGCAAGCTATTGGTGGTATAAGCTTTCTGGTCCTTAAGTGTTTCTTTCCATCACCTCTCATACTGTAGCACTGATTCGTGAAGAAGATCCCTATTTTGTCAAGTGTCAATGCCACCTAACACTACACTATATTCCTAATGGACATTGGGTGAACTTGAATTGACAATAAGCATAAACCCCAACCCTCCCCCACACACACACATAATTCCTTCCTTTGTTAGATTAGGAATAATAATGTATGTACTTCATAGGATTTGATGAGACTTAAATGAGATCAAAGGATCATAAATTTAAGGCTGAAAGGCATCTTAGAACTATAGTCCAGTCTCCTAATTGTACAGGTGAGAAAACTGAGGCCTTGTCAGCTTAAAGGATTTGTTTGAGGACTCAATACTAAGAGACAGAGCTGGGATCTAAACCTTTTTATCAAGAGTTATTCTGTAAAGGGCTATGTAAATATGTTATTATTATCTAACTTACCATAAGTACAAGATCCTAGAAGACCTTACCTCTATCTATCTATCTATCTATCTATCTATCTATCTATCTATCTACCTATCTATCTGTTCAGTAAGCTCTGGCTGAGTGCCTAGCATAATGCTTTGGCCTTCCAGGGCTCACTGAAATAAATTTCATTGTAATAATAACAACTCATATTTTACATAGGACATTACAGTTTACCAACTGCTTATAATTCTGTAAGATAAATAGTGCAAGTAGTATAATCTCCATTGGAGAAAGGAGGAAAGCCCAGAGAGCTGAAGCAATACTCCCATCATTATACAGCTAGACAGCATCAAAGGCAGGACAGAAACCTTGGAGTCCTGTAGTCTTTCCAATATAACCACCATGATCAGCACCATGTTAATGTTGACAAAGATGACAATGATTCATTATAATAATGATAGTGATGTGATGATCACTTCTATGTTGAGTTTTAGGTATTCTACTCCCCAGAAATTTGAAGTTTAAGGCAAAGATATTAAGTAAATTCCTGCCTACTTTTTTCCTTCCTGAAGTTCAATGGTGTTACCTCAAGGTCAGAAGTGAGGAAGCCAAATGGATGAGCTGACTGTTGCTTGTCTTTTCTATCTGAGTAGATTGTTACCTACCAATATATGATAGAAAGGCAACTGGCCTTTGAGTCAGATTACTCACCTTCATTCTGAATTTGGGATTTTTCTATTTAACTAGCTCTGATCTCCTGGACAAGTCACCTAAACACATAGAGCCTCAATGTTCTCATCTGTAAACTACAGCTCTGAAAGCGGCCTTGAAGATCATTCTGGATAACCATAACATATACAGAGTGTCCCAAAAGTCTTGGTGCAGTTTTAAGCTTTTTAATAACAGAAAACCACACTAAGACTTTGGGGATTTACAATGTGTTTGTGTGTACACATATACATGTATGTACATATGCACATATGCATGTGTATATATACATGCTTACATGCACACATATATTTTGAGCTGGAAGAGACATTAGGAGTCTAGTCTATCCCTGTATTTCACAGATGGAAAAACAGACTCAGAAAAATCAAGTATCTTGCTCAGTATAGTTAAATGGCAAAGGCAAAATTGGCATTCAGGGCTCCTTACTCCAAGTCTTGTCTGATCTCACTGTACTTCAGGCTGCCTTAACTGCTATCAAAACAAAAACAAAAATTATATATACATATATGTGTATATGTCTCTATCTCTGTATCTGTGTATATCTACTATTCTATGCTGTCTCTTAGACTGTGTGTGTGTATATATGTGTGTGTATGTCTATACACATACACACCCTAAGAGACAACATGGAATAGTAGATAGACAGCTGAACTCAAAGCCAAGAAATCCCGGGTTCATTTCCTACATCAGACACCTACTGTAACCTTAGGCAAATTATTTAATCTTTCAGCGCCCCTTACCAAATTCTCTGGGACTCTAAATTGTAGGGTTACTATCTGCATTGGTAAAGAGAATTTCCTCACCTGGAGGTCCTTACTCCACCAATGAAATGTTTCTTGAAAGCACAGATCTGCCCCACCCATATACCACCAAAGAATTGTCTCTACATGTTTTGAATGTAAGCTCCTGGAGACTAGGGATTGTTGTATTTTACATTTGTATCTTCGGCACTTAGCAAACCTACTGTTGTAGGTTTTTAATGAACTGATCATTGATTTTGTACAGTGAAATCATATCCCTGACACTACCTGTGTGACCTTCTGCACGTTATTTAACCTCTCTCGGTTTTCTCATCTATAAAATGAGGGTGTTGGAGTGCGCAGGACGCCGCTAAGGTCCTATCTAGTTTTTAATAAATGATCACATATGTATATATGCACATATGTACTATGCTTAGTCAGAATGTAAGCCTCATTATATTTTAGAAGGAGGGAAGGTTTGTTGTTATTTTAATGGAAAAATAAAAACAAGAAGCTGGTAAAAAAAAATGTATTTGCGTACCAGGCTGCAGTGCCTTTCTAATTAATAGCTGTTACTCTTCAAACCCTCACTGAAGTCAGACTCAATCAGAGTAGACAGTGAGCCCACAGAGATACCACTAGCGTCACCAGTGGGGATTCGCTGAATCAACCCCTTCCTGGGCACTTGGGTGAGACGTGATCTCATTATCTCTAGACCATGACTGCAATCCCAAGGAGCAAGAAAGACCCACAAACGCTTGCAAGGTAGTGATGCTCCAGAACTATCTTCCTACCCTAATTCTCTCTTCTCCCATCCGCTTGCCACTACTAAGAAGCGTGGAATCTTTCTGTCTCCGGGCCCCTAGAAATCGCTACGCAGCTGAGGCCGGCGGCCAGGACAGCGGCCAAGACAGGATCAGGTCCCTCTAGCCATCTCTGCCAAAGGAGCATGGGTCCTTCTCCGTGCTCCCGAGGCGCACGCAGGGCGTGGGTGTGCGGAGGGGGGGGAGGGGGCGCACATCTGGGGAAGAAGCCCGAGTGGGCGGAGAGCCGCATCTGCTGCAGTGGGCGGGCTGTCGCAGGAAGGAGCCCCCACAGCCGCCACCTCCACCTCGGGAGTTTGCTGGACTAGTGCAGTAACTATGCAGCATGACTGTGGACAGTGCGTAGGTCAGTGTGTAGAGCTGCTCTGTGTGCCGTCTCCTCTTCCTATCCTGCCCTCGCTTCTCCTGCCGCGGTTGTCCTTTTCCTCTCCCTCTCCCTCTCTGCGTTTTCATACCGGTGACAGGTTCTGGGGCTTGGGCAAAGTGGGAAGGGGAGGGGGCGACACTGGGACTGCGCGTTGGGGAGAGGGTGGGCTTGAGCTTGGGAAGTGACGTTCTCTTTAGGTAGCCCCAGGCACCCCCTGGAGACATTTCAGGCAGTTTGGGGAGCTTTGAGGTGCCCCCCAGGGGGGTGATAGAAAGGGGGAGAAGGGGAAAGGGAAGGCAGTGTAACCTGCTTTGCATTCGGGCTTAAGATCAGACCTTGTGATGACTTGGTGTAGATGTCCAATCCCCATAACTGTTACTGGGGATTTGACCTTTCCAGTTATTGACTCCAATGACTCGGAGTTATTTTTAAGCCTATGTCTGGGGCTTTGGTTTGCCCTTTCCCTGCTTGTTATGGCCCTTTGGGACTGTATCGTCTATGTCAGGATGAGGATTCCTTCCCATCCTCACCCTCCTCCAGACGGCATGAATAATGTAGTGTCTTTCTCCTGTTTGGTTTCTTTTACTTCTTCTTGGCACACGATATGCTGATGGAAACTAAGATCTAGGAATTATGTTTATAGTTACTATGTATAAAAAAGAGGCAAGTGTTGGTTGGTACAATTGTAGAAAAATCTAGAGTGGGAGTTGAGACCTGGTTGTAAGTAAACCATTTCATCTTCACAGGTCTCAGTTTCCACATCTGTAAAAATGAAAAGCCTGTTGGGGAAGAAATGGTAGGGACAAAAGGAGAATTAAATTTTAAGATCTCAAAAGGACCTTCCAGCCCTAATGATACAGGAATATCTAAATGTGGTTGGAGAATTATTCTTCTAGGGTCATGATAGATTTAGAGCTAAAAGGAACGGAGAGGACATCTAGTCCAGTCCTTCTCGGTTTTTTACCAATTAAGCCCAGAGTAAGGAATTTGCCCAAGGTCACAAAGATAGTAAGGTCAGTGGCAGAATTTGAACTGAGTCATCTGATGTCATATGCAATGTCCTTTCTGCTGGATTCAGTGGTTTAATAAAAACCTAAACATCTGAAATTCAGATACAAAACAACAAGAATCACTGGGTTTGGGTTTTTACATGTAACTGACTTGTTTAGGAATGGAGGTTCTACCATTCTCTTAATATTTGCACCGAGGACTTTAACTGGTTTGTTTTCTTCTAAGCCAAAGGAAACAATATGTCTCTACTTCAACTGATAGATTACTTCCTGAGCACCATAGATATGTTCAGCACCATGCCACTTACCATGTTGTCTCTGGTCAGTCAAGATCCAAAAAGATTACAGCAGAATAGACTGATGACAGCAATCTAATGAGATCAAATATAATAGTATGTATGTAAAGTCCTTGATTTGGGTTTTAAAAAATCAGCTGCTCAAGTACATGGGAAGGAAAGGACACAAAACACCTTGTGTGGGGAAAAAAAAAAGATGGTAAGTACCAGATGAATCAAAGGCATGACGTGGCAGGCCAAAATGTTAATTCTCCCCTAAACTGCAACTGTCCATTATTCTGGGCATCTCCTTTATTCAGGACATGAAAATTGCATCACAGATTTAGAGATCAGCTAGTCTAATCCCTTTATTTTATTAAATTCATTCTTTCAGTCAACAAAAATCTTTTCTCTCCCTCCAACCTATTCCTGATTATGAAGGAAAAGAAAAGAAAAAAGAAAAACCCTTGTAACAAACAAGTAGTCGAGTAAAACAAATTCCTGCCTTGGTCATGTCCTAAAAATGTATTTTTCATTTGGCCACCTGAATTCATCACCTCTTCAAGAGGAAGTCAGGAGTAAACTTTTATCATCAGTCTTCTGGAGCCCTCTTATTTAGGAGACAAGGATACACTTAGACCCAGAGAGGTTAATTGTCAATTCATATAAGTGGTAAGCCAAAGATTCAAAACCAGGCCTTTTAGTTCCAAGTTCAAGCCTCTTTGTACCATACTGTTTACTTTCCCTTCTCTTCTTCCTCCCTGATCAGATCAAATTTCATACACTCATAATTTAAATCCAGCAAAAGGCCTTGAAAATCATTTAATACTATCCTCTTCATTTTTAAGATACAAAGAAACTAAGACCCAAAGATTTTAATGACTTAGCCAAGGTCACAGAGCCAGTAAATGCTGCAGCTAGACTTTGAATCCAGGATTGCCGATGCCAAATCCAGGGCTCTTTCAAGCACATTGTCTCTATTGCCACTTCTAGTTCTAAAGCCTCTGGTTCTTTCATAATAGTTTACTTCAGTGATGCCTAGCATTGTTTTTAATCTGTAATCCATTTTACCTGCTGGTAGTTTCATGTCCAGACATATAAAATAAGATCACTTTGTTGGATTTATAGCAGCCACAAAAAGGGAATAAAATTGGGAAGTAAAACTACCACTGTATAGAGCAAAATGAAATTGTTATATTTTTGTAATTAATAATAATAATGTGGATTCACAAACTCTTCATACGAAACCTATTTTGGCTCTCTGTTAAATATGAGTTGCCTTTTCACTTTTCCTTCTATACCTACAACAGAGCACTAATAAAAAGTGACTAGAATTAAAAATTTCCGAAGCTAAGCCCTTTATTATGGGGATAACTACCATTGGAGAGTGGTGATATAAATGTATAGGTAGTCTGTTTATTGGGAGATCTGACTTTCCCATATGCAAATAAATATAATCAAATTTAAGTTGAAACGCCTTCCCTTCCACCCCACCCTGAGGTTGGGGCAAGTCTTTTCTGTATAATTGTAAGTAGTAAATTTCCCCAAAATGGGCTCTACCAAACACATTGATAATCATCATAGTTTAGTTCCTCATTGATCAACATGGTTCCTACTTTTAAAAAATGTTTATTGAAATGAACTGTTTATTCTTGACAAAGTTTTGTTTTGGTTTTAAAGTGACTTGGTTTCATAGGAAAGGGAGGTTGGTCTAGTGGACTGATGGCCAGTCTTTGGAGTCAGGAAGACTTAGGTTCAAACGCTACTTCTAACATAGACTAGTTGTTCAGCTATGGACAAGTCACTTTCCAACTCTATGCCTTAGGTAACTCTCTAAGACTGAGTTCTCAAAGAGTTGCTGACCTCTTTTAGTAGAAGGCATCATGGTACTGTTCTGGAGTTAGAAGATCTGGGTTCAAATTCTGCTTCTATACATTATTAGGGGTTAGCCTTGGGCAAGTCACTTAACTTCCCAGGGGCTTCAATTTCCTCCATGTTGGACTAAATAGCTTCTTAAGCCCCTACAACTCTAGAGATATTATATTTATATGGAAATTTCTACAGACAGAACTCCCCACTCTGATGAAATCACAGTTCCAGATAAAAACATCATAAAAACCAAAATATTAAAAAATTTTAAATGCTTCACCTACAATAAAAGTATCAAATTCAGATTTATTGATGTATAATATTTTGTCTTATGAAAATAGGGTCAAGCATTCTTCTTTTTGGAATTATTGTTGTTTGTGTCTTTTATGTCACAATTATTTCCCTACATATTTATCCCTTCCATGCCCTTCCCCAAGTCCTCATCTGAACAAAGAAAAATAATCAAGCAAAATCATAGATCAGACATTTTTTTCAGTACTTTAGAAGTGGCATCTAAGTGACAGAGTAGATAGAAAGGTGGGCATAGAGTCAGGAAGACTTGAGTTTGAATCCTGACTCCGACACTTATGAGCTCAACAAATTGCCTTAACCTCTTTCAGCCTCAGTTCCTCATCTGTAAAATAAGGATAATGGTACTTTACTCATAGGGTTTCCCTGAGGATCTCAGAAGATAGTATGTGTAAAGCCCTTTGTAAATATGAATGCAGTATACAAATACTAGCTAGTAGTACTCTTATCTATGATTTCATCTTTGTGGTAATCTTTCTACTGATGGAGATGACAGCCATCCCACACCTAGGTAGACTTTTGTGAGTTGTTGTGGTCAGAAAAATTTATTCCCTGGTGGTCCATCTTCTGGAGTGGAGCCTTTCTACCACTTTGCTAAACTGTCAGGGAATAGGCACATACACAGCTTGGTAGGACTTGTAGACCTTGCAAGATTACTGACTGAGCTTTCAAGAACAGGGGTTGCCTTCAGAACACAATAGGACATATAGAGCAAGACTTTAGTGGGGGTGGGTTTAACACAATCTTTCTCAAAACATATTAGATCAAGGTGGTATTTTTCTCTCTTTCTTCTGACAGATGGTATATTTTTAAAACTGTCCCTTGGGGCAAAAGATAATCTCACAAAGGGTGGATTTTATCCATAGGTCATCTAGTCATTCTTGCCTTATGGGGAACATTGCATTTAAACAAAATGAAACCATCATTCTCTTTTATGCTCCTGACATAAATTGTTGCTTCCTCTCAGGCAAGTAGCTGTTTACAACAGTTTGGGGACAGGAGGGAAGAAATATATTAGGCATATTTTATGGATCGGGGCATTTCATGATAAGTACCTGCATTAGACTATCTCTTCATGTATATCTTAGAAAATGCATAACTGATCCTCTTAAGTCATTGTCTATATTGTGCTATATACTATATTACATGCATAGAATTGCATTATATGTGTGTATACTATATATAGTGTGTATATATATGTGTGTGTATGTATGTGTGTGTGTGTATTCTATATAATGTATTTTGTGTGTGTTGGAGGGGGGATGGTTAATATAGCTAATCCCTCCCAAAGTCCTCCCCTGATGCTTCATCATTGAGTGGCAATGACCCCGGATTTTCAAAAGTTATATCATCAAAATGCAACTCTGCCCAGTCTTAGAACAGTCTGTACATTTGTGTCTGTATATGTGTATATATGCACTCTGTGTGTGTGTGTGTGTGTGTGTGTGTCCTGATACCAGAAACTCATCACCAAAAAGGTTGATCACAGATGCCTTTATATTTAGCCACAGAAACTGATGAAGACACAGAAGGATTCTGATCCACTTTTAATGGAGGAAAGATTCATATGGATGAAATAGTGGCTTTTTCTTATATATTGATAGAAGAGAATCACTAGCTACTGAGACAGAAAAGGTTAAGCTACTATCATCCCAGTTCCTCCCTCCTCCACATGGCATTAGAGAGTACACCTTGGAAAGTCCAGTCTTTGAGATCACTGACAGAGACTTACCATCTATCTATGAATCATGTTGTATTAGAAGAACAATTAGGCATAAAGAAACAAGACAGTGAGGTGCCAAAGGCAAAGCTGAATGTTTATACAAAATTTTTGTTACTGATGATAAAGCTGGTCATTATCCTTTAACTACTGATAATGGCCCCATACCTCCTATGAGTTCATTTCACCACACTCAGTTTTTGCATGCTAAGAACTGAGGGAATATATACACATGGTTATTGGGAAAGCTCCATTGTGAAGAGTTAGAGTACCACAGTTAGAAAGAAAGATGTGGATTTGGGTCTGGGCACAGTTGTATCTACTGTAGAGAGATAAACCATTGTGAGAGGTGGGCAGGATAGTCCTTCCCATGCTGTGTATTTATTCACCAAGTATTTGTTAATGGGGCAAAATAATTGTGTTAAATATGACAGATGAAATTTTGCTTTACAGATTTTTATTAGGAATTCATGCCCACAGCTGCAGCAAAATACTGGTGTCTCCCAAGCAAGGTTTAAAAATCGTATCTCTTCTGTATTTCTGTCTGTTGGAGACTCTGAACTTTCATTGAAACACATGAATATTGGGGCGGCTAGGTGACGCAGTGAGTAAGAGCCCCAGCCTCGGAGTTGGGATGACCCAAGATCGAATCCGGCCTCAGAAAATGAGCACCCACACACAAATAATGACTGGCCGTGTAACCTTGAGCAAGTTACTTAACCCCAATTGCTCTAAAAAGAAAGGAAGAAAGAAAGAAAGAAAGAAAGAAAGAAAGAAAGAAAGAAAGAAAGAAAGAAAGAAAGAAAGAAAGAAAGAAAGAAAGAAACACATGAATATTGACTTATTACAAAATCAGTCATTGTGTGTCATGGGGAGTCAGAATGTTCATTCATTTTTTGACAAGTCATATTCAAATGGGTTGTCCCCACCCCCATCCCCTGCCACATAGATTCTCATGTTGTTCACTATCCCTACCCAGCATTGCTGGTAAGAATGGAGAGATGGGGACACAAACCTACTGGAAGAGGGTAACAATGAATAATTCCATTTTCTTTCCCTGACTCCCTACTTCAGGAAAAAAAGAACCTGCTGGTTTTATTCTTTGTTTTTTTGTAAAAAGAAATAAGCTAAAATGCTATACTAATATCTATGTTTTATTTTCTAGGTAGTAGAGCATTTTTCACTGTTCCCTTTTTTTTTTTACTTTTTACAATGTCCTGCCTATTTGTGGGCATTTAATAAAACCTATTCTGCTATTTTCAAATACATAGGAAAACTGCTTTAGCAGAGTGAATTTTTACAATTGTAAAACTTCATAGAGGTCAAAAGCCATTATCTTCTCTTCCTCCCTTCATCATCATCTTCATCATCAATAGCATCATCATTATGGTTGGTGCTTTGGTTCTATTGCTATACAAATAATATAATAATAAGATACAGCTGTTAAAATCCTGTTTCTTCCTATGAGGTTTATTACAGTGTATTTTAAGTCATATCCCTGATGGCTCAGTATCTTTATGGATTTTCTTCAGTGCTATTTGAAAGGAGCACCATGTTCTTCTAAAAGGACAATCTTGAAAAAAAAATTTCACTTGTAACTTGTGGGAAACAGTATTAGGGCAGCTGAGAATCCTAATTGAGTTGATTTATGAGCAGAAAATTGCCACTCAGCCAGGTTTTCACCCCTCTTTGTAACTGCCTGCAGTCTTTTGTTGATGTGGATTTTTTTAGGAACTAGTGTACTGTATGGCATGAATAGAAATTTTTAAAGTAGTAATGCTCAGATCCAATTATTAATTCACAGTACAAGTGGATCTATTTAGGGGGCAGTTTGTGCTTTACACAACCTAATATATCCTCATAAGCTTGAGGAATTCACTGAAAGCAAAAAGGTTCATCGAAAAATGTCCCTGCAGCCTTCTCATCTCCCTTTGTCTCAGTAACTATGGTTTCTGTGCAAGTTAAAAACATACATACAAAATGAGGGTAGAGTTTTTTTTCCTTTTTGGGGGGGAGGAGGTAACAAAGAGACTTATGTAAGACTATGAGAACTGAGGATAACAATAAGGTTTAAAATAAATAAGATTTATTTATTTTAAATAATAGTTTAAAGTCCCCTAGATTAAGACATTTATTTTGGTTTGTGATTCATGATAAAAAAAATTATTCATTAAGATGTGCAGGCATTGGGGCACGGAGATTCACCTTGCCCTGCTGGGAGAGTCGGGGGCGGGGGTGTATGGGAGAAGATATGGGAGAGAGCAGATTGGATGAGGGGATATCCTGTGGGACTGCTATTGGGGGTGGGGGTAGGGGAAAATGGGGGAAAAGTTGTAACTCAAAATCTGGCAGAAATGAATGATGTAAACCACAATTTAATAAAGCATTTGGGGAAAAATTATTCATATTTATAAGGAAGGGAAGGTTTTGTATTTTCCTTCTCTACAAAAGAAGGGAATTGGGCCAGAAACTCTCTAAGGTCCTTTTTAGTTCTGAATCCCATGATCCCCAAATAGTTTGTGCTCCTCCATGCAATGTTTATTATAGTTAGCCTGTGTGTTAAAACATAAGCATTTTTCTCACTTAGTATAATGTAAACTTCATGAGAAGGAGGGCTCAGTCTAATCTATATTTTGTATAATCTGAAGACCTAAAGTGCTCTGCAAAAAAAAAAAATAGAAGCTTTAAAAATATTTTTTGAATGTGATTTAATTCTTCCCTTCAGCCCATTCCAAATATTTTTATCTTCTGGGTTTCAGTTGTATTGGAGGCGAGAAGGTGGAAGAGATGGAGCCATACAAAGCTGTATGAAGCAGGGCAAAGCTGTACAAAGCAGGACAAAGGCTTACCAGCCTTTAGCCACAGCAGATTTTACTTTATACAGCAGATCTTACTTGCCTTTTGCCACAGCAGACAATACTTGCTTTTCATATTACTTCAGTTTCTTCATCTGTAAAATGATGGGGCCTGACTATATTATCTCTAAGGTTCCTTCCAGGTCAAAATCTTATGAACCTATGAGTTTCTCCAAAGAGAAATTGCCAATTGTATATGTACTCTGGGTATAAAAGGCCTTAGTAGCCCTTAACTTTTGATCATCACAATGGCTTTACCCTGGAACTATCCAGGGTACTGAACACCTTTGACTAAAGTTTTCTCTGATCCACTAATGAACACCTTTGACTAAAGTTTTCTCTGATCCACTAAATCAGAATCCTCTGATGTTTTGTCAAACTTATTGTTTCTGCTGGCCTCTAGCTTTATGCATCTGAGGAGGAAGCATGATGTAGTGGAAAGAGCAATAGATCAGAAGATTTGGGCTCAGACTATGGCTTTATTACTTTCTTACTTCCTCTGTGATCTTGGTCAAATCACCTACCCATTCTGGGCCTGATATTCCTGGTGTATGCATTCAACTTTTTGCATCTGCTGCATTGACTACTAACAAACTTGTGACTCAAGATCTGATTGTAAAGATCCTCCAGAACAATGAATCTACCTAAATTTCTTTTATGTTGACCCTGAAAGAATCATCAGACACTGTCTTTTCATTTATAATAAAGGAAAGGAAAGGAAAGGAAAGATAAGAATTGGGCAGAGCAGAAGACATACCATATACAGCATTCAAAGCCACAAGCCAGACAGAAACAGAGCACTGGATCTGAGGAACATAGGATTAGCCCTAACAGAAAAGGGAATGGAAAGCCAGTTGAAACTAGTCATCTCTTGATAGGTGTTACTTAAGAAAAGAATCTGAGTCCAGCCAGCCTCCTTGCCCATAATGTGAAAAAGCTGGATTAGTTTCTAATGTCCTATTTGAAGAGTTTTATGTTTTTTTCTAATAATTTTAGAAGTTCTTACTATTAATCCATGATCTCTGGCATGTCCACAATATTGTCTTTCATTTGGTTATATTTTCCTTCACATTATATGTTGAATATGCCTTGATTTTTCAGGTTTTACTCTTTTTTTGTCTGTATGATTCTCTCTCTTAGTTAATCTGCTTATTGGATTTTTTTCAAAATATGATTTTCTGTATTTTGAAATTTCAGCTTTGCTCTTCCATTTCAGGTCACTAACATTTGGGAAGCTACCAGGTAGCCCAGCCTTGGAGAAATCCCTACAGGAGTAGAAGAGAGAGGAACTGGAAATGGTGGAAGATTCCCAAATGGTAATCATGAGGAATTCATCAGAAAAGGTGAAATACCAGGATATCAAAAGAGAACCTGAATAAAAACTCAGCCCACAAGCAGATTAACCAACAGAGGGTATCAAAAAGGCAAAAGGAAAAATGAGTACAACTTCAAAGAAAAAAAACACATTGGACAAATAGTATAATATGAAGGAAAATGAACTAATTTCACCTCATGCAAAAGAGAATCCTGTGGACTGTCCACTGATCATGGGACAATGAAAGAAATTTTAGAATTGTTTTTTTAATAAACAAAACTATTAGGAGAAGGAATTGGAAATAATTGTAGGCTAGACATCAGTGATCAACACAGAATTTAAAAATACAAAAAAGCAGAGTAGTAAAATCTAAATGGAGAATGGATAACGTCTTCAAAGAAGTAGAATCTCAGAGAGAGAATAACATTTGAAACACAAAAATGCCAAAGTGGAGGAAAATTTGGCAGGAGAGGCAAAAAACAACGATAGTCTAAAGATCATAGGATTCCCAGAGGAATATGACAAATAAAAAAAATCTGGATACCATAATTCAGGACATAATACAAGAATACTATCCATGACTTCTAAATGCAAAATATTGATTTTGAGAGTATCCATGGAACACTACAATTAAAAATAAAAACAACATGCTTCAAATTCAAAGGTGTATAGGGGTTAAATTTCATTATGTCAGTAATAAATTTCATAAAGAGGAAGGAGATATAACTTCAAATATAAAGGAAGGGCAATTTAAATCATACAGGATTATTCCACATTCACAAAGGGGGAAATAAAACACTGGAGAGAATAGAATAGTATCTAAAGGGGGAGGAGGAATAAGTCCATTGCAAAAAAAAAAATAACACATTTTACCAACCTGATTTTAATCACCAGGTTTTAAAAGATGAGAAATTTGCCAAAAATAAAAATTAGCATTTCTACAAAAAAAAAAGATGAGAAGATTTTTTACTTCCAAACACATCAAACAACAGAAACATGAGGAAAACAAATGAAAAAAATTATCAAGAAAAAATAAAAACAATTATCTCATGCATAAATTATTTTCTAAAAGAAAAATCAATCTATGGATTAGAAGAAATAAAGAAGGAGCATCAGGATTTAGAAGGGATGTAAGGGACTAAGAATTTAAGGGGGCGGTAAAATCAGGAATAGCGAAGGTGAGAGTTGATATAATCCTCCACAGATTAAATCTCCCCACTTAAGTATCTTTCATGGGAAGGGATAACAGAATGAGTTGTGTGATGGAGATGTGGGGAGTAAAGGACAAAAAATGGAAGGATGATGAACCTCTACTAAGTCCATAGGGGTATAGGGAGATGAAAAAGAATCCCTATAGACATCAACTAAGTAGGGAAGTGCTATACTAGAATAGAAACAATAAATGGAAGGTACTGAGACAATGTGAGCAGAAGACGCTGTCTTATCCCAGTAGCGAAAAGGAAAGTTTTCCACTGCAGAACATTCCCATTAGAAAAGAGGTATAGTCTGCAGTAAGAGACCTCATGATGGATTTAATCTGGGAGAAATTTTTTTCACTAGAAGACTATATTCTCTGAGAAATTATTATACCTCCCCTCCAGAACATTTCATTCTCAGGGGACAGGATATGTAAGTTCCCAAGGGTAATAAGCACCAAAAAATAGTAGAAAGGGCATACAGTCAGAACAGGGGTAAATTACCTTGTGAGACTAATCATAGCAAAGGCAAGGAGGAGAATTAGGTCTCATTGTTGGAACACAGAGAGACTTCTACTACATAATATTGCATCCATCTGACATTGCATTCCTCATGAGTTGATATTTCCAAGATTGACATTCAAGTGGAAAAAATGGAGGACAGGGCAAGAACTTCCAAGTTAATAATACAAAATTTTCACAGAAGTGGAATTTGCACAGAGGGAACTCAAACTGGTGACTTAAAAAGATTTACTTCCATGAGGCACACAGAATAAAGAAGGAACATAAAAGAGTATGGTAACCTACTAATCAGAAAATAAAATTCAGAATATATTGAAAGAGAAAAAATGAGGGAACAAAGCAAAGGAAAACTTCTTGGGAAAAAGTATAGTAAAAAAGAATTACTAAAAATAATATGTTGAAGGGGAGAGAAACTGTTGAACTATTTACTTAACATGGCAAAGTGAACAAATAAAGGAAAAAGATAAATAAATAAAAGAAAAATTAATTACATAAATGAATTAGAACAATTTGAAACAGGGCAGGGAAATGGGGCAATAGAGAGCCTGTGGAAAATAGATTAGCATCAAAGTAAAATAAGTAACACTATTCACATATTCCTTTAAAGAGGAAGGGGATAAAAACCAGTAAAAAAAGAAATAAATGTAGGGGAACACAATCTTAACAATCAAAATATTAAATATGAGTAAATTGAATAATTCAATGAAATTTTAAAAGTGACAATAGAGAAGTAAAGAAAATACAGCATATCAAAAAACATTATAATAAACATACTTTTTTGAAATATATATATATATACATATATATAATGGAAATGAGAAATTAGTATGCCAAGTGAATCCCCAAAAGTAGGAATTAAAAATCTTAATATTAGACAAATCAAAAATAAAAATTTGCAATATCAAGAGAAATGAACACAAAAACTGTATTCTGCTTAAAGCAACCACAGACAATGAACCAACAGCAAAACTAAGCACATATTTACTAAATGCCATAGCATATCAATTCATTAAGGAAAATTTAACTGAATTACAAAGATACATGGATAATTACAAAGTAATTGTAGGAAAGTTTAATGTTCCACTCACAAAGCTGGACACACCTAACAGAAAGACAAAACCTATTTATATCTGTGATTAGCTGTTTGTTCTTGCATTTCTACAGGAGAGAGAGAATCATGATTAGGGCAATTAAATGCTCCCAGATTATTTTAGACTTTGACAGATGATCAAAATCCAATTTTAACCTAATTTTAAAGTATCAATTCATATAATTATAGGAATTAGAACTGGAAGGGGCCTTGGAGATCATGTGATCCAACTTCCTCATTTTTATGGAGGATGAAATGTAGACCTAAAAAAGGATGGTCATATGGACTCAAAGACACACTGAGAGATTGTGAGAGAGCTCAGATTTGAGCCCCTATTCTCTGACTTCCAGTTCATTAGTATTGCCAATACTAGTCCATGCTACCATGCTGCCTTTTTTAGTGTGTTGAGCCAGAGGTGATTATAATAAGATTTCCCAATATGAATGTGACTCTTGTATGCTGAGGTATTGATATTTATATTTCAGGAAAGGAAAGGTGGTTGGCCTCAATGCAAGAAAAGGAAAACCCTCCAAAGGATTTTTCTGTCCCTTGATCACCTTCAACAGGGTAAAATTAAAATGATCAAGGGGCTTTACATTCATTTTAATTTATTAAGCACCCACTATTTTCAAGTCTAAGTTCTGTGAGTGGACCAACAATGAACAAGATGGAGTTCCTACCTTAATCAAGTCTAGTAGGGAAGGTAAGACATATACACAAATAACACACTTTCGAACTGTATTGAAATTTACAGCAAGGAAGGATCACTGTTGACTGGGAAATCAAGGAATTTTAATGGGAAAGATGGCACTAGAGTAGGTCTAGAAAGTAGAATAGGATTTTAGTAGATGGAAGGGAAGGAGGAGTGGGAAATTCAGGTGTGGGAAATAATAGGAATAAAGGCATAGAGATCAAGAAAATGAATTTAACTTGTTTTCAAATTCCAAATTAGCCTTCTTTGTTATCCATACTCTTGGGTGAAGAAACTACACAGTAACAGCAGTATTATAAAAATAATCAACTTTGAAAGTCCTAATAACTCTAACCAATACAGTGACATCCCACAATTCCAAAGGACTCATGATGAAACATGCTATCCACTTTCAGGTAAAGAGGCAATGTATTTAGAGTGCAGAATGAAGCATATTTCTTTTTCTCTTTCTTTTTCTTATAAACATGCCTAATGTGGAACTTTGTTTTACATGACTACATATTTTAATGGATTTTGTTTTTCTTGCCTTCTTATAGGGTAGAGGAGGAGAATAGGGAAAGGAGAGAATTTGGAATGGAAGAAAAAAGAACAAAAATAATTGTACCTGGAAGGGAAAAAAAAACAATGATTTTTATTAGGATTTTTACTACAAAGTTGATTAATTCCGTTTGTTTATTGTTTGGGAAAGGATTAATCTTTAACTCTTTTTTATTATATCAAAGTTAAATTAATTTTTCACATCTATTGCATTGTCAGCCACAACAAATAGGGGAATTTATTAATTTATTACTGAAAATCATGATTTAAAAAAATTTTAAACAGCTATGCACTATTTTTAAATGGCAAAAGGACTGATTTTAAAACTAAATACATTGATTTGTCTTTTATAGAAGTTACAAAGGTTCTGGCTACTCAGCAGGTTCAGCTTTCTCAAGAAAAGCAAGTAAGAAATATCCCTCCCCAGGGATCCTATCTAGTTATACCTAGAAAGAAGTATAAGATGTAGAGTCAGAAGAGTGGGGCTAGAGTCCCAGCTCTGCCAGGAACTTGCTATTTGGCTCATAGTAGACACTTAATAAAAGTTTATTGACCAACTGAATGTTTGAACCTAGACTTTCCTTCATCCTCATTTTTCTCATCTGTAATATGAGGGAAAAGACCAGATATTCTCTGAGATTCCTTTCAACTCTAAAAATCTGAGTTAACCAAGCCCAAATCTCAATTAATTGGACCTTTCCTTCTTCAATCTACATTGAGGAAAGAGTCAAATCCTATCTATCTATCTGTATATACATATGTGTGTATACATAGTGTGTGTATAACTACATGCATATGTATGTTTGAGAAATTTGGTTTAAAAGGGTTAACTTCCTGGATCTACCACATATTATCCAAATCACCAACCCCTTCACCACCTGTATCCCTGGGTGGTATAAGAACTGATAGGAACAATCCCAATGGCCATGCAGCAGCCAAAAAAAGTTTAAAGTTACTTTAGGAAACCTTAATAGGGACCTTGCTCCAGAACAAAAATGTTGATAATATCACCATTCTCTTCTCTGGTCAGACCAAATCAAAAATACTGCGGGGAGGTCTAGGAACCACATTTTTAAGAAAGAGAGTGGCCTGCTGGGTCACAGACAGAGGATAATGTCCAGACTGATGAGATAACTGGAGATAACACCAAATAAAAGGCACCATTAAAGCAACTGGAAAGGTTAGCCTGGAGAAATAATCAAAGAACTAAGCAATGAGTTAATGTTAGAGGAAAGTAGATTTTGACTTGATGTGAGGAAAAACTTTCTAACAATGAGATATACAGTATTCAAATATGCCAAAGGTAGACATGCTTCCTGTTGCTGGAGATCTTCAGGTCGTGGTTGTATAACCAATTGTCAGTGATATCATAAAGGGTTATCATGCTTCAGGTGGGAGAAGGACTAGCCAACCTCAAAGGTTCCTTTCAGCTTTGAGATTCTGAAATGGTACTCACATTGTAATGGTGGTCATATTGGTTGTGGAGTCATTAGATATACCCATAAATCCAACAAATAGATATGGACATTTTAGAATATTTTTAACAACAGGTGAAAGCAATAAGATCTTCTGCTTAATCTTGACTAGAAAGTTCAGTTAACTAGAATCCTTATTCTCCCAAGTGCTTTGGTTTATTGAAATTTTGTGTACATGTAAGTATGTATGTTCTCATATATATATATTTGTATGTGTATATTATATGTACAGTACTCTTACAGGGTAAGAATAAAACTGTGCCAATAAATCTGCATTCAGTTTAATACATATATGTATAGCTATTAGAGCTTAAAACTGCACCAAAACTTTCAGAACGCCTTGTGCATTTCTATATTTATTTATACGTACATTTCTATATAAATGGAGATATAATTTCATGTATGTATAAAGATAAGTGCATATCTCTTTATAGAGAGAGACACAGACAGACGTGCAGAGACAGAGACATAGAGAGAATGTCAGAGCTAGACAGAACCTTAGACTATATAACATAAGATGTCAGCACTAGAAGAAGCCTCAGAACATAGAACATGGAACGTCTGTATTGGAAGGAACCTTGGAGATGATGAAGTCTAATTCTCTCCTTCATAGATAAGTATATTGAGGCCCAGAGAGGTAGCAGTGACTCAACCAAAACCAAACTGCCAGGAAGTGGAAGAGCCAACATTCAAAATAGGGTCCTATGCAGAGTTTTGCCCAAAGTTATTCATCAAATAAATGAGAAAATCAAGACTCAAAACCAGGTCTTCTCTCTCCAGATTTAGTACTTTCTAAATATAAGAGGTATTGTTATTGTTGTTTTCTTTCAAAGACTCTGAAATTCAATTCTAATTCTTTCCCTTTCCCTCAAGTCAATAAAGCCAGATTGATTTTCTTGATCATACAGAGTGGGCTAGAAAAAAAGTCTGTCTCTGGCCATTGTGGACATTTCATTATCCATTATAAGGTATTATCTCCCTTCATATCCCAATCATAACCAAATTGACTTATTCTGTATCCATTCTTCTCAAACTTCCCTCTCCTAACTCGATGCCTTTTTCTTATACTGTCCTTCATTCTGGGAATCAGCTCCCTTCTTGATCTTTGTCTGTTGAAGAAGCCAATTCCTCCACCAAGTTTTCCCTGACAGAAAGACCAATTTTTATCCTATCAGGTGCACCAATTGATAAAAAATGTTTTACTTTTCCCCTATAACATTCTACATTTTACCATGATAACTTTGTACATTTTATATCTCCTCTTTGCCCATTAAACCATAAGCTCCTTGAGGGCAGGGACTATGTAATTTTTCATCTTTGTCTTCATCTCCTCATCTCTGTGCCTAGTGACTTCACATAGTAGGCACTTAATAAATGTTTGCTTAAACTGAATTTTTTGTTGAGTTCTCAAAAACCTAAGGAAGTGAACGTAGCAAAACAAAGATAACATCTTAGGGTAGGGTTGGACTAGATGAAACTTTGAAGTCACTTCCTGCTCGAGGATTTTTTGGTCTGGGATTCTATGATCAGTAGCTTTGAGGAAGAACAGAATTATTTCTAATGATAAAATAAAAATGATTATGCTACTTACGGGGATTTTAGTCAATACAATTGTTATCACTTTGATTTTTTAAAAGTCTAATATGTTTTAAAATATGTCAAAAAAGCATTTTTTTCCTCTTTCTGGAAAAAGGTACAATAGATTGGGATTTTCCCAACCAAACTGTTAATATAAGTCAGTGATAGATGGCGACACCATGAGTAGTGGCATTTAAAAATCTTCAAAGTTTCACAAGTAACCTTGGAATATGTAAATTATGTATGAATTGGAAATGATATGTTTGATTTGCTCTACTGTGACCTCCATTAATAAATCATGTCAATTTGGTTTTTCCATCAGGAATAGTGTCCTTGAGAAGTGAATTGGAGAGTGTGGCCCTTGATTTTTCAATGATGGATGTAAGTATTTGAAGAAATTGTAGATTTAAAATGAATATTCACCATTTGGGGCCAGAGCTTTGTTTCTTCATAATAAACTAAAACAATCTTCTTTGGGGGAAAATCTTGGAATTCTTTATTGGAATTTACCAGATTTTCCCATCTTAATTAAGAGATTAAAGAATTTTTAATTATGCTTTCATACATATACATGTACACACACACATATATGTATATATATATATATACACACACATATATACATATATGTATGTACAGATAAAGGTAATCAAGCTAGTGTCAAGCCCTTCACGTGGGTCTTATATTTAGGTTATTGATATAGGGTTCTAACTGGCCTTCTTTCCTCCTGAATCTTACTCCTTGTCTCGACCTACCTCCCCAGTCCAGACTATATAACTTTGCCACATTTATCTTCCTAATAGGCCATTTTCATTGTATTACTCTTCTGTTGAAAAATCTTTAGTGACTCCCCATTATTATTAAGTATAAGTACTCATTAGCCTGGCATTTAAGATCTTCAAAATTTAACCCATTAACATCTTTTTCACATTTCCTTTCTACTATATCCTAACCCTCTACTCTAGCCAGTCATCCATTCACTGCACCACCAACATGATAGTCTCATTCCCACCTCATGCCCTTGTTTATAGTCTTCCCTGAGCTTACAAATTTATCTTCCTCATCCAGTTTTTAAGGCCTAGTTTGAGCTCTAAGTGCTCCCTAAAATTTCCTCACATGAGTGAGGCCCTTGCTTTTTTAGTGATCCATATGTAAATATTTGGAGAAAATGTAGATTTAAAATGGATAAGTCACCATTTGGAGTCATTTGTATCTATTAAGTTCATGAGACCTTGCCTAAACTTAAGGGAATATAACCACCACTTTAGAAACTACTAGAAGGAAATTATATCAACACGTGCTAGGAAGAATGTGAGAATCTGCTGACAGATGAGGGGGAGATCAGGGAGAGACTATGCCTAGTTGGGACATATTCATGGGGATACAAGGAGCAGATCCTCTGACTTGAGAGCCAGTGATCATTCTATTCTATGGCACCAGTGAGGCATGAGGAGGAACCATTTAAGTGGATATAGAAAATTGGGCTTCTAATCTAGACTCTGCTGCCAATTCATTGTGAAGTGACCTTGGGGAAAATCACTTAACGTTTTTGTATGTTAGTCTCATTTGTAAAACGAAGGAATTTGGAAATCTATTTCTAGACTCTGCAGTCTGTGAGTTTCCCTGAAAACGAAAAATAGAGGCTCATGTTTAAAGAATTCTTTGCAGTTTCTTAAGAGCGCTCACGTACATTATTTCATTTGATTTCCCCAACAATTTTGAAGGTAGCTCTTATCTCTGTTTTATAAACAAGACAACCAAGAATCAAAGAGTGACTTGCCCAAGGCCTTACAGCAAAAGTGCACGGACCCTAAAATGGGAACGGTGAGATCCAAACTTGGGTCTTCTGACAGTGGGATTAATGTTTTGATCTACTTCATTCTTTGCTGCATTGTCTTCCATGTTTACTTTTGACTTCCTTTAGAAACTTGTAGAGGATTTAAAAGCAGGCTAATAATGTATAAATATATTGATTAATAATCAGCTTTCTTATTCCCTTTCCAAATGTATAAATAATCTAAATACTCCCTCTGCCTTGACATGAATCAATAAGCAAATACTAAACACCTACTATGTGCCTAGCATTGTTCTAGGTGTTAGGGATCAAATTCAAAATCAAAGAACTTACTTTTTACTGGCTGTTCAAATTAGAAGAGGATGAAGATTTTGTTTTTTTATTCTCAAGATAAGAGGGAGTTTGTGTTGTGAAGGGACAGAGTTGGACATGTTCTATCAATTTAGCATACATGTGGAAGACAGACTGGAGAAGAGAAGACACAGGGAGACCAATTAGGACACTATTGCTGTGGTACAGGTGAGAGGGCCTAAATTAGCCTGGTCGCCATATTGGTGAAGGATGACAGATAGACATAAGAGATGAGGAGAAGGTTGAATTGACAAAACTTGGCAAGATATGGGGAAGAATTATAAGAATAAAGAATTGAGAATGTCTACTAGGTTGGGACCTAGGTAACTAAAAGAATTGTGGTCCCTTGACAAAGTTAGGGAAGTTAAGAAGACAAATGGGTTTTGAGAATAAATATAATGAGTTCAGTTTTGGACATCGTTTTTGAGATTCCTATGGGACAGCCAGGTGGAGATATCCAGCAGGCAGCTGGGGTTGTGGAACTGAAACTCCGTATTTAGTTATGGAGGTCATCTTCATAGAACTAGCATTTACCTCTTTGGAAACTGACGTGGTCACCAAGAGAAAGAATATAGAGAAGAGAAGTCTAAGAACAGAATTTTAGGAGTACACCCAAGGCATAGGGATGGTAGGTACATGGGTGATTATTCTGTGAAGGAAATTAGAAAGCATTAGTCAGGCAGATAAACTATGACAGGGTAGGGTCATGAAAACACTAAAAGAAGCCAGTATACAGAAGGAGGGGCTGGTCAACAATATCAGATGCTACATAAAGTTTTAGAAAGATAAGAAAGTATGGCAGGGGGGCGGCTGGGTGGTGCAGTGAATAGAGCACCAGCCCTGGAATCAAGAGAACCTGAGTTAAAATCCAGCCTCAGACACTTAACACAAAAACTAGCTATGTGACCTTGGGCAAGTCACTTAACCCCAATTGCCTTACCTTCCCCCCATCCAAGAAGCAAAAATTTAAAAAAAAAATTTAAGTATGGAAGTAAAGAATTGGAAATCGAAGGGATGCCTGTCAATTGGGGAATGGCTAAACATGTGGTATATGATTGTAATGGAATACTACTATGCTATAAGAAATGAGCTGGGGGCGGCTAGGTGGCGCAGTGAATAGAGCACCGGCCCTGGAATCAGAAGGACCTGAGTTCGGAGCCGGCCTCCGACACTTAATCCATACAAACAAACAAACAAACAAAAAAACCTAGCCGTGTAACCTTGGGCAAGTTACTTAACCCCAATTGCCCTAAAGGGGCAGCTAGGTGGCGCAGTGAGTAAGAGCGCCGGCCTAGGAGGTTGGATGACCCGAGATCAGATCCGGCCTCAGAAAATGAGCACGCACGCATAAATAATGACTAGCCGTGTAACCTTGAGCAAGTTACTTAACCCCAATTGCTTTAAAAAAATAAGAAATAAAAAAATTAAAAAAAGTAAAAAAAAAGAAATGAGCTGATTTATTTTATAAAAACATGAAAAGACATGCATGAAATAATGAAGGGTGAAATGAGCAGAACCAAGAAAATGGCATACAGAGTAACAGCAATATTGTTCTTAGAACAACTTTGAATAAATAAGTCATTTTGAATATTACAAATACTCAAATCAACTACAAAGGACCTATAAAGGAAGATACTATCCACATCCAGGGAAAGAACTGATAAATAATATGTATAGTGTTTATATATATATATATATATATATATATATATATATATATATATATATACAAGTGTGTATATATATATACATAAATACTCTCTATATATGTATTAATTATGTATATATGAATAGATGTATATATAATTGTATATGTATGTATTTATATATTAATGTCTAATGGTAGTCTTCTCTAGGGCGGGGGAGGGGGGGAAGTACACAGCAGAGAACTAAAGAAAATTTAAAAGGAAGTACAGAAAAGCAAAGTAGCTTTCAGAACACTGTCTAGTATTTATTACACAGTTGTCATTTTTTAAGTAAACAATGTGAAATGGAAATTCATGTTTTTATATTTAATATTTAATTTATTATATATAAATATATTAATATTTAATTTAATAATTAATCCTCTTTTATGTTATCCTATGTACATGGAAATGTTCTTTATCTTTTTGTATTCAAGGTCAAAATGAATATTTTTTTTAATTTCCAAAGCCACGGATTAAAAAAAAAGAAAGGAAAAAAGGAAGTTGAATTCAGTGCTAAAAAGATCGTTGGAGACTTTAAGTAGATAGTTTCAGTCAAGTGTTTAGGACAAAAAGATGGATTGCAAGAGGTCAAGAAGTGAGTGAGAGTTGAGAAAATTGAGGCAGTGAATGTAGATAGTTTTTTCAAAGAAATTTCAGATAGCATTAAGGATGGTGGGGTTCAGCGAAATTTGGGGGTTTGTTTGTTTGGGATTTTCTTAAGGACAAGGAAAATCTAGGTTTGTTTGAAGCAGCAGCCCTCTTTAAATAGCCAGACCCCAGACTGAAGCCTCATCTCAGTAGCCTCAAGTTCTGGATCAGACCCTAAGCTAGGGCTTAGCCAACACATCTTGACATCTCAACAGGTGCCAACCAACCACCTCTCTCCTCCAGGACAAAAGACCCTCAGCACCCTCCAGAGATTCTGTCTCTACCCTGGTATAGTGAATTCAAATTTGGAGCTGTCCCTGAGATAGAACAGCTGAGGTAATTGAGTGGATAAAGAAAAAGAACTTCCTCTTTTCTGCTCCTACATGTCCTCACGGGCTTCTTCCTCTTCTGCTTTAAGCCATCCTTGGCAATATATCGCAGTCTGTTAACCCCAAGTTCCCACTGCTCTTATACTCACCAGAAATTTGGACTCCCAAAATATCTAGTCCATGATTTGCAGCCAGAACATTTCCTTGGGCTTGTTGTTGTTATTGTTGTTGTTAGTTTGGATTTTTATGAACTGGGATTTCATCAATGCAAAGAGATCTTGGTGAGGAATTCCATCAACTAATGCAGACTGACACCTTTTATGCAGAACAATAAGCTATTACTGCTGGGACCAGAAGGAGGTCAGGGCTGGGGTGTTTCACCATATCCCTTCTCTCTAAAGGATCCCATTCAGCTCTGGATCCAAGTAGGGAGGCAAATCATGTTCAGTCTTGGGGAGCATGATCTCCAAAGGATGGAATTAGGTCATTTTTCTCTGTCTTGGACCTCTACAACCACACCCCAGGGAAAATTACTTGAAATAAAGTTTTTGGCTTTTGTCTAGAGTCTTCCCAAAGCAGGGAATAGAAAGCTATTAAATATTAGTACAGATTATGTAGAGTATTGCTGTTTATTTCCTCAACACAAAAGAAATACCTAACACACACAAGACCCCTCCTGTTGATGGAATATTTACCAAAGAGGCTTTAGTAGCATGACTACTATTATCCTCTTCTGGGAGGCTGATACTTAAAGCATTAGACAAGACACAGTTTTCAGGCCTGTGAATTCTTCATTTTACATTTCCCTTCAGCTCTGCATTATCCAAATTCCTCTAGGTCCATGTCTTCTGGCAAGCCAGGCTAAGACTTGGACTTGCCCTCTGGCTGGTGGGCATTTCCTCCTCCAAGAAGCACTGTAGTAGACAGAGAGAGAGCATCTTTTGTGGAGCAACTGACACCAAACAAAGATCCAGGATCTTTTGAACTCCTGATTGCCTCAAAGGATGGAATGTCCATCTTGGAATTAATATTCTGTCACCTACAATGCATAAAGAAACAAACAGAAAAGGAAGCTGGACACCCAGGCTCAAGCTTACCTAGCCAGGTCTCCTTTTCTGGCTGCCATGTTGGAACAAGGGAGGCCACTCCTCCCTCACCCCCTTGGAGAGGCAGAAATACATGGCACACTCATGAGGTAAAGAAACGGAGACAGAGGGTGAAGCAGCTATGATTTTAAGCCCTCTCAGTGGGCTTAGCAGTCAGTCCTGTCTGATGAAGTTCTGACACAGGCTACTCCCAACTCCTCTGCATCTGTGACAGAACAGGGGACCAAAAGACCCCAGGGTTTGCTGTGTCATCTCAACATGAATACAACCTCCAATATGTCCTCAATATGTAGCCATAAAGAATTGACTGGAGCACTGACTGCAAGCTAAGTGACTCACCCAAGTTCTCACAGCCAATACATGTCAGAGATGGAATTTAAACCCATTCTTTCTGACTCTGAAGCCAGATCACTACCAATTAAGCCATACTTCCAGAATGTCAATATTAAAGAAGAACAGTTGTATATCAGGCAGCAATTTTATGTCACTGAAAGCCCTGTATAATCTCCCAAATAAGATCCAATCTACTTTCCTTTTCAACTCTACATTCAGCTTATTATCTACCTGTGGTACTAATAAACTTACTCCATGGGCAAACCATCCAACAGTATGTCATTAAAAAAAAAGATTAGATGTGTTAATTCAAAGTCCATTGCAGTGATAGATTTTCTTTCTAAATTTGATCATGGTCTTAACTTTTTTTGTATTAATTGCTTATTTTTATTCAAAGAGAAATCAAATATTTTCTCTAGCATGCTATATAAAGAGATTATACAACCATTGAAGCTAAAATGCATTTTATTAACTAAGATAAAATAAATGTGATTGACATGGATTTATATAACTTAAAATAGAATAGTGGGTTGGCTTAGAGGGGTTACCATCTGCTTCTGCAGGGAGTAGCTATGCTGACAAAATCATTGATCTTTTGAAACATGGAAGTACTGGGGTGGGAGGGAACCTAATTTTCAAAATATAGATTGCTTGTTCTGAATGTTTTTATGTCTTGTGAGGGCTGTAATTATATGTAGTTATAAACCTGTCATGTAAATTCCATTAATTTTCTTTAAATGAATTTAAATTTCAGATTGAAAATCTGCAAACGTTGCTTTCTCAATGTTTTCTATCTATGACACATTTGTTAATATAATCGTATGATCTCAGAGAACTGGAATTTTACAGTTGGAAAAGATGTTTGGGCTCATCTCTCCTTATTCAATTCAACATACAGTCATTCTCCTTCCCTGTTATTACTGGTCGGATTTGGTTGTGTGGCACCTGTGAACTGGGTACAAAGTACATCATGGTTCAGTTCAACTCAACATTTATTAAGCAACTTTGGTCAATAGGGCACTGTGCTGGACATACAGAGACCAAGATGAAACAGTCGCTACCCTCAAGAAGCTTACATTCTACTGCTGAAGAAAGAGAGAGGGGAAGAGGGAGAAGGAGGAGGAAAAGGAATTAGAGGAAGCTCGGTCTGTACCATTTGTACAAGTAGTAAATCTACAGTGATTTAAGAAGAGAAAGAAGCTCTAACACACCACATTCTAAGGTCCCTCCCAGCTCTGACATTCTATGATCTACATACACAGGATCAAAGGATTCAGAACTGGATAGGATCTTAGGGAGAGCATCTAGTTCAACCCTCTTGTTTTACAGAGGAGGAGACTGAGAAGCAGAGAAGTGAAGGCACCCACCCAAGGTCACACAGGCTAGGAAGTAGCAGAGCCAGGATTCAAACCCTGCACCTCTGAGTCTCTATCTGTTGCTTCTTACATTTTATCATGCTACCAGGTTCCTTCCAGTTCTGGCCTTTTTCATTCTGTGTTCTTAGGTTCCCTCCAGCTTTGATCTTCTGATTCAATTCTAGTGTGATCCTAATAATTATTTATATCATAATGGCATCTCTGAGTGCATTTGGGGGCTACAGATGTGAGGTAATTGATAATCCCATAATCCTTTGTCTACTCATCAGTTCTAGTGAACATTTTTAGAGGGCTGCAGATGATAAATAGCAAATGGACAGGCTTGGAAGGCTTGAGTACATAATCTCCAAAGTGGTCAGTGTATATTATACAAACTCAGCTCCTGCAGATCCATCCCAGAGGTAAGGTAAGTCATATACCTTACACCACAAGTTTCTCTCAGTACTTTACTTCCCCCTAAGGGACCTTGCACAAGACTCTTCCAAGTGAATTCATAAGGCACTGTTAAGATTCTCCCATCCACAAATGTAAAAGACTTAGCTACTCTGATCAAGACAATGATCCAAGACAATTCCAAAGGACCCATGATGGAAAATGCTGTCTACCTCCAGAGAGAGAAATAAACTCTGAGTGTGGATTAAAGCATACTTTCTAAACTTTCTTAATTTTTCTTGTTGGTATGTGTATGTGTATTTTCTTTTGTAACATGGCTAATACAGAAACATGGTTTGCATGACTTCACATGTATAATTGATGTCATATTGTTTGCCTTCTCAAGGGGTAGGGGAGGGATGGGAGGCAGAGAATTTGGAACTCAAAATTTTTAAAAATCAATCTTAAAATTTTACATGTAATTTAGAAATAATGAAATAAATAAAATATATTTTAACAATTATTTTCCCATCCAGCCTTCCTTTGAGTCATAAAATCCTTTAAAAGAGGAAGGGTGAGTTAGATCAATTCAACAATAGAGTTTAACTTTCTCTATACTACATACAAAATTGTATCAGTGGTACCCAAAACATTCCCCAGAGGCAGAAACCTTAAGCTGAGGCTTAACTATGTTAAATTGAGTTCCCAATTTAGGACTAATGGAAATGGATTGTAGGATTTGTTGATTTCCCCCTGGTTTTGTGGATCCTTCATCAAATGTCTCTAGTCTTCTAAGTTTTTTTTGTGTAAATAAATCTTTTTAGCAACTTAGAATTCTAATTCAAGTACTTATCAGCTGTTCCATCAGGCAATACAAACATAAGTCATAGGAAAGTAGATTTTTAAAGAGATAAAATGTTGATGCACCATGCCTTCTCAGTTGTTTATAAATTTTAAACTGTCAAAAGATAGGTTGGTTGTTTGCCAGAGACTCACATATAAGACTCTAATTTGACAAGGCATAGTTGGAGTGTTTTCTCATGCTTTTTATTTTTAGGAAAATTTGAAAAAGATACTGCAGTATCCTCCAAGTACCAATAATCCCAAGAGAAAGAGGAAGATCAAAATTTGAACAAAGAAGAATAAGATAAAGAAACATAATCCCCGACTTCCTTCAGTTAGGGTCTTAAATCTTCAAAAGAATCTTATATTACTTGATCTCTGTTCATTTGTTTGTTTGGCAAGAATTTATCTTTAACCTGTTGCAATGTAAGTAACCAAAGTAACTTGTTTCCCGTGTTTATGGTTTTTCCAAGAGTTCTCTCTTTCCTCCTTCTCTTCTCACATCACCCCCATGCCTTCTTTCATTGTCTCCTCCTTCACTCCTATGTCCCAGAAAGAGCTGACTTTGTCTTTACTAAGTCAAACCCCTCTACATTTTTTCCTGTAAGAAATGGTCATAATCTACTTTTCTGTATCCATATAACATTACTCTGAGTACTCAGAAGGGTTCAAATGTTTAGGTGTGATTTCCAGATCCAGCAACAGAAACTAGAAACAGATTTGGCAGGACTGGGGGCCTATGGAGGAGGATGCTAGAGAAAGAATTTGAGAGCTTAAACACGGTGCCCATGCTTTTCCACTTTACTGTGCAGGTAATGAATACTGGTAAGTTTCTTGTAAGGAGTCTTCTCACTCCTAGTGTACTATTATGGTTGTGTTTTAAGCACCCACATGTGATTTTGCTTGTTAAAAACCCACATGTCATTTTACTTGCCGAAAAAGCAAAGTTACTACTTCCCAAACTGCCATCCAAGTTGCCCAACTGCTTAAAAATAAAGGTTATCACAATTTAGATTGTTTCAAAGCAGGAAAACCTGGCAAATGGAGTTTGCAAGATTAATACTAACTTCTGCAAAAGGGAATGAATGAATATTCTGATACAAAAGAAACATTTTAGCTATTATAAAAATGCTTAATTTCTGCAAAAACCACAGTGAAAAGACAATCCAGTAAATGCCAAATTTGTAAAAACTATGCATTATCTTCTCCTTAAATTCTTTATGGAATTTCAGTTGCCTTACAGTCTTCCTACTGCTTAGGTCTGGTCATTTCCATCTTCTGCTAAAAAAAATCTTCAATTGTTTCCTGTTGCCTATAGGAACCATGATAACCCTCCTTAGCCTGGTACTTAAAAGACCTCAATATACGGGCTTCAACATACCTTTCTGGCCTTATTTCTTACTATGAAACTATTGGTTATTCCCAGTCTTGCCCTGCTATCTTTCATCTTGGGATATTCACAAAGATGAATCCCTATACCCACCCCAAACATGTCACATCCAGTCATAGAGGATTCATTTCAACCTTGTGGACTTCTCAGTTTTCTCATCTGTGAAATTAAATTCACAGGATTTGGAGCTGGAAAGAACCTTAGAGGTGTTTTAGTCAGAATCACCAAATTTGAGAGCTGGACTTCAACAGCCTGGAATCTTGTCCAACCCATACCACATAGGAATCCTCACTATCACATGCCCAGCAAGTGGTCTGATTTGTTCTTGAAAATCTACAAAGAAGGGGAACCCACCACCTCTCAAGGCAGCTCCTACCACTTTTAGCCAGTTCTAATTGTTTTCCTTGATGTCAAATCTAATTATGCCTCTTTACACCTTTGAACCTCTGCTCCACATTCTGACCTCTGAGGCCAAAACCCTAGTGCTCAGCTTAATGCCTGACATATTTAATGATGTATTTTCATGCATTCATTTTGTTTCACTGTCATGGTAAGGAGATAGGGAAAAATAAATGCTAAAAATAATGGTTAAAAATAACCTTTCCCCACTTCCACCTAGGATCATGGGGGGTTATTATGGCAGGTAACAAGATTGGAGGAAAAGAGGCCTCCTGAAGAAGCCAAGAGGGACCAAGAAATTAAGCAGGATGCCTTGCTGGGTCATACCAGGAATTACTGGGTAACAGAAAGCAAAGAAGCTACCCAGGAACTAAGAAAGGGTTCTTGCTAACAGTTTGAAGACAGGAAATCTGGGAGGCAAACTACAAAGGGATAGTATGGAGAAGTATGTTTCATAGAATCACTTCTGGCTAGGAGGTAAGGAAAAGGTTTTTTTTTTAATCTAAACAATTATAGCTGTCAGCATGAGATTAATTGATTTATCCTTATTCTATTCCTAAATTCAACAATAGCTACTTCAACCTTCAACTTTTCATCATTCCTGAAATGGATCACTTTTCTATGCATTTACTGCCTTTCTCCTCAGGTCTTACTCCATAGAATACTGCTCTGGAAGAACAGTCATTTCACTAAAGGCCATTATCTCCTTTCAACAAAAGTCGGATTCCTCTGACTCTTGTGAGGTGGGTGCAGGAGACTGTGGGCACGAAGTGAAGTAAGAGCCATAGCTTCAAACATCTAGAGTCATTTGTGGTTTAGGGAAAAGAGTAGTATGAATGGTCATAAATTAGCTCCACACTCACCCCTCCCAAGTTCAGGTTCTAGTTTCTAAACTCACCCCCAATATACACATCTGCTCCTCTTTACATCAGGCTGAGTATTTCAATGAAGCCATGATTTCCAAGGAAGAGATAGAAAGGAAGGAGAGGTCAACTCCCATTACTCACTGTAGCAGATGATAACTCCTCTACTACCCAGCTTCTGTGATTCTTATCTGTGTCTTTCAACAAATCCTTCACAGGAGAGCTATCCCTATAGGCTAGAGCCTGTCTCCTGTTCTTTAAATATTGTGTGGTGATGGAATTATTGTTGTTGATGTTAATGATGGATCATTTTAGTTATATAGGATTCTCCATGACCTCATTTGGGGTCTTCTTGGCAGAGATACTAGAGTGGTTTGCTACTTCCATCTCCAGCTCATTTTACAGATGAGGAAACTGAGGCAAACAGGGTTAAATGACTTGTCCAGGGTCACACAACTAATAAACATCTGAGGTCAGATTTGAATTCCTGTTCTCCAGTGGGCACTCTAGCCACTGCACCACCTAGCTGCTTATTGTGTGATTAATAGGATCAAATATAAATTCCTCTGTTTGGCTTTTAAAAAATAAAAACTTCTTCAAAACCTGGCCCCTTCCAACACCTTCTACCTCCCCATCTTCTCTGCAGTCCAGTGTCAATGGCCTCCTTGATGATCCTCACACATGATGCTCCATCTTCTGCCTCTGTGCCTTTTCAGTGACTGAACCTGTCCCTGGAACTCTCTGCCCGTCCATTTCTGTCTCCTGGCTTCTGTCAGGTCTCAGCTAAAATCCCATGTGAAGACATTCCCAATCCACCTTGATGCTCTGGTCTTCCTTGCACAGTTATCTCTGATTTATCCTGTGTGCATCTTGTTTGTGCAAAAACGGTTTGATGTTGGCTCCCTCATCAGACTGTGAGCACCTTGAGGGCAGGGATCAGTTTGATAATCATTGTCATCTTTTTTTTTTTCCTTTCTCTGTGTCCCCAGTTCTTTACACAATGCCCAGCATACAGTAGGTGCTTAATAAATATTTGTTGACTTCACAAAGACAAAAATATGATCAGAACAAAATAAAATAATAAAAAAACATTTTTTTTCTAATTCATCACTATTCTGTATGATCCTTGTTGTCTAAAACTAGCTTTTGTTTGGTCAGCTGTCCTACCCTGGGAATGAAAGGCTGGCTGTCCAGTCTCCTTTTTCTTAATACTTGAAGGAACAACCTGAGTTCAAATCCAGCTTTAGACACTTGGCACTTAACTAGCTGTATGATCTTGAGCAAGTCACTTGACCCCAACTGCCTTGCCTTCCCCCCTCAAAAAAAAAATAATTGAAGGAACCCTTGAAGAAACAAACAATATCCCATTTCATCAGTAAAATAGTACCCATGTCATATAATGCACAAAGCTCTGTACTGGACCTGCAAGACAGAAGGGCTGAGAGGGCATGATCCCTAGAGGGATAATCTAAACAAGGAATACTGACATTTTCAATCAAATAAATTCAATTAAATAAATTAGAGTTTTATTTAGCTAAGAAAATGACTTTGGTTGTATATAGTGCCCACCTGGTTGAACTAGTGCATTACTTGTTAGGGCTGTAGAACAAACTTGTGATTTCATAGGTACAGAGAATGCCCAGGTGAGGAATTACCTCCTTCCAATGCTGATCAAAACCTTTTCTGCTAAAATACCCAGTGCATTGAGAAGTTCAGTGACTTGCCCATGGTCACATAGTAGGCATCAGAGGAAGGGTTTGAAGCCAGGTCTTTCTGGTTTTGAGACCAATCCTCTATCCACTATGCCATCCTACCTCTCATTACATGTTAAGAAGAGTAAATGATGAGACACTCTTTGGAATTTAGACTGGAAGGGACCTAAAAATCCATCTAGTCCAACTAGTATCTGATCAGGAATCTCCTCTACAAAAACCTCAACATTTACCTTCCATTTGAAGACCTCCATTAATGAGAACTTATGACTTCCCAAACTACTATCCTCTTCCACTTTTAGAAAGCTCTTATTTTTAGGAAAATAGACCTGAAATCTGCCTCTGCACCTTCCATCTACTACCCCTTGTTCTGTTTCCTGGGGAAAAAAGAAAAAAAAAAAAGAATAAGCAAATTGCTAGTCCAAATGGCATCTCTTTAAATACTTGAAGACTGCTGATCACATCTTCCTTTAAATCTAATCTTTTTTAAGCTAAATACCTTCAATTCCTTAAACTAATTCTAACATGGTTTGGCTTCTAGGCTTCTTGTTATCCTGGTTAAATCCTAGAATTGGATATGCCCTTAGACTAATCTAATCCAAACCAATGACTGAATGAGAATCTCTTTAAAATGTCTCTGACTAATGGTCATCTAGCCTCTACTTACACACTCCCCAGGAAAGCATTTCATTTTTAAATACAGTGTTGTGGATTTGAAGGATTTTCTTTGTATTAGTAAATTGGTTCAATGCGGAGCCACTTTGGTTTTTCCCTGTTGTCTAACACAGAGCTGCCAGAAGAGGGCAACATTTCTGCAGCAAACATCTCTACCCTATCTTTTGTTTTGTTTTAATAACATTTGAAGCACAAGACAAGGAAAGATATATCAAAAAATCAATTTTAGGATGGATTATTCTCCATGGAAAGACTGAGAAATGTTCGTATTTTATAAAGTATCCAGTTGTGTAGACCAGGGGTATCAAACTCATATAGAAACAGGAGTCACAAAACCATACATAAGGATTCCTGGGGGCCATGTATTGACTTGGAAAACCACATATTAACATTACCTATATTCCATTGTATTTTTATTTGTCTTTTTAAATATTTCCCAATTACATTTTAATCTGATTCTGCAGTTGAATGTAGCCTGCAGGTGGTGTATTTGATACCTTTGGTGTAGAGGGTCCAGCCTCATTTGCAGAGAAAAGACTGCTCTTAAACATCTATGTTATATAGTGTTGGAGTGGCCAGATTTCTAAATTGGTACCTGGTGGCAAAGCTGATCTTTGACAATCCATATTTTTGGATCAAAGGAAAACTATCTAAACTTCCAAAATGCCATGGTTTTCCGTTACATAGTACTTTCCAAAGCTGTTGAAATCTTGTTGTCTGTTGTTTCCTATCTCTCTTTTTTTTAGACAGGACATAAACAAACTGGACCACAACCAAAGAAGGGTTACCAGAATGATAAAGGAATGGAAATTATGCTGTATGATACCCCATAAAAGGAAAGAAGCCTGAAAAAGACATAATATAAGAGGAACAGGGGATAAATAGTTGCAAAAGGGGATAAATAGTTCCCTATCTTCTCCACCCCTCCTATTTACTTTACAAAGGAGCAAACAAGCCCCATTATGATGAAGCTGGGTGGCTCAGTGGATAGAGCGATGATCCAAGTCAAAAAGTCCTGGAGTCAAGAAGACTTGAATTCAAATCTACTTACTAGATGGGTAACCCTGGGCAAGTCTGCCTTAACTTCCAACTTAACCTCTGACTGCCTCAGTTTTCTCAACTTTAAAATGAAGATAATAACGAACACCTACTTTGTAAAGATCAAATGAGATAATGCTCATAAAGCACTTAGAAAATGCATGGCACATAGCAAATGTTTAATAAATACTTGTTTCCTTCCTTCCCACACAGGTAAAGGAACTTGGCCCAAGTTCACAGAGCTAATTAGTAGCAAAGAATCAAATCTGACTCTGGGGCTCTTTCCACTAGACCATGCTGATACTTCATAATAGTTGTCACGTCAAATCAACTGGCATTTGCTAAATACTTCCTATGAGCCAGGCACCATGCTAAGAGCTGGAGATTCAAAGAAAATGGTGTTGATTAGAAGAAGAATTAGACCAATTCTGCATAGCTCTTGAGAGCAGAACTAGAGCCAATCAATGAAAGTTACAAGAATGGAGATTTCTGCTTAATGACAATTAGAACTGTCCAGTAATTGCATGAACTAATTTGGTATGTAATGAGGTTAATAGAAAAACAGAGAAACTTGATTTGACTGTTAATAAGAGGTTCCTTTATGCAGCCAACCTACTAACTCCTCCATGACCCCTATCCCTGTGGCCTTTTAATTTCTCTCCAGAGTGAGGTCAGCCCTGGAGGTGGATCCTGCAGTGTATACAGACCTAGAATCACTCAGTTTGCCACTCCCATCCAACTTGGATTCAGGAACTTTCCCTCCCCCAAATACAGAGCACCACCTTGACTTGGAGGAAGGGATAAAATAATTGGGTCACTGAGAAAAGAGGTGTATTCAGAGCAGGATTTGACTCCCTGAGGAAAATCTTTATTAGCAAAGGCCCTGCTCAGCCAGAGAGGAATGATGATGATGATGATGATGATGATGATGATGATGATGATGATGGTGGTGGTGGTGGTGGTGGTGGTGGTGGTGGTGGTGGTGGTGGTAGTGGTGGTGGTGGTGGTGATGATGATGGTGGTGATGATGATGATGATGATGATGATGGTGATGATGATGGTGGTGGTGGTGGTGATGGTGATGATGATGATGATGATGATGGTGATGGTACCATTTTTATAATACTTTAAGGTTTCCTAAGTGCCTTTTAAATATTATCTCATTTTGTCCTCACAACAGATGGTAGGTGCTATCATTATCCCCACTTTACAGATAAGGAAACCAAGGGATAGGAAGGTAAAGTCACTTGCCCAAAGTATACTAGTTAGTAAGTATCTGAGTCCAGATTTGAGCTCAGGTCTTCCTGACTCCAGGCCCAGCACTCTTTCCACTTTGTCATCTAACTGCCTCGTTGATTCTGTTAAGTATCTGAATCCAAACCAGAAATACCAAGTGCAAAAGGAAATCTTGGCAGGATCTGGGATGAGGGAACATCTTGGAGCTATTTAAGAAGAGATCACATCACCATTCATTAGAGCTGTTGTGAAGGAGAATCACGCTTCAAATAGACGACCTTGCTTAGGCAATATGATATAGGGGAAAGAACACTGTATTTGGAATTAGAGGAAGACCCTTTTTTTGCTTTTTGAAGGGCAATTGGAAGGCAACTTGCCCAAGGTCACACGGATAGATTTTTGTTTGTGTGTGTTAAGTGTCTGAGGTTGGATCCGAACTCAGGTCCTTCTGACTCCAGGGCCGGCGCTCTACTCACTGTGCCACCTAGCCGCCCCAGAAGAACTAATTTTTAATCTCAGCTCTACTCCTTACTGCCTGTGTGACTTTCCCTTCTTTGGGCTTCCATTTCCTCCTCTATAAAATGAGGACATTGAACCTGACAGCTTCTAAAGGCCCTTCCATCTCTAAATCTATGGTTCTAATATCTCTTACTCTAAGGTTCTCTGATTTTTATTGAAATATGAAAAAAGACAGAAGACAGGATGGGGACAAAGAGACAAAGAAAAATTCAATTATAGGCCACAGAAGTTTTCAGTAGGTTAAGGATTTATAGAAATGCTTTCAGAACCAATAGACACCATTTCACAGAGCTGAAGTAAAGGCATCTGTCACTGCATTTGTTGAATATAACCAAAATGAGTTTATCTCTACAAAGAGTCTACAAAATGGTACCATCCACAAATATTATCAAAAGGCCTCCCATGAATGAAAGCAAGCTGAACACAACCAACAAGATGCCAATAAAGAAACTTTAAACAATGGCTGCCATACCAGTTTATTTACAAAATTAGTATTGATGGTGATTCAAGACTAGGTCATCACTGCCATTACAGAAAGGCTATCCTTATGAAGATCCCATTATTAGTCAATTGCAGTGTATTCAAGGAAACAATGGAAATTGTGAAAATATATCGCGGCAGGTAACAAAAATTCAGCATCTACCAAATACTTAGCAAGACACAGTCTGGTGGCCAGTATTATACATCAAAAACTGCCTATATAGACACTAAATAGAAAACTTATATCTTACTGTCTTTATTTTTCAGATGAGAAAATGGAGCTCAGAAAAGTTTATGGGATTATAGATGCAGAGCTTGACAGGGCCACAGAGATCATCTAGCTTAGTCCCATCATCTTACAGATGAAACACTAAATCCCAGAGAGGTTGAATAATTTGGCAAAAGTCACACAGTAATGAAGTGGCAGAGCCAGGAAATAAACTCAGTCAGATTCCAGATCCAGCATTCTTTACATTGTACCACATAGTACCTCTCAAAAGTGAGTTTCCCAGTATCCTAGAGATAGCAAAGATTAGAGCCTGAATTCAAATCCAGACCTTCTGACTCTAAGATAAATTGCACATTTAACCCACATAACACAAGATTCAGATCCAACATGGAGGATGCAAACAATAAAGTTGCCTATTAGCAAGTTTAATTCTAGATTTACCCAGACTTTAAGGGAATTTCAACACCTCCAAGAACCCCAGACACTAGCTTGGATAGTAGCAGGTCAGAGAATATATGTGCTTTTTCTATTTTTTTTCTTTTTATGAATTACAGGCAAAAGAAAAAAGGGAGACGAGTAAGGATTGGCCACCCTATGAAACTGCTCCAGAGCCTGGGGTCCAGGGAGACAGGCTTCCTCTATGGATGCAGTACCACTTGTATTACCAGACTCATCTGACCCATTCCTCCAAGCCCTATGTGCCCCCCACTCTCCCAACTTCTGTCTAGCTGTTGCCACCATGGGTGGTACCAGTCTTCCATGGAAAAAAATGGAGTGGTCTCTGGTTTCTTTGTAACAGTAATAGCTAGCATTTATGTAGCACTTCACAAATATTTTATCCCCACAACAGCTCTGCTAGGTAGGTGCTATTGTTACTCCCATTTTACAAATGAGGAAACTGATGTTTAGAAAGGTTACAAATCAGAACCGGAGATGCATAAAGCAAGATAAATCACTTACTCGAGTTCACATAGAGATAAGTGCCAAAGCAGAAATTTGAATCCAGGTTCTCTGACTCCAAATCTTCCTTTGAGAACTGTCACACCTGATGATGATTAGTCATTCCTGATTTTTTTTTCATGTGGGGACAACTATTCACCAGGAGTCTGGAAGGTGACAAATTTTACTCTAGAGAGTATTATTAAGATTCAGTGAGATGAGACCAATGACTGAAATTTGGCTAGGGAAGGGTATATTTTATTCCAAAGAACCAGTGGGGATAGCAGTATTGAAATAGCTTCAGAGAAGTTGGAACTGAATTTCAGAGCCCTGGCAGGGAGTGGGGCAATAGAAAGCAGACATTATTATTGCAGGGGCAACCCACAGACCACCTGGGCAGAAACCAAGAATTAGGTGAAGAGTCTGGAGAAAAAAAAAGTTCCAGATCTATCAAGGAAGCATAATTGTAGTTGTGGGGAACTGCAGATATCAAGATGTCTGTGGTTGCATGAATGGAGGAATCTCTTACAGTCTTGGCACATGCATGAGAGGCACCTTGTTGGAGGAGAAGCATGAAAGCTATACTTTACTGAGCCAAAAGTTTTTTGATGATCAGTCATAAATGTGTCAATCGTGTGAAGACAAGGTGTGCTGCAGAAAATCTTTGGAAAAAGTTCTCGATGTGGGTTACCCACATGTGAATGAATATGTCTAGATGGTCTAAAAAACAGTGATTCACAGCAGCCCCTGACTTTTTTTTTGCCCTTCTACCCCTACCACAGCTAGAGTTCAGAAAGGGCTGAAGGTCCTTTTGAATTCTATTTGGATTCATGGGAACATTTAGATTTAGAGTTGGAAGAAACCTTGAAGGCCATCTCATTCAACTCACAGATTTAAGAGGTGAAGAAACTGAGTCCTAGAGAGAGAAGAAGTGATTTACCTAAATCATTTAAGTGGAAAAGTTGGAATTTGACCCCGGGCCTTTTGATTCCAACTCCCATATTCTTCACACTATGTCACACTGCTTAATCACCTATTGGTTAACTTAGAGGTGATGGGCCTCTCTGTACTTGGCTAGCCAGTCTATCACCAAACATTTATTAAGCACTTAATACCTGCCAGGAGCAGGGCTAAGGGTTGAAGATACAAGAAAGGCAAAAACATGGTGTCTGCTCTCAAGGAGCTTACATTCTAATGGGGAAGGGGAGGGAACAATATGGAAACAAACATGAATTTACAATGTATATACAAGATAAATTGGAACTAATCTCTGAGGGAAGGGACTAGTATGGGGAGCAGGAAGAGAAGAGACAAAAAAAAAGACTTCTGGCAGAAGATGGAATTTGAATAGAGTCTTGAAGAAAGCAAGAGAAGCCAAGAGACAGAGGAGGAGGATGAGCATTGCTGGGATGGAAGAAGGCAGAATCAAGAGATAGAATTAGTGTTGTGTTCAAGGAACCACAAGGAGGCCAGAGTTGCTGAATTATAGAGTACAAGGAAAGTAGCAATATGTAAGAAGACTGGGAAGAGAAGAAGGGCCCAGGTGGTGAAGGTCTTTAAAAATCCAAATAGAGGGTTTTATATTTGATTCTGCAGGCAATTGGGAGCCACTGGATTGATTGAGTAGGTCAGTATCATAGTTAGACTTGAACTTTAGTTTCAATCTAGACTTTGGCTAGTTTCTTATATAGAAGAAGTCAATCCAGTCAGTCTTCCAAACCTATGAATCTTGGTAGGACCTTGGTACCAATGGTAGTCACCTTGAAAATCCGGACTTGTCTTTATACCACCTCAAGGCCATTTCAGCCCTGTTTTGGATGGCACAGTTGCTTAACAGGGCAAAAGAATACAAGCCTCTCTAAGTCAAGGCTGATCTTGGACTTCTAAGTTCTGAACTTTCAACTGCCTTATAATCTCTCTGTCTTATTCTGAGAAGAAAATTCCCCCCAAAATACAGTAAGGGAAAATCTTTTTTGCACCTGCCAAACAACTTTCCAGGGATGGTCAAAATTTCTCCAGTCAGAGGTTTCATCTCCATCTAACCAAGGATTTTTAAAGAGGCCCCACCTTTATTTTTCTGTGAATGTTATCTTTATTCCTATTTGTGTTATATTTAATTTTCTGTGAATCCTCTTAGAAATCAAAAGGGGGTTTTTAAACAATACCATACAGTAATTTCTAACCACACAGGCAAATAGTTTTATTTTTATATTTCTGCTTTTGAGAAAATTTGTGGCCACCACCGCCATCATTTTACAGGGCACTAAAATTATATCACAGAGAGTCTGTTTGTAAATATAATTTTTAAAATTTAATTCACAAATAATCTAAAAGACACATTAAAGCAGACTTTTGAGGACCATGAAAATTAAAATAAACTTTCATCTTTGTACTATATACGATTATATTTTTGTTCCTATTATTTTCAGCCAAGCTGCACATTTACTCTTTTCCTTTCCTCTGTCCAGAAGTATATATTAACCATCTACAATGTACCTGCCCCAGTCCTAGGAAGGGAGGGGAGTATTGTGCAGTGTGGGGCTCCAAATGGGCTTTACCTACAACCCAATGTTCATTTGAGGAGAAAAGATGAGTACCCAGTGGGAAGTAGAGGGAAAAGGGCTGGGTTAGAAGTCAAGAGATCAGAATTCAGAATTCTAGTCCTTGGCTTCTCCATGGAACTGATCACATTTAAAAGGTACTTTAAGACTACAAGTACTTTCTTTCTACCAACAGTTTTGTGGGATAGATAATACAAGGATTCTTATGGTCATTTTACACAGTAGGAAACTGAGATTCAAAGAGGAAAATTATTTTTCCCTAAGTCATTAGTAGCAGATCCTGAACACTAATCCAGGCCTCTATTGGGTTTTCTACTACATCACTTCCTATCTTAATCCTAGCTAGATATATGACCCCGGGTATGAAATACACCCTCTGAACCCCTACATCACTGTCATTACTGATATCCCTTAAAAGAAGCCCATCAAGTGTAGGAGATAAGGAAGAAATCTTCCCACTGAAGGATAAGGGAATCATGATCTCAAATCCCTCTATATTCAGTCCTCCCATTTCAAAGATGAGTAAACTGAGGATTTGGAGAGGTTATGTGACCTGCCCAAGACCATACAAGTAGTAAAGGTCAGAGGCAGGCTCCAAACCCAGGTCTTCTAACTCTAATGCCCCTTCCCCTGTACCACACTCCCCCCCCTCACTTTGTTCTCCTATCAGTCCTGCATCATCCAAGCATTACTTGGTCATCCATCTCTATTTGAAGACCTCTACTGATAGAGAACCCATTATCTCCCAAAGTCACTAACCCCAATTTATCCATCAAGTGCCCATTTCCCTTTCTGTAGCTCCCACCCTTGCTCTTAGTTCAGTCCTCCGTGAACAAGTGGAACAAACGTAATCCTTCTTCCACATAGACTGGAGACAGCAATTGGGTATTTCCTGGGTCTTCTCTTCTCCCTCTGAACAATCTTAGTTCTTATCATCGGCCTATTCACCTCCTCTACATGTGTTCCACCGTCAATGTCTTTCTGTAAATATGGCATCCAGAACAGAACCTGATATCACAAATGTGTTCTAACAAAGGCAAGGACAACCTTGTCCTGGAAACACAGCTTCTGTTAATGCAATGGCCTAAGATCACATTAGTATTGGGGGATTGCCAAAAATGGCAACAACCTCAGACACCAAAGAAAACTTGCCAAAACAAACCAGTGCTCCATACTTAAAGAAGCTATGCAGGGGAAATGGGGTGTCAGGAGGTAAAAGAGAGTGTTCAGGTCTTGCACTCAGAGACTGGCCTGTGCTCAAGTCTCAGAGGGGACGCTTCTAGGCTGCATCCATTCAACATATCTGTTCCTTAGCTTCCTCATCTTTCAAATGTGGATAACAGATAATACCCAGCCTACTTCCCAAGGTTGTCATGAGAAGAGGATTTTGTAAACAAATCTTGAAAAAGCATGTCATTATCACTGAGCATTATTAAGGTGGACAGAACAGGACTGAGAACAACAGAATCCTTGGAATACTGTTCATGGCAATAGGACACCATGGATAGGAAGCCTGACCTGGAATCAAGAAGATTGGGTTCAAAACCTTCCTTAGGCACTTAGTACCTGTGTGCTCTGGACAAGTTACTTAGCCAGTCTCATTCTCAGTTTTCTCATGAGTAAAATACCTTCCTTCACAGGATTGCTGTGATGATCAAACGATACAATACAGAAAGGGATTTGCAAGCCTTAAGTCAATATGTTTGTTGTTGTTGTTGCTGCTGGAGTTTCTGTTGTTAGCTTGTGATCCTGAGTAAATCACAACCCCTATGAGCCTCACTTCCCTCATCTATAAAATGAGGGGACTGGACTAGATGACCTCTAAGACCCCTTGCAGATGGAAATCTTTGACCGCATGATTCTCCAAGTCCTTCATACTATAAAGCCCCCAAGCCAATTTCCATCAGTACTAGAGTTTACATTTTGCAAACATGAACTATTCTTGGTGCGTTTGGAATGGCCTCTTATGCCTATTCAGCAAGAATGAGAGTTTTAGTTTGGCAGAAACTGGGCATAGACAATTATCTAACATTATACCAAAATCAAGTCTAAATGGGTGCATGATCGAGGTATAAAGGCTGATACTGTAAGCAATCTGGGAAAGCAAGGAATAGTTTACCTCTCAGATTTATGGAGAGGGGAAGTCTTTATGACCAAACAAGAAATAGAGAGCATTATAAAATGCAAAATGGATAATTTTGATTACATTAAATTAAAAAGGTTTTGTACAAACAAAGCCAATGTAACCAAGATTAAGAGGGAAGTAGAAAATTGGGAAAGAATTTTGACAACCAATGTCTCTGATAAAGGCCTCATTTCTAAAATATACAGAGAATTGAGTCAGATCTATAAGAATACAAGTCATTCCCCAATTGATAAATGGTCAAAGGATATGAACAGGCAGTTTTCAGAGGAGAAAATTAAAGATATCTATAAGCATATGAAAAAATGCTCTAAATCAATATTGATTAGAGAAATGCACATCAAAACAACTCTGAGGTACCACATCTCACCAATCAGACTGGCTAGGATGACAAAACGGGAAAATGATAAATGCTAGAGAGGATGTGGAAAAATTGCAACAATAATACACTGTTGGTGGAATTGTGAATTGATGCAACCATTCTGGAGCGCAATCTGGAACTAAGCTGAAAGGGTTATAAACAAGTGTATACCCTTTGACCCAGCAATACCACTTCTAGGGTATTTCTGATCCCAAAGAGATCAGAGAAATGGGAGGAGGACCCATATGTACACAAATATTTATAGCTTCTCTTTTCGTGGTGGCAAAAAATTGGAAATCAAGGGGATGCCCACCAATTGGGGAATGGCTGAACAAGTTGTGGTATATGAGTGTAATGGAATATTATTGTGCTATACGAAATGAGGAGCAGATGGACTTCATAATAACCTGGAGAGACCTATATAAACTGATGCTGAGTGAGGAGAGCAGGACCAGGAGAAATCTGTACACAATCACAGACACAATGTATGTGCGACGACCAACTTTGATAGACTGGGCTCTTTTCAGCAATTCAAGGTTATAAGACAAACATAACTCCAAAAGACTCGTGATGGAAAGAAATATCCACATCCAGAGAAAGAGCTGCAGAGTCTGAATGCAGATTGAAGCAAAATACTTGCTCTCTTTCTTTTCTTGTTTTGTTTTGCTTCCTCTTTCCCACTGATCATTCCATCGGTTATAATGCTTCTTTACAACCTGACTAAGGATTAATGTGAAGATATTTCTATATCCTATATTCAAGTGCATGCTGCCATCATGGGGGGAGGGGAGAGGGAGGAGAGGAAAATTTGAAACTCAAGGGACTGTGGAAGTGAATATTGTAAACTAAAAGTAAACAAACAAATTAATAAAGACAAAAAAATTTTTAAAAGAATGGGAGTTTTCAGACTAGAGATTTCTACAGGTGAATTAGTAGGGAAGGGGGAGGAAGCTCCAAACTAAGAGTTGGGAGACCCAGGTTCCAGTTCTGGTCCTTCCTTTGAACTTGGGTGAGTGTTTCTCTCTCCCGCTCAGTTTCATTCTCTGCAAAGTGAAGGGATGGATGAAATGAAATAACCTTTAAGGATCCTCCCAGCTCTGACACATACCATTCTTAATTCTAAGGTTCCTTCTAAGTATGACATTCTATGTTCTACAGCCAAAGTACAAACATGTCTTCATCCCATCCCATTCATCTCTAAAATTCAATGAGAACATGGAGGAGTGAAAAGAATACTACTGGTCTTTGGGTCAGAGTTTGAATCCTGATTCTGCTGATCACAAGCTACATGACCCTAGGCAGATTATTTCACCAACATACGCCTCAGTCTCTTAATCTGTAAAATGGTTATGATACTAACATATTTAACACTTGTCTCACAGCACTGTTGTAGGAAAATTGCTTTGTAAATCTCAGGTGCTATAAAATGTGAGTTGTTATGATTTGAGGCAAAATGCTCTTTTTAGCCAGGTGTCCCAGCGGAGAGAGCACTGGATGTGAGTCAGGAAGACTTGAGACCAAAGTCCAGGCTTAGACACTTACTTAGCCATGTAACCTTGGGTAAGTCACTTAACCTGTTTGCCTCAGTTTCTTCAATTGTAAAATGAGAATAATAATAGGGTTCCTAGGGTTGTTGTGAGGATAAAGTGTTTAGCACAATGGCTAGCACATGGTAGATGTTTAATAAATGCTTGTTTCTTTCCTTTACTTTCTTCCTCAGAGTTCTCACAGAGCTTACTCAGTGTGTTTTCTTTTTCTTTTTTTTCTTTTGGACGAGACAACTGGGGTTAAGTGACTTGCCCAAGATCACACAGCCAATAAGTGCGTCAAGTATCTGCAGCCTAATTTGAACTCAGGTCCTCCTGACTCCAGGGCTGGTGCTCTATTCACTCACCACCTAGGTGCCCCTCTCAGTGTATTATATGTATCGGCTCAAACAACTTTGAATGAGAGCTAACTTTTAGCACATATTTTTGTCCTATTAAGTTAGTTTTCATATTGATAATATTGTAAGCATTCTATCCTACTATTAACATTACTGAGTTTGTCTTATTCTTAAGTTACTGCTACTTTGTGGTAGCTCCAAGATACTTACATAACCAGAGAGAAGAAAGATTCTAGTGTTTTAGATGGCATCCTGTAGGGAAGATTTACAGAAAGATATGGACATGAAAGACATAAGATGAGAAGAAATGAATGGGTTTTCCTCTGTAGCAGGAAAGAAAGGTTCCAGATCAATGAGAGCACAAATCCATCAGAGGATAAAATATTAAGTTATGAATTTTAATTTCTTTGAAACATCCTTTTATCACCATCCCCAACCAAAGTGAGGCTCTTTTAGAAATGGGTATAGGAAAATAGGGAATGGATTTGGAAATTGAGGGTCTGGGTTTAAATTCGGGCTTTGCTCTTTACCCCACCTTTGTAAATTCAGACCAGTGGCATTATCTCACTGGGCTTCAATTTCTTCATCTATAATCAGTATGGGTTACATTAAATAACAAATAATTAAATTAAGTACAAATAAATTAATTTAACTAAATAATTAAATTATTTCTACAGTCCCTTTCAGCTCTCAAGCCTATGATCCTAGAGGCAGCCTGGCATAATAGAAAGAATCTTAGACATAGAATCACAAAGACCCCAGTTTTAATCCTGGCTCTATAACCTATTATCTATGGGCCCCCCCCATCAAATCTCTTTAACCTCTATGAGCCCCAGTTTCCTCATGTGTTAACTGGGGGCCATAATATTTTCACTAATTACTCTCACAGTGTTATTCAATTCATTTCAACAAACATGTATTAAGCACTTACTATAAGCAAGGCACAATTCTATATCCCAGGGACACAAAAACAAAAATGACAAAATGCCCCGCTTTCCGGTAGCTTACATTCTACTGGGGTATACCATGTATAAAGTTAAGCAAATAGAAAGTAATTTCAAGAGGGAGAGGGCACTACTTGCTAGTTGGATCAGGAAAGGCTTTCCCTAGCAGGTGGCAAATAAGCACTTGAAGGAAATTAAATATTCCAAAAGGCAATGGTGATAAGGCAGGACATTCCTGGTTTGTACAGTTATGGAGCTAAGAGAATGCCAAGTTGAGGAATAGCAAAGTAAGCCAGCTGTAAATTTTAAAGCACAATAGAAATAGTTGTCCTGTCTTTGGTTCTTAATACATGAAAAGTTTAACCCCCATAGAATTCTCTTCAACACAAAAGCAGGCGCCCTCTGGTGGACACTTTTTTGTGTTCAAATCATTTGAAACGACCAGACTGGCAATTACTTAGACGGAATGGGATGTTGAAATGACGTCTGGAAGGAAGGGGCATTAACTTGGTGTCTTCTGGAGTGTTACTAAATATCTCCTCCCCATTAAAGCCTTCACTGAAACTGGACACCCAACAGGTGCAGTCACTGCCCTTTGCCACTGTCTTGGGCAAATAAGCCAAGGCCTTTCTGCAGAACATCTAAAAGCTATTTGTTGCTTTTCTTTCATTGGCCTCTCCTTTTAGGATGTTTAAAATGGCATTTTGGAAAAGTCACAAGCAACTCACAGAGACTAAAAACTCTCCAAACAGGCATACTAGGCATACCTTGAATAAGGAATGATGTATCAACCCTTTCAAGTCTTGGCTCAAAGCTCACCTTTTGCAGAAGGCCTTTCCTTCTCCCTCTCTGCTAGTGCCTTCCCCTCTGAGATTACCTCTCACCTATTCTGTGTGTGTATGTGTGTATATATGTGTATTTATACACACACAAACACACACATATACATATATATATATATAAATATATATATATGTATATATGTTAGTTCCTTGAGGTGGGGACTGTCTTTGCCTTTCTTTGTAATGCCAATGCTTAGCAAAGTGGCCAGCATATGATAAGTACTTAATAAATGTTTTTTGGTAGATCAGTTTTAGTTTGGTCTGCTGAAATGGGTACTGGATTTATAAATGAGGAGAGGAGAAGAGAGGAGAGGAGAGGAGAGAGAGAGAGAGAGAGAGAGAGAGAGAGAGAGAGAGAGAGAGAGAAAGAGAGAGAATTTATTATGTTGGAGGCATCATGGGTGAAGGAGAAGGCCGAGAAATGCTGTGGAAATATGGAACTGGGTAGGATAAGGCCAAAGCTGTCCTATCAGATCAAGAAGGCTCCAGGGCTCTGGAACAAGAGTCCAATTTTCTGGTGGGGAGGAAGTGGAGCTGATGGTCAGAGTGGAGTGATGGCAGGACAACCCAAGGAGATGGCCAGGAAAAGTAACAGACCGGACAATATGAAACCTAGGTTCAAGTCAGGGCTCCATTTGCAATACTTATCAGTTCAAAGAAGACGGCTAGGTGGATGTAATATGGTGGCCTTGAATTTGGAAAGAAAGACCTGAGTTGGAACCCTGCCACTTACTAGCTATGGAGCCCCAGGCAAAGTCTTTTACCCTCTGTCAACCTCAGCCTTGGTTTCCTCATTTATAATATTTGGGAATAATAATAGCAACTAGTTCACAGGGTAAGGATCAAATGTATATATATATATATATATATATATATATACACACATATATATGTATATATATACATATATATGTATGTATGTATTTAAGGTGCTTTGAAAACCTTGAAAATGCTATGGAATGTGAACTACCATTTTCAATTATTAACAATATTAAGTAAATAAACAATGACTAACATTTCTATATCATTTTAAGGTTCTCAGAATGTTTTCCTCCAAATACTACTGGCAAGGTAGATGATACAAGAATCTTGTACAGAAGAGGAAACTGAGACTTCAGAGAAGCAAAGTGATTGACTTGGCCATTGCCACTTAGATAGGAAGTCCTGGGGCCAGGTCTAGAGCCCGGGCATCCAGGCTCCAATATCCAAGTCTTTTTTCATCACGTTGTTCTGTGCCAAATATTGGAGGAGTGCTAATCACCACATGTCTCTGGACCTCAGTTTTCTCACCTTCAAAATGGGGGCATTAGACTAATTCCCTTCCAGCCTGAATTTTAGTGTGAGGTTGATAAATCTGACCAGACTCGGCTTTTCGGATTCTTCAGCAAATTTGTGACTACCAGAAGAGTAACCTTTTCCCAGCTTGGAGTTGACTGCCCTCTATGAAAACTGAATGTGACTATCGCAGATTGCCACTAGATGGAACCATCCACAAACCATTATTTTGATGATCTGCCAAACAAATCACTGGATTTAGACCCAGAAGAGGCTTGAGAAACCACATAGTCTGCCCAGCTCATTTTACAGAAGAAAACAATGAGGCACACACCAGCCCAACTGATCTTGCAAAGCTATCAGTAGAGGCATAGAAAAGGAAAATGTTTCTCCTAGGGGATCCCGGCAGTCTAGGGCATCTAGGGACTTCAGGTTAAGAATGAACTATTAGAACAAGCTAGGCAGTGCAGTAGATAGAGTGACAGGGACCTCAGTTAACCCAGTCTCACTTATCAGCTGTGGGACGCTGGATAAGTCACTTACCCCTCTTTGTCCCAGTTTCCTCATCTGTAAGATGAACTGGAAAAGGAAATGGCAAAACACTCCAGTATCTTTGCCAAGAAAACCCCAAATGGGGTCACGAAGAATCAGACATGAGCAAAAATGACTCAACAACTAGAATAAAATTTAGATTTACAAGCATTTGAGAATCCCCTACTAGAAGTTAGATTTATGTGTGTCCAAAAATCCCCAACAAAAATGTAAATAAGGAGTAAAGTCTTAACTTAGCATCTCTCCTCTCATCCCTAAAAACCTTAAGTACTCTAACTAGAATGAGCACATTATTAATCCTCCCTGAAAAGGAGGAAAAGAGGGTAGACTGAGGAGTTATTCTGGCACCAAAGACCAATTTCACCTACTTCATAATTCTGCCTAGGGTGCCCATGTGCACATCTTCCTCAACTCATGTGGCATACATATAGGGCACAAGTTATGAACCACATCTATAAATTTGCATGTTTTATTCTTTTAATAAAAAAGTTTATATTAATATTATGAATTCTGCAAGATTCTACTGAGATGATTTGGGTACAGTCAAATTAAAATTCTAAATAGTTCCATTTTCCCATTGGCAAAAGAAAGAACCATACACAAACCTCCCAAATCAGACTTCTTAGGTTAGCATTTAAAGTCCTAGATGAGCGGATAGAAAAACCCAGCAGATATGTTATCATGCACATCAGTTACATGGATTGCTGGCAAGAGTACTTTTCTCAGCTTGAAGGAAAGCCTGGAGGGGCACTAGAAATGGGAATGAGACAGAGGAAACAACTAATGTTGGAACTTTGCTGAGAAAGTCAATTGCAAGTTGTCATTTGCAAATGAATGCCACTGCTACCCGGGACTGACTAAAATCAGGAACAATGGAAGCCTTGCTTGTCTTGTGGATCTGCTTATGAAGTAATTTGTCTTAGCAGAAGTGCAGTTTGCCAGAATGTGCCTGCCTCTCTTCAGGGACGCAGGGAATTTATCCACTCTACTTCCTACCTCCCATCCCACCCTATCACTGGCTAGTGAACCAGTATTGCTTACCCTTCTGAAGTTCCATGTTTTTTAAGCTTTGTTAAGCTTTGTTTATTTGTAAGCTGTTCTTTTGTAATAGAGTTTGTCTCCAGATAAAATGATTGTTAATGTGTTCCAAATTAGAGAGAAATGGGTCAACAGCTGTGTCTAGTGGAGATTTTTTTTTTCACAGTATACTCTAGAAGTGGGGAAGGGGACCAATCTCTACTCAGTAGCTAGGCAAAAGAAAAGATTTCTCCTTTAGTCTGAGGGCTATAAACTTATTGAATTACATTAACATTTGGCATAAACAGCTATACAAAATAGCAAGGGGTAAGGACAGGTGTGAAATCATGAGACCAATTGCTTGGACCTTAATTTAAAAAAAAAAAATGAGAGCCTGTATTAAACTCTGATGACACAAAGTGCCCCATCTTGGAGTCAGAAAATCATAAAATGTCAGCTTTTCCACTTTGCCTGTGTGATGTTGAGAAAGTCATTTCTTTCCTGTCTCTGGACCCTATACAGAATCCTCTTCCATATATCATCAATGGGTTCAATTGGATCATGTCAGTTCCCTTCCAACTCTAAATTTTCAAAAATTCTATGACCACAGTCCTCTCTGAATTTTGCTCCTCACTCTTCCACTCTTCTATGCAGAAGTCAAGACCTAATTTGAACTCTACCTTCTCCATGAGATCTTGTCTGTCTACTAAAGGCCACAACAATCTCCCACTACCATGACTCCTGTAGCTCAGTCTGCGTCATTAATTAGGCTGTATACTAACTGTTCTCTGCCTTAGCAGACCATAAACTATTCAAGGCCTTAGACTTTTCTCCTACCACAGAGCCTATCCCTGAGAGCTGACCTCTCAATAAATATTTGTTTTATTTATTGCATGGTTTTAAAAGTCCTCCCAAGAGAGTTCAAATGACCTGAATAGCTCCCTTCCAAGTTAGTTTATTACAAAAAGGGACAGTTCACTCTGCAGGTTCCCCACCCCTGACAGAGTTATAGTGAGGATGTAGCTACAACTGGGGATAAAGAAATGCAAGTAAGGACTGAATATCTGAGTTTAAGGATGGCTGCTGGCACTTTCTATGGTAGAAAACAGAAACAAAGATTTACAAGATGACTAAACAAACTGTGACACGCAGATGTTAGGAAATATTACTGTCCTATAAACAAATGATGCAGTCAGAGAATCTTGGGAAGACATAGAAATTGATGACTAAACAAACTGTGACACGCAGATGTTAGGAAATATTACTGTCCTATAAACAAATGATGCAGTCAGAGAATCTTGGGAAGACATAGAAATTGATGCTTTGTAATAATACCATAATATGTAATAATAATAATAATATAATAATAGAACCAAGAAAAAATATACAATTGACTATAATAATATAAATGGAAAAAATAAAAAGAAAATAAACTATTTAAATTTATAATGACAAAGTTTGGCCCCAGAGAAGAGTTTTTTAAAATGTACCTCCCTCTCTTTTTTCAGAGAAGTGGGGGCCTATGGTTACAGAACGTTGTATTTACTGATCAAAATAGTTAATATATTCACTGGCTTTACTGAATCCTTTTTTTTTCTGCTTTATTTTTTGTTACAATGGAAAGTTCTCTGAGTGGGGGAAGGAGAAGGGAAAATTTGGAAAGGAGGATGATATAAAAAACAACAACAATTTTTTTTTAAATCAACTATGATATAAGAAACCATCCCACCATCCCTAGGGGCGGCTAGGTGGCGCAGTGAGTAAGAGCGCCGGCCTCGGAGTTGGGATATCCCGAGATCAAATCCAGCCTCAGAAAATGAGCACCCACACACAAATAATGACTAGCCATGTAACCTTGAGCAAGTTACTTAACCCCAATTGCTTAAAAAAAAAAAAAGAAAAAAGAAACCATCCCTGGCCTTAATCCTGATTTCTACTCACCTAGAAAGCAATAATAACTTAGGTTTACATCGTTTCTCAAGATCAGTTTGCAAAGCTTTTCCCTGCAACAACTCTATAAGGTAGGTACCACAAGTATCTTTAGGCCCATTTTAAAAATGGGGAAACAGAGGCTTCCAGAGGGAAATTTATTGCTCCCGTGGTCACATTGAAGGTAAATCTCTCTGCTGGTATGTGGAAGAATCAGAATTTGAACCCAAACTTCCAAACTCCAACTCCAGCATACATAGGGTAAAGCTTAAAAAACTAATGTCAATATGAGAAATGCACCAGCATAGACTTTGTCAAAACAGTCCTATAATGGAAGGTTTGGGCCTTATTAGAACACAACCCCATGCTGTTAAGAAAAGTCCTGAAGGAAAACCATAGCATGCAACCCCCCCAGGGAAGGGAATGCAAAATACAAAAACCCATCTCCCTATTATGATTTCACTCTAGGAATACCTACACAAACATTCTTTCATCAGGGTAAGTTTCCAGACTGAGGTTATCATTTTCTGAACCCCAAGAGACAGCCCCAAGCCTAATTATGAATTGGCAACCATATCAGTCCTTAATATTCCTGACAGCTAGGTGGCAAAGTAGATAGAACACTAGGCCTACAGTCAAGAAGATGTGAATTAAAATTCAGCCTTAGACACTTACTAGCTGTATGACCTTAGGTGAGTCACTTAACCTTTGTCTGCTTCAGTTTCTTCATCTATAAAATGGGGATAATAATAGCATTTACCTCCTAGGGCTGCTGTGAGGATCAAATAAGATAATATTTGTAAAGCACTTAACATAGCCCAGCATATCATAGGTATTATATAAGTGACAGTAGTGATATTAGATAACATTCATATAGCTATATTATATAGCTATTATTAGCATATAATTCTTATTGTTATTCCTAATTTACCCCCAGATAATGCTGCTTCTACTTGCTGCAGTTCCTCACAATGCAACACCAATAATATTTTTTTTTTGGCGTTTTTTTTTTTTTTTTTTTGGAGGGCAATTGGGGTTAAGTAACTTGCCCAAGGTCACACGGCTAGGTTTTTGTGTGTTAAGTGTCTGAGGTCGGAACCGAACTCAGGTCCTTCTGACTCCAGGGCCTAAGCTCTACTCACTGCACCACCTAGCCACCCCACACCAATAATATTTTGCATTTATATAGCTCTCTCTTTTTTTTGGTGAAAGGCAATTGAGGTTAAGTGACTTGCCCAGGGTCTCACAGCTAGTAAGTGTCAAGTGTCTGAGACTGGATTTGAGCTCAGAACTTCCTGACTCTAAGCTTGGTGCTCTATCCACTGCAACATCAAGCTGCCCCACATTTATATAGCATTTTAAAGTTGGCAAAGTACCTAATACACATTTATGACTTACTACAACCCTTTGAACTGGGTGCTTATTGTTGAGACTTGAAGGTTTAGTGAATTGCACAGGATCACATAGATATTAAGGGCATGAAGCAGGATTTGAAATGTCTTCCTGACATTGTCTAGCATACTATTACCTGTACTTGTTCTCCATATCTCCTTAAAGAGTCTATAATTTTAGTGCTAACAGATCATTCTTTCCACTATACCTGTCCTATTACAAAGTTTAAAACAGAAGAGGGAACCACTGGGACCATCACTTAATTTCCTTTCATCTTTTCCCATGAGGTTATAGAGTGAATTCTCCCAAGACCAAAGATATTCAACCTTTTTCACTTCCTGTGACCTGCAGAAGACCCGAAGTTCCACAGGCTTCCTTCTGGCCACACATATGCTTACATTTATGGTCAGTATCTCATAGTCTCAAGTCTCATCACCCTTCAAAGAAAGCTGTGGTTTCCAGCCATTGCTCTGTGGGATAGTGTCTGCCCTGAAGGGCACTAAGTTATTCCTGAACATCCTGTATAAATAATCACGAGGGCTTGGGGTCTGTTTGTTTGTTTTGGGGCAGGGAGAGAGTAGAGAAGCCTACTAGGTGATACAAGGCTAGACTGGACAAAGCGACTGCCTCTGGCACTTACAACCTGGCCAATTTTCCATCCTGCTCCAGTGGAAATTGACTCATCAACATTTAAACCCCTCTAGACTTGGCTTTCCCTTCTCTTCCTCTTTGTGCAAAAATATGGGAGTCCCCTTTTTGGGGGACAAACACACCAGTGGAGGAATAGAAAGCATCAAACTCTATGTTGGCTGGCAAACAAGGTGGTGGATCCTGCCCCAAGAGATGATTTTAGGTCATAGTGGAAAGACCTTTGGAATTAGAAACCTGGAACATAAAAAACTGGGTAATGAAACTGGCCTGATAATAATCTGGTGGTGTTCCAAGCTCTAAATTCCTCCTGATATTTGCCCCTTTCCCATGATCAGAATTACCATTGGGAGTTAGAGACAATTCGATTCAAATCAACTCAATTCACTCAACAATTTTTTTTGAGTGCTGCCTTCCTTCTTAACTCTGTGAAAGTGGGATGAAGAACAAAAACAAGACCCATTCCCTACCTACAAGAGGCTTAGATTCCCCCTGAGGAGACAATAATAGTAGTAGTTTCTATTTACATAACATTTAGTGGTAGGAAAACACTTTCATTAAATCATTTGATCCTTAAAATAGTTCTATGAGGTAGAAAACATTATCCCCAGTTGACAGATGAGGAACTTCTAGCTCAGGGTACCTCACTCTTCTCCTCCTCCCTCTGCCTCACACCTCCCCATACCAGCTGCCTCCCATCAGGCATGTACACATGAAAGAGTGAATTGGATGGGGCAACATCAGAATTTTAGTTAAGAAAGGATTACCTTTCCAGCTCCTACTTTCCTCAAGATCCTTCCCAGCACTAAGACTGAACAAACATGTTAGATAGAATCACTACTTTAGAGGGCATAACTGTGTGTGGAGTAGCCATAAGCATATTTAAAGAAGATCAGAGAATGCTATGGTAGGATCAGAACTCAGGGGTCATCATCTGCAATAAGAGGTTGAAAACCTTAGCATGAATATTTCCAGGGATTGAAAAATCCCTCATGGGGAAGCCTTTTTCATTTTTAGAATGGTTTGGTTTAAATATGCTTCCATTAGTAAACCAAAATCTCTCCCCATAATATTTATCCACTCATCTTAATTCTGCTTTGTGGAATCACATCAAAGATGCTCCCAAACCCTACAATGTTCGCCATTCTAGATGTCCTTCTAGGGGCAAGCTCCAACTTATCAATGAATGTCCTTCCTTAAAGAAGGCGCCCAGGGGGCGGCTAGGTGGCGCAGTGAATAGAGCGCCAGCCCTGGAGTCAGAAGGACCTGAGTTCGGATCCGGCCTCAGACACTTAACCCACACAAACAAAAAACCTAGCCGTGTGACCTTGGGCAAGTTACTTAACCCCAATTGCCCTAAAGGGGCGGCTAGGTGGCGCAGTGAGTAAGAGTGCTGGCCTCAGAGTTGGGATGACCCGAAATCAGATCTGGCCTCAGAAAATGAGCACCCACGCATAAATAATGACTAGCCATGTAACCTTGAGCAAGTTACTTAACCCCAATTGCTTTAAAAAAAAAAAAGGGTTTATCCTCATGCAGGTCCTTGATGCCATCAAAATGTAAAACAGCTTAATATACAACTGAATGGGGAATTTTGAGGTGGAGGGAGAAAGGTTTTATATTTGAACCTTCACAAAAGATCTTTTTGGATGCTTCATCATGGCAAGGAACTGACCTTGGACTTTCAAAGTTTCTGTCAGTAGAGTTAAAGATTGGGTAGGTTTTATCAACAGAAAAAACTAAGTATATTTCCAATAATATCGCCTCTGTTTTCTGAAAACAAGCTAAATTACATATGGAGCCACATAGCCACTAGGTTGGCCATTTGGTAATGAATTCTTTGTCTATGACAACTCATGAAGCAGGTAAAAAGACAAAACAGCCCCAAGTCTAGTATAATTTCTTTTGCTTGTGCCATCATGATGGCAGAGTAGTTGCAAAGGGGACAGAGAGTTAAGAATCACAGTTTTTTGAGCACTTTCAAATATTAATCTATGTCCTCTAAATTCAAGATCTTTGTCCTGCAACCAAGGAATTAGTACAGTACTGGAGGAATTCAACCACATCAGTATTGGAATTCTTTCTACAAATGGAATTTGTAAATAAAAAAAAAAAACATAAAAAGGTGAAGCTAATGAAAGGTCCTTCCTGAAGGCATTCATTCATTTGACAATCGTTTGTCTACTACATGGTTGACACAGAAGATAGAGAAATAAAAATTAGCCATCCCTTCCCTGAAATAGCTCATATTCTACTGGGAAAGGAGAGGGAATGGCAAATATTTAAATGGGTAAATAAAATTGAAAGAAATTTACTCACTCCCAACATGGTTATGTAATTCCTGGGAAACACCAGTAACTGATGATGATCGGGAAAGACATGTTGAAAGAGATGATGTATGCTTAAATACCATAAAAAGCACCATTTCTTGGGACACATGGTCACCTTACCTTGCAGCACTCCTGACAACCAAAAATAAAAGACTTTCATGAAAAGAACTGCAGTTTATATGCCAATTTCTCCTCAAGATGTTGAGGAGATGAAGAAATTCTCAAATCAAATCTGCTCCGGAGCTATAATGAGGCATTTTTGTGCCCTATAAAGGTTTGAAAATTATGCCCTCCCTGAGACTTTGCTATAAAACAAGTGACATGAAATAAAACAAAATAAAATCCCCATAAACCAAGGAGAGTGGGAATTTTCCAGCAATAAGAATATTGACACTGAGTGAAAGTCATGTTTAAAAGTGTCCCATGGAAGACTTAAGCCCTATAATAAACACAATAACCAATCAGGACTGCAGAAAACTAATGATTATCATGCCTCCGATTTCTTGGCAGAGAAGTAATGAACCAGAGGTGCCAGGTGAGACCTGGTCATAGTGTGAATTAATTTTGCTTACCTATACTTATTCATTACAATGGAGGGATTTTATTTTTTGAGAAGGTGGAAGAATTAGAGTGTAGTGATAGTGATGCAAAAAAAGGGGGGAAGGAAGAAAATAAAATTGATAAATTATTAAAAATAAACAAAAAGGAGTAGCCAGGTGGCTCAGTGAATAGAGCACTGGGCCTGGAGTCAGGAGGACCTGAGTTCAAAATCAGCCTCAGACACTTAACACTTACTAGCTGTGTGACCTTGGGCAAGTCAGTTAACCCCAATTGCCTCTCCAAAAAGAAAAAAAAAAGAGCAGAATGAAATTCAGAAGGGTACAGATAAGCGGAGCAATGTTGGAAATATCAGATTAAGTCTGAAATAAATCTCCCCTCAAAAATCCAAGTTGTAGTAAATGATTTAATTACTCTCAGCAATGTAATGTTCAAAGAAAGTTCCAACGTACTTATGATGAAAAATGTCATTCATGTACAGAGAAAAAAATTATGGAGTCTGAATACAGACTGAAGCATACTCTTAATTTATTTTTCTTTGGGTCTTTTTTTTTTGGTCTGTGTTTTCTTTCACATGCTTAACAAGGAAATATGTTTTCCATGACTACACATGTATAACATATCAAATTGCTTGCCTTTTCATGAGAGGGAGAGCAAGGAGGGAGACAAAGAATTTGGAACTAAGAATGTTTAAAAATGAATATTGGGGCGGCTAGGTGGCGCAGTGAGTAGAGTGCTGGCCCTGGAGTCAAAAGGACCTGAGTTCAGATCCGGCCTCAGACACTTAACACACACAAACAAAAACCTAGCCGTGTGACTTTGGGCAATTACTTAACCCCAATTGCCCTCCAAAAAGTAAAAAAAAAAATGAATATTAAAAATTCTACTGAGGGAAGTAAAATATTTAAAAGATTCTAGTTATATATGGTAGAGATTCATGGATCTATAGGCAATCTTTAAAAAGAACATTTAGCGTCGTCTAGATGGCACAGTGAATAGAGCACCAGCCCTGGAGTCAGGAGGAGCTGAGTTCAAATCCAACCTCAGATACTTAACACTTAGTAGCTGTGTGACCTTAGGCAAATCACTTACTGCAATTGCCCTGCCTATGCTGAAATTGACAAATACACAAAATGATTTTTCCATATACAAAATAGTATAAAAGTGATTATATGTTAAAATACAAATTTCTATTATGTACTGTTTCATATATACATGTATGTATGAATATATAAATTATATATACATAAATTTAGTGAGTGAATTCAATATGTCTTGCTTATCTGTGTTTCCTTCTGAACTTCCTTATGTTCTCTTCTGTGCATTTTAAAAATACTTTTCTTGGGGGCAGAATCAAGATGGTGGAGTAGAGACAGCACTTCCTCTGCACTCCTGCCCATACCACTTCCAATCCATATAAAAGGGGACTCTGAAAAAATTCTGGACCTACAGAACCCACAAAATGACACAGAGAGGCTAACCTCCTCCTGAGGATAGCCTGGCAGCCAAGCAAGAGCAGCCAGCACAGAGCTCTGGGAGCCAAGCCCAGGCCCCCTTGAGTGGGAGGTTTTAGCCCCAGGGTGGCCGGACCAGCAACTGGTTGGAGGGACTTCAGAATGCCAGTGGCTGTGGCATTTCCAGAATTGTCAACAAGTGGATGCCATGGACAAGATGGGAGGTCAGTGTAATGTGGACTTTGGGACTGGTATTTGGGAGCAAATCAGCCTCTTTCCCTGGGGGAAAGAAGCCACTAAGTAGCCACATGGTGTGGCCATCCATGTTGCAGCTTCAGCTCCTGGCCTGCAGGCTGTGGGGGGATTGGGTGAACAGTCTGGGGTGGGGGGTGTGATCACTCTTGCTTTGGCCTTCCTGGATCTGGATTGGGGTCTGGGGTGGAGATCTTGGGGTGTGTGATGAGCCTGCTGGAGTATGTGGAAGCCTCGGAGAGGGCACCCAGCTGGTGGCTCCAGGGGCTGAGGGGGACCCAGTGTTGGGTGCAGGGGCTCCCCTGGCTGGTGGCAGAGTCCTGCTGTGGCAGCAGCTCCAGGGGTCAGGTAATTGAGTGGCAAAGGAAACAAACAGAAAAATTCAACATTAGACTCCTATTTTGGGGGCAAAGAGGACCTAAGCATGGAACAGAAGGAGGACTGGGAGGTCAGAGCTCCTGCACCAAAAGCCCCAAGTGAAAAATACGAGCTGGTTACAGGCCATAGAGGACCTTAAGAAACAGATAAGAGAAGTGGGGGAAAAATTGGGAAGAGAAATGAGAAAGATGCAAGAAAAGTATAAAATGAGAGTCAAGAGCCTGACTGAGGAAAATAACAGCTTAAAAAATAGACTAACTCAAATGGCAAGAGAGGCTCAAAAAGGCAATGAGGAGAAGAATGCCTTAAAAAGCTGACTTTGCCAGATGGAAAAAGAATCTCAAAAGCTCACTGAGGAGAATCATTCCTTCAGAATTAGACTAGAGCAAATGGAAGCTAGTGACTTTATGAGAAATCAAGATGCTGTTAAGCAGATCCAAACAAATGAAAGAATAGAAGGCAATGTGAAATATTTCATGGGAAAAACCACTGACCTGGAAAATAGATCCAGGAGAGGTAATTTAAAAATTATTGGACTACCTGAAAGCCATGATCAAAGAAAGAATCTAGAAATCATCATTCAAGAAATTCTCAAGGAAAATTGCCCTGATGTTTTAGAACCAGAGGGGGAAATAGAGGTTGAAAGAATCCACCAATAACCTCCTGAAAAAGATCCCAAAAAGAAAACTAGGAATATTATATCCAGGTCCCAGAATTCCCAGATCAAGGAGAAAATATTATAAGCAGCCAGGAAGAAACAATTTGAATACTGTGGAAATGCAATCAGGGTAGAGCAGGATCTGGCAGCTTCTACACTGAGGGATCAAAGGGCATGGAATATGATATTCCAGAGGGCAAAGGAGCTGGGAAGGAACCAAGAATCACCTACCCAGCAAAACTGAGTATTTTGTTTCAGGGGAAAATATGGTCATTCAGTGGAATAGAGGACTTTCAAGCATTCTTGATGAAAAAACCAGAGTTGAATAGAAAATTTGACATTCAGATACAAGAAGCAAGAGATGCTTGAGAAGGTAAACAGGGAAAAGAAATCATAAGGAACTTATCAAAGTTGAAATATTTACATTCCCACATGGAAAAACAATAATTGTAACTGATGAAACTTTTCTCAGTAGGAAAATAGTTGAAGAAGGCTATATAGGCATATGAATACATATGTGAATTGTTTACATATGTTTACAGGTATATATAGATAGAGGGCACAGGTCGAATTTAATAGGAAGGCATGATACCTAAAAGGTGAAATTAAGAGGTGAGAGAGGAATATAACAAGAGGAGATAGGGAGAGACAGAATGGGGTAAACTATCTCATGTAGAAGAGGCAAGGGAAAATGGTTGCAAGGGAGGGGAAGAACAGGAAGGCAAAAAGGCAAAACCATATTCTCATTGAATTTGGCTCAGGGAGAGAATGACATACATACTAAATGGGATATCTCTCCCTACAGGAGAGTAGGGAGGAAGGGGATGAGAGGAGGGATGATGGAAGGGAGGGAAGGCTGGTGGGAAGGGAAGCTGGAAGCATCCAGTTTTGAAAAGGGACAGGATCAAAGTAGGGGATAGACCAAGTGGGAGGTGGGATAGGAGGGAGGGAAAAATAGTCAGTCTTTTACAGTATATCTACTATGGTAATGTTTTGCATAGCTACACATGTACAACATATACTGAATTGTTTACCTTCCCAGTAAGGGTGGGTGACAAGGGAGGAAGGGAATGAATCTGGAATTCAAAGTTTTAAAATCAAATGTTTAAAAATGTATAAATGCTATTCTTAATACTATTTTACATATAATTGGGAAATAAGATATACAGGCATTGGGGCTCAGAGATTCACCTTGCCCTACTGAAAAAGTCGAAGGGGCTATGGGAGAAGATATGGGAGAGAGCAGATGGGGTGATGGACATCCTGTGGGACTGCTATCTGGGGTGGTGGGTAGGGAAAAAATGGGGAAAAATTGTAACTCAAAATCTGGTAGAAACGAATGATGCAAACCAGAAGTTAATAAAGCATTTGAAAAAAAAATGCTTTTCTTTCTTTTCTTCTTTTTTTGGTAACATTATTGCTAGCTTTCCTCTCTTCCTAAATCCCTCACCCAACCATAAAAGAGAAAAGAAAAACACAGTCCTTATAACAGATAAACATATTCCAGCAAATCAAATCTACATTTGCCATGTCCAAAATTGTATGTCTCCTTTTGTACCCTGTGTCCACCCCCCTTCTGTCGAGAGGTGAGTAGCATGCTTTATCACTGATGCTCTGAATGGAGTTGGTCATTGCACTGATCAGAGTTCTTGAGTATCACAATATTGTTTTCCTACACAATGTTGTCATGCATAAATTATTCTGGTTCTGCTTACTTTACATTGCATCAGTTCCAGTTCTCATTTTCTTTATTTCTTCCTGTTTGTTGATGTTTACCATGTTCATAAAAATAAAAAAATTAAAAGAATGTGTAAATGTCTCTCGATGCGATACTCTTGAGTATTGCACCCTAGGTGACCACTTATCTTGTCTACCCCTAGTCTTAACTCTACTCAGTTTTCCCCAATATCATTTATGCAAAGCGTCTGTGAAAGAGACTAACTTGTACATTATCTGAGTGAAGGATAGAGTTTTTTCCCTCCTAGGAGAATTACTTCAACATGCTTTTAAGTTGTCATTCTCATTACACCCAAAGTACATTGTCTAAGATAGATATCTGGGGGAGAATATTCATCTGATTGCTTTAACAATCTCTGGAAGAAGAAAGGGGGAAAAAAAAGACATCAGATGAGTTAATCTGCCTAGGTTGGATTCAGGCATTATTTTTAAAAGTTGGGGGTGGAGGAGGGAGGGGGCAAACATTTAAAAAGAGAACTTTTTTTGTCCAAACTACTCAGGAAAAGTCCTGCATAGGTACAGATGGCTTCTCAATCTCAGAACCCATTGTGAGTTTTCATACTGCAAAATGGTACTTGAGTCAATCAATAAATATTCCTCCTACGTGCCAGTCAATGCTTTAGTTGCCAGTGATGCAAGTACAAAGAATACTTAAACTTCAATATGCCAGAGGTCCAATCCCACATTACCAACTGCTTCCTGGACATCTCTGCCGGAATTTCCCACAAACATCCCAAACACATTATGTCTAAAATAGAATTCATGATCTTCCTCTAAAACATCCTTTTTCCTAGCTTTTTTTTTCTTCAGTAGAGGGCTCTACCATCCATCCTTTGGGTCACCCAGGTTAACAACCTTGGGATTATGTTGACTCTTCTCCTTTCCTCTCCATCCTAGGGTCATTCGCCCTTCTCACTTCTACCATGTAGAATCTCTAGCTTCCCTCAGAACTCTGCTCAGTTGTATCTCCTATAAGAGTCCTTTGCCAGTCTCCCTGGGCTCTCCCTCTTTCTGATTCCTCAGGGAATCATTTTGTATTTTCTATGTATATATTTATAATATACTTTAATACTTTAATGGGCCTTTGATCTAATCAAGATGATAGCATTTAAAATAAATATTGGAGGAGCTAAAATATTGTCATAATTTTAGGCTTTCATTCATTGATATCAATAAATATAATAATTTAAATACGTTTTTAAAATATCATAAAATAAATCAATAAAGCTGAACAGGAACCAGCAGGAATACAATGTTTACAAAGTTAATTTATATGGCTCTGGCACTAGGTGCTACATAGGAATTAAAAGAAATTTACTCACTCCAACCTAATTATAATGTGAGAATGAAGAACTTTCCAGTCAATAAACTTTTATTAAGCACCTACTATGTGCCAGGCTCTGTGTTCGGTGCATTGAGTATGCCCCAAGAGTGGTAGAAATGGAAGGTACTTGATAGCTGCCTGTTCTAGCTTGGGGGTGGCTGTAGGCCTGACTAATAAAAGAGCTGAAAATGTGTTGATTTGCACAAAAATAGAAGAAGCCCAGGAACAGATGACAGCTTCAGCCAAAGCTAATAATAATAATAACTAGCATTTAATTAGGCCTTGAAAGTTTACACAATACTTTACAAACATAATCTTATTTTATTCAGACAACAACCCTGTAAGGTAGGTGCTATTACTGTCCCTATTTTACAAATGAGGAAGTTGAGGCAGATAAAGAAAGTGACTTGCTCATAGTCACACAGTTAGTAACTGTCTGAGGTTGGATTTGAACTCAGCTCTTCCTGACTCCAAGCCACCTAGCTGAATGGAGCAAAGCAACCAGTTCTTACAGACATCTTAAATTCCACACATCCAAAACTGAACTCTGTTTTTCTCCCCAAACCTTCCCCTCTACCTAATTTCCTTGTCACTGCCAAGGGCACCAAGATCCTCTCAGCCACCCAAGCTCCCAACCTATGCATCATCCCCAACTCCCCCCTTCCTCTTTCCCCTTATATATGATCTGCTGCCAAAGGCTATTTTAGCTCCATAACACCTTTTGTATATGTCCTCTTCTCCCCTTTTTTTGTGGCCAGCTCCCTGGTACAAGTCCTCATCACTTCACATTTGGAACCTGTGGCTTGGCCTTTCTATCTCAACTCTCTCCCTACTGCAGGCCATCCTCTGTTCATCTGGCAAAATGATGCCCCTAAAGTGCAGATCTGACCATGTCGCTCCCCCCACCATGACCCACGCCACTCTCTCTCTCCCTCCTTCCTTCTCTCTCTCTGTCTCTCTCTCCCTCCCTCTTCCTTTCTCTCCCTCCCTCCCTCTCTCTCTCTTTCTCCCTCCCTCCTTCCTTCTCTCTCTCTCTCTCTCTCTCTCTCTCTCTCTCTCTCTCTCTCTCTCTCTTTCTCTCTCTCTCTCTCTCTTTCTCTCTCTCTCTCTCAACTCAAGAGGTTCCCTATCACCTCGAAGATCAAATACAAAATACTGTTACTCAAAGCCCATTATAACCTGCCCCTCCCCCACCTTTCTAATCTTCTTACACTTTATACTCCATCCCTCCCCCACATATCCTTTGATTCAGTGACATCGGCCACCTTGCTGCTCCTCTCTCTCCAGATACTGCAGTCCCCTAACTCTTGGTATTTTCACTAGCTGCCTAATATCCAAAATATGTATGTACATATATATGCATGTATATATCCCTTAAAAAAATTTGTAAGAATGCTAGCTTTTTAAAAATGTATTCTTAATTAATGTATTTAATGTATTTTTAAGATATTTGACCAGTAGGGGACATTACTGACTAGTTGCCTGATCCTGCCCAGTGCTAAGAATCAAACATTAGCATAGAAATGCTCCCCTCTGCAGAGGCTATGTGATGTAATTAACACCAGAAGTGGGTCTGAGCTAACACCAAGCTCTCTGATTCCCCGTGAGCTGGGCACCTATCTTACCTGGCTCTGCTTCTTTTTGTAGGTATATGGCAATGATCATCTAAGGAAGGATTCAGTGTGGATTTCTTTTATCAAGATTCCTGGCTCAATCTTCATTCCTACACAAAGAAAACTTGTCCACTTTCCAGTCCCTGCAGCATTTCTTCTTTGCCAGCTTGAAACCATTCTGTAGCATTTGCCTCTGTTTTCTATACCTAGCACTCCTATATGTGTTGTCTTACCTTATAAGAAAAGAAGCTCTTAAAGGACAGGGACAGGCTCTCGAAGAGTGCCTGGTACATGGTAGGCATGTCATAAAGGGTTTTTATTCATTCATTTTAATTGGAGTTTTTTTTAATATATCATATGCAATTAAAACTGCATATATCAAAGCAACCACCGCAGACATATCCTTCCAGCCAAAGATCAGGCAGTTTTCCTCCTTAGTCTGCAGACGAGAGAAAACTAGAGAGCTTTGTCCCTATTCTCAGAAACTCCCACAGAGAACTAGCTAGTAAACTCCCTAGGAGTTTCCCACTGATGGCAAATTCTCCTGAATTTTTGGAGACCAGCCAATGGAGGTAGCTCAGGAACTCAAAGTTCTTCAGTTAATGTCTGTCTGTCTGTCTATCTGTCTCTTGTTCTCTCTCTCTCCTCCAATTTGGATAAGACAACAGTCCCCTCCTCCAGGTGACCCTGTGTCTACCTCTACTATTTGCTAGAGTCTTCTTGTCCTTTGGCCTACTTAATGTCCAAAGATCACATGGCCTTCCTATTTAAGTCTTTTCATAAATTAAAAAGTTCTAGGACCAGAATCAGGTTGGCTCTAGGTCAAGAGTCATTTGGTTTCCATCCCCCCCCCCCCTCCTAAATGTTAATACCATTCTATTTCACTAACCCTGGGTACCTCTCCATCTAAGCTTGTTCCCTGCAGGCAAATCAGCTAAGGGAATAAAAGAATGACCACTATATCTGTTTTTTAGTTTTTTAATTAAGGGATAGTCTTAATACTTTAGAGTTCCTTGTTATTTCCACAGAGTTTCTCTTCTGATGTCTTATTATTACATGGACATGCCTCTTGTTTATTACAGGCTAATCTAACAGCTTGAAAGCTCTAGAAGACCCTACCAAACTGGAAACTGTTATCCAAGAACTAGTCAAGCTAAGTTTGGAGAGACTCATTGGCAGGTCAGCCAAAGGATGATGTCCACTGTGTTGGGTTTTGGTGGGGGGGAGTCTTTTTGGCATCTCTTTAAAATCATCTATTAAATTACAGAAAGGCTTCATTCAATCTATGAATTTTGATTCCTCGAAATATTGAAAAATATAAATAAAATACATTCAAATCATGCTGAAGAAAGGTCATGCAGTATATTTAGTAGAATGAACCCGGGGCTGGGAGACAGGAGATGTGGGTTCTGATCTTGATTCTGCTAAAAAAGAAAAAACAACAACAAAAAAAAACTTGCTGTATAGCTTTAAGCAAGTCACCTTATCTCTCTGGGTCTCAGTTTCCTTATTTGTAAAACAAAAGACTTAACTAAGATTATCTGCGCATTTCTACTCCTCTCTAACAAGAATGATTCACAGATCTTTCGCTGATGACTCAGAAGGCACTTCACCACAATGGTCACCACCCATTATAACTGTCTTGTAACTGAGGGAAAGTGCTACCTGATTAATCATGAATAGGCAGCCTGGTGTAGTGGAAGAGGGAGAAGCAGTGGATTTGGATTCAGAAGACCTGGGCTAGAATCTTGGCTATGACACTTATTGGCTTTGTACCTCATTTTTTTCCATCATTAAAATAGCAGTCACAATATTCTCACTGCCTACATCACATAGCTGTTGTGGAGAAAGTGCTCGGTAAATTTTAAAGTACTAGGGGAGGCTAGGAGGCGCAGTGAATAGAGCGCCAGCCCTGGAGTCAGAAGGACCTGAGTTCGAAGCCGGCCTCAGACACTTAATCCACACAAACAAAAACCTAGCCCTGTGACCTTGGGCAAGTTACTTAACCCCAATTGCCCTAAAGGGGCAGCTAGGAGTCGCAGTGAGTAAGAGTGCCGGCCTCCGAGTTGGGATGACCCGAGATCAAATCCGGCCTCAGAAAATAAGCACCCACACACAAATAATGACTAGCCGTGGAACCTTGAGCAAGTTACTTAACCCCAATTGCTTTAAAAAAAATTTTTTTAAGTACTACCTAAATATGAGATACTACTATTATTATAGACTAGACAGATGAATTTTAGCTGTTACCATGAAGATCATAGTAACAACAACCAGTCAAAACTAGACATGGAAATGGAAAGAAATGTAAAATTAATAAGAAAAGAAAACATTAACATGGCGACAAAAGGGATAAGGGCAGAAGCAAGGAGGAATAATTGAGGAAATTCCACACGGACCTCATTACTCATTGCCCCCAGAAGTATTAGACTATGGAAATAATAGACTATAATAATCATAGTGCAGCTCATAATTTACATAGCACTTTGCAATAGCCATGTGGAGGACCTACAGTAAGTATTATTTATTATCACAATGTTACAGAAGAAGAAAAGGAAGCTCAGAGAGGTGAATTATTTATGAAGTCATCAGAAGCTCAGAGGCTAGTAAACAACAGAATCTGGATTTGAACTCAAGTCTTTTAGCTCTCAAGTCCATGACTCTTTGCACCACGTTAAAATGCTTTAGAATAGTCAGATGGCCTTGGAGTCAGGAAGATCTGCCTCAGACATTTCCTTGCAATATGATCCTGGGCAAGTCACTTAAACACTCTGTGCCTTGGTTTCCTCATATGTAAAATAGGGATAATCATAGCAACTACCTGGTAAGGTTTTTATAAGGATCAAAAGAGATATTATATATAAAGCACTTTGAAAATCTTAATTTTATATTACATTCTAGATATTACTATTAATCTAATTGTTCATTTTATGAAAGAAGAAACAAAGTGGGAGCCCATTTGCTGCCCCCCCATTCCTGCAACTATTGAGTTATAGGACCAGGATTTCAACCCAAGTCTAGTTCTTGATCCTCTCTGTCACCCTAGTTTGTAGGGACTCTATATTTGGGATTGTCTGTAAGAACAGGTTTCAGCTTGAGGCAAGGACAAACTTCTAAATAATTTGAGCTGTTTTTAAGTGGAATGGGCTGCCTCTGGCGGTCTCTAACCAGAGGTTGGAGGGCTACTTATTAGAGACATTGTCAAAAAGATTCTTGGGCTTCCCAAGTGAGATAAGATGGTCTTTCAGGTCCCATCCAATTATGAGTCTTTGTGCTTACCTGAGTGTTCACTTGATCCTTCTCTGTGATCATTAAATGCAACATGGAAGATGCTATGGAGAAAGCACTGAATTAGAAGACCTGCGTTCAAAATCCACATCTTCCATTTGCTACTTGTATGATGATGCCAAGTGAGGCAATTTCCCCTCTCTGGATCTCATTTTTCTCATCTGTAAAACAAATCATTTTAATTAGAACAAAGGTTCTTTTTTTTAAAAAAAAATTCAGTTATGAATTCTCCCCTTTCTTCCCACCTCCCCCCCTCCCATTGAAAAGGCAAGAAACATGATACACATCATACATATTAAATAAAGTTAAACATATTTCTGCATTAGCCATGTTCTTAAAAAAAAAAAAAACTAAAATAAAGAAGTGAAAAAAATATGCTTCAATTTGCATTCTAAGTCCCTCAGTTCTCTATTTGGAGGTGGATAGTATTTTTCATCATGAGTCCTTTGTGGTGGCTCATTGTATTGATTAAAGTTGCTAAGTCTTTCATAGTTGACTATCTCTATAACATTCCTGTTACTAATATACATTGTTCTTCTGGTTCTGCTCATTTTACTTTGCATTAGTTCATATAAATCTTCCCAGGTTTTTCTGAAACCATCCTGCTCCTCATTTCTTACAACACAATAATATTCCATCACAATCATAATTTGCTCAGCTGCCCCCCACCCACCCCAATTAATGGGTATCCTTTCAGTTTCCAATTCTTTACCACCTCAAAAAGAGCTGCAATAAATATTTTTGTACATATCAGTCCTTCTCCTTTTTCTTTGATTTCTTGGGTATAGGCTAAATAACAGTACTGCTGAGTCAAAGGGTATGCACAGTTTTATAACCCTTTGGGCATAGTTCCAAACTGTTCTCCAGAATGGTTGGAATAGTTCACAACTTCACCAATAAAGTATTTGTGTACATATTTTTCCACATCCTCTCCAGCATTTTTTATTTTCCTTTTCTGTCACCTTAGCAATATGGTGAGTAGGAAATAGTACCTCAAATGATTGAGGCAAGGTGGTTGTTTAAATTTGTATTCCTCTAATTATTAGTGATTTAGAGTACATCAAGGGTTCTTAAAATTTTAATGTCCTGGATTCCTTCAGCAGCCTGGTGAAATTCATGGGCCCCTTTTCAGAATTCTGGTGTTCTTTTAAACAATTGAAGAAAATACTAAATTTTAGCTAAAGGTTAGTAAATAAAAAGATGTCATGTTTTTCCCATCCATGATCACAGACTGCCTGAAATCTAATCTCATGCCTATAAGGTTTGGGGGCTTATGAACTCCAGGTTAAGAGTCCTTGGACTAAAAGCTCTATAAAATGTCTTCCAGCTTTAAGATGCTTATGACCCCATACTAATTGTCATCCCACTAAATTAAGGTTTCCATATCATTTCCAAAGTTGTCTCTTCAGCTCAATTTCACACACACACACACACACACACACACACACACACACACATCCCCCAAAAAAGAAAGAAAAAGAAAAGAAAGAAGATTAAAGAAAATAGGAAAGGGAAGAGAAGATAAAAGAATCTTTGGCACTCCACATAGAAATTTGAGACTGTAGTTTGACATGTTCAATTTTATCTGAATTTCTGGAAAACAACTATTCAGCATCACCAATTTAGGCTTTCAGGCTAATTTACATTTCCAGATTGTGTCAAAAAACAGTACCACATTCTTCAGAGTCTAAATTGCATCTAACAAAAATCAGATTGCTTCTGTCAATCTCCAGCAACAAAACATGGAGTTGTCATTTTTGTCTAAGACAAAAGTAAGAGGGTATTCAGGGAGCTCTAGGGAGGATTTTGAATTCGGTAATTTAGGCTCCTCTTGGCGATTTCTAAATGCTTCACTGCAGTCAGTAACATTTAATGACATTGTCTTTTGATTAGTTGAACATAAAGTTCTCCTTTCCTCCCCTTATTCTTTTAGTTTTCAAAAGACATGAGGAATATGTCATCTAAATAAACTTCAGGAAAAAAAAAAAGCATTAAAACAATTGAAACCTGGTAACAAAGAGACTCTACACCCAATAGCTTTCCATAAAACAGGCTTTCAATTACAGGGAATTATTATTTTCATTAGCTGTTTTCTTTCAGTCATTTTTTCAGTCACGTCCAACTCTTCATGACCCCATTTGGGGTTTTCTTGGCAGAGATACTGAAGTGGTTTGCCATTCCCTTCTCCAGCTCATTTTAAAGATGAGGAAACTGAGGCAAGTAGGATTAAGTGACTTGCCTAGGGTCACGCAGCTAGTGTTTGAGGTCGTATTTCAACTAAGGTCTTCCTGACTCCCAAGTTTTCTGCTCTATCCACTGTACTATTAGGGGGCAAATGAAATCCACTTTGCAAATTCTGAAATGTCAGCCTTTCGATTTCTGAATATTTGTCATGATAATTTTTATATGCACTTAGAAAATGGAGTATCAGAGCTGAAAGGGAACAAAGAACACAGAATATAGAAGGTGAGAGCTGGGACCTTAGAACATAAAAACATAAAATGTTAGAAGGGGAAGAAACCTGAGAATTTATAATGTCAGCTGGAAGGGTCTTTAGATTATATAACAAAGGATGTTAGTGCTAGGAAGGATCTTGGGTCCCAAAATAAAGAATGTTAGAACTGGAAGAGAGTGGGGATCATTTAATCCTTATTTTACTGATGAAGCTGAAACCCAGAGAGGATAGGTGATTTTACCAAACTCACAAATGGAACTGGTGACAGAGCCCACATTAAAACCCAGGCCTTCAGATTCCTCTTCCAATGCACTTTTCACTACATTGGGCTGATCTTATGTTCTTGGCAAATATTATACCACGTTTTCAATTCTCTGATTTGTAAGACTCACTTTTTTCATGAACCGTATCCACATTAGTCCTTGCTGATTTCTCATTCTTTAAACTAATCTTTATTGTCTCTACTAATATTTTATTTATTTATTTTTTCTTGTATGTGACTTAATTTTGACTCCACAACCAGACCATAAGGTTCCCAATAGGTACAGGATATATGTCTTTGGTATTTCCTGAAGTAGCTGCTTCAGTGTTATGCACGTAATAGGTAAACAAATACCTCTTAATAGGAATGCCAAATGACTGTTAATTACCTAAATGTAGCAAATTATCAATATTTAAATGCATCTCAATCTTGAAATGCATGCAAAATCACTGTAGCTAGGTCTTGATAACTGTGGACAGTGAATCCCACGAAGTAGTTGCTTTATTCAAATTCACACTATTCGAAATTATATATGTAAAATCTGGTAATTGGTTCTAGCCCAGTGGAAACAGGTAGTGTGAATTCAAATAATGAGATCATTTCATGGGATTCATTATTTGCACTAATCAAGACCTAGATATAACTGGTAATTACCGATAACAGTTTATAACAAATAGGTTTGGGGTGGTGTAGGGAGAAGGAGGGAAAGTGATGCTGACTTTAGGTCCCTATCACCAAGGCAGGTGCCCCTGCAGAGATGAAGTTCTTGCCCTAAGGATTATTTGGGGCATTATTATGCAGGGAATTCTCCCCTCTTGAGGACAGAGACTGTCTTTTGCCTCTTTTTTTGTATCCCTAGTATCCCTAGCACAATGTCTGGCACATCATAGACACCTAATAAATGTTTATTGATGGTTTAATTGATTGATTGAGGTATTTAAGGAGGACAGGTGACCACTTCCAGGTGCTATTGTCAGAATGATGCAAGCATCAGAGAATCCATTGTGGCCTAGTAGAAAAGCATTCTGGACTTAGGGTAAGGATATTTAGGTTCAAATTCTGTCTCAGATATATAGTTATTAGCTGTGCAAGCACAAGCAAATCACTCAGTCTTTCAGATCCTCACTGCCCTCATTTGTAAAACAGGAGTGATGATATTATCTGCTTTACAAGATTGTGATGAGGACAGAGCTTCATGAACCTTAAATTCAACAGATCGGATAGATAGACAGATAAATACATAAATAGACAGATGTATAGAGACAGGTAAATATATATACACAGCCACACAGATAGAATGATATATAGATACATGGGCAGAGACAGAAAGATAGATAGTTAAATAGATAGACAGACATGTATAGATGGAGAGAGAGAGAAAGAGAGAGAGAGAGATGGAAATAAATATATGTGCATATATAGTTATATATGATATATATGTGTAGTATAGCATATATGCATATAGCTACAAGATATTATTCAAGGAACTACTCACTACTCAGCTGCTAGCAAGAAGAAGCTAGGAGAGTATAAAAGAATTGGAGTTCTTTGGAGTATCTCCTTCACACTATACATGTGGTTGTGCTTTTTCCAACTCAAAGTTCCATTAGTACAAATTATTGTGTTCTTTGTTTTTTTCCCCAACTGAAAGCTCTATAAGTGCTTAGTGAATCATCTCTCTAAGCAGGTAAATGTCAGCGTTCCTGCCTACTCTGATGAGTAAATGAAGACACCCTCACATTATCCAGAAAAAAAGCAGATTCCAACCTATTTAGGGAAGAAGGACACCTGAAATAGCAGCGAGTCAAGATGATACACAGTCTCATGAGCTTCGACCACTCATCATCTGATCTTTGGTCTCAATGGTTCTACACTAAGTCTATGACTCACTTGCTGTGTGACCTTAATCAAGTCATTTGATTTCTCTGGGTCCTGGTTACCTCATCTGTGAAATAAGATAATAACCCTTGTACTACATACCTCAAAAGCCTGTGACCATGAAATGATCCCAGCTTTAGGAATTTAGCTAAAGTAGACAAAGGTCTGGATTTAATTCCAGCTCTGCCTCTACTTAGTTAAACAACTTTAGGCACTTCACTGAGCACTAATAATTCACATGTCTATAACCTTGAGATTTACAGAGCATTTTCCCACAACAAACTGGGAAGAAGATTGTTATTATTAATCCCATTCACAAAAGAGGAAATTGAGGCTCAGACAAATTAAGTGACTTGCCCATGGTCACACAGCTGGTGTCAGAACTGGAACTGGGATTAGAACCCAGATTTCCCAACTCTTCCCAAAAATGAGAGTGATGGTCTAGATCTCTGTTAGGATAATAGTTTCAGAATTGAAAGGCACTTCAAAAGACCATCTAATCCAACTCATTTCATAAAGAAAGAAATGAGAGTCCTAAGGAAATTAATCTGTACATATAGAGACAGAGGTGGAATTTGAACACAGGACAACCAACCTTTCCAGCCCCATACAACACTAATATTTCTGATGATGCTATTATTGTCATTCTTATTATTCAAGGAGATTGACTTTCAAATGTTTAATCCAAGGGTGGGGAACCTGTGGCCTCCTAGGTCCTTGAGAATAGCCTTTTGACTGAGTTCAAGTTTTACAGAATAAATTATTTTATTAAGGGGATTTGTTCTATGAAGTTTGGATTCAGTCAAAGGGGTACACTTGAGACCTAGAGGGTCACATGTGGTCTGAAGACCAAAGGTTCCCCATCCCCTGGTTTAATCAATCAGTCAGTCAATCAAAAAGGTATTTATTAAGAGCCTGCTATGTGAAAGATGCCATTATGAGAAATAAAGACAAATATAAGGAATGATGACTTTGGCCTCAGGGACTTTACAATCTAGCTGAATTTTGACAATACTTTGAAAACTTTAAACATTTCAAGAATCTATGATATTATCATAGCTCCAGCCTTTTCCCTACAAAGCCCTACTTTGATTCACCATGTTATGGACATGGGGGTAGAATTCAGGGAATTCCCTGAAGGTTATAGGTATAGAATTCAGCCTCCACCATGCTAGAAAGTACTGTCCTGGCAATGGTTATGTTGGCTTTCCAAGGTCTAGCCTAGGAAAACACAAAGGATCACATCACTAGTAGGCCAATCACCTGGAAATTAATTCTTTGTCTATAGCCACTCCTGAAACAAAGAAAATATATAGAATATCTCCAGTCCTATGTGACTTCAGAAGTAGTTTGGTAGAAAAAGGGACAGAGTGTTAACAATCACATAAAAAAAAAATAAATATTAGGTGCAGCTAGGTGGCACAGTGAATAGAGCACTGGCCCTGGAGCCAGGACTTGAGTTCAAATCCGACCTCAGCCTTTTAACACAAAAATTAGCCATGTGACCTTGGGCGATTCACTTAACCCCAATTGCCCTCCAAAAAGCAAAAATAAATAAATAAATAAACATTAACAGAATACTTTTGAGATCCTTGTACAATGAAGATTAAATAGACATACTATTGAAAGGAGTGAGTTGGGTAAATCTTCACATTCTCATCATGAAAACAGAAGACGAGGAAATTGCAGCTAAATGTAGGGATGGTTCACAGGTTCTCATTGGAAAAGCAATTAAAGGAATTGACAGAGTTAATTTTATCATACAACCAAAGGCAAAAGAGGCATTATTTCATTGACCTTTTGGTCGTTTTGTATTTCAGTGTTCATGATATATTAATTGGCAAAAATAACTGAAACTTATATGTCAACATCTGTTGCAGAAGATGAAGAGATTAAGAAATTCTGTGAAGAATTTGAAGATTCTCTAATTAAATCATGATACATTCCGATACTTGGTGACTTCAATGCAAAGGCAAAGGCTAGTGTGACAATAAATGTCAGAAAATACAGTTAAAGAGGTAAGAAAAGAGAGGCCAGAGAGTTGGAGCATTCACAGAAGCTTCACATAAATCAATGTATCTATAGATAAAAATATACACATCTATAAATACAGATATATCAAGGTCTTTTCTTGGAAGGTGCTGGACATAGCAAGCAACAAATAACACAACAAAATTGAAACCCATAAGATTTTTATGGAAAATTAACTGATTACTAATGTGGAAGTTAATCATGAATCAATTGTATAAATGAATCAGTCCACTGACTTAAGCCAATTATCAAAATCAATTTCAAACAATAATAAAGAGAAAACAGGTGGCATGCAATTGAGACTATTTCAACTTGACCTATTTAAATTAAGTGTTAAAGCCAAAAATAGGAAATGGGTGGAAGAACACACATTGATGTGGATTATAACTACAATGAAGTTTAAACTATATAAATCAATTATTATAAAGAGAAGATCCAAAGAGAGTCGGGAGACTAAATTGCCTCAGCCAGCAAAGACTTAACTTCCTTGCCAAGTAGAACAATATAGTTAGTAGCCAAGGACAACACTGGAATAGAAATAAACTTGGGTTTTTTTGTGTTGTTGTTGTTGTTGTTGTTTAATTTAACAGAGAAGGAAGTTGAAGAAAACTTGGGGAAATACCCAACTAATTAAAGTCAACTCAAGAACATTTAAGGATGAAATTGGAAAGCCAGCAAATGGACCCAAAAAATGAGAAAGCTCAACAAAGACTTTTATGACAAAATTTTTTCACTATTGAGAACAGTTGAGCTACTATGGAGCTACTTGAGCTACAAGTATGGAGCTACAAGTTGAGCTACTTGGACTAGTATGATCTCACAATCATTAGTTTCAACTAATAAGGCTAAATGACTCTGAAGAAAACAAAGATGGAAAGAGTGATAAAAGTGAGGTTACAATTCCATCACTACCATTTAATACCTGAGCGGCTATGGGCAAGGTCACTTTTGCTTTCTGGGACCCAGTTTTCTCCTCTGTAAAAAAAGGATAATCATAGTCAAACTATCTGTCTCACTCTTTATTGTCACGTGTGGGATTTGTTAGCCTTTAAACTATGTAGAAGCAAAACTTGTTCTGAGTATTCTTTCCTGGAGGCAAACGGGCCAGCAGCTTTTGCTGCAATCTCAGGTCTCTAATGGCAGGACCAAAATACTGCAGAACTTTGTTTTTTCTTAATCACCGGGGACCAAAGGGAAGCGGTGAGAAAGGGATGGAGAGAGTGAGGAGGGAGTGAGGAAGAGATGGAAAGGATGATGGAGTGGGGAAGAAGGAATGTGAAGAGGAAGGGATGGAGTGAGCGGTGAGTAAGGAAAGAGGAAAGACAGGAGAGGAGAGAACAACGAGAGAGAAAGGGGGGGGGAAGAAGGGAGAGAGGGAGAGAGAGAGAGAGAGAGAGAGAGAGAGAGAGAGAGAGAGAGAGAGAGAGAGGGGAGGGAGGGAGAGAAGGAGAGGCAGAGAGTGCTAAACGGATAATTGGATACACAATTCCAGAGCTCCACAGCTGCGGCCACAGTCCAGCTGTGTTTGAAGAAGAAGGGGACATTGCACAGCTTTACTGACTAGGCTTACGTACTTTTCAGAAGTTTAATAAGAGGGCGCAGGAGAAACTCAGAAAAGCCTAGGATTTTGAAGCCTGACTGCGGTGAATACAACAGGACTCCGGCTATTAGAAAGCCTTATTCTGTTCTCTAGGCTAATTAACCTAAGTTGGGTTGAACTTAGACTCTAAGAGCAAGCTAGAAGAGACTGCATGGGGCTGAACTAAGGGCCCTCGTGGCAGACCTAGACTCCAGCACCAGCTCGCCCTGGGGCCTCTGTACAATGATGGGGCAGACTAGATGATCCCCAGGGTCCTCTCGCTCCAGCTCTCAGCCAACCCGGGCCTCTGAAGCCGCGTGGAGGGTGGCGCCACGAGCGAACCCCGTCAGCCAATCAGAAACTTTTGCCCAGCGCTGACTCGGGCTTCCTGCGCTCTCTGGCTCCCAGGTCGCTGAGTGGTGGAAGCGGCGGGAGGGGGCGGGGCGTAACCTGACGGACAGCCGGATCGGGCCTCAGGGCACGCGGCGCCCTGTTGCAGCGTTCGGCAGGCCGGCTCTGAATAGAACGCTGCGGAGGGGCGGGGCGGAGCGGGGCGGGGTCTCGGGGGTGCAGGGGTAGATTGTGCTGCTTGAGTGCCGGCGGGCCAGTCAGGGGTTCAGCTGTCGCGTTGCAGGCTCTGGCTGTCGCTGCTCCCGGGGGCTGGGGCCGAGGCTGCGTGCGGCCGGGAGCACGCTAGCAAAGCTTGGGCTCCCGAGCCAAACCTCGCGGGCCGCGCCAGAGCTGGGCTTCCCGGGCGGGCTGACTCCTCCCGCTGGCCTGGGTAAGTTTCGTCCTGAGGAGAGAGGAGAAAATAATCATGGGGGGCACTTCGTAGAGAGGACTTGGAGGGCTGGCCCCCTTACGCTTCAGCACCAGTTACTTCTACTCCTATAGCGCTTTCTGGATTACAAAGCTCTTGCCTTTCAATAGCCCCATGGTGTAGGCGGTAGATTTACGTTGCCCCCATTTTACAGACGAGGAACTGAGGCTCCGAGAGCTGATTGTGATCTGCGGGGAGCCACAGCTTATCCTGGTTCTAAGTCCGGCACTTTTTATTTACATCCAGCCCTGCCCCCTTCCCGGGAATGTTTCTGGGAATCTAGCGTTAGCTCTGGAAGTGGCCTTAAAGATTACTTTGTATCTTCAGGGCCAAGCACTTAATAGGTGCATTTAACCCCTCCGTTTTGCAGTGCTGCCAAGGATGCTTAGGTCGCTCTTTGACTGTCAGATCCGGGTTTGGGAATTGCCTCTGTCCGTGACCCCTTCCCACTAAGGGCATTTTCTAAACAGGCGAGTCCCGAGAGTGCTTCTGGTTTGTGTCTATGCCGGAGGTATGCCTGGCTTCCCATAGGAGAGGGTGACAAGGGGGGAGGGAGAGCAGGCATCTCTCGCAGGTCTGTGCATCCCTTCTCTACAGCCTTAGCACCCTCGGAGCTGCTTTAAATGTAACCAGTTATCGGTCCCTCTTGTGCTGGGAGGGTCTCTCCATCCTCCTGTTTCTGTCCCGATGTAAGGGCTGTGGGTTAGCATTTAAAGGAACAGGTTGTTGCAGATCCAGTTGAAGGACTTTTGACCATACCTCTCCTCTCAGCCCTTTGTTCTGTGACCCGTTTAACTACCAGAGGGAGTGGCAGGAGGGGGAGGCTGCTTTGCTACCTGTCCTGTAAGTAGTGGTGGCCCTAGTAAAGGAAGAGTGGGAAACAGAAAGCTAGAAAACCGGTAGCTGTTGTCAGTTGCATTTTGGAGACTGAAAATCATAGAAGTGGGACCCTGGGGGTACCCAAAACTACCCTTCTGGATAGATTCATCCTCTCTTTGCCCCTTCTCAAACTTCTTAGAAGTTCTCAACTTAATTCCAGGGCCTTCCCTTTGTTAATTATTTCCTTTTTATCCTGTATATAGCTTGTTTTGTATATTTTTGTTTGTATGTGTCTGCCCCCGTAGATTGTAAACTTCATGAGGGCGGGGTCTGTCTTTTGCCTCTTTTTGTATCTCTAGCACAGTGCCTGGGACATAGTAGGTGCTTTAAAAAATGTTTATTGAATTGAAATGATGCTGAATTTTTCAGAATGGAGAATAATAGAGACACCCTCAGTTTCCCTAATTGTAAAATGAGGGAGTTATATCCAGTGGTCTAGAACTTAACTATCTCTGAATCCTATAAACAGAAATCGAGGAGGTTATATCGCATTTTCTCTCCAATTTCCTTTCTTTTAAGGTATCCCCTCCTCCAGCATTTTAAACTCAACCTAACCAACGTAGTGTTACTAGGGCTTTCTCCCTATTCTGTCTCTGTCTCCTTTTCAGGTTTTTCTGGGTTTGTTTGGGTTTTTTTGAGCAGATGCTGAACTATTTTTCTAATGCTTTCCTGGGCTTCAGAACAGAAAACCTGTTCAAGTATGGCTTGATTCTATTCCTGCTTTGTCAGTGATGGTTTAGGGTTTCATTAGGTTGACTTTTTCCATGGTAAAGCTTCTGCTTTGGTGGGGGAAGGGGAGTCAAAGAGCTTCTTTATGCAGTAGAAAGCCCTGCTTTTGGACTCAAAGCACATGCTTTCAGGGCCCATCTCTGACACTGGCGACTCATGTTACCTTGGACCAATCACTTCATCTCTCTAGGTCACAGTTTCCTAGATGATACCTACAGCTCCTTCTAGCTCTAAATTTATGAAAATCCCTATTTATCAATACATGCTCTCTTTTAGTCTATACCTGTGATTCATAGGATCTTAGACTTTACAGAGAAAAACACCTACGCCCTAAAAGACCTTGCTCAAGGCCACAGAGTTACTAAATAGCAGAGCCAGGTTTTAAAACCAGGTCCTCTGACTGCAAATCAGTGTTTTCATTTGTTTTGTTTTGTTTTTCCCCTTTCTTTCACAACACCTCTTCCTTATTTCATTTACTTTGACCAAACTAGAGTAGCTTCCTCCTCTGTCCAAAGAGAAGATAGTACTAAATGATCTTGAAAGCTTTCCTGGTCTTGAATTCCAAGGGTTTCATTTAAGTGAGTTCCCTTTGGTTTAACTGTCCTGCCCTGTTAAGCTCTTAATACTTCAAGGCAAAAATAAGCAACTCAGATCCACCAAGGACACTGTACCCTTTTTTCCATAGAGAAACAAGTCAGAGATCAGAGCACAAGTCCAGTATCCTGTTCATTGGAAGGACCCTCTGAATGTACAAAATAGAGTGCCACAGGGATTCTCCAAAATGAAACCTTTTGTCCCTTGACCACTATCTTGTGCATTGGTCAGTGAGAGCTCCCTATTGTAACATAGAGAAACTGATAACATCATAGCATCAATTATATACCAAGATATGATATCTTGGGTATGTATATGTAATATCATATCATTATATTATATTTTGTCATATTGTATTATATCACATGTTATATCATGTCATATTGTATTTTAGCATATTATATTACATTATATTATATATTACTAGATACTATCTCCCTGGGGAAGGAGAGACATAAAATCCTAGACATAATCTTTGAGAATGTATAAATTTCCATAGTATCCTGAGGAATGTTATTTTTGATGTTCAGATGAGATGAAAGTATTCCTGTTGGTTTACTGGGAAAGATTTTCACCCCTTTGCCTCTCTGACTAGTACTAGCCTGTTACAGACAGTATTTCTGTCTTCCAGGGCCTAGCCTAGTGAAGCTTCAGAGACTTATCTCTAGCTGTACCTCAGGTTAAGGAAGTCTTCCAGCAGGATTTCCATGGCATCCCAAGTTCACTTATTATGACAGGGAGGGGGAGAGAAGGATGAGAGCTGTATTGATGGAGAAGTCACAGCACCGGCCAAGTCACAGCTGCCCCAAGTGCTCAGCTACCTGTCCTGCTAGATTATGTTCAGGAATGCATTAAATGCCTATACCCCAAAACCTGTGGTTAGTTTCACTCTGTTGTTGTTGATCTTCCACACTTAAGAGGAGCTAGACACAAGGAAATTAACCAGAAACAGGAACTTAAATAAAAATCAAGCTGACAGGAAAAGGGAATGTCCATTCTCTCCATTAGATTGTAAGCTCCTTGAGGGCAGGGACTGTCTCTTGCCTTTTTATGTATCCCCAGCACTTTCTTGGCCAGCCAGGACCTGGCACATATTGGTGCTTAATGCATGTTATTTCACTGAACCCAGTTTCCTACTTCTCCTACATTCACATTCCTGAATCAGATGATGATAAAAACGACAACAACAATAGTATTTACATAGAGCTTTAGAGTTTGCCAAGGTTTTTTTGTTTTTATCAGGGTTTGGGGGTAATGTCTCTCTTGTGGGAAGCTAGGTGACACAGTGGACAAAACACCGAATTTGGTGTAGAAAGACTCATCTTACTGAGTCCAAGTCTAGTATCAGATCCTAGCTCTGCGACTGGGCAAGTCACTTAACTTGTTTGCCTCAGTTCCTGCATCTGTCAAAAATGAGCTGGAGAAGGAAATGGTAAATCACTCCAATATCTTTGCCAGGAAAATCCCAAATTGAGGCACACCGAGTTGGACACCACTGAAATGACTCAAGCAAAAATCTGTCTTAATCCTCACAATAATCCTGAAATGTAGGTGCTCTTCTCTCCATTTTATAGATAAGGAAGCTCAATTTGATCAAGTTTAAGTGACTTGCCCAAGATCATACACCCAATAAGAGTTTATTGTGGGATTCAAACTCACGTCTTCTTGACTCTGAATCTAACACACTATATACTATGCCACCTAGATGCTTCCATGTTGGGATTGAATTCCCTGCCTGTTCTTAGATGAAAATTCTGGAATTGGAAGGAATATTAGAAATCATGCAGTCCAACCCTCTCTTTTCCCAGAAGAGGCAAGGAAAGTGACTTGCCAAGGGTCATACAAGTGGTCAATGTCAGAGGCAGGATTTGAACCTGGGGCCCTCTGACTCAAGTTCACTTTCCTTATTTCTTTCAAGGTTTAAGGTGGGTGCTATGACCTCTGCTTTCCTAGTCCTCTCAATTGGAGGTCTTCTCATTCTTCCCAGATTTTCCTAGTGGAAATGGGCTGGATCTCTTCCTGCTGTACCTTGTAGCATACTTTACTATTTATAACAAGCATTACTATTTGTAATAATTGTACACGTGGTATTTTTCTCTACTCACACTCCAGGTCCTTTGCTCTTTCATCTATGTCACAATGACTCCATAATTTAATTTTTAAAAAATCAAAAACTTAAGTCTGTGCCACAAGATTTAAGTAAATGCACTAAGTTTGAAATAGAATAAAAATAAGACAGAGTATGGAAAGGCCCTAGTAGTGTATTCTAGTTCAGGGTTAACACAGACACACTTTTTTTTTCTGAGTTTGTTGTTTTGGGCAAGTCACTTAACCTCTGTTTGCCTCATTTTCCTCATCTGTAAAGTAGTAATGCCTACCGCCCAGGGCTGTTGTGAAAATCAAATAAGATAATATTTGCAAAGTTCTTAACATAATGCCCAACATAGGGTGTGCTATATAAATAATGATGATGATGGTGATGGTGATGATGATTTTGTTTGTACCATCACTGTTCTCTCCCATCTCTGACTCACCTTAGATAAGTTAAATCCCTTCTCTAAGACTCATTTTCCTCATCTGTAAAATAAGGGGATTGGACCAAATCAAACCAAAATTCTTAACCACGCCAGAACGGTGTAGATTTGCCAATTTAGATAAAGTGTGTTAAAGGAAATGAAAAAGAAATAAAGTTGGAAAAATAGATTGGAGCCAGATTGCAGGGAGGACCTAGGAGTTCACTTTTTAGGCATTAGTCCTTAAAGGACCAGGTATGGTTTTTGAGTAGGGGAGTATATTAGTCAGGTTTGGAGATTGGAGGACATAGCTGTTTTTCTGTTTTTAAAATCCCGTGTGTGTCTGTGTAAACGTGCTCACTAATCACAAGCTTGTGTGCACTCCTGCCTTGTGGTGATGCTGAGGCCCTCTTTTCATCTTTGAAGTATATGTGGTCATGGCTGATTTGGAAGGCTGTGTTTATTAGGTCAGATAAGAATAAATACAGTTGTTAGGATTCCCTTGGAGTCAAAGATTATAGTCATGGATTTTCAGTCAACTCTAGCTGTTACTGTTTGTGATTCCTTCTACCTTCCTTGAGTGAAGGGGCTGATATGATCAGCCTGCTTTAGGAGTCAAGGTGGCAAGAACACAGTACTGTTGTTGTGTAGTCATGACCAAGTCTTCATGACCCCATATGGAGTTTTCTTGCAAAGATACTGGAGTGGTTTGTCATTTCCTTCTCTAGCTCATTTTACAGGTGAGAAAACTGAGGCAAACATGGTTAAGTGACTTGCCCAGGGTGACATAGCTAGTAAGTGTCTGAGGCTGATTTGAACTTAGGAAGATGAGTTTTTCTGACTCCAAGCCCAGTGCTTTATGTACCACCTAGCTGCCCATGGTACTAGGAAGATTATATTGGTAAGTGATTAAGGTTGTAGTACTAGAGAGGTCATCTAGCCCAGGGATTCTTTAACCTTTTGTCTTAACTTCTCTTTAGGGTAGTCTAGTGAAGCCTATTAATCCCTTCTCAGAATTATGTTTTTAAATTCCATAAGCAAAATATATAGGACACCTCTTGTGTGCAATGCACAGTGTTATGTATCAAGGGAGATACAAAGATTAATAAACTGTTGTCTCAGCCTTGATGGAGCATATATTCAAGGAGTTCTGACTTCCCAGGGCATTTAAATACCTCAGTTTTCTTCTTCATTTGTGAAGTTACCATTCTGATGATCATTCCTGCCTTTTTAGAAAAAATCATTTTTGAGCTATTTCTTCTGAATGCTATGTACAGTTTAAATTTGTACTAATAGTTCACATTCCAGCCAGATTAGACTATGAGCTACTCCTGTTACTTGAAACACTGTCTCCTCCCTCCATATTGGCACAACCGATCTCCTATCCCTAAGAGACAATGTGTTTCAGTGGAAAGTGCTGGATTCAAAAACAGGACTTGGGTCAATTCCTGGCTCACTCCCAAGGAATTTACATACCACTGTGGTCTTGGAGTTGGCTGGGACACTGATGTGTGGTGATTTGACTTAGAGTCACAGACTTGAACTCAGGTCTCCCTGCCTCCAAGGCTGATCTTGTACCCAAGACACTATGCTAACCTTTCCAATTTATAAATGAGAGAGAGGAAGTAAATTATACAAGTTCACAAATTAAGAGTAAGGAACTAGAACCCAAGTGTTTTGATTTCATGTGGAATCATACTATCCATGGTCAACTTCCTTGGAACATAACCAGTTGTCTTTGCCTGGGTGGGCAGTGACAGTACAGCACTGCCATTCTCATTGCTTATTTTTATCTTCTAAACTGCTGGGTGCATGTTTTCTGAAATTCTCTGGTTAGTAAATATAGTTTCACATTGATTTCTGCAGAAGTTGCTTCTGCATGTGGCTGACATTCTTCCGGGGCTTGAATCCCTTTAAAGGTTGTGAATAGCTTCTTCCCTCAGTGTCCAGGTTTGGCCTCCAGGGCCTACGTTCCAAATGATTGCTTTAAAAAAATATTACTGTGTACATAAGAGTAATTTTCCATTGTTGGTGCTGTTGGTGGTGGTGGTAGTAGTATTTTCTAAGATTAAGTGAACTTATTTGCATGGTGGTCTCACAAAAAGGGATAGATTTGAATGAGAGGTGATTCCTATTGGAAATCACAAAGATTCCTTTGGAAATAGGGGAATTGAGGGCAGTTTTCAAGGTTCTGTATTGTGGTGGAAACTCCTCATGGAAGACAATGGGCTAACTCCATTGTGGCATTATGGTAGGGTGAAAGAATGCACTGTAGACTTAGAACCAGAGGAGCTGGGGTCCAGGCCTGGCTCTAGCTCTTGCCTTGTGTGTGACCTTGGATCAGGGTGTGATATAAAGAGCCCTGAATTTAGACTGAGAGGGCCTTACTTTGATTCTTGGCTCTGATACTTGTTGTTGTTTGTTCTTCATTCCTCAAAGAAGACCATGACATCAGGGAGGTAATGCTATGACATTCGAGTGAATTGGATTTAAGTGGGGCAGGGCCGTGCAAAGTCACTAGCCTCACTTTTTCCTCTGGAAGGCATCTGGGTTCAGTGGCAAGACGTAAATCAAGATGACTGGAGAGGCCCTCCCCCCATACTTATCTATATGACAAGTCATTCAACTTTCCTGTGCCTCAGTTTCCTCCATAATAAATTGAGGCAGTTGAACTAGATGCTGTTGGAGGTGCCTTCAAACTCTGTTGAGATCTGTGATCCTGAGGGACCAAAGTGGTCTTCCTAAAGCATAGGTGTGAACATATCACCCCCTCCCTACCTCAATAAACTCCAGTGACACCCTAATTAAATACAAAATCCTCCGTTTGGCTTTTAAAAGCCCTTCACAACCTGGCCCCTTCCTACCTTTCCAGTCTTTTTACACTTCACCCCTCTTCATGTATTTGACAGTCCAGCAACACTGGCCTTCTTGCACATGGCACTCCCATCTGGAGAATCCATGCCTTTTCACAGTCTGGCCCCCTTCCCTGGAATGTTCTTCCTCCTCATTTCTACCCCCTGGCTTCCTTCAAGACTCTGCTCAAATCCCACCTTCTGCAAGTAGCCTTTTCTAGTCCCCTTCCCACTGCTAGTGCCTTCCCTCCAAGATGACCATCCACTTACATGGCATATATCTTGTCTGGATAGAGTTGTTTGTTTCTATTAGAATGTGAGATCCTTGAGGTTGAGAATGGTTTTACCTTTCTCTGTATCCCCAGCATGTAGCACTGTGGCAGGACCACAGTAAATGCTTAATAAAGCCTTGTTGGCTCATTGGCTTAATCTGAGATCCTCTGATCTCAAATTCAGCTTTTTTTCTATTTTATAAATGAATTACTTTGATTATCATGGATATAATATGAGTATGTGGATTTCTTTTTAAGAAGTGGGAAAAGCTCCCAGTGGAATAAGAGATTTGGGGGACTGTGGTTTTGTCCTACTTAGACACTTTTCTGTCTGTTTCAGATAGCATGGAGCCAGACCCATCTCCACCGAGTCCGTCTCACCTCCAGCCACAACATGGGCGGTCCCAGCTCAATGCAGCTGCTTGTTCCGAGCCAAGAGAGGAGGCTAAGGATCAGAGGCGTGGACCTCCATTGGGAGATGGCCCATCGCCCTCATCTCCAGCTGCTCCAGCAGCTCCCGCTCCTAGGCGTCCCACTAGCCAGGAGAGAGTAGAGAAAAATGGTAAGAATGATAGAAAACTACTATTCAGCTGATTTTTTTGTCTTAAGCTTGTTCCCTTACTCTGAAATTTTCTCTTCTAACTTTCCCTTATGCAAGTATACTTATCTTTTATGAGCTCTTCTTTCTGCACTATAGGATGATAGCTGACTAATTTGGTAAATTAGCCCATGCCGGTGTTCTTGGGTACAGAAATGTAAAGAGGATTCTTCATTATCATGGGCTTTACATCTGGGAAAATTTTTAGAAAACATTGTATACAATAACCTGATCTTGCATATGGGGAAAACTGAGACTCAGACAGGGATAGTGAATTCTCTTAGGTCACACAGGTGGCAAATAGCAGGGTCAGTATTTGGACCCTGGTCTCCTGCCGCCATATTCGGTGAGTCTTCTTTCAAAGCCGCCAAGATCATTTTTGGTGATTTTTAGGGTATAGACCTATCAGATCATGCTGCCCTAAACCTAGGGCTTCCTCTCAAATAATTGGGAGCCATACAGGGTGTCCCAAAAGTCTTAGTGCAGTTTTACTAACTTGTCATCCTCCTTGTGCTCTCCTCACTTTTCTGGCCTGCCATCCAGTCTTGTCGTTTCTACATTCAGTCCATATCTCCTGTGTCTCCTCTTCTTTCTACTCACACAGCCACCAGCCAAACTGGTGTAGATAGACCCTCATCAACTCACCTTTTGGTTGGTTTTCCTGCCTAAAATCTCTTCTCCACTCAAGTCTGTCTTCCACTCAGCTACTTAACTATAAGCAATTAAAGCTTAAAATTGCACTGAGACTTTGGGACACCTGAATATTAGTGGACTTTCAGAAGGGAGCATTGTATGAGCTTCAGGGCTCTGAGGCGTGGTGTGATCTGAAAAAATGGAAAGCATTCAGAATTTGGAATCTGAGAACCCAGGTCTTTATCCCACCTGACCCTGCCAGCTGGGCCACCTTAGGCAAAACACTTCCCCTTTTACCTAAAGGGGGATTAAATAGAGATGTAAGTAATAACCAACAGTTCTGTGAAACATTGAGGCTTCAAATGCCTCAGACATTATTTTACCTGAGCCTCATAGTTTTGGGAAGTAAGGGACCACAGATCTCCTTGTTCTAGTTTATCGGGAAACTGAAGCTTAGAAGTTAAGGGGCCTACCCTTGGTCACATAGTTAAATCCTGAAGGTCTGAATCCTATGATTTCTCTGTGTTATTTCGAGTCTAGAATGAGGTAATGTGAAAACATCTCTCACCTACAGCTCCTTTCTACTCACCAGCTTAAATTCCTCATTCTTTATCTATTGCCCAGATTCTTCCAGCAGTCTCTGAACTGGTCTCTCTGCCTCAAATCCTTTCACCGCTCCAGGCTATCCTATACACAATTGCCAAAGTGATTTTCCTGAAATGCAGAATTGACCATGGGACTCCCTTCTTTACTGACTCTAGTGGCTTCCTATTTGCCTCTGGAATAAAATATAAAATCCTTTGTTTAGCTTTTAAAGCTTTACACTATCTGACACCAACCTAAACTGCTTATCTTGTTAGACATAACTCCCCTTCTCTGCATGCCAGTTAGACTGGTCTTTTTTCTGTTCTTCACTCAACATCATATATTTTTTTTAAGTCACTTCAAACTCTTCCTGACCCCATTTGGGGTTTTCTTGGCAAAGTTACTGGAGTGGTTTGCCATTTCCTTCTCCAACTCATTTTACAGATGAGGAAACTGAGGCAAACATGGTTAAGTGACTTGCCTGGGGTCACACAGCTAGTGTGGCTAGATTTGAACTCAGGAACATGACTTCATCTCCTATCCATATCCTAACTTGCCTTCCTTGCCTAGAAGCCATCTCCAGTAATCCTGATCTATATCTTTGCCACTGGACCCAGATGGCTTCAGAGGATAAAGTGAGGCAGGTAACTTTGCACAGCCCTCTCTCACTGAAATCCAATTCACTTTCATGTTATGGCATCACTTTCCTGACATCATGGTCCTCTTCGAGAATGAATGACAAACAACAACATGCCTGGAATGCCTTCTCTCATTCTCTCTACCTCATAGGGTCCTTTTTGATGCTGTCTAGTCCTTGTCTTCTTCATGAAGCCTTTCCTGACCCTCCCCACCATCACCACCAGTTGCTAATGCCCTCCCTTCTGAGCTACCTCATGCTGAACTACTGAGTTTATGTTGGTATTTCTTCATTTTATGTATATACTGGTCTCCCTCATTAAATTAGAATGTAAGCTTCTTACTGGGAAGGATTGTTTTAATCTTTGTACTTGTATCCCTAGGACCTGGAACATAATAGGCACTCCATACATAATTATTGACTAATGTCAATAATTGTAAACATCATGCAAAAGTAGGGTCATATTAATTTCTCCTTGTTTGGGCTGACTAACTGTGAGAAGAAATGCTAAGGTTGTAGCATCAGAGTCTCACCAGAGATGGTCTCTTTGCCTTGGGGATGAATTCAGATTTTAATTTCCATGGCAGGGGATTGTCAAATTGAATTTTGACCACTATTCTCTCTCTTGTATCTTGTTTTTCTATCATCTGGTTTTCATGAGTCGTTGTCTCAGGATTGTGATGTGGAAAAGAACCTTTCTCCTTTTGGTAGAAGGAAGCCTTATCCTTTGATGCTAAGCCTCTGTATGTGGTGACCTCTTATTGAGTGAGAGCAAAATGGGCCAGTTGGGTTCAGTTGTGCCCCTTTTCAAAGTTCTTGCCCTCACACAGAGACCGAAAATACCACTTCATCTTATAGCCAGTCATCATTGTTGCAGTTACATAAGCAATTTCTCCTTTTCCTGATATTTGGCTCTGTACTATGATCAAGACCAGAGGATCGTGGGATTTAGAGGAATATCTTACTCATGACTTTCTCCTTCCTTAGAGAAGGCCTCAGGCAGAGTCCTTAATAAGGATTTCTACCCTGAACAAGAGGGTATACTGGATTCTTTCCAAGGCCCATTATTTGGCCAGTAATTCTCAATGAATTTTTTATTTCAGTTTCAGGGAAGGGATAGAGTTCTTCAAGGATAGGAAGGCATTACTGATGGATTAAAAATGAGCCTTAGCCCAACTGGATGAGAGTGATCATTTGGTGGAGAGTCAAAGAAATTAGCATAAGATAGAGACCTTGGGGCTCATCCAGACCAGTCCTTTCATTCTATAAATTCTATAAATGACAAAACCAAAGTCAGAGAGGTTAAGTGACTTGTTTACACACATAATTAAATATCAAGGGTGGAACTTGAACTCAGGTCTTGTCATTTTAAATTCAGTGTTCTTTTCCCTTCCCCACCCTTCTCTGTCAGATGACCAAGGTAGACTAATGGTGGATGATAACCAATAATAAAATACAGCTGACTAGGGGCGACTAGGTGGCACAGTGAATAGAGCACCAGCCCTGGAGTCAGGAGGACCTGAGTTCAAATCCATCCTTAGACACTTAACACAAAAACTAGCCATGTGACCTTGGGCAAGTCACTTAACCCCTGTTGCCCTCCAAAGAAAAAATACAGCTGACTTGAAATTCATGGTGGTGGGTATAATAATATTAATTCATGTTTAATTCATGGTTAATAAACCATTTGGTTATGGTTAGGCATTGTGGCTAGAGAGTGCTTTGCATATATCAACTACCGGTTTGCCAGATCACACTTGATCCCCTTGATGGTACTGCCACAACTGCCAAAGGGTATCTAATAATATTACTTTATTGTGTGTAATATACCAGTAATTAATGCTTTAAACTTGATTTTTAAAACACTTGTACACATTAGAAGGAAAGAAGGAAGGAGGGAGAGAGAAGGAGTAGAGGAAGGGACAGAGAGAGATGGAAAAGGGGAGAGAGATATGGAGAGAGACAGAGAAATGGTGGGTGGGGAATGAGAGGGACAGAGGACAAAGAATGTTGGCCTTGAAGATAGAAGATACTTAGAATCTCAGCTTCAGTACCAGCTAGCTGTAACTAACTTTCTGACCGTCACTTTCCTCCTCTCTTAAATAATTTAATAATACTTGAATACTTGCAAGACAGTTGTGGGGAGAGCACTTTCTAAACTTTAAAGTGAGGGCTGTTATTTATAATGCCTGCCTTCCATGTAACTCACTTTAGATGGAATACAAACTCCCTCAGAGTAGGAATTGTTTCTTTTCACTTTTTCCCCTCCCTCTTTCCTTCCCCCCTTTCTTCCTTTCTTTCCCTTCCTTCCTTCCTTTTTTTTCCCTCTGCTTTCCTCTCTCTCTCCTCCTCTCCCTGTCCCCCCACCCCCACACACACATAATGGGCACTTAATAATGTTTGTTAATTGACTGTTAAATTGAAATCAAGTAGGTCTCTTCTCCTCTCTGGGCCTTAGTTTCCTGCTTAACTCTAAGGAGCCTTTGTATGTCAGGCAAAGGATATGGAATTGTATTTGATAATGATAATAATTGCTAACATTTTTGCAATAACTTAAGCTTTGCACAACACTTTATAGATAAATAGATATAGATATAGATTGGTATTCTCCCATTTGAGACAACAATCCTGTGAAAAAGATGCTGTTCTTATCCCCATTGTATGAATGAGTAAACTGAGGCTGACAGAGGCTAAGTGACTTGCCCAGGGTCACACAACTAATAAGTGTCTGAGGCAGGGTTTGAACTCAGATCTTTCTGACCCCAAGTCCAACACCCAAATAGGGAGCCTTAAGAAAGGGTTTGAACAGAGAAGTAACATGACTGCTCTTTTGTATTATAGACTCTTCTGGCAGCAGTGCCAAGGATGGGTTGCAGGGGGAGAGTGGAGGCAGGAAGGCCTGTTAGGAGGCTCTCCCAGCCTCTAGAGAGGTGGAATAATGAGCACCTGTACCAGGGTGGTGACAGCAGGAGGAGAGAAAGGAAGAATGTTGTGGAGGTGGAAACAAGGACTGGCTAAGTGATCAGATGGGGTTGGGGGAGTGTTGAGGTATTTCCAAAGTTATGGACATCAGAGACTGGGTGAATCATGGAGTCACTGATAGAAAGAGGGGAGTTAGAAGCAGGTTCAGGGGAAAAGACAAGGATGATTTGGGATAATTTTTCAGTGCCAGTAGGAAATCCTGGGGCATATTGCTTGATGGTCCTTGGACAGAGACATCTGGAGCTCAGGAGGACATTCAGGGAAGAACTTTAAGAGGAAAGCGCATCTGACCTGGTTCTTAGAATGGGCAGCAGAGGAAGGATGGGAATAGCAATGGAAATGGAGGAAATAGGGCAAGCAGAAGCTTAGAAGAAAGTCACAGTACCCCCAGACCCTCCCCAGTAGTCAAAGAAGGACATAGATGCAAGAGATTTTAGGATCAAAATTTTTCTCTATTCCATCTCCTTCTGACAACAAAACTTCTCCTAACCAAAGCCCAACACTCTTGTATATAGAGGAACCCAATGATTGGAAACCACTGCCAAGGAAATGTGTCATTTCTGTTTTGAGTGTAAAGTAATGACACTGGTTTCCTCTGTGGTTTGTGAAAGGAAATCTGTTGCATTGTCCTGTAGTCAGTCTTATATATTCAAATCCTTGAACTTTCCCTCACTTCTCTATGTCTTCCTATCATTTTGTAAGGAAGAACACAGCTCAAACAGACAGGTTGGGAAATAGGCCTCTATTTTTCGCAGCAAACTCAGCCTTTCCAACTATATGCTGCAGATTTCTTAGCACCATATGGAATTTTTACAAAAATTAATTGCATATTAACGGCACAGAAATATTGCAAATAAATATGAAAAGGCAGAAATAATAAACACAGCCTTCCAAACCACAATGCAATAAAAAGAGTCATCTGTTTAGGGAGCACAAATAAAAGACATTAACCCCTCAAAAAAGTAAAAATAAAGAAAAATATGAGCTAGTTAGATCAAAACTCTAAAGTGATGCTTTAATTAGAGGGAAAATGCACCTTTCATCCCATCTATGAATTTCCTAAATCAGGAATGTGACTGGATATCTCTTCTGCCTTCCCATTTTATTTGCAGTGTCCTTTCCAGGGGATCCAGTCCTTTTGCATTTCATTCATCAGTGTGTATCACAGTGACTTCGAGCAAGCTGAAAGCCATTATCTCACCTGTCACCAAGGCCATTTTGCTGAGAACTCTGGCCTCCAAAAGCCTTGTTAACTCCTGTTGTAATACTACATTTCTGACACGTCCAGTAACATATGACCTCCAGCCTAGCATTTCCATTGCATCTTTTGGTAGTGTGAGGCCCTTCATTCTCTCCTGGTTTAGAACCTTCAGTCTCTGTATGACTCATACACCCCCTTCCACCCACCAGGAATTTTGACTTTGTTGGAAGAAACCAGATAAACATTCTTCTTCTCTTAATTCCTAAGTAAACAGTCTTTTCTAAGTTGCTTAATAACCTTTGGCTTATGAGATAAGAACTCAGGTCTTCCTGACTTCGGGCCCAATGCTATATGCGCTGAGCCACTTAGAGCTGCCTTCATATTTATAGATAGATAGGTATAGATAGTTGTAGATAGATATATTTTTCATATGTGTGTATATGTATAGATGTAGACACACACAAGAAATGTATTATGAGAAATCTAAACATATAATATAGATAAATAGATAGATACACACATGCAATAAAAGCTTCCATCCAAATAGATGAATGTATTTTAAAACTACATACTCATCTGTTTCCTCACCATTCCTAAGGGGCAAGCAGGAATGCCTGTGCTAGACTTCATTTCACTAATTGACCAAACAGAGGTAAAGATGTCTGTGACCTTGTACAGCAAACCAGTATTGGATGCCGGGTTTGCATTTGGCCAAAGTGCCACACACAGGTGAGTTCATCATTCCATGTCTCCAACAAGTTGGGTAATGTTGAAAACAGTAATGAAAGTGCTTTGTAAACCTCTAAAGGGCTACCCGAGTCAGTAACTCAACGTATTTAATTTAATATAACCATTAAGGTTTATGAAGCAGTTTTATTATCCCCATTATTAACTTGTATTTATTCAGCACCCACTTGTGCTTTGGCATAGAGGAAGATGTAAAAGACCGAAATTTTCCTCTTTAATTTCCCCAGTGCCTTCTTTACAATCACCCTGTCTGGTAGGTAGTGAAAGCATTACTATTTATGAGAAAAATAAGGAGCAGAGAATTAAATGAGTTTCCCACAGTCACACGGCTAGTAAGAGCTAGAAACCAGGTCCTTTGATTCCCAATCCCACTGGGGTAGTCTCTGACAATGAGGAGTTTGCAGTCCACAGCTCTAGCCGCTAAAATGGCGGTCTCTTTGTGTAGAAGCAGGGACATTGCGTGTAGTGGATCCCCTAAGTGCCTGTCGAGTTAACTTGTCAAATGAATGTATAGCTTCATTTTCAAGATTAAAGTAGAATTCTGATCTTAGCTCTTAAACAGATCACTTTACCTCCTTCCTGACTTCCTATTTTGCTCATCAGTACAAGAAGAAGGGTTTGTACAAGTGGCCTCTGAGGCCCTGTTTAGTTTGGCTCTGTGTTTCTTTCTCTGAGCCTCATACAGAACAATGTTACAATAACATGTGCTAAGTTTGGGGGTGGGGGATGTGGGGGGTGATTCGGGGAGAGGTAAAAAAGTACTTTCTTTAAAATATAGCAGATGGGACTGATACTTCATTGTCTGGGGACAGATTTCTCCAGATGGTGTAAAATAATTAAAAGCAATCATAGTTGTTCACTTTACCTGGTCAATCTTAACCTTTCCCAGAGCCCCCACAGCACAGCGCTCCATCCAAAAACAGGCCCACGCTTCAAAAAGATGAGCTGCTTCTGCTGTTATAATTATTATAATTACCATCACGCAGAGCTTCATAGAATACAAAGTTATTTGCTGTACCTTCTACAAGGTGGAGATTTTGACATTGACTATCTACATAATCAAGTCCATTTTGCTGAATTCAGTTTAAAAAATAAAAAATTTAAATATCCAAGAGAATTTAGCTAACTGCTGTGGTGTGTGTGTGTGTGTGTGTGTGTGTGTGTGTGTGTGTGTGTGTGTGTGTGAGAGAGAGAGAGAGAGAGAGAGAGAGAGAGAGAGAGAGAGAGAGAAAGAAAGATGGGAGAAAGAGAGAGAGGGAGAGAAAGAAAGGGAGAGAGAAAGATGGAAGACTGTCTTAACTGACTTGAATTTTTTTTGAACATTTTTTATTAGACAACATAGGCTTGGTGGTCAGGGACTCATGAGACTGCACAGATAAATGATAATTCCTTTCCCTTTAGCATGGGTCTTTGTGAGACTCACAAAAGCTCACTTGGAAGGGACGTCCAGGCAGATAGGCAGGAAGAATTTTCTATGACCTTCCTTTACATCAGGTACCATGCTAAGAATTAGGAATACAGTGAAAGGTAAAAAACAATCCCTTCCCTCAAGGAGGTCATATTCTAAAGGGGCAGTCATGTAAAGAAGTAGGTATTTATGTACAAGATATATACCGAATAGATGGAAGGTCATCTCAGAGGAGAAGGCACTAGCAGCCAAAGGGATGTGAAAGGCTTCCTGCCAAAGATGCTTGAATTCTTAAGGCTGTCTCATCTAGCCCATACCTGAACAAGAATCTTTCCTTCATCCTGCCCGAAAAGTGCTCATCCTCCTTTGCTTAAAGAGCTCCAGGGATGGGGAATCCCAGCTCCTAAGGCAGCCTGTTCTGCTTTGGGATAACCCTCATTTTGGGAAGCTTTTTCTTTGTTCATATTATACCCCCTTCTCTTTCTTCCCTGTTGAGCTAAGAAGAACAAATGTAATCCTTATTTGACATAATAGTCTTTCAAATAACTGAACACAAATACCCTGTCCTCACCTTTTCCCAAAGGCTTCACTTTCGTACACTATAACCAACATTGACTTTTTGACACAGATTGGCATTGAGTGGAACTCAAAGCCAGGAAAACTTGGGTTCAGGTCTCACCTCTGACCTATACTGGCTCTATGATCCTGGGCAAATCACTTAGTACTTTCAGGACAACTGTCTAACACCATACTTGAGGTAGTAACACCATCCTGTATTGATAGTTTCTGCGCCCAAGAATTTCCTGTGCCAACAAAATCACAATTTCAGACATTATTGCTGTCTGTACATTTGTGTGTTTCCTGTGTTTGAGGTATTGTAGAGGAGAGAAGAGGCCATGTGTGGAGAACAAAAGTAAAGCTGCCCCTGTTTTCAAAGGGCTTACTTTCTGTAGGCTATGCAGCCCCAGTTCATTTAACCAGTCCTCCCATGGCATGATATCAACACCCTTCATTGACCTTGTTGCCTTTCCCTGGCTGTTCTCCAAACTGATGGCATCCACAGCCAGAGTTCCAAATGAGCTCTGTCCACCTTTTCCTAGTCCTGGCCACTGGGATAGAGTTTTAGAGCTGGAGAGGGGACCTTAGAGTTCATCTATCCAAACCCCTCATTTTATAGAAGAGGACATTGAGGCCCAGAAACTTGCACAAGATCCCAGAGCAAGGTAGTGACAAAGGAAGGAGGGCCCTGGTTCCCTGGTTCTCCTCAGCCTGGGGACAGCACTTCCCTTTCAGGTCAATATCATTACTGTTGTTTATTCATTCAGTCATGTGTGACTCTTCATAACCCCATGGACCATAGCACACTGATATTGTCCATAGGGTTTTCTTGGCAAAGATACTGGAGTGATTTGCCATTTCGTCCTCCAGTAGATTAAGGCAAACAGAGGTTTAGTGATTTTCCCAGGGTCACATAGCTGGTGTCTTTGAGTCTGGATTTGAACTCAGGTTTTCCTGACTTGGGGCCCAGTGCTCTGTCCACGGAGCCATCTAACTGCCTCAGTACCACTAAGTACCCTCTTTGGCAACCACAGGGCAAGCCAGATTATTGAATTACCTAGGCGTTCCGGGGGTGGGGAGCCTGTGGCCTCGAGGCCTCTAAGTCCTAAAATGCAGCTCTCTGACTGAATCCAAACTTCATAGAACAAATCCCCTTCATAAAAGGATTTGGTCTAACCATTAGACCACAGTCAACCACACCTTCAAAGTACTTTTTATAAGAACTTCAGAGTGAGAAGGGACTTGAGACACCATGAACTCCAGCCTTCTCATTTTAAAGAGGAGGAAACCCACTTCCGTATAGGATATGACTCAGCCAATATCACTTTGAGCTCTCTCTGTAGAGGCCACCTTATTAACCCAGGTCTCCTGATTGCTGATGTATTGTTCTTCCAAATGCACCACCTTGTTTCTCCCTGCAAGGCAGCACCCAGGTCTGCTTGGAAGTGTCTCTTTAAAGAACTCTGTTCTGAAAATCATCAGCAGGCTTTGAAGGACCACTGTATGTGTTTTCAAAAAGACAGCCACCTCCCAAGTGGCTTTTAAAATGCTCATTGTGAAGTAGGGAGCACAATAGGGAAAAAAAGTACAGATTGCTGCCAAAATGCTTGTTTTAAAAATTCCTCCTCCATTCTTTCTTGTGACTTGTAGAAAAATCATTATTAAATAGTTGCTGCAATTCCACAAGTCTCATCACACCTACACTGTAGATGACTTAACCTCGTCTCGTGGTGGGGAGGGAGGAGAGCTGCCATCAGCCTGATGCACTTAAACCTTACGTGGGCCCAGCAACAGGCAGATTGCCATCTGTAACAAAGCACTGAATGGGATGGAGCCCTCGGGGTTTGCTTCAAATCCCTGTATCTTAGAGCTGGAAAGACTCTGAAGACAGAAAATATAAAAGCTGGAACGTTTTCTGACATTGTTCGAATAGAGAATATCAGAGCTGGAAGGGACCTTAGTGATCTTGCCCATCCCCCTCATTCCACAAAGGAGGATCCTGACATTTAATAGGAGTTTTTCCATTCCCTTTCTCCTTCACTACTCTGTGACTTTGTCCAAGTCATTTCCCTTTCCTGGACCTCAGTTTCCTCCTAGTACCATTTCTTTAATGCTTTAAAAATGGCTGGGGTGGCTAGGTGGCACAATGGATAGAGCACCAGCCCTGGAGTCAGGAGGATCTGCATTCAAATCTGGACTCAGACACTTAACACTTACTAGCCGTGTTACCTTGGACAAGTCACTTAACCCCAATTGCCCTGCCTTCTCCCTCTTCTAAAAAGCAAAAAAAAAAAAATGCAAAAGGCTTTTTATATGTTCTCTCATTTGATCTTCTCTACAACCCTGTGAAGTAGTTGCTATTAATATCTTTTTTTTTAATAGATGAAGAAACTGAGTCACTAAGAGTTCAGATGATTTGCTTAGGGTCACATGGCTAATATTTGTCTGAAGCAGGATTTGATCTGAGGTCTTCCTCTTTCCAAGTCTAACACTTGCCCATCTAGCTACCTTTATAAAGTGAAGGGGTTGGATTAAATTGATTCTGAGGTCCCTTTTAGCTATAAAAACATTTTTTGGTTCTTTTTAAAAAGTTAATTTTTGGGAGGCAGAGCCAAGATGGCGGAGTAGAAACAGCTCGTCCAAGCCACTCTGCCCCCAGATTCCCCCCAAACTATGTAAAAGGGGACTGTGAACAACTTCTGGAGCCCCAGCATCCACAGAACGACACAGAGAAGCTAACCTCCTGCTGAGGACAGCCCAGCAGCCCTGCAGGAAGGACCAGTGCAGTGGTCTGGGAGCCGGCAGCGTGCAGAGCGCGGGGAGCCGAGCCGAGCTGAGCCGAGCCCAGGTCCGCTGAACCGAGGTTTTAGCCCCAGGGCGGCAGGGCCAGCAGCCGGCTGGAGAGACCCCAGAACACCAGGAGCTGTGGCGACTACAGAATTATCAACATAGACATGCCTAGGACAAAGTAAGAGGTTAGTGTCCTATGGACTTTGGGTCCGGTATTTAGGGAATGCGTCGGCTCCCTCCCCTGGGGGCTAGAAGCCACTGAGGAGACACATCATTTGGTAGTTTTCAGAGGAAGTTCCAGCTCCCAGCCTGCAATTAATTGTAGGGAGATCCAGCGATCAGTCTTGGGGGGTAATCACTCTTGCTTTAACCTCCCTGGATCTGGATTGTGATCTAGGGTGGAAGTCATGGGTGGGTTTACAGCTTGCCAGAAACTGAAGTTGCCCCCCACACATTCGGGACGAAAATTCCTCTATCTGGCCTTAAAGCCACAGTGTGGCAACAAGCCCAAAAGTCAAGTAATTAAGTGGCAACATGCCAAGGCAAAGGAAACAGAAAAATGCAACCCTAGACTCCTATTTTGGGGGCATAGAGCGGAAAAGGACTGTGAGGTCAGAAGTCCTGCTCCAAAAGCCCCAGGGGAAAACATGAGCGGGTTGCAGGCCATAGAGGACCTTAAGAAGGACTTTAAAAATCAAATAAGAGAAGTGGAGGAAAAATTGGAAAGAGAAATGAGAAGGATGCAGGAAAAGTATGAAATGAGGGTCAACAGCCTGACTGAGGAAAACAACACCTTAAAAAATAGACTAACTCAAATGGCAAAGGAGGCCCAAAAGGGCAATGAGGAGAAGAATGCCTTAAAAAGTCGAATTTGCCAGATGGAAAAAGAATCTCAAAAGTTCACTGAGGAGATTCATTCCTTCAGAGTTAGACTGGAGCAAATGGAAGCTAATGACTTTATGAGAAATCAAGATGCTGTTAAGCAGATCCAAACAAATGAAAGATTAGAAGGCAATGTGAAATATCTCATGGGAAAAACCACTGACCTGGAAAATAGATCCAGGAGAGACAATTTAAAAATTATTGGACTACCTGAAAGCCATGATCAAAGAAAGAACCTAGAAATCACCCTTCAAGAAATTCTCAAGGAAAACTGCCCTGATGTTTTAGATCCAGAGGGCAAAATAGAGGTTGAAAGAATCCACCGATCACCTCCTGAAAAAGATCCCAAAAGAAAACTCCCAGGAATATTATAGCCAGGTTCCAGAATCCCCAGATCAAGGAGAAAATACTACAAGCAGCCAGGAAGAAACAATTTCAATATTGTGGAAACACAATCAGAATAGCCCAGGACCTGGCAGCTTCTACACTGAGGGATCGAAGGGCATGGAATATGATATTCCAGAGGGCAAAAGAACTGGGAATGAACCCAAGGGTCACCTACCCAGCAAAACTGAGTATTTTGTTTCAGGGGAAAATATGGTCATTCAGTGGAATAGAGGACTTTCAAGCATTCTTGAGGAAAAAACCAGAATTGAATAGAAAATTTGACATCCAGACACAAGAAGGAAGAGATGCCTGAGAAGGTAATCAGGGAAAAGAAATCAAAAGGAACTTATCAAAGTTGAACTATTTACATTCCTATATGGAAAAGCAATAACTGTGACTGATGATATCTTTCTCACTATGAAAATAATGGAAGAAGGGTGTGTGGTCATATGAATACATATGTGAATATGTGTGTATATGGTTACAGTTATATATGGATAGAGGGCATAGGTTGAATTTGTTGGGAAGGGAGAATACTCAAGGGATGAAATTATGAGGTGAGAGAGGAAAGTGGCAAGAGGAGATGGGGAGAGACAGGGTAGGGTAAACTATCTCATGTAGAAGAAGCAAGGGGAAGTGGTTGCAAGGGAGGGGAAGAATAGGAAGGCAAAAAGGCAAAACCACATTCTCATTGAATTTGGTTCAGGGAGAGAATGACATACATACTAAATGGGATATCTCAACCTGCAGCAGAATAGGGGGAAGGGGGATGAGAGGAGGGATGATGGATGGGAGGGCATCCTTGGGGGTAGGGGAGGTTGGAAGTACCCACTATAGAAGAGGGACAGGATCATGTAGGAAATGGACCAGGTGGGGGGGGTGGGATGAGTGGGAGGGAATTATAAGCAGCCTTGTACAATATATCTACAATGATAATGTTTTGCATAGCCAGACATGTACAACATATACTGAATTACTTATCACCCAAGAGGGAATGGGTGACAAGGGAGGAAGGAAATGGATATGAAATTCGAGGTCTTAACATTAAATGTTTCAAATATATATAAAAAAGTTAATTTTTAACATTCATTTTTTAAAATGTTGAGTTCCAAATTCTCTCCTCGCAGCTCCTCCACCCCATATTATGAAGGCAAGCACTGTGATACCCATTATATATGTGAAGTCATGCAAAACAGTTTTCCATATTTGCCATGTTAGCTGTAAGATTTTTTAGCTCTGCTTCCATGCAGACCTCTGTTCTCATGCCTTAATGCCCTGGGTCAAGTTCTATACCTGGAATGCTTCTACACCCACTGTGTTCTGAGGCCCCTTCTAGCCCACCCATTCCAGTCCTTAGCATAGTACCTGGCATGTGGTGTGGACTGACTGACATTCTTTGCCCTAAGGACCCTTCCAACCTACAAAGCCTGGATCTGGTCATGGAATTAATACCAATTAAAGCAGATTGCAGCTAGGTCCAGATTATTTGAAATGAAACCCCTGAAGTGGTTGTATTATTTGAATTTTCATTGCATATTTCCATTACACTGAGACCATTTACCATAGCTTACATAGCTATAACTTCAAATAGTGTGAATTCTAATAGCCACAACCCTTTTAAGGGTTTCATTGTTTGGACCAATCAGGACTTCAGCTATTAAGGAAGTCAAGAAACTTCTAGAATGAGAGTAGGAGGGCTCCTCTTGGGAGGCTGAAACTGGTTCCTCAGAAAATCAAATGCAAAATAATGCAATCAGATGACATTAAAAGCTATTAGAATGCTATTTCTTTTTTGTTATACAATGAATATAATCAAGGTTTTCTTTTCTTTCTTTCTTTCTTTTCTTATTTAAAGTACATTAGTGTGGCAGGTCAGGCTGCTCCACAGTAAATGTTGTGAATCAATTCTTAGTAATTCCTCCCTCTTTCTCAGGAGCAAATCTAGTCCCTGATGACTTTGGCACTTAGCTTTGTTCTATTTTCTGTCCCATCCCACTTCCTTCCTCCATTTCCCTCTCCTGCTATGAGTTTTATGAAGAGAAAGGAATTTCTTTTTATGTCCTTTTGAGTATATGACCCCTAGTCCTTTCTAGCACTAACATTCTATGTCTCAAATATGTTTGAAAAAATGTATATACTTTCTCTGGACATGTCTTTCCTCTGCTCAAAAATCCTCTAATGCCTAACATTAAGGGCCTTCTGCAACCCAATGTTCCCTCACCTTTCTGGCTTCCTTGCCCATTTCTCCTCTCCGTGCCCACCTTACTTCTGGATAGCCAACTTGGCCTGGTCTCTGTTTCCCTGATCACAGCACTCTTGTACTTCATTGCTTTGCTCAAGCTGATTCAGTACACCTGGAATGTTTTCCTTCCTACACATCCCTTAAAGCCCAGCTCAGAATCATCTTCTCTGATTCCTGCCCCTCCCGCCCCAGGTGATAATGACCTTGCTTCTAAGACTTCATCCAGCTGTCTTGCAGCTCTCTGATGCATTTGTCACATAATATTATTATTCCTAGTTTGTGAGGAGTCTTATCCATCTTTTGGTCTTTGTGCTGGCCATGGTCCTGATTCTTAGCTAGACTTTGTGTGCCCTCTAATAGCTAGCATCTCATGACCTTCACTTCCAGATAAACTGTGAGCTTCTTGAGGAAAAGGACCTTATGTTCTCAATCCTTTTCATTACCCAGGTTGCCTAACACAGTGCTTTATACAAAGGAGGTACCCAGATACTTGGCATTTATTCAATACCACAAGTACTTCTAACCTGAGTACAGAGATTGTACTCAGCCCACATGTCTTTCTTGAACATCCCTTTTGGTTCAGGTGACCTCTGCTAGCCACAAGTATGACTTCAATGTGTCATTATTGAAGGAGTTTATTGATGGCTATTGGGCCTGTAATTTCAATGAAATCATTAGGTTGTGAGCAGGATTTTCTTGTGTGTAGCTTGTGGTATGACCTTATACAAATTCCCTGACTTGTGTTATGTTTTAGGAAGCCTCATCAGGGTCATTCTACAGTGTCCCACTTGGACCAATCCCATCACTATGAACAGGATACCTTTCTTCTCTGAGTAACATTCACAAAAGTTCAAAAAGGCATTTTCTTCCAGCCAAACATGCATACTGTTCCCCATATAGGACACTCTTTCCCCCTGCCATGGTCCTTTTTGTCCTCCTTGCCTAGAATGCTGTCACCCCTCCTTTACCTCTTGGAATTCATGACTCCATTCTTCCAGGTTATACTTCTAGGCTTCTTATTCCAATGAAAGAGGCATTTCCAGATGACCCCAGATGTTAGTTACCATCCTCCCAAATCCCTATGCATTTTTTATGTAGCTTTGTGTTTACTTTATCTGTGAATATGTTGTATCCAAGAAGAATGTAAGTTCCACGAAGGCAAAGACTGTCACATTTGTATTTCTGTCACTGATGCCTACCACTGTGTAATCAGAGGTTTTTCCCAGGATCACAAGCCAGGCTGTGTTATTGTTACTGATATTATTGTTATCATAGATGTGAAATGCTTAAATATAAAAATTAATATATAAAATGTATAATGTAAAATATTAGGTATTACTAAAATAGTAACAATAATAATAAATGATAATAAATAAATAACAATAAACTAATAATAATAATAATAATAGCTAGCATTTACATAGAATTTTAAGGTTTACAAAGGATTTTATATGTTAACTCATAGAGGCATGACTTAAACCCTGGCTTTCCTTGCTCTGAGGTCAACTCACTATCCACTAACAAGCAGCCTTGCCATGAGTATAGGGACTATGTTTTCATACTAGTTCACAATTTCCTGGCACTTTTCAATTTATATAGGCCTTTCTTCTCAATAGCTTTGGGTCATAAATAAGGAAATCAGATTTATCCCCATTTTACAGATGAGGAAACTGATACATGGTGAGGGAATACTAAGTCTCAGCTAGAAAGGACCATAGACATTATCTGGTTAAACATCCCCATTTTACAGATGAGAAAATCAAGACCCAGGTGAAGTAACTTGTCCAAGGTTAAAGTGGATAGAGCACTTAAACCAAACTCATCTGACTCCTAGGTAGTGCAGTTTCCACTACAATTCAGATGCTAGCCCCTTCTTGTAAAGAGGCCACTTGGGTCAGATTTTATGATGTCTGTTTCCCCACCCACCAGCCGAAGCCCATGCATTTGACTTTGGATTTCTCTTTATTGACGTTTTCAGTTTTACTTTATCAGGTGTGGATGTTGATGAGTCTTTCCCCTTAGCATCTCAGTTTTTCTCCCGCTTTCTAATTCCCCCTTTCCTCTCAGAATCTCACCCATGTGAAGCAATAGTCATGATCAGGGAGCACAGATGCGCCACCCAGGCTTCTAGCAGATCCTTAATATCTGTGGATGTTCCTTTTCTCTACTGTTGTACCATGAAATCTTTACTGAGTAACCTTAATTTTTCCTCTCTTTTTAAATACTTGTTTTTTTTTCTTGACGTTTGAAAATTGAATTAATTAAAAAGGAGGGGAGAGAGGGGGGTCATCTTACCTGCAAATAGAAAAAGAAATACTCCTCCTCTCTAAATGATTTGCAGTGTGCTTTATCTGCAGCCAGTGATGAGTATTATCCAGATCAGTGCTAAATTTTATAGTTCATTGACTCTTAGATTTAGAGTGGGAAGAAATCCTGGGTGCCATTTAACTCAGCTCTGTTATTTCATAAGAGAGTAAACTGAGGCCCAGAGGGGTTAAGTACTTTGACCAGGGTCATGTAGATAGAGCAGAGTTCAGATTCAGATCTAAGTCATCTGACGCCAAATCTATCTCTATCCACTACCACACTGCCTGTCAGCTCCTGTTCTGTATCTGGCTGAATGAACTCTGTGTTACTTGTTTTTGTTTTGTTTTGTCTTATCTTGTTTTCACGATGAAGGCTAATATCTTTGCATGCTGGTGACTGGTGTTGGCTTATTTCATTCAATTCAGCAAACATCTAATTAAGAATTTACTGTGTTTAAGGTACTGTACTAGCCACTCAGAAGCCATAGACATTCTCTGCCCTCAAGAAGCTTATGTTCTAGGGTGGTGGTGATAGTTTTCTAGCTGGCAAGCCATAAACCCAACTGAACTTTTGGAATTTTAAGTTAGAAGGGTCCTCATTGGTCATATAGTGGCATCCAGTACAATCCATACCCAAAGGAGACCCTCACTACAATATTCCTGACCTTTGCTGAAGATCTCTGGGGAAGCAGAACCACCCTACCATCTTCTGAGTGATGACCCATTCTACTTTTGGAAAACTCAGAGTTGGAATTTTTTTTCTAACACCAAGCTTAAATTTGCTGCTTTGTTTTTCCATCTAATTGTGGACATGATAGATGTGGTCTAAACCAGTTGTGTCAAACTCAAATAGAAATGAATCCTCAGAGCCACATGTTGACTTGGAAAACCACAAATTGATATTATCCATGTTTTATTGTATTTCTCATTTATTTTGTGACTGCATATATTTTAATCTGAGGGATACCTAGGTAGCATAGTAGATAGAGCTCAGAAATCAGAAAGCCCTGAGTTCAAATCTGGACTCAGACACTTGCTAACTGTGTGGCCCTGGGCAAGTCACTTAAACCTAGTTGCCTCAGTTTCTGCATTTGTAAAATGAGCTGGAGAAGGAAATGGCAAACACTCCAGTATCTTTGCCAAGACCCCAGATGGGGTCATGAAGAGTGGGGCATGACTAAAACCTCTGAATAATAACAGCAGATATTTTAATCTGGTTTGGTCCTACACAGCAATGTTGGGGGCCACACGTTGGACACTTCTGGTCGAAACAGTAGTGACAGTTAGGTGGATTTAGAACCAACTGAATGACTAGACCCAAAGATAGTCATTAATGGGTCTGTGTCAGCTTGGAGGAGGTTGCCAGTAGAGTATGCCAGAAGTTTGCCTTTGCTACTGTAATGTCCAACATTTTTATCAATGACTTGGACAAAGGCATAGATAACATGTTTATTATATGTGCAAATGACACAAGGTTAAGAGGAACAGCTACCCACTGGATGACAGAATCAAAATCTAAAAAGGATCTTAACCAGCTAGAATGATGGGCCAAATTTAAGAAAATGAAATCCATTGAAGATAAATATAAAGTCCTGCACTTGATGTTCAAAAAATAAACTTCACGAGTACAAGTTGGAGGAGGTGTGGCTAGCAGTTTATGGTTTTGATTTGTTTTGTTTTTTGACGACTGCAGGTCCAACATGAGTTAACAGTGTGGATTGACAGCCAATTAAAAAAAATTTGAGATCTTAGGCAGCATTGAAAAGCATAGCATCCAGAACCCAGAAGCTCATGGGTCGTGCTGTACTTTGCTTTAGTCAGCCAACACCTAGAGTAGAGCATGGAGCTCTGGGAACCACACGTTAGAATGTGGTTTGTATCCAGAGGGTATTATCAAGGGTGGCAAGAGAAATGGAAACTATGCTTTAAAAGGATTGGGCTGTCATTGTGGCAAAGGGATTAGTGTTGTTCTGTTTGGCCCTGGCAGACAGAAAGAACTAGGAGCAATCCCAGACAACTGCAGAGAAATAGACTTTAGCTTAATGTAAGGAATAACTTCAAAAGCCTGAAAATAGTCCAGAACTGGAATGGGCACCCTGGGAAGGGTGGGTGCCTCCTCACTGGAACACTTCTAGCAAAGGCTGAATAATCACTTGTCAACAATCCTATGGAGGGATCTCTTTTCAGAAATGAGACTATATGACCTTAGAAGGCCCTTTAATTCTGAGAATCTAAGAAAAGTTCATTTAGTCCTAAAATGTACTGCACATGGGGTGACTAGGTGGCACAGTGGGTAGAGCGTTGGCCCTGGAGTCAGAAGGACCTGAGTTCGGATCTGGCCTCAGACACTTAACACACACAAACAAAAAACCTAGCCGAGTAACCTTGGTCAAGTTACTTAACCCCAATTGCCCTCCAAAAAGCAAAAAGCAAAAAATAATAATAATAATAATATATACCGCACAATTTGATGGTAAAATGGAAAATCATTAGCTTGGAGTTGGAAACTCTGGGTTCAAGTTCTGGCTTCCCTACCTAATAGCCTTCCCTCCCTAATAGCCTTGTGACTTTGGGCAAAGTCAATTTTTTCATCTTTAAATGGAGATAATAATAACACTTACCTCATTGAGTTGTTGTGAGGATCAAATGAGATAATGTATGTGAAACATTTTACAGTCTTTAAAGTGCTATATAAATACTATTTATTATAATTATTATTATTTTATTAAAGTTCTGACCCTCCTACTAAATGGGTGACCTAGGGCAAGTCATTTTTACCCCTTCAGGGCCTCACTTTCTCATTGATAAAATGAGGGGCTCAAATTAGATGACCTCTAAGGATCTTTCCAATTCTTAATCTTTTGAAATTTTAGAAGCTCTCTCTTCCCATTGACTCTAGAAGAAATGAGTTGTCACTCATCTGCCTTTGATCTGGAGTAGACTTCTTCCACTTTTCAGCCATTTGAAATCCTCTTCCCCCAAGGCCCAAGGAGAAGGTGCCACGTTTTTCATGGTCTTCCCTGATTTCTCCCTCTGTCTTTCCTCTGCAGGCTGGATATCACATCATTTCTCTCCCCAGATCTCCCCTTGCTCCTTTTTTGTTGTTGTTGTTGTTGTTCTGGATCTTTAGTATTACCGGGGTTTTGATATTCTTGGTGTGGAAATTTCTCTGCCAAAATATAGAAATATAGTTGCTCCTATGGTTAGTATGGTTAGATCAGTAGTCTCCATTAGCCCATGAAAATAGTCCAACTGAAGTTGCTCAGATCAGTGCTTAACCAAATAAATTAGAGAATAATAGTAGAACCTCATTAGTCATATCGAAATGTTCCACTCAGTACAAGAACTCGTTGCCTGCCAGTTATCCATTCTCTGCTTGAATACTTCCAGTGTAAGAGAGTTCACTATGGAGAGCTCTTTGTGTTAGAAATGCCCTCCTTTAGATTGTGCTAAATCCTGCCTCCTTGTAGTTTATACCCACTGGTGTCTTTTCTGCCCTCTGGGGCTGTATAGGGTCCAATCCAACATTATGAGAGCCCTTCAAATGCTTGAAGATGTTCACCTGGCCTTCTCTGTCTTCTTTTCTCTTGGTTAAATATTCCTAGGGGTTGCAGCAGATCCCCTTATGCCCTGGTGTGCAGATCCTTTGTTGCCCCTGCAGTCAAACTCCGGTATTACTATTATTTGTCAGTATCCCTCCTAAAATATGGCCCCAGCACATAATACAGTGCTTCATATAGGCTCTCACAGATGCTCAGATAATTGTTTCTGTGTATCATAATGTGTATGGATATAGATGCCTATAAATATGTGTATGTGGTATGTATAATATATATGTATGCATATGTTTTGATATGCTTCAAATTCAGCATGAATCAAATGTGTGATATTTGCAGCCCAAAAGCTAATGCAATCTTAGATTACATTAAAAGAAACATAATGACCAAGACTAGGGAGGCAGTGGTCTTACTCTCCTCTGTCCTGGTCACACTATCTGGAGCACCCTTTTCACTTCTTTACTAACATTTTAGGAAGGACAATGATAGACCCAGAAAGCTTCTGAGAAAAGGCAGCTAAAATGGTGAAAAGTCTTGAGCTCATCATGACAAATGAGTATCAGTTGAAGGAACCAAGATGTTTCATCTGGAGAAGGGAAGACTTGCAGGTGGGGGAGAGGACATCATAACCATAGTAGAGTATTAGAAGGGCCTCAGTAAGGAAGGTTTAGATGTGTTTTGCTTCACATGGGGATAAAGGAAGATTTAGGTCTAAGGGAAGCAAAAGCTTCTCAACCAACACTTAGAACTGTCCTTAAGCAAAGACTACATGACCATCTGTTGGGGAAAGCACAGAGGTCATTCTCAGTCAGGTTGGACTAGCTGTCTTCTAGACTCCTTCTGTAATAACAAGTCTGTCAAATGGGGGGATGGTTGTTACCAACCAGAGGGTGGTGCAGAGTTGGGGAGGTGGGGTTCCAGGAAAGCTACTTGGACAAGACATCATTTGAGTTGGGTGTTAAAAATGGGCATCAGGGGGCGGCTAGGTGGCTCAGTGAGTAGAGCGCTGGCCCTGGAGTCAGAAGGACCTGAGTTCGGATTCGGCCTCAGACACTTAACACACACAAACAAAAACCTAGCTGCGTGACCTTGGACAAGTTACTTAACCCCAGCTGCCCTCCAAAAAGCAAAAAAAAAAAAAATGGGCATCAATTCAGATAAAAAGAATGGGAGGACAAAATGGCACTAACATTTTCAGTCAACCCATATTGTCCATTTACACAGTGATTGTGGTCTTATTCTAATTGATCGTATCTACTTTGTTCTGACAAATTCTGCCATTCATTGATTTTCCTTCAGTAATAAAGAGATAGGAGGCTGTTTTATGGGTCATCTGAAGAGTCCTATTCAGTTGAATTGCTCTATGGTTTGTTAGTCCGATAACAGTATCATAGAATAAAAACAATTGACTGTGATCCTCGCTGTTGACCTTCTTGGCTTCTGTCCAGAAATAGTCATCTACATTTATTGTGCAGATGCTCTCCTGCCACCCATACATGCGTTAATTTTCACCACTTACTGCTTTCCCAGAGGTCACTGCTGACCTCATCACTACGTCCAGCGGACCTTCCCAATCCTCCCAAAGTTGTAGTCACCCCAGACTCTGTCACTGGCTCTCTTCTCTCTCCATATTTTCATCTATCCTGATCAAATCTGTTAGTTACCCTGGCTTCAGTCATCTCCATCTGATCCTCAGATCTGAACCTTTAGCCCAGATCTTCTCTAAACTGCCAACCACCTGCTTTGACATCTCTACCTAGTTGGCCCAGCAGTGTCAAATTCAACTTTGCTTTCAAACCTTTAGTCGTCATTGGAGAAGGGAGGTCAAGAGGGGAAACTGTAGAGGGAGAGGACTGTCATTTGTCTAACGCTGTCAGTTTGACCTCCGTATATTTCTACAACCCCTTCTCTTCCCGTCTACCTCCACTGTCAGCACCCTAGTCTAACCCCTCATTATCTCTTCTATTAATAACCTTCTAACTGGTCTTCTTACATCTATCATGTCCCTTTCCATTCTTTCTATGGTTGCTAATGTAGTCTTCTTAATAAATAGATGTAACTCTCTCATCTTCCTGCCAAAAAAAATAAACAACAACCTGGCAATGGTTTTTTATTGTCCCACAATAAAATAGAACCACCTTTGCCTACATTCTAAACCTTCTACAATCTGGTTCCACCTTACCCAAGCAGCCTGCTTAACTTTCCTTCCTCCATGCACTCCATAGGCCACCCAAACTAGATGGACTGCAGAGAGTACAGAACACTGGGTGATCAGGAAGACCTGAATTCAAATCCAGCCTCACACACTTACTAGTTGTGTGACCCTGGGCAAGTCACTTGATCTCTAGTTACCTCAGTTTCCTTATCTGTAAAATGAGAATAATAACAGCACCTACTTCCCAGGGTTGTTGTGAGGAGCAAATGAGATCATTTTAAAGTGCTTCCCATAATGCCTGGCATGTAGTAAGCACCACATAAATTAGCTATTACTGCTGTTATGAGGAGCTGTTTCCTGATCTCTTCCTTACCTTCTTCTTTGCCTTTGCACCTTCATTTGCCTTTGCTCTGGAGCAGACTTCTTCCACTTTTCAGCCATTTGAATTCCTCTTCCCCCATGGCCCAAGGAGAAGCTGCCACGTTTTTCATGGTCTTCCCTGATTTCCCCCTCTGTCTTTCCTCTGCAGGCTGGATATCATGTTATTTCTCTACCCAGATCTCCCCTTGCTCCTTTTTTGTTGTTGTTCTGGTTCTACAGTATTACCAGGATACGATATTTGTGGTGTGGAAATTTCTCTGCCAAAAGAGATCTATAACTAATACAGATAATTCTAGGTTCATTTGGGCCAGAAGAGAACTCACAAGGTGCCAGGTCTAGTCTGCTTGTGTTAAAGGTGAGAACACAAAGAGAGGCTATGTGACTTGCCCAAGGTCACACAGCTAGTAAGTAGTGAATCCAGGAACCAAACCCAGGTTTTCTGGTTCTCTTTGTTCTATCAATGTCTTTCTGCACCTTGTTTAATTAGAATATACAGCCCTTGCTGATGTAGTATACAGAAATCAGTCCAAAGAGGAATCTCACCATCTCTTCTCCCCTTTTGTCTGTTTTTCAATTAAGGCAATAGCTTTTTGTGGCTGTGGATGTGGGAGCATTACAGTAAATTACTCCTGGAGGAAGCCTCTGCTCCAGTGAGGTCCCACACCACCACAGTGGGATTTTCTTTCCTTCTTAAATCTTCCCCTAAGTTATCACCAGAACTCAAAAAACTCACAGGATACACCTGTAAAGCTTGTGTCAAAAGCCCTAAGAAACAAACAAGTCACTCACCCGTGGTACCCCTATTCTTGGCTACGAAAGGCATGTAAATAAACTTAATGCTTTGTTAATAGAATGAGGAAAAGAAATCAACCAGGAAATCATAAGATCGTGGATTTGAAGCCATAGGAAAAACCTTAAATATCAACTAGTTCAACCCCATTAATTTTATATGTGGAGAAACTGAGGCCCCTAGAGAAAAAGTCACTTACTTGCCCGAGGGGACAATAGCTGGGCTCTCTTTAACAAAAGCAGGGGAGAGAAGGGAAAGATTTCAGCAAATAAGCAAACCAGTATGAATCACAGGTGTGTAACCTTGATTGTATTGAAGTCTGGGAGAAAAAAGGGTCTAGTCTTTCTATATCCTGCTCACTCTCCATGCCTTGGTCACACCCTCTCTTTCTGGGGCTGCCTATTCCTTCTTCAAGACCCAAGTCAGGGGTCACCTTCTCTTTCCATTGAAGCTTACCAACATTACTTGTGTCTTATCTCTCCAATACCCCTACTCAGTTAGGAGATCTTTGATTGGGTGTTGTTTCATTGCTTTAGTGCAAGGGTGGGGAACCTGTGGCTTCAAGGCCACATGTGGCCTTCTAGGTCCTCAAGTGCAGTCCTTTGACACCAAACTTCACAGTGAAGTTTGCATTCAGTTAAAGGGCCACACTTAAGAACCTAGAAGGCCACAGGTTCCCCACCCTTGCCCTAGTCCCTAGCACTGCATATAGTGCATCAGTGGTACTTAATAAAAGCTGGATTTTAATTTACATGTAAGATTCAGCTTCAGCCTTTTCCCTCTTGTTCATGTTATAGCTATGTGCACGATACCCAAGGATATTATCTTAAGAACTCTGATGGATGGAGTTCTGTCTTTTTCTGAGAACCCAGCTTGATGAAAGGCTTTTAAGCCAATCTGTTTACCTAGCCCAGGAGAATCATTATTCCATTCTTCCATTCTGGCATGACTCAGGTAATGATTATGGCAATTTTAAGCAACATCTCTGTGGTGAAGGACTTAAACATGCCCTTTATTCTTTGCCTAAAAGTGGCAATGCTAACTTTAGCAACTTTGCTCAGGAGTTAACTTAATGAATCTCAGTGTAGAAAAGTGCTTCTTGTGCTAGCCTGAAAGTGATTGTTATCTGAGCAAGGAATTTATATTTATGTGGATTGCTCAATTGGAGAGTCTGTCCTTGGTATGTTAGGTAATGACAATATGTGCAAGACAGCAAACCTTTATGAAGAACCTGCTACAGGCTAGGTGCTATACCAAGGCCTGGAGATAGAAATGAAGTAAAAAAACAGCTCCTGCCCTCAGGGAGCTCACTGTCTAATGAGGGAGTAAATGTGCAAGAAGCAACGTACAAACAAGATAGGCATGGGATAAATTGGAGATCATCTCAAAAGGAAGGCACTAAGATTATGGATGATGCAGTGGATAGAACGCTGGACCCAGAATCACAAAGAGCTGAGTCCAAATTTGGCCTCAGACTCTTATTAGCCGTGTGACCCTGGGCAAGTCACTTAACCTTGTTTGGCCTCAGTTTCCTCACCTGTAAAATGGAGAAGGAAAAAGCAAGCCCCTCCAGGATCTCTGCCATGAATACCCCAAGTGAGGTAATAAAGAATTGGACACATCTAAAATAACAGAACAACCACAAAGACTAAGAACTGGGAAAGGCTTCTTTCAGAAAATGGGACTTTAGCTGAGACTTGAAGGAAGCCAGGAGATGATGAAAAGGGAGAGTAATCCAGGCATGAAAATGCAGAGGGAGAAGGTAGAGTGTCTTGTGTAGGGAACAGCAAGGAAACCCCCATCACTGGATCATAGAGTATCTGGAGAAGAGCAAGGCTTAAAGAACCTACAGGGGTAGGAGGGAACCAGGTTGTGAAAGGGTTTAAAAGCCAAACAGTATTTTATATTTGAGTTGGAGGTAATAGGGAGCCACTGATGTTTATTGATTTGGGATGGGAGGAAGAGTGACATGGTCAGACTTTTACTTCAGGAAGATCACTTTGATAGATGAATGGAGAATAGACTGGAGTGGGGAGAGACCTGGGGGAGGGAGGCCAGTGTGATACTCATAGACTTTGTGCTGTTTAATTATAGTTTGTCATATTATAATGTTTGAACTCCAATATGAAGTCACTTAAGTTATTCCTAATTGCACACAGAAGCAAAACAGACAGTTTTGTCCTTTTCCACTAATTCTGTGTCAGGTAGATAAGGCTTGTAATTTTTGATGAGGTGAATTTTTGACCTGCTGTAGGGGCCCTGAGTCATTCTTCTTCCCCCTTAGTTAACACATTAAACCTTACCACTACTTTGTGGTCCTGATAAAGAAATTCGTTCTTCACCCAAGCCTAGTATTAGTAAGGGACCCCTCCCACACATACACATGCAAACACACACACAGAACTTTCTACCACATCTGGATCTAATTAGGAATGCCCCGTCCTATATCTGGCACTGATAGCCTGTTCTCAACATAATCTTGCTACCTGAACCCCAGCTTTGAGAATGCTTTCCCCAGCACATCTCTGTCCCTCTCAGGCTGGGGTGAGTTTCTTGCATGTGAGGATGAAACTCTGTTTATATCACCATATAGTGTATATTTGGTTTGTTTGCTTGCTGTGAGTCACATTACAGTAAAACTCATGATTGTATCATTTCTTGAATATTTTCTAGAAATCCTGAACCTAAGTACATGCTTTAACTCAAGCCACTGAGGTCAAATAGGACAGTCAGCCAGAAAACTTTGCAATGTCCAAGGGGGAGGATGATGAAGGCTTAAACCAATGGAGACAATGGCATATATATATGAAAGATGCTGAAAAGGGTAGAATCAGCAAGATTGGGCAGCGGTCAGCAGTCCTCCATATTGGGGGCTGGGGAAAGGGTGAGAAAGTATGAAGTCAAGGATGACAGGTTGTGAGTCTGGGTGACTGGAAGGATGGTGGTATCTTTGAGTTGATTTGGTAAGGGTAACACTGTCAGACTTGTGCATTAGGAAGATCCCTTTTATTAGCTAACTAGAATATGGATTGGAATGGGGAGGAACTTGAGGCTGGGAGACCAGTTAACAAGGCATTGCAGTAGAGTAGTGTGAGGTGATGAGGCCTGCTCCAGGGTACCATACCAGAGGAGAAAAGTGGGAATGTGGGAGAAGTGTTACAAAGGTAGACTTGGCATATCTTGGTAAAAGATTGGATATGGGGGAATGAGAGAGGGAGGAGTTGAGGATGATGCCTGAATTTTGAGTCTGGATGACAAGGAAGATAGTGGTACCTCAAACAAATAATCAGGATGTTAGAAAGATGGGAATATTTGGGAGGCAAGATAAATAAGTTCAGTTTTAGAAGTGTTGAGTTTAAGGTGTTTACAGGACATCAGGTTTGAGATGTCCAGGAAGCATTTGGAGAAGCAAGACTAGATGTCAAGAGAGAGGTGATTGTTGAACTGTTACAGTTGTGTCTGACTCTTTCTAACCCCATTTGGGGTTCTCTTGACAAAGATCCTGGAGTGGTTTGCCATTTCCTTTTCTAGCTCATTTTACAGACAAGGAAACTGAGGCAAACAGGGATAAGTGTCTTGGCCAGGGTCAGTCAGCTTGTACATGTCTGAGGCCAGATTTGAGCTCGGGAAGATGAGTCTTCCTGACTCCAGGCCTGGCACTCTATCCCCTGTACTACCTAGGTACCTAAGACAGTGATTAGAGCTGAATGAGTAGATGTGAGAGTTTGAGAGTTATTGCATGAAGATGAGGTCACCAAGTGAAATATAGGAGGAGAAGAGAAATGGGCACAGCTAGGGTTAGCAGGCACGACCTAGATACAGATCCAGCACAGGAGATTGCGAAGGAACTTGCAGGCAGGCAGGAGGATTACAAAGCATTGGGAACTCTACTTGGTCTTTGGAATTCCAAACTTGGGGAGCTGATAAGGCAAGAAATGGATTGCTTGTTTTGTCTCTAGCCTGAAGAGGATTTGGAAGGCATGCCGACAGGTCAGGAGATTGAGGACCAGAAGCCTAGAGCCCTAGGTCATAAGGATAGCTAGTAAGCAGCAGAGCAGCAACTAGATCCCAGGTCTCCGCATACCTAATTGTGCTCTTTCTCCCTCCTTCCTCCTGATGAGATTTGAAAGAGAACGCCCACCATGTATATTTATTAGAACTGTAAAATTACATGCTTTTGCTGGAAGCCTTTGGCATGAGCCCAGCCTCACTTTAAGAAATTTAAATGTATTGACAGCAGCAATAATGTTAATGGGGAAACAGCACAAAAAATATGTCTTCCCGTACCCCTGCCATCTGCACTGGGATTTGAATAGTGCACTAAAAACAGATCAGTGCGAGTGCCACTAGATTAGATTTGGCAGGAAGTTCCAAAGGTGAAACCCCTTTACAAGAGACACCTTGTCTCTTTCTGTACCTGTCTGTTGTCATGGATTGTAAAATCAAAACAGGAACACACTGGTCCATCCCAACAAGGATGCTGCTGAAAGGAAAAAAAACATACTATAAAATTATTCTTTGGAACTCCATTAAAAAGATTCACATCAACAGCATCTTCTCCTGAATTTAGTAGGTGTTTTTGCAGTGTCTGTCTTGTGCTTGGCATTATGTTGTCCTGGGTGCCAGATTCCATTAGGGACATTGATAAGCTAGAAGGCAGCCAGCATGTTAAAGTCACTCAGAGGCTTGTCCTAGGACGATTGGTTGAAGGAACTGGGAATATTTAGCTTAGAGTAGAGGTGACTTAAAGGGAACCGTAGGCTTTGTGTTCAGCTGCCTAGATTGTTGTTATTGATCGTCTTTGGTTCTTGAAGACCACCAGCATCAGGAGGGTAATGTCTTGACTTGCAAGTGAATTTGACTGGAGTAAGACAGGGCTGTGCAAAGTTACCAGCCTCTCTCTCTTTCCCAGAGTCGCTAGAGCCAAGTAGCAAGACATAGGTCAGGATAATTGGTGATGGCCCCAGATGCAGTGGGAAACCTTGGCCTTTACAAGCTAAAGCCTTTCCCAGGTATCAGCTTTTCTAAAGCAATATCCATTTGGTAGTTAAAGGCTAGGTAAGAGTTGAGGTTAAAGATAGTCTACTTTGCCTTCAAAGAATCTAGTCAGGGAGGGCTGATTGATCCAGCAAATACTGGATATCCATTGGTTAGGGAGTGTTATAGTGAAGGATTTCTATCTTGGGTAAAGTACAAACTAGATGACCTCCCCCCTCAGGGTTTTTCTAACTCTAGAATTCCATGAGCATCTATAGGAATTATGAAAAGGTGACCAGCTATTTGTTGTATCTATCTAATAATACTGTTTACTTCTTTCTCAGCTCTGAGAAAACTTTCTGTCTTGAGAAGGGAGAGATGAAGTTTAAAAAGATATTTAGCTTATCCTTTCCCCGACGACCTCCTGCCTCCATCCATGACAGCTGGCTGCAGTAGGAATTAAAGTTAGGATTTTTCTTGATCAAAAGCCAATATATTTGGCAAATGCCCCAACTTTGCCTGGGCAGCCCTTATTAACCCTTGGCTCTGTCATCCTTCCAAGTGTGTTCATTATCCATGCTGTCTTAGCCTTGGCTTGGTTTGCCTAGTTGCTAATATTGGCGTCATTGGCACTTGTATTTTTCCTGGGCCCCTTCCGGATACTGCTCCCACCCCATAAGACATTCCTGCTCTCAAGTCAGTGAATGCTGTGCCTCTGGCTGAGTTTCTAAGTGATCCTTTCCAGCCTTTCTGATGTAACATTTTGAAATAAAAACTGTATAATGGGTTGTCATTTCTTCCAGTGACCTGACTTCTTTTTTTACCTCCTGTTTAACAACTGACCCTCTTTGGGTCAAGGGTCAAAAGGACCTAACTTCTAATCCTAACCCAGTCACACTTTATATTGGTGTATGACCATGGGCTCAAAATTTTACCTCCGGGGATGAGGGGTTCTCAGCTTCCTCATCTTTAAAATGAGAGGGCCAGAACAAGAGGGCCCCACAGGGCTCTGGCAGCTCTAAATCTGTGACCCCAGAATATCAGAGCTTACACTCTTATCACTAGACTATCCTGTCTGCAAATCACTCATCTACCTCCACTGTGAGAAGAGGAAATTGGACTGAATAATCTTGAAGATCCTTTTTTGCTCTGCCATTCTGCGAGTCTCAATTCCTATTTTTATTGCAAAGCAATAAACACAGACTGGTGTTTCCCCAGCTCTTCCTTCAGTGGAAGAGCTGGGATTTCAGTGGAAGAGCTGGGATTGATCTCAAATATTAGTTCATCTTTGCTAAAATATTTTGACTTGTCAGATTTAAGCCAAAGTATTTAAAATGTTTTATGTGTCATTTGTTTTTTGTCTTTCATTTTTAAATACACTATATTAAGGCAATCTTGGAAATGCCATGCTATGAATAATTAACTGATAAAAATTAATCATGAACTAGAACTGTTGTTTCAGCCAGCAGATCTTTGTAAAGAATCATTTAATGCCCCTACCCCGCTTTTTTTAAAGACAAGAACATGAAATCATCTGTGACTGATTATATCTCACTCTACAGTGTGTAAGCTACTATACACCTTATCTCTATTTGATTCTTACAATAACCTTTTGAGGTAGACACTTTAGGTACTTATTTACATAGGAGAAAACTGAATCTCTGAGCTGAAGAGACTTGCCCCTCGGGGCACATAGCTTGAAAGTAAGATTTGAACCTGGGTCTCTCCTGACTCCAGGTGCATGATTCTATGCCACCATGTTGAGTTCATCATCCATGATTCAAGTAAAACTTGGGGGCACAAAATAGAATTCTGTTCTTATCCCTGGCATCTTGGAAAAGTCTTTTTTCATCTCTCAGTTTCTTCATGTGTCAAATGAAAGTGTTGGACTAATTACTAAATTTCCTTAGTAAAATGTCAATTTCTTGAGGGTAGGGAAACACAGTCCCTATGTTATTTTCTTCTCTGTATTTCTAGTACCTAACAGATAAGATGAAAGATTTAGATTTGGATGTTACCTTATAGATTAAATAGGCCTTAGGACCCCCCCCCCTTATTTTGCAGATGAGGAAACTGAGACCAAGAGAGTATTTGTCCTTCCCAAGATCATACAGGTAGTAAGGAGCAGAGGAAAGATGTGAACTTAAGACTTCTGACTCCAAATCCAGCATGTTTTCCACTGTACCAAACTTACTTTCCATCCTGGACATTTTATTCAGTGTTAATCTTTTAAAACTGACCTTCTTTTGGGACAGCTCTAACCTCCCACGGGGTCTCCATCCCATATTTCCCCCATCAGAGACGAAACTCTGCACTGGAAAGAATCGGGACATGGACTAGACTCCCAGAAGTAATTCCAAGTCCCTCAAACACAGTCCAGTGAAAATTACTTTTACAGACACTAAGGTTCCTCAGTCACAGCAACTTGCAGTTAGGATTCTGCTCATTTCCCTGGCAGGCTTGGGCCCATTGAAGAGAAAGCTTAGTCAGGTATAAAGCTTGAATTCCCAAATCCATGTGTGCAGTGGCCCTTTTACAAAACAAGTGCTGAGAAGGAAAAAATTATATATAATGTATGTATATGTACACATATCCTTTAGCAAAAAAAAAAAACAAACATGTGCATATGTTGTGTATGTATACACATTTTATTATATATAATTGTATATGTATTTGTTACATATGTAATTATATTTTATGTATACTCTATATAAAATGTATTATGTATCTATTTACTATCATATATAATATATACAATACAATAATATATGTGTTCACACACATATAAATAAATAACTGTTACTTTGTGAGGCTGGTTCTTGCCACATTTCTTGCGGTAAATCCTACAAGAACAGATATAATGGAAACAAAAAAATCAACTTGTTTCCCCCAGGTTGACGTTTTTCCCACCTGATTTTGTAAAGAAAAAGCAGTATTTTTATCCTACTGGGAAGATACTCTGAGCAGCCTTCTCTTGTAGCCTTTATAGTAATTCTCATTTTATACTTTGTAGTTTGGATTATTTTTTCAGTGCCACTATGCTTCCTGGAAGCAAGAATTATCTGCTTCATCTTTAAAGCATTCACCCACGGTCCCCAGCACAGGGTCTCAAAAGTCCTAATTTTACTATGTAAACAGGACGTCTTGGTAAATGTTAGTTGAATGAAATCAATGCATGGAAACTGCCTTTACCTTTAAAGCTCTGACCTGCGCTTTGTATCTGGTTTCTCCTTTTAAAGAGATGACGAAAGAAGAAATAGAAATATCCTTTGAAGACATTCTGGAAAGGGCCAAGGCAGGAGACCCCAAGGCACAGACAGAGGTAACTCCACTAGTTGTTTTGTTTTGTGTGTAGTTTCAGCATTTTAATTGTTTTTGTTATATAAACAAAAAAAAAGGATGAAACTTAGAACAGGATCACTTGAACCTTTCCCTTCTTTCCTCTCAGTTCAAAATGCTTACCCCACTGAATGACCACTAAGCATGCCCCTGGACTTGCATTTGGGCTCAATGCATTCAGGCCTTGGTTCAGTCTTCCCTGTGGTCTTGGCCAGGGGTGGGGAAGCTGTGGCCCGCTAGGTCCTCAAATTCAGCCCTTTGAATCCAAATTTCACAGAACACTGGGTTCAGTCAAAGGGCTGCACTCGAGTATGTAGAAGGCTGCATGTGACCTCGAGGCCACAGGTTCCCCTCCTCTGGTCTTGGCCTTTTTTGAGAACATTGACTGTGGTGGCCCACTTCAGCCAGAGCTTCTGATCAGTGCCTTGTTTCCCTGAGTGTACAGCAAGTGTTGGCAAGTGTTTACTGTGTTGCTTTGTGAGATCGGTGCTCACCACACTTTTTGCAGCAAGTCCCACAATTTTATGGACATTTGCCATGTTACTTGTAGTGATATCAGCACAAAGAGAACTTATCCATTGTTAACATTCTTGTTTCTTCCATTTCTAAGTCTATTTTCCATTTTTCTAAGTCCATTTTTCCTCCCAAATACCAAATGTAGAAAGAAATACCATTATTCTACCATAGTGGGCTAAGATAAAAAGCCACATCACTGATATTGCCATTTTGATGAAAGGACAAGGATAAGAATTTGGAATTCTCAAAGGGAAGGCCCTAAGGGTCGGTGTGAGCTTGATTATTTTGAGATGCTATTGTCTCAGTAGAGTTAGACCTGTCTTGGTGGCCTCTGACATTGGCCAGCAAAATCACTACCTGTAATACAGTAGAAGCTAAACGACTTATCTAAAGTTTCATTAGAATTGGTAAATTACTTTCTTCATACTCTAATTTGGATTATACCAGAGGGTTCCTACTTAATTATCGATCATAGTTTAGCTTTTTCCTTGAATATCATTCATTCATTCACCAAGCATTTATTAAGCACCTACTACATACATGTAGGACACTGTAGGCTCTGAGGGGATGAAGAACTGAAGACACATAGATTTCCAATGACTCAAGTCTTTTCTTTGTAAATTGACTAAATGCTGGTCAACTTCTGTTAGACCAATATTGAATTTGGAGTACCTTGTTCTTTTTCTATGTTCCCTGAACTTTGCAGAGATATTTAAAGACAATCATAATGAAAGATCACTGAATTTGAGGATTAAATGTCCTGAGTTCTAGTAACTGATTCTAGCAGCAGAGGAAGGTGGTGGAAGGAGCATTGAATTAGGGGTCAGAGGACCTGGGTTCAGGTCCTGCCTCTGACTCATGCTACCAATGCATGACCATGGGCAAATCATTTTAGCCCTCTTAGTCTCAATTTCCTCGTCTACAAAATGAGGAGGGTGGCATTACTGTCTTGGCTCCCATTGCTTATGGTCAGTCTCCTTCTTCCCTGATGTTGGATACAACTCTATCATTTCCATGGGTTTGCTAGTGGAGGAAAAGGACATGGTACTCATGGGAAAACAGCCTTCATTGAATTTAAGGGAAGGAATGGGGTGTTCAGAATTCTGTATGGAATGAAACATTTCCAGGTGACCAAAAGGCAATCATTTTTGTTCATTTGTTTTTATTTGTATAATGAGGATTTGTAGTACTGAGTTGTAAGACCTAGCTTGAAATTCTAACTCGCTACTTCCTGCTCTTGTGGCTTCGGACCAGTCAGTTCCCTTCCCTGGGCCTTAGCTATAAAATAAGGAGATAAGGTTGGGAAACTGTCCCCTAAGTTCTTCTCCAACTTTGAATCCCATGGTCTGGAGGAACTTCAAGACAAATTACTGCCATTTAAAACAGTTGGTGCCTTTTACTGTACCTTCCCTTCATAGGTGATGCCAGTGTATTTAAAAGTGGGCACCTGGTTAGTAAGTGGCCCAGGGCTGGGAAAAAGTGGTGAAAATATTTCAAAACCTTCATTAAAACCCTGGCTTAGCTCCTTAAAGGCCCAAGAAACACATTTTGAGTAGGCTAACAAGCTGGACTATGTAAAAGCAGATGGCGGGATTTATCATTTAAAAAAAATAAATGAACCTGCTTGTAAAAAACCATAAATACTTAGAGTATAGCTCCCACACTCTGACTTTCATTAGTCATTTTCATAGGGCACAAGCACATGTTGCAGAAGGGAGAGTGAATTTAAGGTAGTGACTTTGGGAGGGTTGATAAGGAAAAAAGTAGAATTGTGTAGGTCCGCACTTGCTTTTAGCTTCAGAAGAGGGAATTAAATAACCAAAATTCCCATTTATTATAAAATATTTAATTGACTCATCAAGGAAAGAATGTAAAATTTTATTGTACTTCTACAGTCCTAAGGTTGGAGCATAAGTCATGTGGGTATTTTAGCTGCACATGTATAGTTATAATAACATCAGGTCATATTTCTATAATAGCGTGGCATAGTGAATAGAGATCTGGCCTTATAGGCAGAAGGACTTGGGTTTGAATCCTACCTCTGACACATAATGACTGTGTGACCTTTGGCAAATCACTTGACCTCTCTGGTCCTTAGTTTCCTTATCTGTAAAATGAAAGACTTAAATAATATCATTTCCAAGGTTCCTATCAGCTTTAATTCTGTGATCCTATGTTTGTTGATCTCTGCTTCTGGGTCAAGATGTTTTGCATTTCTATTGTCTTATTTTTATATTGTCTTAATTTTAAAATGGTAATTTTCCTTAGATGCATAAAATTCTCCAAGGATTTTTTTTCATGTTGTAATGTTAAGTCTTGTGCCCCAAATGGTTTTAGAAGAACACATCTCCATTTTCATAATGCAAAGCATTGGGAAAATGAGATTCAGCATCAGAAATTTCCTTTATAGTTTGTGTAGAAGCATCTGTTTTTTATCAAATTAGATGTTTGCCCTTCATGTACATCTTGTGGTGCTAAAGTCCAAGTTTCTAGAAATTTTCCATTTAGGAATTAACCATGTTCTAAGGAAGTAAGTAGTTCTCCCTCAAGCTCTATGACTTTGGGTGGGTCTTTCCATTTTTTCTAGATTTTTTTATTGTTCTGTCATTTCAATCATGTCTGACTCTTTGTGACATATTTTGGATTTTCTTGGCAAAGAGACTGGGGTCCTTTGCCATTTCCTTTTCCAGCTCATTTTACAGATGAGGAAACTGAGACAAATAGGGTTAAATGACTTGCCTGGAGTCACACAGCTCAGAAGTGTCTGAGGCTGGATTTGGACTTACAAAGATGAGTCTTCCTGACTCCAGGTCTGGCATTCCATCTACTGTGCCTCCCTAAAATGAAGAGATTTGACTGTATGGTCTCCAAAGCCCCTCTCATTTTATGAGATTCTCGTTTAATTTTTTCAGACTGACTTTGAGGTCCTGGGAAATGGACAAACAGAACTACCTGAATTTTCAGTCAATACTGAGATAGACATTTGGACATCTCTCTCTCTCTCTCTCTCTCTCTCTCTCTCTCTCTCTCTCTCTTTCTCTTTCTCTCTATCTCTCTCTCCCTCCCTCCTTCTCTCTTTCTCTCTCTCTCTCTCTCTCTCTCTCTCTCTCTCTCTCTCTCTCTCCCCCTCCCTCCTTCCCTCCCTCTCCCCCCTTCTTTCTTTTCCCTCTGTCCACATAGAGTATCATACCCTTACCTGTGCATGTTCTGCCCAAAGGAAAGTGTTTCAGGATGAAAACATGGGAGAATGAGCAAGGAATTTCAGCAGGTAGACAGAATCCAGGGGCCTAAAAGGAGATTGAGTAGAGACTAGAGTAAGGAAGGGGCAGAAAATTGGAATACATAGAGTAGGAATGGGGATAGGGGCAGGTGAGTGGTCTTCAGAGAGGGTAAAGTAGTAGCCAGAAAGATCATAGAAGATAATGAGGTTGGTGTATAAACCAACTGAGGATTATGTTAATTCAGGGGCTGTGCATCATCTTTTGTTGGGTTCCTAGGTGGGGAAACACTACCTGAAATTAGCAGATGATGCGGATGAAGAGCTCAATAATTGCAGTGCTGTTGACTGGCTAATTCTTGCTGCAAAGCAAGGCCGGCGAGAGGCTGTCAAGCTGCTACGTCGATGCCTAGCAGACAGAAGAGGTGAGTGTGGACCTTTATTTAAAAGGTCACTTTATTTAAAAAGCATTGTGTGGACCTGGACAAAGTGGTTTTGTTTAATTTTAGAGGAGAAACTCCATCCAGATGTCCATAACTTATTGAAGAATTTTGTTCAGTATTTTCTGATAATTATTGAAACTTAAGTAAAAATATGAATGTTCTCTTAGTAGTTATTCATCTGGTTGGTGGGAGGAGAGGGAAGTATTATAGTGGGGGGAGAGAAGGAGCTTATCTTTGCTTGGAGGCATAAATCACCTTGGCCAAGGACTTTGAAACTAAATTGATGGAGTAATAAATTGTCAGCTCTTGTCTAATGACTTCCTGGCAATGTGGGATAATGGTGGTTAATGTTCTTCATTGTCTTTTTTTAGGCATCACTTCGGAAAATGAACAGGAAGTGAAAAAATTGTCCTCAGAGACTGATTTGGAGAGGGCTGTGCGAAAAGCTGCCTTAGTCATGTATTGGAAACTCAACCCAAAGAAGAAAAAACAGGTGGCGGTTTCAGAGCTTCTAGAGAATGTTGGCCAAGTCAACGAACAAGGTGAATGGGTACCAGGAACGATTTCCTAAGGAAGACCAGCATTGTACAGAGTAGTGTCAACAATACTGGGTTTTGAGTCCAAAAGACCTGGGTTCTAGTCCCAACTTTGGGTGGGTAGGTGTATCAGCAAGCACCCCAATATCCCCAGGGTGACTGCCAACACAGGTTCTTAGATCTGCTTTTCAAAAGGAAAGCAACTCAAAATGGGTTAACAAGCTTAATTTAATCAAACAAACACATTACCTAGTTCAGGGGAAAAAGGTCAGCACCCCAAACTTCAGAGTTACAGAACTTACAGATCAAACAGACAGGCTTCCAAACTGTCCTACCATTATATCAATACCAAATCACAGTTACCAGAAAGGGAAGCATCAACATCTGGGTTTTCAAAGCCGGGGGGCTCTCAACAACAGCTTCCCAGAGTCTCATCTGGTCAAATCACACAACACTTCTCAAAGTGAGCCCCAAAACAAAGCCTCTCCTCAGGGTTTATATAGTCTTCTCCTAGCTCAGAGATTGTAACAACCTCCTTGACCCACTGCCCAATGACAAAGTATCAAGATGTGGGCTTCCCTGAAAAACAAGCCTCCCACCACAGGCTCCAGGTGCACTTAAGCCAGGGGCAGGGAAGATCTTTAAATCTGCATTTCCATTACATTCGGCCCCAAGATCTTTCATGCCCATAGCATACACAATTTACATTTGAATTAGCACTAAACATCTCTTAGGTCACATTTTCCAGGTACATCAAAAGTTACCAAAGTGGCCACTGGGTCTTAAACAAAGTACATTGCATTTTCACATCAATTCACAAAATACAAAGCATTATCACATAAAGTTCTCTTGGGAGGAGGGGGGTGTCCTTCCCCTCACACTGCTCCAGTCCCTGCTTCCAAGTCCAGAGAGGGAGCTGGGCAACAAAACCAAAGTGGGGTCCTTGGGGTCCATGGCACTTCACCCCACCCACCAGTCACAAGTCCATCCTCCCCCTGGGTCCCAAACTGTGGGATGCAGCAAGGAAACACATTCAGTGCCCCTGCTTTGCCACACAGTCCTTATCTTGTCCTGTGGCTGAACTCCAAACTCCTGGGTTCCTTCTCCTCCAGCAGAAGGCAGCAGCTCCAGGCTTCTCCACAGGTCTCCATGCAGGCAGCTCACCATTCCTGCTCTCAGCTCAGTGAAGTCAGCATGCAGGCTGTTCTCTCCTGCTCCATGGCTCCATAGAATCACAGCTACCACAACTGGGAAACAAACAATTATCCCAGCCCCCATACTTTCCTTTTACTCAGCAGATCCCATCCTCGTCGCCATTTTGTAGCAGCAAGCACCCCAATATCCCCAGGGTGACTGCCAACACAGGTTCTTAGATCTGCTTTTCGAAAGGAAAGCAACTCAAAATGGGTTAACAAGCTTACTTTAATCAAACAAACACACATTACCTAGTTCAGGGGAAAAAGGTCAGCACCCCAAACTTCAGAGTTACAGAACTTACAGATCAAGCAGACAGGCTTCCAAACTGTCCAACCATTATATCAATACCAAATCACAGTTACCAGAGAGGGAAGCATCAACATCTGGGTTTTCAAAGCCGGGGGGCTCTCAACAACGGCTTCCCAGAGTCTCATCTGGTCAAATCACACAACACTTCTCAAAGTGAGCCCCAAAGCAAAGCCTCTCCTCAGGGCTTATATAGCCTTCTCCTGGCTCAGAGAATGTAACAACCTCCTTGACCCCCTGCCCAATCACAAAGTATCAAGGTGTGGGCTTCCCTGAAAAACAAGCCTCCCACCACAGGCTCTAGGTGCACTTAAGCTAGGGGCAGGGAAGATCTTTAAATCTGCATTTCCATTACAGTAGGTTCAGTTTCTGACAGCCATGTCGTCATATGTAAAATAGAGGTGGTAGTACTACTTATTTAAGCAGATTGTTGTGAGAGTCATACCTATGGGAAAGTGCTTTATAACATTAAATTATGTGCTGTACATAGAATGTCAACGCCGGGAAGGATCTTAGAACAAAGAATGTCCTAAGATAGAGTTGGGGATGGTGTGGGAAAGGGACCTTAGAACATAGGATTCAGAGATAAAAAGAGTTCTTTAGGTCATAGAATATGAACTAGGAGCATCCTTAGAACTAGAATTTCAGAGGTGAGAGAGCCCCTTAGATCATAAAATTCAGAACTTGAAGGGTCCTTAGAACATAGAATTTCAGAGCTGGGAGGGTCCTTAGGACACTGAATATCAGAATTGGGAAGGTTCTTAAAACAGAGAATTCGGAGTTCAAAGGTCCTGAGAATATAGAATTTCAGATCACATTGGGTGGAACCTTAGAACATAGAATATCAAAACTGAGAAGGTACTTAGAACTTAGAATGTTGGAGCTGGAAAGGTCCTTAAAACAGAATTCAGAGAAAGGGTCCTTAATACATAGAATTTCAGAGCCAGGAGGGACATTAGAACACAGAGTTTTAGAGTTAGGTAGAGCCTTAGAACATACAATATCAGAGCTGAGAGGGCTCTTAGAACATAAAATGTTGGGGCTGAGAGGGCCCTTAGAACACAGAATGTTGGAGCTGAAAGGGTCCTTCAGATATGGATTTCAGAATTCAAAGGATCCTTAGAACAAAGAATTTCAGAGTTGGGAGAAAACTTTGAAGCACAGAGTTGAGTAGGACTTTAGAACTTAGAATGTCAGTGCTGGGAGGAACCCTAGAATTCATTAAATCCTAGCTAGCTATAGACGTAGACATAGACATAGACTTGGGCATAGATATACACATACACATACACATACGTATACACATACGCATACGCATACGCATAGGCATAGGCATACGCATACGCATACACATACACATAGACAATTGTGCCCTATCTGTGGTAGAGCATTCCAAGTTCATATTGGTCTGATCAGCCATAGTTGGACACATTGAAAGTTGACTCTAGCCTAGTGATATCATTTTGGTCCTCTTCGAAAACAAAGGACAATAGCAACAATGTATATACATATACACATACGCATGCCCATATATTCATACACATTGTGTATATATGTTTATGTGATATATGAATCCTCTCTAACAGACTGAATAAAATACATGTTCAGGATCCCACAAGGCAAAAAGCATTCGTGTGTTATGATATTATCAATCATCTCATCATGTTACATTTGTCTGCTACTTTACAGATACAGGGCACCTTCCCTTGTATCATCTCATTTGGCCCTTGCTTTGAAGTAAATAGAACTTTCCCCCATCCTCAGGGGAGAACACCAAAACTCCAAGGTTAACTTTACAGGAAATAGACATTGAAGTGGGTAGGCAGGGAAGGCTTCAGAGAAGGGGAGAATTAGCTGGGCCTTGTCTTGAACAGTGGGCATTTTTATGCTAAGTGGAGACTTGTAGGCATGTTCCTGGTATTTTTGCTTTGTAGAACTGCTTACAGACCGTATTGCTCAGATATTTGTTCACTGGATGACTGATTTTGATTTTTGATAAACTCTTGTTGTCATGCAGATGGTGGAAAGCAGCCTGGCCCCATTCCAAAATCAATCCAGAAACAGAGAAGAATGCTGGAGCGGTTAGTCAGCAGTGAATGTAAGCAGACTTCTTGTTTGGCCTCCCTCTTTTAATGTAAGCACTTCTTAGGCGTGCGTGTGTACACACACACTCCTTCTCTTAGCTGTGTATCAGACTCACCACAGGCCTGGTCCCCTCACTGCACCTTCATCTCTCTGTAAGGAAGACCTTGACATTTCATGCATTCTAATTCTTTCCAGAGATGACTGAAGGTCTCATATTATTATTTGGAATGATTCAGCTTGTTTGTCTCAGCTGGGTCGTTTGAAAATAACTAAATTCCAAAGCCCCTTCCAACTCTGACCTTTCTTCTGAGGTCCCTTCCTGCTCTGACATTCCATGTTCTAAGATCTTTCCTAGATCAAAACTCAGAAGCAACGAATGCTCTTTACATTATATCACCCTTTATAGAGAGATATTCAAAGAATCTAAAACTCTTTGGAAACAGTAACTTTTACATCATTTTTTAAAAATTGCGTTCATGAATAAGAGCTTGATCTTGTAAAAAAAAAAAAAATCCACAATCTGAAGATACTATGGATTTAAAAAATAAAATAAAATAAAATAACTGATCAGGGGCGGCTAGGTGGCGCAATGAGTAGAGCGTCAGCCCTGGAGTCAGAAGGACCTGAATTCAGATCCGACCTCGACACTTAACGCACACACAAATAAAAACCTAGCCATGTGACCTTGGGCAAGTTACTTAACCCCAACTGCCCTCCAAAAAAAAAAAAACCAAAAAAAAATAACTGATCATACTTCTACAGAACCTTAAGAGTTAGAAAGCACTTTTCCTCACAATAACCTACTGAGGTGGGTAGTGTAATTGTTCCCATTTTATAGATAAAGAAATTAAGGGCCAGAGAGATGAACTTAACTACCCAGAGGCACATAGCTAGTAACCATTAGAGACAGAATTCCAACCCAAGTACCCTGACTCCCCGTACACTTTGGAGGAGTGAGGCTGATGACTGCACAGCTCTGAGCAAGTCAAGACATCACCCTCGTGATGTCATTGGGCTTCTTTGAGAACAGAGGGTGAACAGCAGCAGCAAATGGGAAGGGACTGAAGGACCATGTCATCCACTCTAACACCTGATCAGGCCGTACTCTGCAACATATCTGGAAAACCTGAACAGCCTGGAAGCCGCCATCGAGAAGAGCCCACTAACTCCTAAATCAGCTGACGTTCCTCTGCTGATGGGCTCGGGTTAGGAAGTTTTCCCTCTTCAATCCTGATTTCTGCCCATGCTTCTTATTCTCTCTGGGGGTACACAGGGCAGCGTAGTGTAATACCTATGACGATGTCGATAGCATTTATCTAGCCCTTTAAGGTGAGAGTGCCTTACAAATATTATCTCATCTGATCCTCACAACAACCCGGGGCAGGAGGTGCTGTTTTTATCCCTATTTTACAGATAAGGAAACTGAGGCAGGCAGAAGTTAGGTGATTTGCTCAGAGTCACATAGAAAATAAGGGTCTGATGTTGGGTTTGAATTTGGGTCTTCCCAGCTCCAGGCCTGTTGCTCTGTCTCCTGAGCCATGAAATGTTAGATTCAGAGTCAAGAATACCAGAATTCAAATCCTGCCTTTGAGACTCCCCAGCTGTGTGACTTTCAGCAAGACATTTAACCGCTATGTGCCTCAGTTTGTTCATTTAAAAAATAAGGGGGGAGGGGCAGCTAGGTGGTGCCATGAAAGGCCCTGGAGTCAGGAGGACCTGAGTTCAAATTTGGCCTCAGACACTTAACACTTACTAGCTGTGTGACCTTGGGCAAGTCACTTAACCCCAATTTCCCTGCCTTCTACCCTCCAAAAAAGAAAAAAAAAAGAGGAGATTGCATTAGATGATCTCTAAGGCCTCATCCAACTCTGAATCTATAATCAGCCCTGTGATGTGATCTTAACCACATCCCTGTGAAGTTATTGTGCAATAACATTATCCACATCTTACACAAGGGAGACACGTTGATTTTAATTCAGCACAAAAATACCAAATTTTATACTCATGATTAACGTAATGATTAGTATGATTAATTTATTCTAAAGATTAATTGGTATTAGTAATGATTAAAATCATGTATACTAATGCTCTGCTATTTATTGTTTAGCAAGGGGCGGGGCACGGGAGTGCCATGGAGTGAGGCCTCAAGCACAGAAAGGAGACTCCTGTCCTGCTTGGACAACTAGATAGATGTCCCTATAAGTTGCACTATTTATAGGCCAAGGGCCATTCCCCACCCTGGTCCCTCGGGGCTCCCTCACCAGAACTTGGGGCTCATGGCCTCATTGCCTGACGCCTCTCCTGCTGCTATTTTCCAGCTCTTGGTCACTCCTCCTCACCCCCAAAAAACCCTTCCTCAGGAAGAAGGTCGGCACACTCAGCAGATTGTTGCAGCCTTGGTTCCTCTGGCCCAGCTTCTCAGGGACTAGGAAGGAATTTGGCCAGGAATTTTACTGCAGGTCTAAGTAACAAAATAGTAAATGAATCGACACATTCCTGTGGGCAGGCACTGGGCCACCCTTTAAAAAAAGGAGCGATGGGGGCGGCTAGGTGGTGCAGTGAGTAGAGTGTCAGCCCTGGAGTCAGAAGGAGCTGAGTTCAGATCTGGCCTCAGACACTTAACACACACAAACAAGAACCTAGCCGTGTGACCTTGGGCAAGTTACTTACCCCCCAATTGCCCTCCAAAAAGCAAAAAAAAAAAAGGGGGGGGGAGCGATGTGGGGGGGGAAATCGTCATCAAAAAATTGGCGGGGGGATCTAGGAAGAATAGAAGTTAGAAAATATTTTAAATATCAATTTTAAATTAAAAAAAAACTTTGATGTCAGGTACCTAATGGCATTCAGAACAGAAAAATTAGTGCAAGACACTTAGAGTAGGAGCTTGTTAAGTCTTCCTAACAAGGGAATTGGTGAGAGACAGCAGAGATTACTGGAAATAGTTCCTCCCCTTCCATTCAGCTTTGGCTTCCAACTGATATGTGATTTGTGTTTTGTTAATGGAGTCTTATGGGCAGCTCTTTTCTGGATCTGTTACCTCCTAGCTGTGTGACCCTGGGCAAGTCACATAGGGCAAGCATTGTCGGAGGAACAGGGTAGAGGGAGGGAAGGCGGGAAAGATGGGCTGGAGCCAGGGTTTGTAACATTCACAGAGTAATTACTATATATTGCCAGCACATGGGAGAATATGCATCTGTGTGTACACACATGTAAATACACACAGAGATATCTATATACATATACACACATACATGTACCCTTATAACACATATGCCCACATATGCATGTGTATATAAAATATATAAATATGTATGTACACATGCACAAATCTATCTTTTGTTATTTAGTCATTTTTCAGTAATGTTCATTCTTCATGACCCCATTTGGGGTTTTCTTGGCAGAGATAATACAGTGGTTTGCCATTTCCTTCCCCAGCTCACTTTACAGATGAGGAAACTGAGGCAAACAGGGTTAAGTGACTTGCCCAGGGTCACACAGCTAGTAAGTGTTCAAGGCTGGACTTAAAATTGTGTCTTCCTGACGGGCACTGTATCCACTGAAGCCACCTAGCTGCCACACACAGCCACTGAAATTTATTGCAATAGGAGGTCAGATCACGGAAGATCTTCAGGAAAACCACATGGCAGCTGAGTAGCTGGAGTGGAGGAGAGTTTTGAGACAGGACAGGCACCAACCTCCAGGTTACTGCAATAGACCACATGTGAGGAGATGAGGGTCTGCATAGAGGGACCACTCAGCCCAAAAGATCTCCTTTTAGAAGGAAGTTAATCCTTTGTATGTTGTTTGGTGGTGGCATTTGTTGTTCACCTGTTTCGGTCATGTCTGACTCTTTGTGACCCTATTTGGGATTTTCTTGGCAAAGATATTGGAGTGGTTTTGCCACTTCTTTCTCCAGCTCATGTTATAGATAAGAAAATTGAGGCAAACAGGGTTAAGTGACTTGCCCAAGGTCACACAGTTAGTAAGTGTCTGAGGCCGGATTTGAACTTGGGTCTTCCTGACTCCAGGTCTGGCACTCTATCCACTGTGCCACCTAGCTGCCCAGTCATTTGTATACCTTCTGGTAGACAAAATAGCTGGGCTGGTTGAAGTGCAGTCTGTTACCACTGGTGGTCGTGGTGTTCTTGCCCTTGCTGTCACTGCATTTTGTAAGGAAAAGACTGAGCCGTGGTCCCTGGGGCTGACGGGGCTCCCCAGCTGCCACTCACTGCCTCAGACAATCCAGCAGCAGGATCTCAGAGCAGTTCTCACCCCCGCGTGGCTTGGAGGCGGTCATTAGTAACTCTCCATTTCACTTTCCCAGGTATCATTTTCTTTTCCCCATCTCTTTTTACAAAACTTTTGCCTCCCACTCTTCTCTAGGCTTTTCCCAGCCTCTTTTAAGTTTAGGTTCCAGCAAGCTTTTATTATAATAACTGCAGTGGCTGATGCAAAGATAAGCCCTTCACATACGTTATCTCATTGGATCCCCATGACAGCCCTCTGTGGTAGGTACTAGAGGGATGATTATCCTTCGTATATGGCGTAGGAAGCAGTCTTAGAGCAGGATTCGAAGCCAGGTCTCCCTGACTCCAGGATCACGGCTCTTTCAAGGTCCATTTGTCTCCATTCTCCTCCCCAGACATCATCTACAATGATCCAGAAACCTTTTCACCCTGGAAGTACATTAGATGATGATGTGGAGCCAGGAGTACCCAAGCTCCAATGCGGCCTCGGAAACTATTGGTGTGACCCTGAGCAAGTCACTTAACCCTAGCTGCCTTCCCCTCCACTCCTGTAGCCTCTCCCTCTGATTATCTAGTTCTGCCTGGAACTCCATTTTTAGGGGGAGCCGTATCTTCACATATCTTCAGGCTTCGTGCCTTAACCTCCAGCTCTTGTTCTGCAGTATCTCTTCCCCTAACCCCAGGCCCAAATTTTCAGCTTCCTTTTATGTGTTGTCTTCCTCCATTAGAATATAGTCTCCTTGAGTGCAGAAGACTTTCTTCTCATACTAGTTTTACTAATGCTTAGCACATAGTAACTGTTTAATAAATACTTGTTGACTTGGCTTGACTCTTTCCTTGACACCATACTTCATTTAAGTGTTTTAATTGTTTCCAGAGCACTTTTCTAAGCCCCAGGAGAAACACAATATTTAGGGAGGACCCATTCCCCACCTCTGTGGAGCTCACAAGCTGGTAGGGAAGACTCACGTGGACCGAAATAATAATGCAAAAGATCTGCTGAATGCTAGCTGTAGAGAGGTCCATACCAGGTACCATGACAAGGTCAGCTTCCTAGGCTCCCTTCCTGTTCTAGGACCAGCTTGCCCATTGTCCCTGTAAAAGGGAACACTTTGGTTTATTTGCTTGTATGGTCTTCTCTCCTAACCTAGCAAAGAACTACGTGGCCCTGGATGACTTTGTTGAAATAACCAAGAAGTACGCCAAGGGAATCATCCCCAGCAGCCTTTTCCTACAGGACGACGATGATGATGAACTGGCAGGGAAGAGCCCAGAAGACCTCCCCTTGCGCCTGAAGGTCAGTAAGAGTGTGGGTCCCCTCCCTCCAAGGAAGCAACCCTCACAGTTGTCTTCCTCTTTGTAAATGAAGGCGGTGGTAGTAGATGGGGTGACCTTCCTGAGGCTCTGGAACTATGATCCTTATCAAAATAACCTAGAGGAAAGGGGATCACTGGGCACATGTGTCACGTGGCTGCATGTGTGTATTAATAATTTCCCCAGTAGTAATGAAAATAATATTGGCCCCAGATAGAGAACTTCACAGCTAGCAGAGTTTTGCATACATATTCTCATTTGAGCCACACAACCCTTCAAGGGAAGTACTATGGATATCATCCCCATTCTGAAGAGGAGGAAACCAAGCTTAGTGGGGTGAATTGAATTCACCATGGTCACTCAAGAGCTAGATCTGAATTTGGATCTTCCTGATAACTGTCTCCACCATAGTGTGCTGCCTAACAGCTTCCCCATGGGCTCTAAGCCTTAAAAACTCCCCTGAGGCTAATGTAGAAGGGGATTAATGAATGATGAGGCTGGAAAGAGAGATTGGGGTCCAGTTGGAAAGGGCTTTAAAAGCCCCAAGTGCTCATTTATCCAGCATCTTCCAAAAGGCATGGTGCTGTCTGGAGCTATTAAAGCTTAAAACGGAGATACTGTAGTTTATTCTGGAGGCAGAAGGGACCTGCCAGAGTTTACTGAGGAAGGGAATAGCATGGTGAGATCTACACAGAAAGGGACAATGCACTTAGATATGTGCTGTGAACTAAGCCAGGGAAACTGCCCCCTTTGACTTGGGGATTCCTCTTAGGCTTGTCTGAACCTTGCTAATCTCTGAACTCTAGCTTGAGACATGGGGCTCTAATCTTGATACCCAGAACCTGGGTTCCAAGGCTGCCATTTGGTCACCTGTTCCCCCTTTCTTCCACCTCCTCCTCTGTCCCTTGGATACCCCAGCCCAAGCACAGCACCATCCCTAGGCTGCGGTGGGCACAGTGCTGAGCTTGGCAATCGGAAGATTGGGTTCAGATCCCAGCTCTGTAACTTCACACACATACAAGGCACTCACTGTCTGGGAGCTCGGGTCTCATCAGTAAAATAGGGATTATAATTCTTATTTTACCTGTTGTATAGGGTTAGAAAGAAGGAAAGAGAAGCCTCATGTGTTAGTTGCTGGTGTTATAACACTTGTAGTGACTCTACCCAAGTTGTTAGGTCGGAGCACTAAAGGACTTTGTAAACCTTAAAATGCACTATGGGAACATGGGTCATGGTTATCACTGTTAAAAGTCTCCTACAACCTCAAAATTCCAGACTACAAAAATACAGTTCAGTTATCTAGAGTTTGGTCAAAAGGGAAAAGAACATGTAATGCAGCAATACACAAGCATCGGGCGATCAGAAGTATAAATAAAACAATTCTAAACCTCATCCAGCCTAGGGCAGCTTCTGGATCTTACTAAGTTATCCTAAAGCTGATCTCATTTATCCCAACTAGCTTCTTTGTCCCCTTGGCCTCTTTTAAGGCTCTGGAACATCATCTGCCCACTTCTCCTCAAAAAGATAAATAATAACAATAGTTAACATTCATTTAGCACTTTAAAATATGCCAAGCATTTTACACATATTATCTCATTTTATCCAGCAACTCTGAGACATAGCTACTATAATTATCCCCATTTTGCAGATAGGGAAACTGAAAAAGGGAGATGTGACTTGCCAAGTGTCATTCATGTTAGTGACTGAGGCAGGCTCTCAGTTCAAGTGTCCTAACTCCAAGTCAGCCACTCCTTCCCAGCAACAGCTAGCTGCCTCTTTCTCCACTGAATATCTTCCACGTAATTTGGGGATTTGCTTCCCCACCCAGGGTCACTGAAAGGAATTAATTTGTTCGTTCTGCCATCACAGGCTCATTCTTTGCCTATCAGGAAGATTTTTTGACTATTTGATAACTTCTGATGCTTTAATCACAAAGATTTTATTAAGTGTTTTCTGTGTGCCAAGCACTGTACTTAATGCTGGGGATAGAAGGAAAGAGAGACAGACATCCTCAAGGAGCTCACATTCTAGCAGAGGGAAAAAATACACCTGAAAAGTTTCAGAGTTAGGGTGTATAGAAAGGCCCAGGAATTGTAAGGATTTGGTGGCAGATTGATGAGGAGACCATCAGTAGGTCAGATGGCAATGCCTGGGGATCTGGACGGTGGAAATGTAGAACAAACAGCCGATAAGGCCCAGAGGAATCTGGACCCAGAGGTACCCTGGGAAGAGATTCATTTTTCACAAATGCTCCATTCAGTTGAAGGCTTTGCTTGGCTTTCTAGAAAGCTTTGGAAGTACCAGCAAAGTCCAGTACAGTTGATTGGACTGAATCATTTAAATATATGAAAGTGTTTCACTAGGATTTTTAGAGGCAGAATGGGAGGAAATGACTCTTCTACTTCCCATCTGGAACTTTGGTTGCCCCCCCCACCCCAGCACAACACATACACACACACCCCTTAAAATTTCATTTTCTTCCTTCCTAGGTTGTGAAATACCCACTTCATGCCATCATGGAAATCAAAGAGTATCTGATCGACATGGCTTCTAAAGCAGGCATGCACTGGCTCTCCACCATCATCCCAACCCATCACATCAATGCCCTCATCTTTTTCTTTATCATCAGCAACCTGACAATCGACTTTTTTGCATTTTTCATCCCATTAGTCATATTCTACCTGTCTTTCATTTCCATGGTCATCTGCACTTTGAAGGTTTTTCAAGATAGCAAGGCCTGGGAAAACTTTCGGACCCTCACTGACTTACTGCTGCGCTTCGAGCCCAATTTGGACGTCGAGCAAGCCGAGGTTAACTTTGGCTGGAACCACTTAGAGCCCTATGTCCACTTCCTGTTGTCTGTGTTCTTTGTCATTTTCTCTTTCCCCATAGCCAGCAAAGAGTGGATCCCTTGCTCAGAGCTGGCTGTCGTCTCCATTTTCTTCACTGTGACAAGTTACATGAGCTTGAGTACTTCGGCCGAGCCTTACACCAGAAGAGCATTGGTGGTTGAAGTCACTGCTGGCCTGCTCTCTGTAATGAGTACTCTGCCTGTCGATTGGCACTACCTAAAATTCCTTGGTGAAACGTTTTTTACTGTGCCCATAGGCCACTTTATCATACTGAATGTGAGTGTCCCGTGTTTCCTATTTATGTATCTCTTTTACCTCTTCTTTAGGATGGCACAGCTGAGGAATTTCAAAGGCACTTATTGCTACTTGGTCCCTTACTTGGTGTGTTTCATGTGGTGTGAACTCTCTGTTGTCATTCTGCTTGAGTCCTCTGGTCTTGGTCTTATCCGAGCATCAATTGGCTATTTTCTCTTCCTCTTTGCCCTCCCAATTCTGGTAGTTGGCATTGTTTTGATGTGCATCGTCCAGTTTTCTAGATGGTTTGTCTCTTTGGAGCTCACCAAAATCATGGTGACTATGGTGCTGTGCAGCATACCCCTGCTCTTACGCTGGTGGACAAAAGCCAACTTCTCTGTGGTTGAGATGGTGAAGTCTTTAACCAAGAGCTCCATTGTCAAGCTTATCCTTGTATGGATCACAGCCATTGTGCTTTTCTGTTGGTTCTATGTCTACCGATCAGAAGGAATGAAAGTCTACAACTCCACTTTGACCTGGCAACAGTATGGCTTCCTGTGTGGACCCCGAGCCTGGAAGGAAACCAACATGGCACGCACACAGATTTTGTGTAGCCACCTGGAAGGACACAGGGTCACGTGGACAGGGCGGTTCAAATATGTCAGGGTTACTGATATTGATAACAGTGCCGAGTCTGCAATAAACATGCTCCCATTCTTCATTGGAGACTGGATGAGGTGCTTATATGGTGAGCCCTACCCCAACTGCCTCCCTGGAAACATTAGCACCGCAGAAGAAGAGCTCTGTCGGCTCAAGTACCTTGCCAAACATGAGTGCCACATTAAAAAGTTTGATAGGTACAAATTTGAAATAACGGTGGGCATGCCGTACAGCAACATTGGGAACAAGACCATTGAGGAAGATGACATTACCAAAGATATTGTACTGAGGGCCAGCAGTGAGTTCAAAAACATCTTGCTCAATCTGAGACAGGGCAGCCTTATTGAGTTTAGCACGATTCTAGAAGGCCGGCTTGGCAGCAAGTGGCCAGTCTTTGAATTGAAGGCAATCAGCTGTCTCAACTGCATGGCCCAACTTGCCCCTGCGAAGCGGCATGTGAAGATCGAACATGACTGGAGAAGCACTGTACATGGTGCCATTAAGTTTGTGTTTGATTTTTTCTTCTCTCCCTTCTTATCAGCTGCTTGATGGGGTCACAGCCTATCCAATGGGCAGTGCCATTCAGTATATCTAGATTACACTGTTCCCATTACCCTAAGCTTGACTTCTTCACCAGGCTGGCTGTAACATTACATTTAGAAATGTGTGTTAATTGAACATGTTGATTCTGTACCGCTGGCATTTACATAGCCCCAAGTCCTAATGAACTTCGTAAAAAAAAAATTTAACTTTATCTGTTTACGAATGCAGACTATCATTTGAAATTGCATGCACACAGGCTTATCTAAAGCCCAAAGTTTGCTGTGGTCATTGAAATAAAAAAAAAAATGCTTGATATTAAAAGCACTTTATAGATGACACCCCCTACCCCTGTTATATGCCTTTGAATTTATTGTTGTTATTATTTAAACATAATAAGCAGAAGGTACCTGGTATGTAAGGAAAGTTATATTAATTAGTATTTATTCAGTTGTCAATGCTAGTTTTAACTGTTTTCTGAGTGTGGTGACATACAGAACTAACTGAGCTCGAGTGGGTTTCGAACTGATCTCTGGATTTGTTTCACAGGCCAGAGTTTTCAGACACAATGGGACACCACTCGGATTGAGAATATATTCCATGCCAGATTTCAGTGTACATACAGTGTATTGCCTTGAATGGTTCCAGAATCCTGTATATGACAACTATGTGTGGCAATGTGCCAAGTCTAATCCATATTGATTTGTGAAATACACCTCAGCGCTGGGCGCTCTGCCCCAAGTATTCACAAAAGTTTGGTGATCTTTAATACTGTACAGCAGAAAAATCAGGGGCCAGAAGAGGCTGAAATAAAACATTTGTGGTCATATCATTGGTTGGTGTGATTGGAAAACTTTCTTGCGGCAAACGAGCACAAAATAGAAACTGAGTTCTCCATAAATTAGGACACTTGATTTTTAAATATGAACAATTTAATTAGTTTTATCCATAAACCTTTTTTGTTCTTGGAAAAATGAGCACTAAGTTTAAAGGTGCCCAGAACTAATAGGTGAATCAACAATCATTCATCAAGCATTTTTCTATGTACTAAGGATACAAAGAAAGAAAAAAATAGCTACGGCCCTCCAGGAGCTTACATCCCAATAGAGAAAGCAACATATAGATATACAGGCTTAGACAAGATGCATTCAGATTGTGTACAAAGTTATTTTAAAGGGGAGATTACCCTTGTAGTTTGGAGGACCAGGAAATAGCTTTTGCAGAAGGTAGCTCTTGAGTTGAGAAAACCAGGAAATATAAAAGATGGCCATAAGTAGAGAGGATACCCCCCTCACCCTCCTCAGTTATAGACTGGGATGAGAGGTCATGCATGAGGAACAGCAGTATAGTGTGTAGAAAAAGTATTGTACAAGACCAGAAAACTGGAAAGGGACCAGATTGTAAAGAATAATAGAAAAGCCCACTGGGATGTGAGTAATAGGGTGACATTCTAATTTAACATATTTTGGGAATATGACCATAATGGCCTGAAAGAAATGTGTCATAAGTATACACTGGGTATATATTCAAGTTCAATTTAACAAACATTTATTAAGCACCTACTAGATGCAAGCACTATGCTAGGCACTGAGGCTGAAATAAAACATCTTAGGAACTTGAATCTCTCCCACTATAACACTTAGATATGAATATAAGTTCAAAAGGGCAAATCAGGAAAAGCCTTGTATAGGAGGTGGCACCAGAGATGTGTTTTAAAGGGAGCTAGGGACTCTGAAGCAGAAATGAGAAAGTGCATTCCAGACATGGGGGACTACTTCTGCAATGCCAGAAAGGCATGTATTGGGAACTGGTGTTTGGAACAGAGAATCTAAAGGCAGAATAATATGAAATAATAGCAAAAGGTTAAGTAGGAAGCAACATGAATTCTGTATGTGCACATATACTCTGCACCAATAAAGATTGTAACCCTTTCTTATCTTAGTAAAGGGTCACTGCAGCTAGAATTCACCACCACAGGGCCAGCATTCTACTCATTAACCTCACAGTTCTTATCCTGGTGGACAGCTAGGTTGGTACAGTGCCAAGCCTGGAGTCAGAAAGACCTGAGTTTGAATGTGACCTCAGACACAATAGCTATGTGAACTTAGGCAAGTCACTTAACCCTGTTTGCCTTAGTTTCCTCATAGGTAAAATGAGCTGGAGAAGAAAATAGCAAACCACCCCCGTATCTTTGCCAAGGAAACCCCAGATGGCTTCACGAAGAGTCGGACATAATTGAACAACAGCAAACATAGCCTGGTTCTCAAATGAGAGCCTTCAGAGTTTTTTCAGCTTCAGAGCTTTTTCACCTACCTGTGCTTGCATTCTGATCACATGACCTTTAAAAGCCCAGGATCACTTCCAGGCCACAAAGACGTCAAGGATGTACATGTGCACTGTGATTTGCATGCAGATTGCATATAACTATTCCATTTTTTAGACCCATCATGGTATCTAAATACTGTACCTTTAATTCAATACATTAGAAAACATGTGCTTCATCATATTATCCACAAGGAGAAAGGGATCTTAGTAACTAGTCCAAAGTGCTCATATTACGATAATACCACCTCTATTCAGTAAACTCTAGTGATTCCCTGTTATCTACAGGATCAAATATAAAATCTATTTGGCTTTTAAAGCCCTACACATCCTACCCCTTTCCAGTCTCCTTACTTTTCCCCACCATTCTAAGATCTGGCCTCTTTCCCAATCCTTACACGATATTCCAGCAGTTTCACTGGCTGTCCCTGTGCCCAGAATGCCCTCCCTCTTTATCATTCAAGCCCCAGCTAAAATTCTAGCCTCTGCAAGGTCTCTTCTTGACCTTTCTTTCCTCTGTTGATTATCTCCAATTTATCCTGTATATCTCTTGTTTTTATGTAGTTGCTTGCATGTTGTTTCTCCTCATTAGAATGGGAGCTCATTAAACAGCAGGGACTATAGTAAATGCTTAAATGCATTTAACTGACTGAGGTCACAGAAATCTAAGTGATTTGTCCAGTCACATAGAACCAAAATTTGAGCCTGTGTCCTTGAACTCCCAAATCTTAATCTAATATGCTTGGCTTACCCATGATGAGAAAATGAGACAATTGCCCTGCGTGTCAGAGCATTTACATAGGTGTTCTCAAGGGGACATGGGTCACCTTAGCTCCCAATTCATAATGGCATTTATAAATTCTGGAATGTGATTAATTTTTTCTCTCTCCCTTAGTGGCAAACCAGCCAACCACCCAACCAATGTGTCTCTGTTTCCTCTGCATTTTGCTATAGAGAATTCTCAGCTGATGAAATCATCTAAACCAAATGAAAGTCTCCCCACTTAACCTTTGAATTGTGTCCACAGTTCACTCTACAGCATCTCATATTGTCACTGACTTTTCTGTTTTATCCACAGGCCAGCCTTCTGTTGTCCCCCACCTGGGACTTAGCTCTTTTTTTTCCTGTTGCAACCCAAATTGAGGTCCAGTTATTACAAATGTTGCTTCTCCAAGTGCTATCTAACCCTTCCATTTCTAAGGAGTGTTTAGCATAAAAGAATTGGCTACTTTGCTGGATATTGAGAGACATTTTCAGACACATAGAATAGAAAGTTCTATGGATGTGAGTGGCCCATACCATCTTGAATTTATTCAATTATGAATACATGTTGGAATGTGATCTTTGAAAACTGTTTTGATTAGTCCACTTTTTGACTCTTGACCTACCCTCCAAAGTGATAGGATTGTAGAAAGCCCTAGAAAGGACCATAGGATCATCTCAATCAGGAGTTTATAATGTAGGGACCCTTGCTTGGGCAGGGATCCATTAAATTGGATGGGGAAAATGCATCTTTATTTTCACTAATCTTTAACTGAAATTTAGCATTTCTTTCAATTCTCCATGGCACACAAAAAGGCAAAAAATCAGGGATCCAGACTCTTTTTGTCTCCCCACTCCTATTTTATTGATGACAAACACTGAGACTCAGGTTAATTAATAAGTGCTTTGACCCAAGCCACATGGGTAGAAACAGAATTTGGAATCCAAACCCAGGCTGTCTTATTCCAATATCAGTGTTTACCCCATTAACTAGTTGGAGAAAATTGCTTCCATTTTCTGGGCCTCAGTTTCCTCATATGTAAAATGGGGGTGACAATACTTGCCTACTTCACTGGGTAAGCCTTAAAGAGTTATGGAGCCAGCTGTGACTTCTTGTGTTGGGCTATCCAACACAGATGATGCTGGCCTTAGAATCTTGAGTTGTCAGACAATGACGAACCTCAGAATTTAGCACTAGAAAGGACCTTGGGAGATCTTTTCTTCATTCAACCTCTTTCAAGTCCTAGCTCATGCTTTGCACATTTCTGGAGTACTTCCCTCACAACTGGAGTGTAAGGCAAGTAGTTCATTCCATCCATTTTACAAGGGGAAGAAACAGAGAGTTCAGGTTAACTGACTTGCCCTCATTCATGGGCTACACAGTGGTGGAAGAGGAACTCAGAACACAGGCCTCTTGGCTTCAGGGTGAGTGTTCTCCCATTCTGTCTTTTGGCTTCATGGAATAGAGGTGTTGATAAGAATCCTAAAGGCTAACATCTTAGGGGGATAAAAAAAAAAAAACAAAAACCACAGATTCCCCTACCCCTTGTGAAATTCCATCATTTTATCTTTCTTACATACTCTGCCCATGGCCGACGTCCTGTCCCTTCCCCCCACCCCCTACACACACACACACACACACACACACACACACACACACACACACACACACACACACACACACACATTCCTTCCCATGCTACATATGAGCTTTGCTGGTGTGGCAATTTGACTCATTTATCACATTCTCCTGCACAAGGGAGCTCCCTTTCCCCTGAATTCTTTCTCTCTTCAGCTCACAGCCCAATTTTTCTCTGCCAAAAGGGAAGTTTGATACTTCTCTGCCTGTGTTAATCCCTGCTCCAAAAGAGACCCCTCTTCTTAGGAAATCCCTCTCACTGACTATCTCATATTTAAGGGCCATGGAAGGTTTTAAGTATTCAGGCCCCACTCATTGAATGGATAAGGTATGAGCCTTGTTCAATAACTGTGCCTACCCAATCCCATCACCAGGGTGAATGCCTTAGAAGTCACCCATTAATGATCAATCAATAAGCATTTTTAAGCACCTACTATATGCCAGGCACAATGCAGTGCCAGACTCTCCTCTGCCAGGCCTCCTGAACAGAGCTGCCCAGGCTCCACACCCCCTCCCCCAGTCTTGAGAAGTTCACTCCCTTATTCAACGCCCATTACATTGCTACTTCTAAGTGTATGATGTCCTTTCCTATATTAAACTTCTTTCCTATAACTTCTGTCCACACAAGACTGTGGCATAGTGTAGAAAAGACTGGCCTTGGAGTCAGGAAGACCCAAATTCAGGTCCCACATCTGGTGCTAACAACATAGGCATTGATATTTCACAGCCTCTCTGCTCCCAGCCAATGAAGACTATAAGTAACAGACCCGTTGGCTTCAATGGGAGTTCCTAAAACAGATCAAATCTCAAGTCCCAAACAAATGGGGCGGGGGTGGGGGTGGGGGTGGGGGCAGTCTTCTGCCCAGCTCCCCAGAGGGAGAGGCCAGAATTAATATTTGTTGACTTAATGGGAGCCAGGCAGAATAAACCTAATCTCTTTTCCATATGGAAGCGCTCAGATAACCATCATATTCCTCTCAAATTTGTAGTGCTCTAGGCTAAGAGCCTCAATGATTTTATTATTTAAAGAATGATGTGGTTTCCTGATCCAAGCATGTGTCAGAGAAAGAGCATCAGATTGGGAGTCAGACTGCCTGAGGGGCTTGAGTTCAGGGGCCCCCATTCCTATACTATGTGACCTTCCTCTTATCACCTTTAGGGTCTCTGTCTATAAAATGAGGTGGGCCGGGTAGAGCTTGAAAGGAAGGGTCTAGAATGTTCTATCCAGCCCTAATATCATTCTCTAATCCTACGATTACATCAAACACCAGTTTGGCCTGTAGAACTTTAGAAGAAAAAGACATGGACACAGGAGAGGGAAGACCACTGTGGACACGGCTTTAGTTCCCAGTTTTTTTCAGTTGTTTCTCTACTCATGTCTGACTCTTCATGATCCTATTTGGAGTTTTCTTGGCAAAGATACTGGAATGATTTGCCATTTCCTTCCCCAGCTCACTTTACAAATGAGGAACTAGAGAAAACAAGGTTAAATGACTTGCCTAGGGTCACACAGCTAGTAAGTGTCTGAGGCTGGATTTGAACACAAAAAGATGAACCTTCCTGATTCTAGGCCCAGCACTCTATCTACCAGGCCACTTAGCTGCCCACACACAATTTGTACCTGAGGCCTAGTGATTTCAGAAAGGTTCAGAAGAAATCCAGAAATTACAAAAGGTCCTCAGCTTAGGATCCACTTTAACATTAAAACACTCACATTTCTCTAACACCTTAAAGTTTACAAAACACTTATATCACTATGCTATGAGATAAGGAGGGCCTGGGTTTTTTGTTTTATTGGACCTGTATTTCCACATATGTCAGGAGCTTCCAGGAAGGAAGATGCAGACTAGCATCTTCTCTGTGATTTATAGTCTTTTTAAGAAAATAATTTTTGGGGCAGCTAGGTGGTGCAGTGAAGTCAGGCCCTGGAGTCAGGAGGACCTGAGTTCAAATCCAACCTCAGACACAACACAAAAACTAGCAGTATGACCTTGGGCAAGTCACTTAACCCCAACTACCCTAAAAAGATTTTTTTTACCTTCCCTCAATTACAAATTTTAACATTCATTAAAAAAAAATTTAAGTTCCAAATTTCTGCCCACCCCCCACCTCCTTCATTTCCCCTCTCCCTGAGATGATAAGCACTTTGATATAGGTTACATATGCTCAAAATGCAAAACATGAGAGAGACAAGAAATAGGAGGGGGGGGATAGTCACAGTTAGGGGGTGATGCATGGATGATTCAGACCAGGTGACTTAGAAGGAATGATCTGACAGGCAGGAGGAGAACCATAGAATAACAATGTCAAAAACTCATGGAGTTGAGAATTTCCAAGAGGCAAGAACGGTTGACAGTACCACATGCTGCAGAGACATCAGAGGGTGTAGCCTGAGCAAAGGCCAATGGAATTTGACATCCTTCTCTTGACTGTCCCTCTCCAACTACTTTCTTAGCCTCAAAGACCAACTGATTACTTTAATTACCTATAATAGACAAAGATGGGGTGAGCTCGCTCCCTTTGGGCTTCTAGAGCTTTTTATCATATTTTTTAGGAGAGCAGAATTATGACCCTCTGCTCCATCAGGTGGCACTCAAAGCCTGCACTTGGTCTCTTTTACAGACATGCACAGAGATACCCAACTCTTAGTATAATGTTGACAGAGGCCAGTTCAGGATTTCTAGGCATTCAACAGCAGTTAAGTTAATGCAAATAGAGAGCCCTGCTAACCTTTCCCACTGGGGCCCAGGAAATCTGCTTAGTCCAGTGTGTCTGAAAACTGACTGCTCCAGTGAGAAGCATTGACACAGAGCTCCCGATTTGGGTCACTGTCAGAAAGGTGCTTTACCTGTTCAGTTCTGAACAAAGGTCCTGAATTTAAAGGGGAAGATGGAAGGCAATGGTAGCTACCAGAGCTTTAGAAAAATGCTCCAGTTTAGAGTGGTTGGACTGGAAGGTCCTTAGAGCAAAGGGAATATGGTGTTAGCATCTAGAAAAGCCCTTAAACACAGAATGGCTCCTCTGGAAGAGACCTCAGAACATAGAATATGGGAGCTGGAAAGGACCTTAAAATACAACATGTCTGAGCTAGAAAAGACCTTAGAACATGGAACATGAGCAAGAAGGAACCTTAGAACATAGAATGTCTAATCTAAAAGAGACTTTGGAATAGAGAATATCCAAACTGGAAAAGACCTTAGAACATATATTATCTACTGGAAGGGAACTTAAAACATAGACTTGAGCAAGAATGGGTCTTGAAACATAGAATGTCTGAGCTAGGAGAGATTTTAGAACACAGAATGTCACAGGTGGGTGACCCTTCTGAAAGACTGTGCTCAATTCAATTCTTTTTAAGAGTGCATGCTGTGTTCAAGGGGCCCTATATTATGAGCAATGGGAAGTACAGAAACAAGCAAGCTGTAACTCCTATCCTCAGTGGAACTTTAGACTAATAGAGATGTACTTTTTACAAGATGTGTGTTTTCTTTGGGGTAAAGAACTCCCAGTGAGGAAACTCCTAACAATCCACACTTTATCAATTAGAGTTTATAGTCTATGAGAATTGCTTAGAGGATTGAAAGATTAAGTGCCTTTCCTGGGGTGGTCCTGCTGTGTCAGAGAACAGACTTGAACCTAGGGCTTCCTGGCCCCAAGGGCAGCATTCTGTCTTCTAGTCTGGAGCAAGGTAGCCTGTATGTCCCTTTCTAAGAAGTTTCATTTAAAAAGGGTCATTCATTGAGCCCTACTCTGTTGGTCATACCCTAAGAGGCTATCTATCTTGCCAATTCCTAGGTAAAGCTCTGTTCTGAGCCACTGAAAAGGCTTCAGAAAAGGGTCTAAGACTCAACCCAGAGGCCGTTATGGGAGAATTCAGGTCTTTTTTCACCTCTCACTTGGATTATCAGCAGGCTTCTAAATTCCCTGTTGGCGTTTTATTCATTCTAGAATAAAATCTTTATCTCATTGTTTTTAATTTTTCTATTTGTATGTTTTATAATATAATTATTAACTTAATAAATATATGCACAATTTATAAATAAGTAAATTATATGTGGGAGGTTTTGTTTAAGCATCTTTTACCAGTCAAAGTAGTTTGGAAACTAATGATCTATAAATGAGATTAGGACCCTATTGGAAGTGTCAATGTGGTAAATTGTCAATGACAGTAGTAGTTTTTATGTGTAGAGCTTGTAATCATGGCTATGCCACTAACATTGTTTAAACCTTAAAATACAAGACAAATCCAAGTTATTATTACTATAATTTTCTTTTTAAAGTTAATTTTATTGGTTCTTGATTAGCAGTCATTTGTTTTTTCTTCCCCCTATTTCCTCCTCCCTTCCCTTGGAATAAAAGAAGAGGAAAAAAAGAAAAATAAAACACTTGTAATAAATATACACAGGTTGAGAAATAAATTCCCATTTTGCCCATGTCCAAAAATGTGTCTTATTCTATATCAAGTCCATCAATTTTCTGTCAGGTGTTGGGTAACATGCTTTATCATTGGTCCTCTGGAATCATGGTTGGAAGATAATGGAATATTATTGTGCCATAAGATGACTACAATTTAGCTCTGAACTAAGTTTGAGCCAACCTAGATGATGGCTGTTTCATTCCTGGATTCCATTCTGCCCTCTCCTGGCTTGCTGTCATGGACTTGATTTCCTTTCCAGTCTCAAGACTATTCTCCAAGGCAGGGAAAACACAAGCAAAATAAGTCTGTTCCTTCTACCTTCTCTCTCTAATCTAGTCATCCTTTGTTCTTGACAAGAACCAAGGACATCATGAGGGCACAACTTTTCAAAAGGAAGATCTTAGAATAGAAAAGATAAAATCCCAAAAGTAGAATACAACTAGCTGACAATCTACATATAGCCCTTCATGATTTACAAAGCACTCTTTTTTTCCCTTTTTTTTTTTTTTTTTGGCAAAGCACTCTTTACCTGTATTGTCTCATGTGTTCTTCACAACAGCTGTAAGAGAGAGGCACTATTATTATTCCCATTTTACAGTCAATGAAACTGAAGCCCAGGAAGGTTATACTACTAGCCTAGGGTCACATGGCTAGCTAGTATCAGAGGAAGAATTGAAGTCCCTTGCTCCATCCACAATTCCATGACGCCTTTCTAGAAGGGCATCTAGAGTTCATCTCATTCAATCTCGTCATTTTATGGATGGGCAAACAGGCCTGAGAGAAGGGAGGTGACTTCCCTGAAATGACAGGGTTGGCCAGCAGCAAAGCTGAACTCCAGCCCAGCCCTTCTGTCTTTGAGGCCAGCATTCTCTCCACCCTAGTGCATTTCTTGGCGGCTTGGGCCAAACCTTGTCATTCAGATGACATTGAGGTTAAGAAAATTGCTTGGTGAAGATGCTTCCCATCCTAGGAAAGGACTGCCACTGTTAGACATGAATCACTGAAGCTTGGCATTCTCCCCGCAGGTTCCAAGAGCTTCTGTGGTTGCTAGGAGACAGTCCTGGAAATCTTCCAGAGATTTGTTAACCTGCAGGAAAGTATAACTTCCAAACCTATAGAAAGTGCAATTAAAACAAAGATTCAGTGGTCTTTCTCCTTTTCTTTGCCAGGGGTGCTTGAAAGAAATAATTGAGGAAGTATACAGGTGTTCCCACTACATCAAAGTAATTCCATCTTGTTTTCCTTTCACTAATAGCCATTTGCTTTTGATTTAAATATTTAGCCAGAAGGACCATTGTCTTCAACAAAATTTATCAACAAATCTTCTTCAAAGCTTCCTTAAAACAGAGAATTGGTTAACCACCCAATGTGTTTTCTGCTCATGGAAGATGTCCTAACATTTCTTCTTGATGGAATCATCCCAGGGAGGGAGACCATTCTACAAAGGCTATTTGTTTTGTCCACCCTTTGGGCCATGTTGAAGGCATTTGGATCTAGAATCAGGTTCAAATTCCAACATAATTTTAAATGTCATTTCAACTTTCTGGGTCTTAGTTTCTTTCCTCTGTAAAACAAAGGAGCTAGATTCATGGTCTTTAAGGCTTTTCTAACACAAAAGTCTATCTTTGGCATACAATCCTAAGCAAATTGGCTCCTGGGGTTGGGGATGGGGGTGTTGTCTGGGTAGAATTTGAGAAAGAGGAAGGTGGGGAAATGAAGACTTCTTCTGATCCCTGATTCTCTCCTCTTCCCTTTCTCTCCTCCTCCATCTTTAATCATCACCTTCTCTCCCAAACATCTTTAACCTCCTCCTCTCCCCTAGCTGGTGACAAACAGTTTGTTTCTCTGTGAATTGTGGGAGAGTGATTCCTATTTGATAACTGATGGGAAAGTGTTATCACTTTTGTTAGAACTTTCCTGTTTCTCTCCTGGGAGGGGATCAGTGACTCAGAAAGTTAGTGATTAAAAGGAATGTGTAGGTAGAATGCCAAAACATTCTCCCTCCCCTCTTAGAAAATGGAAGGCTTCCTTTTTAGTTGATTTCTGGGGAAAAAAATGACCTCTGTTTCAAGATAGATGGATTTCAAAACTGGGGTGGCATGGGACATATTTGAAAAAAAAAAGCCTTCTAGACTTTGAAAAAAACTAAGGATGGAACTGGAAAACAGAAAATTATAGGGAGCTATTAGAAGGGAGATGAAGGTGGGAATGAGGGACTGATTAAGCTAGGACACGTTTCGCAAGTGATAAGAGAAGGATGCCTCGTGCCATACTAAGATAGAACTGGAAAATCTCATCTCTGCCAAGTGTGTGACTTTGGGCAATTAATTTTACCTCTGTGGGTCTCAGTTACCTCATTTGAAAAATGAGAAAACTGAACCAGATGGCCTCTAAGGTCTCCAGTTCTAAATCATAGGATTTAGATTTTCTCATCTGCAAGATGAAAGAGAATTATACTACCTGATTTTACAGGCAAGAAAACTGAAAGGTTAAACCATTGTGCCTAAAGTTAAACAGTATAAATAGGTGACAGGATTTGAACCCAGGTCCTCTGACCCTAGCCCCAGCACCCTTCCACTGTACCACAACCACACTGCTTCCTCCAAAACTCTATGAAAACTCTATCATACAGCTGCTCAGTTCCATCTGGGTAAATTTCTTTTACGCACTTTAAAATGGTGTATTATAAATAAGATTAAACATCAATAACACTAAACTTGCTTGACAACTATTTACATTTGAATAAATGAATTTCAATATATGAAATGCCTATAACAACTTGTCAGTATCTCTAAGTCTCCTTTGAATTATGCATTCCCTTTCTCTGTTCCTTTTGCACAGTTGTCTTGGTCCTACACACACTTCTAATTATCTGTAATCACATGTTGATATTTCTGAAATTACTCTTCTCCTTGTAAATACTTCTTTGGTATTTCAAAAATGGCATGATTTAACAATAATATTACTTTTAGACTTCAACCATGCTAACTATAGTCAGGCCATCCTAGGTTCTTTGTTATGATTTCTTCCCCTCTACCCCCAAATACAGCTGATTCTGCTATCAACACAAAGGTATGCCTTCCCAAAAGGCACTTTGCTTTGCAAAATCACACAATAATAAAAAACCTCAAGGTTTATTGGAAAAAGTAGGGTAGGAAGGAGTATGACACTAAAAAACTTTTTCAGTGACACACACAAAAAAGTAGGGGCTTAATTTTAAAAGATAGCACCCTTTTGTACATGTCAAATGGTTAAGAAATGTATAAATAACACAATAAATAGTGTCGGGGTCCAAGGCTGCTTAGTGTGTGCCCTGTTTCCCCCAGACTGGGCTGGTAAAGTCTCAAGTAAGGTGGCCATGGCTCCCATAGCTCCTACTGCTAAGAAATATCCTCCTGGCTTACTAGCACTGCACCTTGACAAAGACCTGAAGTTTGCTTATGGAAGGGGGCATCAGAAAACTCACTGCTTGCAGGGTATTGGAAAGTGGTGCTGTTTTTTGCGTAAGTCAGGCATAAGACAACTTGAAATTTGAGTTCTGCTAAAAAATGTTCCCTAATGAATCAATCATGTTGGAACGAATTTGTGCTTTTGAAACAAACATTATAACAGAAGTGACTATGTATTTAAGTCACCTCATCCTTAAAAACTCTTCATTCAACCCTGTTCTATCCAAGACAAAGCTATAGTCCTTTCATCCATTTAATCCTTACAATTGTGAAGTAGGTGCTATTATTACCCACATTTCACAGAGGAGGTAACTGAGACAGAGGTTAAATGTCTTTCCCAGGCTCACATAGCTGGTCTTCCTAACTTCAGGTTCGTAGTATCATCCACTGTGGCACCTAACTTCCTCTGGCTAATGGAGGAATTCAGCTTTCATATAACAAGTAGGAACATTGAAAGGTATAGTGGATAAAGCCAAAAGGGGCTGAGTTTGAGTCTTCTCCCTGACTTTGGCAAGTCACTTAACTGTTTAATGGCCAGACAACTTTCTAAGACTACAAACTGCAGAGAAGTCACCTATGTGTATCAATGGGGGAAGGAGGGAATGGGGACAGCAGGGGGGGAACAGAGAAAGAACAGAGTATCAGCTATCAAATAGAGAGAAATCATCAGATCAAACTCTTCTGGTCTTTTGTAACACACTCAGAGGAACCGGACTCATTTCTTGGCACCTTGGGAGTTAGCTTTCCTGAGTTTGTCCCACCTCTCCTATCATTTCAAGTGGATACAGACTTGTCTTTTTTGTTGGAGGTGGTCTGGGAGAGCATCCGACAGATGGCATTCTCCTCAGGGTGTTACAAATCCTAGGCCTGGGAAACCTGGAGGATTTGTCCATTTCCACTGAGGGCTGCTCTGAGAAACTTTGCTCTGTGTGAGAAATTATTCTGAGACTCAAAGCTCCATACCCCAAGGCAGCTCTTGTTGCCTGGGTGAGTAACAGAGAGCCCAGTGAGTAACAGAGAGCCCAGTGAGTGAGAGGGAACAAATCCCCATGCACAGAAGATTTATCTGCAGCAGAATCACAAAGCTAGGAGGGTGAGGTCTCCACAAAACCCTGCCCTAAGCATGAACTCCTATTTGTATGGTGGTTTAAAATATGGGAAGCAATTGTCCTAAATGAAGTCACTTGGGCCTCACAACTCTCATATAGGTAATAAGGTTTTATTTCCATCTTGCAAATGGTGAAACTGAGGCTCAAACAAGCCAAGTGACTTGCCTATAATCATACAGGTAGTAAGTTATCAGAGGCAGTATTTGAACCTAGATATTCCTGGCTTAGAGCCCAACACCCTTTACAATTCCATACTGTCTCTCATTATAACAGCTATGATCATCCCCTGGGTAGAGCTAGTGGGGCATGCAGTGTGACCTTGGGCAAGTCTCTTAGCCTCTCTAGGCCTCAGTTTCCCTTGGACTAGGTGATACCCAATGTCCCTTCCAGCCCTAGCCAAGCTACATTAGGAATTGTTCCCTGAAGGTCCCTCTCTCTCTTGCCTCTCTATACATTCTCCTGCCTTTCCCCATGCTTGGAATGGCCTCCTTCCACTTTTCCACCTTCTCCTTCCCTTTAGCTTATGTGCCACCTTCTTATGAAGCCTGTGTTCCCCTTAATGAAATATATTTGCTCTTACCTTGGATTTTCCTAGGGCACTTTGTCTAGAAGCATGATATATTACCTAGAGTCCTGGGTTTGGAGCCTGGAAGAGCTGGGTTGAATTCTACCTTAGACATTTACTAACTACATGACCTGGACAAGTCATATTATTTCCCTGTGCCTCAGTTTATATATCTGTAAAATGGGGATAATAACAGTATCCATCTCACAGGGTTGTATGGATCAGAGATAACGTACATAACAGGGTGTGAAAACCTTAAACTTAAATCTATAAACATGAGCTATTATTAAAGTAAAATCTACTTTATATGATACTTATCTTTGTTCATGTCATATCCGTATCCCCCTGACTCCTCCCAGACTATAATCTCCCAGGGAACAAAGATTATACCATTATTCATCCACGTATCCCCAGTGTCAAATTTGGTGCCTCAAACATAAATAATATTTATTATAAATAAATATTGAATATGAATTAATAATGCTAATAAATAAATAATTACATAATAAGCAATGTATATATTCATACTAATATATAATAAATTATTAATAGTTGTATACTATTTAATAATTAGTGATTCTGTGTAATCATAAATTAATAATTAATAAGATTAATGAATACTTGTTTAATCAAATTTATGCTGGTACCAGTTGGTAAATAAGTCCTACAAGTGTAAATGAAATCCTTTCTGGGGAGAGGAAATGATAATGGCTCCAATTTCCTCATCACAGAATGTTTTCTTCATCATAACCCTCTCAAAGTAAGGAGTATTGCTAAGGGGCCTCTGAACTTGTCTCTGAAGAGCTGCCATATTTTCCAGAAACACTGGACCCAGAGTATGCAGGAGGCCCTGAATATGTCAAGGAAATAAAATATTTCCACCTTACAGACCCAGAATTGAAGCTGAGATTGAATTACTTATCTATGTTCACACTAATAAGTGTCCAAAGGATCTGAACTGAGCTTGTCTAGTAAACTTGGCAGAGGAGGGTGGCTGCCCAATGATCATATAAAGGTGATTAAAAAAAAAAACAGTGAAGTTGAACCTTGAAACTAAAATAAGCCAACAATGAGATCCCCAGGACCAAGCCTCTAGAGCATATGTGACCTTGGGAGTTCCATGAAATGTTCAATGGGCTCTCTGAGAAATGTACCCACAATTCACTTGTAAATTTAATCTGCATTGTGAATATTCTCTCAATCACTTTCTCAAATCTAGACACAAAACAATAAGCCAAACCCAATATATAGTATTTGCATATTTCCAAGGTGTCCCTGCTCATGTTTAAAATTTAACTATAGGGGGGCAGAGCCAAGATGGTGGAGTAGAAACAGCACTTCCATGGCACTCTCACCCACACCACTTCAAAATTATGTAAAAGGGGACTCTGAACAACCTCTAGAGCTCCAGCACCCACAGAATGACACAGAAGAGCTAACATCCCGCTGAGGACAGCCCAGCAACCCAGCAGGGAGCGGCCAGCGCAGCACTCTGGTAGCCAAGGCCAGGACCACATAACTCAAGAGGTTTTAGCCCCAGGGCAGCCAGACAAGCAGCTGGCTGGAGGGACCCCAGAACACCAGCAGCTGTGACGATTCCAGAATTATCAACACAGATATGCCTAGGACAAAGTGAGAGGTTAGTGCCCTATGGACTTTGGGACCAGTATTGGGGAAACTAGTCAGCTTCTTCCCCTGGGGGTCAGAAGCCACTGAGATGCCGAAGCACAGCCACCATTTTGCAGCTTCAGTTGAAGCTTCAGCTCCTGGCCTGCAGACTGTAGGGGGATCTGGAGATCAGTCTGGGGAGTAATCGCTATTGTTTTAACCTCCCTGGATCTGGATTGCAGTCTGGGATGGAGGTCTTGGGGTGTGTGTCCAGCTTGCCAGAGTGTGTGGGGGCTTCAGGGAGGGCACCCAACTAATACCCCCCGGCAGTTGAGAAGACCCCAATGTTTGGGACAGAAGCTCCCCTGTCTAGTGGCAGAGTCCTACTGTGGCAACAAGCCCCAAAGTCAAGTAATTAAGTGGCAACATGCCTAGGCAAAAGAAACAAAATAAACAAAAAAATTCAACATCAGACTCCTATTTGGGGGGCAAAGAGGATCGAAGCATGGAACAGGAGGAGGACTGTGAGGTCAGGACTCCTGCACCAAAAGCCCCAAATGAAAATACGAGCGGGTTACAGGTCATAGAGGACCTTAAGAAGGATTTTAAAGACCAGATAAAAGAAGTGGAGAAAAAATTGGGAAGATAAATGAGAAGGATGCAGGAAAAGTATGAAATGAGAGTCAACAGCCTGACTGAGGAAAATAACACCTTAAAAAATAGACTAACTCAAATGGTAAAAGAGGCTCAAAAAGGCAATGAGGAGAAGAATGCCTTAAAAAGCCAGATTTGCCAAGTGTAAAAAGAATCTCAAAAGCTCACTGAGGAGATTCATTCCTTCAGAATTAGACAGGAGCAAATGGAAGCTAGTGACTTTATGAGAAATCAAGATGCTATTAAACAGATCCAAACAAATGAAAGAATAGAAGGCAATGTGAAATATCTCATGGGAAAAACCACTGACCTGGAAAATAGATCCAGGAGAGATAATTTAAAAATTATTGGACTATCTGAAAGCCATGATCAAAGAAAGAACCTAGAAATCATCCTTCAAGAAATTCTCAAGGTAAATTACCCTGATGTTTTAGATCCAGAGGGTGAAATAGAGGTTGAAAGAATCCACCAATCACCTCCTGAAAAAGATCCCAAAAAGAAAACTCCTAGGAATATTGTATCCAGGTTCCAGAATTCCCAGATCAAGGAGAAAATACTATAAGCATCCAGGAAGAAACAATTTCAATATTGTGGAAACATAATCAGGGTAACACAGGATCTGGCAGCTTCTACACTGAGGGATTGAAGGGCATGGAATATGATATTCCAGAGGTCAAAAGAGCTGGGATTAAAACCAAGAATCACCTACCCAGCAAAACTGAGTATCTTGTTTCAGGGGAAAATATGGTCATTCAGTGGAATAGAGGACTTTCAAGCCTTTTTGAGGAAAAAACCAGAGTTGAATAGAAAATTTTTTTGCTTTTTTTTTTTTTTTGGAGGGCAATTGGAATTAAGTAACTTGCCCAAGGTCACATGGCTAAGTTTTTGTTTGTGTGTGCATTAAGTATCTGAGGCTGGATCCGAACTCAGGTCCTTCTGACTCCAGGGCCGATGCTCTACTCACTGCGCCACCTAACCGCCCCAGGGATAGAAAATTTGACATTCAGGCACAAGAAGCAAGAGATGCCTGAGAAGGTAAACAGGGAAAAGAAATCAAAAGGAACTTATCAAAGTTGAACTATTTACATTCCTACATGGAAAAACAATAACGGTGACTGATGAAACCTTTCTCAGTATGAAAATAATTGAAGAAGGGTATATGGGCATATGAATACATATGTGAATATATATATATATATATGTATATATATATATATATATATATATATATATATATATGTTTACAGGTATACATGGAGAGAGGGCACAGGTCGAATTTGGTGGGAAGGAATGATACTTAAGGGGTGAAGTTAGGAGGTGAGAGAAGAATGTGGCAAGAGGAGATGGGGAGAGACAGGGTAGGGTAAACTATCTCATGTAGAAGAGGCAAGGGGAAGTAGTTGCAGGGGAGGGGAAGAACGGGAAGGCAAAAAGGCAAAACCATATTCTCATTGAATTTGGTTCAAGGAGAGAATGACATACCTACTAAATGGGATATGTCACCCTGCAGGAGAGTAGGGGGAAGGGGGCTGAGAGGGGGGAAGATGGAGGGGAGGGCATGCTAGGGGGAGGGGAGGTTGGAGGTACCCATTTTTGAAGAGGGACAGGATCAAAGTAGGGAATGGACCAGGTTGGGGGTGGGATGGGTGGGAGGGAAATATAAGCAGTCTTTTACAATATATCTACTAGGGTAATGTTTTGCATAGCTAGACATGTACAACATATACTGAATTGCTTATCTTCCCAGTGGGAGTGGGTGACAAGGGAGGAAGGGAATGGATCTGGAATTCGAAGTTTTAAAATTAAATATTTCAAATATATAGAAATACTATTATTAATACTATTTTGCATGTAATTGGGAGATAAGATGTGCAGGCATTGGGACACAAAGATTCACCTTGCCCTAATGGAAAAGTCAAAGGGGGTATGGGAGAAGATATAGGAGAGAGCAGATTGGAGGAAACGATATCTTGTGGGACTGCTATTCTGGGAGGGTGGGTAGGGGGAAAATGGGGGAAAAATTGTAACTCAAAATCTGGTGGAAATGAATGATGTAAACCAGAAGTTAATAAAGCATTTGGAAAAAAAATTAATGATGGGTTCTCCAGCCATTTAAAATTTAATGATGGGTTCTCCAGCCCAGGCTACAGCTCCTCTCCAGGTCTGGATTACAGTTATGGGGGCAAATTCCAATTTTTTTTCTCAGGGAAGAACACCTTAGGAGATCTGTGTCTGCTGGCTCCTGTCACATCTGCTTGCCCTCCTCCTAGTCAACCAATTTAACCGATTTGGCATATAAGGAAATGCCACCTAATCTCTATATTATAGTTCTCTCATCTGAAAAATATGGATAATAATGCTTGCATTACATACCCCACAGGGCTCATATGGGAAAGAACCATAGAACTGGGAATTACCATCATTATTATTAAGAATGGTATTCAAAGTCTCTGAGGCCCTAGAATACACAAGCTCTGGGTGAAAAAAAGATTTTATAATCATCCCAGTCCCTCTGAATGCTTTACAGCCTGAATTCCTTTTATCAGCACCTCCAAAACAAGCCCCATATTTCTTCCTGTTGTCCAAATGATTTTTTTCCCTTTAAGATATACTAGCACTCATGACTCAGTTCTTTTGAATGAGGATGATGTCAGGTTCAATTATCTGAAAATGTCCCTGTCCACAGAACTGGTGAATTACATTAAGAGCAACCAACAATTTCTCAAAGTCTTCTGAAGCTAATCTAGTTAATGAGATTTCATTTGCATTATCTGTGCAGATTCGTCATACACTCGGATAAATATTATTTTGACATTATAATCGCATTTGTCTTCTGACCAAAAACACATGATTAAAGGGAGCCAGTAGGATGTTGCAGTAAAGCTTAGAGTAGAATCAGAGAACATTGCATGACAAAGAAGAGGTCTGAGAGAATGCTAGAGCTGGGAGGACCCTTGCAGCTAGTTCAATTAACCCCATTTTACAGATGAGGAACATGAGGCCCAGAAAAATAAGGTGACCCTGCTTCCTTCAAGCTACTTAACTTCTCTCATTGAGCAACAATTTTTCCTCCAGGTCACTCTGGCCAAACCGGTGTGTTCTCAATCACACAATTAATGTGCAATTTAAAACATCAGAAACTGTAGCCAAAAAATATTGCAGAGAACATAGAGATCTCTTTATTTCCCAGAAAATGAGCTTTGCCCACATGAAACTATCCAGATGAAAAAAAATTAAAATAAAACTTATGTTCTCATTTTCATCTTGGATGACAAGTGCAGTTAACCCTGGAGGGTTAATCTTTGAGCAAACTGGAGATCTTTTTTATTCTTCTGATGAGGAGTTCAGAATTTCATAATCAATTCAACAAACATTAAACACCTGCTGTGTACAGCATTGGAATATGTACAACATGAGGATGAGAGACATTATGGCCTTATGGGAGCTTATAATATAGTGGAAGACGTTATGGGACAGGGAAAGTTTTCATGGAGAAGGTGATATTTGAGATGGGCTCTTTATACCCATAAAGAGATGGGACCTATATGGGGCCCTGGGGGAAAGTAGAGGACAAAGCTTATTTTGTACAGTTTCTGATGTTTCTTTCTCTGGGGCATTATTTTTCCTGGTGGAGCCAAAGGACTTACTTTCAAATCCTGCTTCATTCTTGTGAACTTCTAACACATATGCATGGATCCTCCCTCAAATACCCTACACCTCCCCAGTTCATCATCTTATTCATTTCCCATGATCTATTCCTCCACTTTACCTTGGCCATACTCAAAGATGGTCACACTCTTGATCTTGCCATCACCCACAAGTGGTTCACATCCACAATCATGAACTTGAACATGTCTTTGTCTGATTATAACCTTTTGTCATCCCATCTTTCCCTCTGCCTTACAATTCCCAATCCTGTTCATCTTCATTGAGAATGCCAATCCCTCAACTCCTCAATCTTTTCTTAGAGCATCACCCCTATACTGGTTACACTTTTCTCCCTTCCCCATCTTGACTGTTCAGTGAACCAGTCTAAATCTATCTTGTTCTCTACCTTGAATCCCTTGTCCTCATCTCACTGATAATCATGCCCTGCCAAGTCCCAGCCTTGGATTTCTCCCTACCTCACAACTGTTGCTTTTGCTCCCATGTGCTTGCTGTTGAATTGAACTGGAGAAGATCACAAAGTGGAGTTTATTGGATTCACTACAAATTATGTTATCTCACCTGGTCCCTTGGTTGGGCAAGACAATCTTCCAACACCTCCCCAATTAATTTACTATTCCACTTACCACAATAGCATTTCCAAACCTTTTAATTCCTTGTCAGACTTCACATGGCTCCTCTTCCCTCACCCCCCCGGGCTAAGAACCTTGCTTTGCTGAAATTTTTTTTCAAAAAAGATGCCGTTCACAGAGAGATCTCTCTTGTCCCCTCCTTCTCATAATGTATCTCAGATACCTTCCCCAACTATCTCCATTTTCACCCTTGTCTTCACCCATGATTTGTATCACTAAGAAAATGCTGATACTAAAAAGCTATGTATGCTATGGAGAGAAATTATTATTAATAACTAATGACTTGGGGAGATTCAGAGTTCTCCCTTTTTCTATTTTCAAGATCTTAATCTCTGAAGGTTGAGTTAACCTTCTCCTCTAACCAACCCCATTCAACCTTACAAGTAATCTCTAGTCTTAAGTGAATTCCATTCAATCAAGCTTGGGTGGAGACAGACCCTTTTGTCTAAATTGCTGAAGGCTGGGGGTGGTCTGGTTATAGATACAGGCTCTCTCCAAGGTGACATGATGTCACTCTCAGTAAGTCAATGTAATATTCATTCTCTCATTAATTGTTAACCAATCAGGGTTGATTCCCACCCTAGGGAATGCCTACTCTTTGAAGAGTATTCAAACTTGAGCCTACTGCCATGATTGTCTTTGGTCTAAGAAAAACAGCCAAAAGACTATCCCTTTATTAACAAACGTGCTGGCATTATTAATAAAGTGATTAAATTACTTAAAAATTCTGTCTCTCAAACCTTTTTAATTGCCACATTGTATTAGGATTTGGAACAAGAAGTCTTAGAGATGCTCTCATTTTACAGTTAAAGAGATAGAGGTCGGGAAAGGAGGTGTGACTTACCCAAGGTACCACAACTGATAAATGTCAGAGCAGGGATTCGAATCCAAGTCCCCTGATTCCAAATCCAGTGCTTTTCCTACTAAGCTAGAAAATGTTTGGTAACCATAAATCCCTGCACATAGGGGGCAATTTTTTTATTTTCATCATTTTTCATCTAGAACAGGAAGTAAAATGCATATATGTGGAAAAACATGAAGCCAATTAAGAGTAACAAGGTCAAAATGACCTTCCAAATGGTTGGTTACTGACAGTACTGAGTCAGGGTTAAGGACTACTAAACTTCCAGGGCCACCATTAACACAGCTGCCTCCCATTTGGGATGATTTTCCCCATCAGAGAAATTGGGTGTCTTCTTGTTCTAAACTCACAGGTATTTTCAGCTCACTGAGTGTGACAAATTAGCGCAAAGCCTGAATGAATACTACTCTCTGTCAACAGAACAGGCCTTGCTTCTCTGCTCTCTCTGTCTCTCTCACCATTTCCTGTATGGTCTGCCCTTCCGCCTCTCCATCACCATCAGCTACTAAATTCCTACCCATTCTTCACAATCCAGCTCTAATTCAACCTCTTCCTAAAATCTTCTTTGATCTTCTCAGTTCAGTAATAACCCTCCCCACCCCCAACCCAGACTTCACACTTTGCTTTTTTATTTCCTCTGACAAACTTATTATTTATATAACCTTGTGTGCCATTTTTGCCTCGGGTCTAATCCTCCTTTGTCCACCCCACTCCCTGTGAATGTCTAAACTTTGCATCACCCCCATTCTTGTTTTAAAGCTATTATATTCGGAAAGATTTTAGCCAGCACCGCGTCAGAATCCTGGCTGTCCTTGTCCCTTGGCCTCTGATCTCCCCTCCTGAAACTCTGGGTTTCAGAATAGTGAAGGGTTCAGAAGGTATTGTAATAAAAGATCCTGTCATCAGTGACTGTAGCCAAGTATGATAACTTGCCAAGTCCTTTGGTGTATGATGTTTGTACAGGCCATTGCATGTACAAATTTCCAGTAGCTTGTAGTGTAGCTTATTTTTTGAGGCTGTTTCCAGTCACACACACACACACACACACACACACACACATAACAATAACCAACATAGAAAGTCATCCCAGTGACTGGATTCCCCAGAACCGTTCTCCTGTGCCAGAGGTTTAACCACCTAATAACAGTGTCAAACTAGCCCACAGAAGCCTTAGGCAACTCCCACCTTTTAGGTCTTTTCAGAAAGGAAGAAAGGCCGGTGCCCATATTAGGATCATTGGCAGCAGTTGTGGCTTTTCCAGAAGAAGAAATCAGATACTGACTTGCGATTGTAGTAACCATGGCATCCCAGTGCAGTAAGGCTTGTTCCAGTATCCTGGGACTTGTTTCCCAGATTCTTAGGCAATGGCACCCACCACCACTAGAAACCTCTCCAGAAAACTTTTCCAGATGGTATACTAATTAATTTGGGTTGCTAGGCTAAATCAGACAAATAAATAAAAGCTCCTTGAGGGCAGGCTCTACTTTTTTTTTTTTTTTTGTATCTAGCACAGGGCCTAAGCATGGAACAGATGCTGGATGAATGAAACCAAATTGAATCCTTAGCTCTTCCAATCCAGTCTTCAGACAGAAAGAACACTTTAGAGTCTTTTGTGTCTGTCATTTTTGTTGTCCTTTTATTGGAAAAAGCTGGTATTAACATATTTATATTTTTATCCAACAACAGTTAGCTAGTTTGTGAAACACAAAGAAAGAATGTAGCCATGAACTACAGCTTTCAAAACAATCAGCTTGACCAACTTTACCACCATCACTCTACACCACCGAAAGCTTAATCCCCAAAGAAAGTTGTTGTTAAAAACCAATGGAAAAAAAAATCAATCAGAAAATAAACAAAAAAACCCCTCACAATGACAATGTTACCTCTCATACATTCAAGACCAGAAAATTGAATCACAGTAAGAATGCAAAGTTTATGAATAACATACTGGTCCTTAATTTTTTTTTTCTCTAGTTCTTTTCCCTCCTATAACACTTTCTGCACTTGACTCAGGATGAGAGCATGCTTCATCTGGAAATTAGGAATTTCCCAGAGTTCCAGAGACACATTTTCTTTCAAAGAAGAGCTTTTTTTTGTACCTAAATTTTAAAAACAGAATTAAGGTACAAGAAATCCAAATGATAACTGTTGTGTTAAGACCTGCTTTATTATACCTTATCTATAGACTCATACTTTGAAGATGTTGAAAGTTAAGTATATGGTTTGACAGTATTTTTAGTAAATGCAAGTAAGAGCTGTTAGCCATTTGAGCCAAAAGGGGAAATGGGTAAATGGAAAAATGTCCAAATAATTGTGTGAGGCCCTCAAAGCTTTAGTTTAGATCTAACAAGATTTCTATACAATTTACCACATTCTTAAACCTTTTTACAAGGAAACCAAAACCAAAACCAACCTCAAACCTCTGATTGTTAAATTTAATTAGAATAAATATGTACATATAATACTGTCCAAGTCATTTAGAGTATACAGTGATTTATAAACAAACATTCCTCATTCCCTTTGATTCTTTAAAAAAAAAAAGTAACGTACACATTTCATAGTGTCTGTATAGTATGGCTGGAAGTGGGTGCACATGCGTTTGTGCTTTTAAATACACAAAAATAGTTATTGGTCAAGAAAACTTCAGTTGGACAATATTTCCTGGGTCATGTCAAGACATTGTTATAAAAAAAGTTGGATCCTGTTGGTAATCTGTGTAAGCCATGGTCATGTTTCACTGCTTTCTAAATCAAAATCCAAAATGCTGCAGGATCATTTCATTTTCTGTTCACTGATGGGGGAATGGTGAATGTGGACTTTCTCAAGGGACTGATGAATTTTGCTTTAAGACACAGATGGGCTCATGAAATCAGTGATCTGTCTCAACCACAGTTTGCAAATGTGTTTGCTGACTTTGGGAGAGTTAGAGCTCTCAACTCCATATGTGCAGTAAAATACCCTTACAGGAGAAGAAATCTGCCATTTGTTTTCTTGGCCTAGTTGTGTTAATTATTCCCCCTCCCCCCAAAAAATAGATTTTAAATTTTTTAAGATTTCAAATTTTTTAAGTTTTTAAGTTTAGAAGCAGCTCATTTATCCAGGGACTTGATCCATTGGGCAATGAACTGCACATGCACACAGAGGGCAAAGCTCATAACCCTTAAACATGGCGGAGCAAACTTGGGATCATAGGCAGCATGGTGTGGGGGCAATGAGTGAGCACTGGCTTCAGAGACAGAGGACCTGAGTGAGAATGCCAGCTCCACCACTGACTACCTGCATGTGGCCTCATCAAGCAAGTTACTTTCCTTCCTTGAGCCTTATTGTCTTCATCTGGAAAATGGAAATTAGATGATCTTCAAGAACCCTTCCAATCCTAAAATCCTATGATCCCATTTACAGAAGCAAGAGCCCCTAGGGATCATCATGTCTAGCCACATCATTTTGCACATTGGGGAAACTAAGGCTCAGGGAGATGAGATGATTTGCCCAAAATAACATACAACAGAGGCAGTATCTAACTCAGGTCATCTCCCTCCCACACCAGGGTTCTTTCCACTATTCCTTGTACAGCCATGGAAGACGATGCTTTTAACAGGCCATCTCCTACCTTCCGAGATCTGTATGACCTAAGTCAAATTAAATTTGTTTTTCTCTCTCCCAGGATGCATAAAAATGTCCTGTAGAGATGAAAAAGTCACCTTAAAGTCAGGTCTCAGAGACTGTTAACAGTCACATGAGTCACCACATTTTTTCCCCTCCAGAAACTGAAATAAACCTGGATTCTTTAAGGAGGCAAAAGTAAAACTGAACTTGGCAAATATGTTGGAGTTGCATTCTGATGTGAGGGAGGTGGGTGGGAGAAAGAGAGAATGAATGTTAGTCCTGAAACAATGAGACCTGGAAAGTGCCTTAGAGATCATTCGGTCGAACTTCTCCCCATTTTACAGAGGAAGAAACTGAGCCCCCTGCCCTAAGAGAGAGAGAGAGAGAGAGAGAGAGAGAGAGAGAGAGAGAGAGAGAGAAAGTGACTTGCCCAAGGTCACAGAAAAATAAATAGGAAGGCTAGGGTTTGAACCTGGGTTCTTTCCAGGCCAACCATAAGAGCTGGTCTCAGGTTCAACAGCTGTCTCCAGAGCCATGGTGATGGAGCAATGTCTCCCCATCACTCATGCTAAATCTGTATATAAACCAATGTGCAGAGAGAAGCTTGAAGTGGAAACTTAACTTGTGGATGTAAAAAAGATCTAATAATGTGGTAAACACTAAAGACCTAGGAAGAGAGTGTATAATGGACCCTAATTGTTAAAAAACCGACAAGCCTGTCACCTCCATTGGAGTGCCTTTTGCCCCGTAATTACAGTGAATTCTGGGTTTCTGCTTTATTAAATGGCCATCATCATCATCATCATCTTGGGGGATTCTGGGAGCTGGGAAGGTGAGGTGGCGGTGGGCAGCTGGGACAGAGGACAAATTCCACCACCATGACCACTTTTCTTTTGCTCTGTTTCTCTCTCTGACGGTCATCTCGTACCATCTGCAAAAGGCTGGTTGATAAATACAGAGGATTATTGATAAACCTAGTGCATCTCTGAGTTCACTTTATCCTGGAATATGTAAAGATTGTTTGTCGCTGCGATGGCAATGATGTTCTCGGCGGGATGCCAGGCCGTGTGAAGTATCTTCTTGGTAAAGTCCAAGCTGTCCACGCTGATGTCATCTTTCCGGCGCTTGCCACCCACACAGACACGGCGGGGCTTGAGGATGGCCCTGGGCTTGCTGCTCTCCCTAGAGGCCTCCAGGGTGACATCACGTTTGGTGTTCCGGTCAAACATTCTGAAGAAATTATTGTAGGCACCGGTCATGATGACACTGTGGAGGGAGAAGGAAGACAGTTTAGTTGGGGGACTGGCCAGAGTCTTGATTGCACATACTCTCGCTGGCCCTAGGTTTGGTCTGGTCAACATGAAGATGCTTCCCTGACCCAAGGAGGTAGGGGTCCTTCTCTATCTGTAATCACTACATGTTTAACTCTGTTGTTGTTCAGTCATGTCCAAATTTTTGTGACCCTGCTTTGGGGTTTTCTTGGTAAAGATATTGGAGTGGCTTGCTATCTCCTCCAGTTCATTTTACAGATGAGGAAACTGAGGCAAACAGGGTGAAGTGACTTGCCCAGGGCCACACAGCTACTACATATCTGAGTCTTGTACTTGCAATCACAAAGATGAGTCTTCCTGATTCTAAACCCAATACTCTTTCCACTGTACCACCTAGCTTCCCCAGAAATATAATGGGGATCTTCAAAATTTACTAGCAATCAGTGTAAAGTATATAAATGATAGGGAGACAGAGTGGCATTATAGCTAGAGAACTTAAGAGTCTTTAGAGCCAGGAGGACCTGGGTTTGAACCTCTTCTGACATATTCTGGCTGTGTGACCCTGGGCCAAGCAACTTAAGCTCTCAGTCCTGTTGGCAACTCCCTAAGATTAAAACATTGCAAAGAAGGCTCTTAATCTTTTTATTGCCATGGATCCCTTTGGAAGTTTGGGAAAGCCTACAGACCCCCTTCTTAGACTAATGTCTTTTACAAACATAAAATAAAACATGTAGGATTTTACAAAGGAAACCAATATTTTTAAATAATTATCAAAATATTTTAAAGTTTGTAGACCCCAGGTTAAGAACTTTGGGGCTAGGTAAGAGTTTTCTCACCTGTGGGTTCCATAGCATCAGAGAGCCAATCCCTATTCATATACAATTGACAGAGTATCACAGGGGGGGATTTTCCCTTCTGAAAAAAGTCCTTTTTATCTCTGAATGTCTTTGATTCTGTGAAATACTGGGTTATGGATCTAATAGATGCTCTTCTTGGACTCCACCTCCAAACTGGTCAGAAAATGAGCAATTCAGACAATTGTTAAACCTACCCATAGCCACATCTGGGGATCCCTAGAACCGGTGTGGTGTTCACCTAATCTTCCTCTTAGGAAGTTTACCAAATTTGTGACTGTGCCAGTATCCTAGGCCCTCAAGTCATAATGTTTTCATTTATATGACTTCCATGATTTCACTGTTTTCAGAATTCATTCATTCATTCATTCATTCATTCATTCAAGAAGATTTAACATGTGCCCACTATGTACCAAGCTAGAAGACACAGCAGGAAATGGTTTCTATTCTATACGAGCTTAGAATCAATGCAACTGTTAATTAACAATGCATGTGATTAAAATGACAGTAATTCACAGAGATGATACTAACTGTCCTGAAAGTCTTAGTGTGGTTTTAAGTCATTAGCTTTGTGGCTTTTAAGCTTTTAGTTTAAACAACAAATACCCTAAGACCAACCACACAAAGGATTAGGAAAGGGCGCTCCTACACCTTTCTTGCAGAAGTGAAGGGCTATGGGTATTTGCTGTTCTTGTTGTTCAGTCATTCAGTCATGTCTGACTCCACATGACCCCATGGACAAAGTCCATGGGGTTTTCTTGACAAAGATATCAAAGTCAAATGCCATTTCCTCCTCTGGTGCATCCCCATTTTACAGATGAGGAACTGAGGCAAACAGGGGTTAAATGATTTGCCCAGAATCCCACAGCTAGTTAATTTCTGAAGCCAGATTTGAGCACTGATCTTCCTGACTCTAAGCCCAGTACTCTACCCACTGCACCACATAGCTGCCCCACTATGGGTATATAGAACAATGCAAATAGTGTCAGTCTTTTTTCAAAGTGGTATTAATCCCCTTCCATTTTATTCTTTTTCATACGGGATTATCTGAGAAAGGAGGAGGAGAAATGTAGGTGATATAAAAAAAGATATCAATCACCCCCCCCCCAACACACACACAGAATGGCATGCCTAGACAGTACCTCAGGGCACAGAATATTAGAACTAGGGTGAACGTTAGACAATACAGTATCAGAATTTAGAGGTCATCGAGTCCATGCAAGTGTAGAAAGTGAGGCCCAGAGAGGTTAAGGGGCTTGCTCAAATGGCCTAGTTACTAAATGGCAGAGTTGGGAGCTCCTAATTCTACTCCAGTCATCTTTTCACCTTGCCTTGGCTGCCTCTTACTTTTGCTGATTACCTATTGGCCTACTTTGATCCTTTGGGAGATCCTTGATTTCCAAAGAATGGACACTCCCTACACTGATACAATCTGTGAGAATTGCCAAGGTAGGGTCTAAAAAACTCATTCTCTGACACCTTGGATGTCCATGGGGAGAGAGGCCCAAATAATGTCAAGTGACCCGGAGAAGGACGTGGCAAATCAGTAACACCCACTCACATGATGCTCAGCCTTTGGAGTCTCAGTCTGCTCCTCTAGAAAATGAGGGGGTTATACCAGGTGATCACTAAAGTCCTTTCTAGGACCAAATCTTATGAATAGTCTTATGATTTAGAATTAACTGAGATCTGGTTCTTCATATCTGAAAATTCTTTTTTCATTAGAATCCCTACTTAGGTTTGAAGTTGGTTTTCTCTGAGAAGAATGCAGGCACTATTTCCTTGTTCTGTCATAATCCCTTATGGAAAGCCTAGAATGGCAGTTCAAGTCCATAATCCTGGAGAGGGTGAGGTTGGAGGCTATAAATTACAGCAGGGCTCAAGCCAATCTGGTGTCTATAACAAGTCCAGCACTAATATGGTGAGTCCATGGGAGTGGGGAGGGGATTGTTACCAGGCCACCTAAGGAGAGATAAACTATACCAGAATTGGAAATACAACAGATAAAGCTTTGATGCCCATCAGCAGTGGGATCAATTGTATACATCAAGGAGGTGCTAGAGAAGATTTGTGGTCAACGAGGGGCTGGATTAGGTGGTTTGTGAAGTTCCTTCCAGTTCTAAGATTAATGAGATTCTGGAAGTTGGATGGAAAGATAGAAATCACCTGGCTTTTAATTCTGATTATAATGTAAAAGACACAGGGGTAAAAACAAAGCATCTTTTCCCTCTCTATAGGTACCTAGCTTGGCTTTAGGGGTTCTGTGTGTTAGGGTGACAGAGTTGATTAAACCTGCAGAAAGGCTTTGCTGGGTGCATCCCACATCCTTCTCTTGTCCAAGTACACAATGATTAATGTGCCCTTCTGCAAATGAGATCAGTTCTGTCTGACAGCATTAGTTCCTGTTCCCTGGAGTTTCCAACAGTCTTGGACTAATCAGAGCAAGCACATATTGATTTACTAAGCAATCTCTGCATTGGGCCTGGATTAACTCCTTATTGGGGGCCCAAAGTCATCTTGAACAGTATGATTGTGGTGTCTGGAAATGAATGGATAAAGGGAGTTTTCACTTTCTATTAGGAGTGAGGTTTCAGGTGGCAAGGGACCACATTAGCCCAATTCATTCATGCTTTTGTAATAAGGACTAACATTTCTCTAGCAATTTCTTCAAAATAACTATACAAGGCGAGGTAATACATGTGTCATTGTGCCTATTTTACAGATGAGGAGACTAAGGGTCCAAGCGGTGAAACAGAGGAAAGCAGCAATGGTACAATAGATATAACAATGGATTTGGAGTCAGAGGCTCTGTCTGAGCCTCAGTTTCCCCATCTGTAAAATGAGGGGGTTGGACTAAATCAGTGGTATAACAAACTCAGATAGAAACAGAGCCCTGCAGAATAACTTAGAAAGCCACGAATCAGCATTATCTACATTGTATTGTTTTGTTAGACATTTCCCAATTACATCTTCATCTGGTTTAGCAGCACTAGGAAATCTGACCCACTGCTTAGGGTCCACTATGATCCTATGACTTACACAATGTATAACCTTTAAAGCCAGGATCTGAACCCAGGACTCTCCTAACTTTAGATCAAACACTCCTATCATACCACACTGACTCTGTTTAATGCCAACAATTTTATATATATTAAACAGTACTGGACACAGAACCTCATTTTGGGGTATAAAGTTGTTTATATAAATCCCTGGCCTCATGGAACTCACGTTCCAGTAAGGGAATGAAACACCAGAAGACGGCTAGATTACACATCATTATGTGAGCACAGGAGAAAGTTCCAAAGAGAGAGATGACAGATGATGGTGGGCCTTTCATTCCAGGCTCTGAACTTTAAACTCTACCTGAAAGGCAAAAGGGACGGTTCTTCCCTCTCACCACTCTCTATTCAGCCATAACATTTAATATCTGGACAAAACATCCTCTAAAGTCCCTTCTAGCTCCTAGATTCTGTGAGTCCATGTGCTTCTTTGTGACTGTTCCTATAATGTTTCATTAAACTACTAATTAATCATTTTGACTAAGAGTTCACATGATGGGGATGTGGTGATGATTTAACAAGACAATGCATGTGAAAAGATTTCTATAAACTCTAAGCCCCTATACAAATGTGAGCTAGTAGTATTACTACTACTGCTACAATATTAAAATGCCTTATAACCTGACATGCTATAAATATATAATTCTTACCCAATAATCAGCGTGATCCACCATTTCATTGTTTCATAAAGTATATCCACTGATGGCAAGCAAAGTCTCTCTGCAGATGACCACTTTTGTCAGGTATATTATAGTATATGGGTGTCCAAGGAGGATGAGCACCTCTGGTGTGAGGGCTGCAGGGCCCTTTTCAGGGCTGCCCATCCACCTTTGTTGTCCATCTGCTTCACCTATCTCACCTGTGGCTCTAAGAAGCTGTAGCACACACAGCAGCTACACCCCAGTAAACTATCTTGGCAGATGGGCTAAACCAGGTTGAAAGTAACTGATGGGCCTCAAACCTATCAGCAAATTAAGGGGATGTCTACCCCAAGCAAGTGAAGACTTCCCCTGGCAGAATGGGTAGATGAGAACTATTCGTTCCAATGGCCATGAAGGCAACTGAATTAGCACTATGGAGCACTTAGAATTTGGTCCGACATTGAAAATGCCAAGGTCATCCACTGTATCCTAGCCATCACCAGTCATCTTGACTTTTGTCCTGCCACTGGACTTTGATGACTCAAGAAGACAGAATGAGGCTGATGACTGTGTAACTCTGTCTCACTCAAATCTAATTCACGCTTAAGTCAAGACATCACCCTATGACATCACTGGTCCTCTTCAAAAACAAAGGACAGGAGCAGCTAGGTGGCACGGTGAGTAGAGCGTTGGCCCTGGAGTCAGAAGGACCTGAGTTCGGATCCAACCTCAGACACTTAACGCACACACAAATAAAAACCTAGCCATGTGGCCTTGGGCAAGTTACTTAACCCCAATTGCCCTCCAAAAAAAAAAAACCAAAAACCAAAGGACAAACAAGCATGGGTTCCTTTCATCTATGTATTGGCCTAGATGGCTGATGAGGTCCCTTCCAACTCTCAAATGACTCTTAGACAATTCTCAAGAGTTACCATGGCCAAAAACAATTTATTGCTTGGTTGGCATACTTCTGGGAATGAGCAGCTCTAAGATTAGATAGGCCAGTGGTTCAGATAACTGTCTATCACTGGGTCCTACTCAAAGCCTTTCCAGCTATAAAGACTGTGTTGGAGCTAGTACTCTGCCAATGTAGCCTTTTAGAAACTGGGACAAGACATTGTAGGAGAGAGCTTCAGCAGCTCATATTAGGTATTTTTCTGATGGCATATCATAGTGAATAGAAAGTTGTTTTCAGAGTCAGGAAGACTGGAGTTCAAATCCCACCTCTGATACATATTGGCTAGAGGACATTGAGCAAGTTATTTAACCCCTTAGTGCCCCCCAGAAATTGTTAAGACTTTTGATCTGCATTAGTAAGGGGAACGTCCTCTCTACCAAGGAAATCACAGGTCTGGTCCCTTCTCCTTTCCCACCAAGAAAAAAAAAGCATCATCATTAAGTTTAGACATAGCTAAAAAAAAAAGCACATCTGATAACCTAGACTTTGACCCCAGATTTTGAATGCTGAATTAAGAGGCAGCTCCTTTCCTGCCTAATATTCCAGCTATGGTCATATCAAGGGAAGTGAGACCACTTTTAAAGCCTGACCCATTAGGAGATGGGGCAGCCACAGTCAGCCTGGGCAATCAAGAAGCTCAGGCCTGGAAATGACGGCCCTTGGATCTGAGGATACTGAGAGTGCAGAATGGATAACAGATCAATGCAGAATTGGCAAGACTATCCAAGCAATCACCAAGATTATGCTGCAAGGATAACAGGTGAAGAAAATATTCAAGTAGCAACTGATGGATGCCCAGAGGTGGGGTATATATTACAATACATACTTTCCATAATAACCCAATAAGTGATGTTATAATTTCTGTATTTGTTCTGCTCTATTCGACCCTGATTTATGATGTCATGCATTATGTCTGCATGTGACCTACAACAACCTACTCTAAGTTGGATTTTATAAACTATTGTGCCTGTATAGGGCCTGTATATTTCAAATAATTGTTTCTAATTCTATGTACAAATTAATGAATGTATTATGATCTGTTCCTAGGGATGGACTTGTATACTCAGTAGGATCTTCAGGGATTGCCAAATTTTTACTGGAGGGAAGGCTATAATGAGAAGAGGCATAAATGAGATGGGTCCATAACAGCTGGAAGCATACTGAAAGGCTTTCTAACTCAGCAGAACCTGCTGGAGTGATGTTGGTATAGACTCAAGAACCCATGGTTGCTTTCATGAAGTTCAAGAGTTTGACCTGCCAATGCCATTCATAAAAGGTGGCATTCAGAACTTAATACATTACTCCAATATTGGTGTAATCAAACCAATACTCCAGATGTGACTGATCAATGCAAATGCCAGAGACAAGAATGAGATTGTTTCTATTCACACCAGTAATTATGTTTCTAATAATATAAAGATCAAATACCCATGCCAGTATATGGCATCAGAGTGTAACTTTCTCAGGGAATGTAATGCATTTATCATGACATGCTATGAGTAACAGTATGAGGTCCACTTAACAGGGACAGGGTCGTACATACTTTTATCTCCCTTAGTGATGATGAACATAAAGATTTCCACATAGTGATTAACGAGTATTATTTTAAAGTAGAATTTTTACTATTTATATTCAATCAAAAGAGAACAATAATTAGGTGGATGCTGTAGTTTGTATTTTAATAGAAGAATAAAAATTTCACTTGGGGCTCACTTTCCATCTTTAAAAAAGGTGAGGTGACTGAGACTGACTTCAGAAAACATAAAGGAAAAATCAGTGAGTTGGAAGGTACTTCAGAGGTCATAACTATGTGATATGACCCCATCCACCCATAGCTGCTCTAACCCTGGCTAAAATGAGTATAGCAATCTGCCCAGGAGAATCAGAGGGAGAGGTACCATGCCAAGGACTCAGAGGCCATAGATGTTGAGGGCCAGTTTGAGGTTAGGATATTGAAGCAAACAGATAAGAATAGAATAGGGAAAAATACAGAGAACCAAGGTTGGGAACGGGGCTGAAAATGCCAAAAAAGATAGTTAGGCTACGCAAGCTATGGGCCATTGCTATGTCCTCTGAACAGAGAAAACATAGCCAAGCCCTTCCCATTCTGTCACTTAAAGGGGGCATATCAGCTGAAAGTCTTGTCACTGACCCTGTAAGGACATGGTCTGGACAAAATACAATGTCACCTACTTGAGGTTCAGTTCATTTGGGATTCTTAAGAGTTAACAACGTTAAAGCATTGGTATTGAGCCTGGCAACTGGGGTTGAGTCCTGCTCAGAGGCTCATTGTGAGACATCTATAAAATAAACCAGTCGGACTAGAAGATCCTTGGGCAAATCGCTCGACTGTCTTTATTTGTGAGAATGAAGGGGTTGGATTAGACGAACTCTTAGGTCCCTCCCAGTCCTACAGCTATGATTCCATGGGTAGATCCTGAAGGTCCCTTCCAATGCTAAATCCTAATAAAGCTATGAGCAGAGTTTAAAATAAAAGTAAGACTAAACACAAAGTACTTCTTTCATTTCTCTCTTAGAGGACATAGTCAAAAGGTAGCAAGTACTATGCTTGGCATTTCATCTTCTTCCATTCTGATATGTTTCTGTGGGAAGTGATGGTTTCTGTCATCATTCCAAAAACAACCTAACCTCGCCTCCCACACTCAGGGAGTGGGATGAATGGAGTGATGCTTTTTTTTTTTTTTTAAGGAAATGTTGCAAGCTTAATGGAGACCAGTTGATTTCATACAAAGCTAATTCCTCAGATCTGTCAAGAGGTGATTGGAGCAAGATGATTAAAATCATTTTAAACCCACACAGTTAATAATCCTTTTATTAAGCCTCAGATATCAAGCTATTTTTCCCACTTACTTCCTGGAGGAAAAAATCTTACAAAAGACAAGCTGGTTGGAGTGGTTTGGGGAGGCTGTCCTGCCATTTAGCACCAAGTTCTGAACTGGGCTAGAGTTAACTAGTTTACAAGTTGATACCAAAGGGGAAGAGTTGCTTCTTTGCTAGAAGTCCTGCTATGGGTAGGTTGCATGCTTTGGAGTTGTCTTAATGATGAGGAAGGTTCCCCAGAATAAAAGAAGCTGATGGAATTTCCCTTGTCCAAATGACCTGAAGATCAGCTTGGAATGACTTAGTAATATACTGTTTTGTTTTGTTTTTTCTCACTTCTGGCAATTCTAGCTCCCCAACTATAGGACCCTGAGATAGACTGAGGATCTTTAGAGAAGACATGTAAAATACTTCAAAAGCTTTCTCTTCATTCTATAATAAAGAAAAAAGATGTATGGAGAGATTAAGGGTTTTATCCAAGATCACCAAACTGGTTAAGGGCTAGAACACTGGTCTAACTCCAGAGATAATGCTCCCTGCAAATGCCTCCTATCTCTCTAAGCTTCTGCTGGATGATCGTTTTAGGAAAGAGTTTCATAAACCTTAAAGGTGCTAAATAAGGGGTGGCTAGGTGGTGCAATGAATAGAGCACTGGCCCTGGAGTCAGGAGGACACGAGTTCAAATCTGGCCTCAGACACTTAACACTTACCAGCCATGTGACCTTGGGCAAGTCACTTAACCCCAACTGCACTACCCTCCTCCCTTCAAAAAAAAAAAAAAAGCAAAAAAGTGCTAGGTAAATGTTAGCCACTATCTATTACTAAAGTGTTACATAAACATGACTTTCTGATAACCTGTTATTAATGACTTTCAAGAAATTCCATCTTGGGGAGGCTAGGTGGTGCAGTGATTAAGAGTGCCAGCCTCGGAGTTGGGGTGACCTGGGATCAAAACCGGCCTCAGAAAATGAGCACCCACACATAAATCATGACTAGCCATGTAACCTTGAACAAGTTACTCAACCCCAATTGCTTTAAAAAAAAAAAAAGAAAGAAATTCCATCTTCAAGAACTCCTGGTGGGATGGTTTCTTGGTGACTATGTCAGTGAAGCTCAAACTCTGTTAGGTTCAATAGCAAAGTTGAAAAGGCCAAGTGCTGCCATCCAAGGGTTGATTACATTGATGAAGGTTCATTACCAGGTTGGTTGCACAGCAAAGAATTTTGGAGCCACCACAACTCCTGAAGAGCATGAACTAAGTTATAATGGAGGGAACATTCACCTTGAAAAAACTCCCCATCCTTAAAGTAGGGATGGACCACTCAGACCAACAAAAATTACCACAACGTGGTCTACTGGCTTACTCGGTTCTAATGCCCATGGTTGTGGATAGGGTCCCCCCACATGGAATCTTCTATATTCTTGAATGAAGGTATGGTTTCAACTCATCATGCCTCAAATAATCAAATGAAGAGACGTCAGAAGACACCCTCAACCTACACCCCTTTGTAGGGGTGGGAAGTCCACGAGTGTTACACACTGTAAGAAGAGTTTTCAGATTTTCTAAAAACACTATCAATGTTTTATGCTGACTTTTTTCCCTCTCTCTCTCTGCCATACTATATACATTATGGTTCTCAGGGAAGAAGAAAGAGACGTTGGATACTATGGCAACGTAAGAAACAGAAAATATCAATAAGTTTTTTTTTTAAATCAAATAATCTGGGAGTCCAAACTCATTGCAGACTTTTAACTTTCCTTTGACATGATAAAGACCCTCCAACCCTCCAAAGCACATAGAAACAAGCATAGTCCCACAATCTTTTGGGTCCACAGAGACACATCTCAACAGACCACAGAAGCAAAGAACAGCAGAGCTGGAAGGTATGTTGGAGACCATTTAATTCTGAGACCCAGAGAGGTATAGATATTTGCCCAAAATGCCAGAGCTGAGTTAACATCACAGGTCTCTCTTGACTTGTTAGACATCTGTATACTTTAGCTATCCTTGTTGTAGTTGTTGCTCAGTTGTGACTGACTTCATGATCCCATCTGGGGTTTTCTTGGCAAAGATACTGAGTGGTTTGCCTTTTCTTCCTCCAGCTCATTTTACAGATGAAGAAATTGAGGTAAATAAGTTTAAGTGACTTGCCCAGGGTCACACAGCTAGTAAGTGTCTGAGGCTGAATTTTTAACTTAGGAAGATGAGTGACTCCAGGCCTGGCATTCTGTTCATGCATCTGGTTGCCCCCCACTATCCTTAGCAATATCACAATTATCACAGGATATCTAGTTTATCTTGACACTGTTTAGAATGTGGAACAATTAAAAATAACCCCTCTTTTACTTGGCTCCATCCAGAGCAATAGATCTTATGAAACTCGGCCCCATTGAATCATATAGGAGGAGGCAACTTTCTGTTGCTAGGTGAGAGAGGGGCCTCCTTGATTCAAAACTACCTGGTTCCTTGAAATCTTCCAGGTCAGGGATGATAAAACCTTCTACATAGGGGCGGCTAGGTGTCGCAGTGAATAGAGCGCCGGCCCTGGAGTCAGAAGGACCTGAGTTCGGATCTGGCCTCAGACACTTAACACACACAAACAAAAACCTAGCCATGTGACCTTGGGCAAGTTACTTAACCCCAATTGCCCTCCAAAAAAAAAATTCTCCATCAAGAAAGAAGGCCAATATCACTGAGAGATATACAGACAGTATCCTTTGAGTACTTTGATGTACTCCTGCCAGCTAGAAAATCCATACAAATAGCCCAGAATAACAATGGCATTCAGACAGGTAACACTAAAAACCCATATTTCTATAAAAACTTATAGTTCAAAGGGTGCTTTTTGCATAGCAAGCCTATGCAGTTATTAGGTGCAAATGTTAGCTGTTGGGTTTTTTTCTTGTAAATGAGGAAACAACAGTCTCGGGGACTTTCCCAAGGCCGCAGAGCTGGGAAGTCAATCACAAAGCAAAAACTTGTGTTTTTCAAATCTACTGCCTCAATTCACTACATTAAACAACCTCAGCTTGCTGAAGCAGCTGGGCACCATGAGAAATGATAACTAGCAACATGTGGGAGCCACCTGCTGGCAACTTGAAAGGCTCTTTTTCCTCCTCCCTGCAGCCCAGCACTAATAGCTGCCGGGTGTGTGTGTCTGGGCAGAGCCGCTTTGGGCATCAGGGCAAACATGGGCCTGATGGTGAGGGGACATTCCTGTTTTTCTGAATGCTCACCTAAATTGTACCCGTTTGTCAGTCCCTCACCAGACTGGTGTCATAATGAAAGGGACATTACTCACCTGAATAGTGCCATCATAACCACCACAATTGCCTTAAAGTGAACAATGAGTATCAGTATCACCCGCTGGTCCTTCCTTATCCACATAGTTATTTCATTGTTCAGTGAACTAAGTAAGCATTATTAGTCTTCTCATCAGTGAAGAAGATGTTTGAATTTTCTCTAGCATGCCTAAATCACACATGCACACACATATACATTCACCCATGCACACTCCTTATCAGTTAGTGGAACTCAGTCCATCTCACCACGTAACATTTATAATCAGAGGACAGAGTCATACATAAAGCTGATAAACAAACAGGATTTACAATACAGCTTAGTGAAGTGTGTTCTTTCATCTTGTGGACGTTAGTGTCTATGCCTTCTGCACAGTAAGGACTCAACAGATAATTTGTCCATTAGCCCCATTTTGGTCTGCTCTCATATGATCTGACTACCTGATTTCTTGGTGGTTTGTTTGTTTTAACACACAATGAGAATGATGAATGTCATTAAAGATCTTATTTGGTCACTGTTCTAATAGCTTGCTGTAGCATTCACACTGTGTCACTGAGCTCCCGGTTAAGATCATAAAAAAACTCAGTTATGACCTAACTCAGGAGTTTGAAATGTGTGATCAGGTCAGCAGGGATAATGGAAGTCTCTGAGGAAAGATCTGATATTTTAAACCTTCACTCAAGGTCATCAGAAACAAGGACAGAACAAAGGCAGCTAAAACCTGGGTAATAAAGACTCCAGAGAGGTGGTCTCAGCTGAGATAGAGAGAGGGTCCTACAGAGGTTTCCATTCTAGGTCAAATGTATCACATGATGCAGTCAGAGTTACCTATCAGATCCATTCCAGGCACATTCAAACTTGTCAAAAATGCAGTCATTTTCATACAGGGAACACAGCTTGCTCCTAAGGTAATCGTGAACCTGTTAAGAGAAAATAAAGCTGGTTATTCTCCAGTGGAATGTCAGTAAGTTGTTATCATTCACCATCCCTCCAATGCCATAACTAACATTTGTAGAGTGATTTCCCATCCAAGTGCTTTCCTATACAATGACTCTGCTAGACAGGTAGCCCAGGTATCATTCCCCCCATTTTACAGATGAGGTAAACAGAGTCAAAGAAGAGCTCCTCAGTTGGAGGGGATTTGTCTCTCTTCAAATTTTTCATAGCTATGAGTTTGGAGTTCTGGATCTAGAACAAGGAACTTCAGAGGCTGATCAGGCCCAATCCCTCATATTACAGATGAAGAAACTGGGGCCTATAGAACCAGTAACTTGCCCAATGTTATACTTCATTTATTTTATTCTAACCTGTATTACAGTTATTTGTATACATGTGCACGCTGATATCTTTCTGTCTTTAAGAGTTCATAGTTCTAAAAACCTGTGAGTTTAAGATGCTACAATTGAATAGTTCTATGATTCTGGCAGGATAAGTCCCTCTGATCTCTCTTGGGCTAAACTCAGTTCAACAGAGAATGCCATAATGAAGAGTGTTGTATTCTAGAGTCTCCTATGACTTTATAAGTCTTTGACTCTGTGATTTTATGATTCAGAATTTCTAAGATCTTAAGATTCTATAACTCTAAGATTTTTAAACTTTCTGTGATTCCACAATCCTCTCAAGGCAATGCCACCACTTTATGACAATATCATCTGGTTCTTGAACTTGAGTCCTGTCTCTGTCCACAGAAGACTTACATGAGAAAGCATCACTGTGTTCATTTACACCAACACCCTACTTGGAAATCTAGTCTGATAGAAAGGCATTTGTAAATTCATTAATTACAAGTCAGCAAGTAGATTAGTAGTTAATTAGATATTTAATGAAAATGACCATGGAAATAAATTACATATTGCTGTCCTATTTCTGTGTGGATGGGCTATTACCCTAAGACACAGTATATCATATTAGCTTATCCCTCTCCAAAAATATGTGCCCACGATAACAGAGCTAAGAGTCAAATTACTTGGCATGCACTGAATGCACAGAGGATATCATAGGAGGTGTGGGATAGTAGAAAGATCCCAAGATTAAGGGTCACGGTCACAGGATGTTAGACCTCAAAGTCCCCCCCCACCTGTGGTCATTTTACAGAAGAGAAAATAGATGCTCAAAAGATAGAAAATGACTTGCCCACCATCACATAGTGAGTCAGCAGTAGTACTGCCAGCCATAGTTTTGATTCTAGTTTTTTACCATTATGCCAGGCTCTATGGAACCGAGTTTGAACTTGAGAGAAATCAAAGGGACGTGCTTAGTAAGCCCTGCCATTGATTAGGAGTGTCATTATAAGCTTACTGAGCCTTGATTTCCTCATCCATAAAACCAGTATAATGATACCTACCCTATTGACATCACGATCTGTTTTAAGGATCAGATGAGATAAAATATGTAATAAAAAACCATCGTAAATGAAAAGTGCTATCAGATAAATGTAAGCTGCTGCTACTACTGCCATTGTTCAGGTTCTATGTGATATAACTACTGGTCTGGAAGTACTTTGAGTATATGAGAGAGAGAGAGAGAGAGAGAGAGAGAGAGAGAGAGAGAGAGAGAGAGAGAGAGAGACAGAGAGAGAGACAGAGAGAGAGACAGAGACAGAGACAGAGACAGAGACAGAGAGAGACAGAGAGAGCGCATCTGTGTGTATCCAGGGATAGACTGTGTACCTAGCATCCCTCTATCCCTTGTCAGGAATACTAGGGAGGAGTTTTCCCGTCAAGCTAAGCAGGAATATTTTATTTTCATTCTTGTATCTCTAACACTTCAGGGCCTTACACACTATAGATGTTTAATAAATGTTTGCTGACCAAAAGACTCACGATGGAAAATGCTATCCACATCCAGAGAAAGAACTACAAAGTCTGAATGCAGATAGAAGCAGACTATCTTTTGTTTTGTTTCTTCCTTCTCATGGATTATCCCATCAATTCTAATTTTGCTTCACAACATGAGTAATGTGAAAATGTGTTTAATATGAATATCTACATAGAGCCTATATCAGATTGCATGATGTCTTGGGGAGAGGGAGGGGAGAGAGGCTTAAAAAACTTAAAACTCAAAAGCTTATGGAACTGAATGTTAAAAATTAATTCATTAATTAAAAATTAAAAATATAAAAGTGGGACTAGAACCCAAGAAACATAAATATATGTTTGCTGAATTAAAGGTAAAGTTGTATCGGGTGACCTCAGAGGTCCTGCCAACTCTGAGATTCTATGTCAAGCCTAGATAAGTTTGGAAGACATGTTGAGAATAACCCTGTAATAGCTACTGCTTATGTAGCATTTACTGTGATCCAGGCACTATGCTAAATGCTTTACAATTACCATATCATTTGATCTTCATAACAATCCTGCGACATAGGTGCTATTACTTTCCTCATTTTATATATGAGGAAACTGAGGTAAATAGGAGTTAAGTGAAATACTCAGGGTCACACACAGATAGTAAGTGTCCAAGGCCAGGTTTGAACTCATATCTTTCAGACTCCAGACCCAGAACTCTATCCATTGTGCTAACTTGCTGCCTGTATCCAGGTGGACGTCATTTTTTCATCCCTAGCCATTCAGAAAACTCCCCCAGGAGCCGCAAACTTTATCAATGAAAGAGTGCCCACACCAATCCTTGAAATACTGTATCACTAATATCACCATGAGAGCAAAAAGGACTTTTTCAAAAGATGAACACAAAACCATGGTTCATAAGAAGCAATTCCATCTCTGGCCATCCTTCCAGAAAATCCTGCTTTCTACAGCTTCTGTCTCTGGAAATACTCCTCCTTACTCCGCAATTACAGTGGTAAATGTTCCTTTCTAGAGGGGGCAAGTTTACCATCTAGATCTCTGTCTTTACAGAAAATAGACCATCCTGCAGGCACTGGCCAGTCAGGACACTCTCCCCACTACTCTGAGGGTAAACCCTTAGTGAGCTTGGCTCAGAGCCCTCTACCTCCTCTGATACCCCCACCCAAGAGATGTTTCTTTTTCCTTTGAACCCCCAGGGTGCTCCTTTTCCCCCAAGTTGCTAGTCTGTTCTTCTGTTTACTCTGTATGTGCCTTGTCTGGGTCTGTTTATGTACAGGTGGTCTCCCCCATCAGAGGCATGTCAAAAGGGAATGTTCTCAGTCCTGCTCCCTATCGATTCTGAGGAATGAACAGACTGCTGCCTAATGGATCTCAGGCAGCCAGGAAGCATGGATAGAGAGCTTGAGGAAGACCTGAGTTAAGATCCTGCTTTATGAACTATGCGATCTTGGACATGTCTCTTAAGGTCTATCAGCCTAAGTTTCCTCATCTTTAAAAATGGGCACAATAGAAACTAAATAGGGTTGTTGGGAAGTTCAAATATTCAAAGCACTTCGAACACCTTAAAGCATTATATTAATTCTTATTTTCTGAAACTTCAAACTGAAATTTTCAAACCCACAAAGTACATACAGTAGCCAGGCTATTTCTACTTCTCATCAAGGCTTCTCCATTGCTCAGAAGCCTTCAATGGCTCCTCACTGCTTTGGCATTCAAGGCTCCTCAAAATCTCGTGATGCCCTACACTGTCAGTTAATTCCCACATGTGTTCACTGCACCTGAGACAAAGTTGGACTATGCGCCCTTTCCATCTTAAGTTGTGCTCTTCCAAGGCAGCCATGGTACAGTGGAGAGAGCTCTGGGCCTCAAGTCAGGAAGACCTGAGTTCAAGCCAGGCCTCAGACACTTACTATCTGTGTGTGACCCCGACCAAATCGCTTAACCTCCACTTACCTCAGTTACCTCAACTGTAAAATAGTGATAACAGCAGCACCTATCTGTGAGGATGCAAATTTAGAGTTCTTTCTCCTCTACCACCATGCCTGTGACACCCCTGGGACCCACCATGGAGCATCAGACACTAAGGGAACCTTTGGCAGTATGGGAGTTTTTGAATGCAAGAAATGGCAGCTTCCTACCTGGTATGTTTCTATAGGCTTTGTTTCCATATTCAGATCCCAAACTTTGACCGTGAGGTAATCCCTGGTGAGCATGAACCGGCCACTGTGGCTGAATTTGACATCTGACACCGAGGAGATGATTTCAGAGAAGAAGGATCTATTACTGGGGTCTTCCGGTTCTTCGAAAACTGCAGAGGCAAAGAAATAAAGAGCAATGACCTTAGAAAGTAACTTCTATGAGGTTGGGAAGGGACATATTTTACTCAAATATCACCTTCTCCAGGAAGCCTTCCCAGATCCCTGGTGTCAATGATATTTCAATTGTTCTGAAAATTCACAGAGTGTTATTGAGCTCAGAATTAAAATGCTAAGCAAAGTTATGATCTGTCACTCTTCAGATCTGCCAACATACTCTGCTTTCACTCTCTTTGCTCAGCTATTGTGGAAGATTGTCATAGTGAGAATGATTTGGGGGGAACCTCTGATTTCCGGGGTTGGGGTACCTCTCCTGGAGGTCAGGTTCTCTGCCTCCTTGCTGAACAGCATGTGCATTGCTGGGATAACACGGCAGACCAAACAGGAGTTCCCTATGTCATTGAGGCAAGGGATATGTTTCTCATCAAAGGATCAAAATGCCTGTCCAGATCAGTAGGAGGTGACCCCATCCAGTAAATCGGGGATTCCCCCGGATCACCCCCACCCATTATATCATACATTATAATTATCTTCTTTCTTTCTCTCTCTCTCTTTCTTTTTTTCTTTCTTTCTTTCTTCCTTTCTTTTTCTAAGCTATATCCCTGTCAGCGTCTGGCACAGTACCCTGAACACAATAGGGGTTGAATAAATGTATTGAATTGAAAAGCCTAACCCCTATGATCTTTGTCAATGACCTAGATCTTACCACCCTATAAAAGCTTCCTAAGAGAGTAGTCCAAAAACAGAATGGGCTGACTCAGGGAGTAATGGGCTTCCCATCATTAGAGGTCTTTAACTAGAGGGTATTATCTACAGTGTATTACCCCTCTGTACATGGCTTATGAGTGTTCTATGAACTGCCTCTTTGGATCCTCTCCTTGAGAAGGAAGGGCAGGTTAATACAGCATCTAAGAACTAGAAAGGGCCTTGGCGGTTATCTAGGCCAAGCTCCTCATCTAATAGAAGGGTAAAATGTGGGAGCCAAATTCAGGGTTTCCAAAGTCCAGTTCAGCATTCCTTCCTTTACACACACGACATAATCCAGGAACCCCAGGAACAGCAGTGGATTAAATCCTCCAGACTCTTGACCTTTCTTCCATCTTTGCTCACCATACCCTTCCTCCTAACACTCATCCAGGGTAGCAGTCCTTATGGAGATAAGACATGACAACTGTCCCTAGAGGTGCTGGGCACATCCTTAGCAGCCACAGCTACTGAAAGCCCAGAGAGGAAAGCTCTCACCACCAAAGTCCTTGGCACCATCAAATGACTCAGCATCAGAAACAGATATGGTGTTATGGATGGAGATAGCACTGAAGAAAGTGCATTACCTTCTGCTTTGGCACTGTATTCTAATGACCACCAGGCCATTCTTCAGACTTCTAGCTCAAAGCTCCTATCTGTGTCTGTCTCCCCACTCAGAATGTGAGCTCCTTTAGAGCAGAAACTGGCTTATTTTTCTCCTTATATTTCCCGTCCTTAGCCCGGTGCTTAGCACACAGCAAGCACTTAATAAATGCTTGTTTCTTAAATTCATTTAATAAAGGGAACAAAAAAATGAATTTCCTTGCAGGAACAAAAACTCCTAAATTGATAACTTTTGAGAATATTTTTATGAAAGCCCAGACAATTTAGAATTCTATAATAGCAGCTTCCACAAAGTATTACACATAGGCCAGGAACTGGAGGAGATATCAAGATGAGAAAGACGGAGTTCTGGGCTCTGGAGTAGGCACCCTAAGTAAGACTGACTTCTGGCAGTGCTGGCTACCTCACAGACATCCAATAAATACTCACGGAATGATGATAAGGCTAGCTCGTATTTATACAGAGCTTGAAGACTTGCATGGTGCTTTACAAACATCTCTCTTAACCTCATGGTAACCTCGGGAGGTGGGTATTGTTATTATATCTATTTTACAGATGAGGAAACTGAAGAGGTTAGTGACTTGTCCAGGGCCACTCAGCCAGTAAGTGTCCGAGGCAGGATTTAAACTCAGAGCTTCCTAACTCCAGGTCCAGCACTCTATCCATCACACCACCTGGCCACCTCTAACTACTAATCTGCTGACAAAGTTGACAAAGGGTATTTGACTATCTCCTTCCATCTTTACTCCCAGAATCTTTTCTCCTGACACTCATCCAGGGAGGCAGCCCTTGTGGAGATGAGACAGAGCCACAACAATTCTGTAAGGTGGGTACTGGAGGTATCATCCTCATTTTATAGCTAGAGAAACAGAGGCTCTAAGATAAGGACTCATCCAGTTAATAAGGTGGGGGTGGGGAGGTCAGGATTTGAATCCAGATCTTATGAATTCAAGTCCCAAAGCCTTGGACTTGGAGATGGTTGGTAATGACAAGACTAAGCATGGAGGACACCTAGTGTAGCTGAGCACACCCCACTGAACTGGCCAGAGAAAAACGAACTAGTTCAAAGAGAACAACTTCTCATATTCTGCCAGACGTTTAAACAAATGCTTTTAAATAGCTCTTTTAAAATTCCCTGAGATGTTCAGCGGGGCAGATATCGGGTAATTATCTTGTCAGGCTTTCAATAGGAGACTGATGAGCACCACCCAATTATCATCTCTCACACCTCTTCCCTTGGATCTGTCCAAACTGTGTATTACAAATGGCAGAAATTCCATCCTCCTAATTATGATGTGAAGGCCCTGCTCAAGGATGGGGAGAAGGACCCGACCAGGTTTTCTTATTTATAGCTATGAAGAGTTTTCAACTCACTTCTGAATTTCAAGACTGTCAGGGAGTTGGCTTTTAAAACCCATCACAGTTGGCAGATGGAAAACATTTTAGTTCTCCCTTTATGGGGGAAAACCCACCACAGCACTTGCTTTTAAATAATTTTTCCCTTGAGTCCTAGGCCATGAGCACTTAGGATGGGGGATACAAGGAAGTGGGGATCTAAGAACTGGAACTTGAACACCAGGGCTGGGGTTAAGGTGAATAGAAGCAGTCTAATAGTGTGGACTGGTATCAAGGAACCTGGGTCTTTGACCTAACATCCTAACATCACTGGAAAACCTTGGACTAGTTCCTTTCCCCCTGGGAGGACTGTGACCTTCAGGATTTGTCATTATTGTTGTTTTGAAAAATGAGATGCTTGAAAGTAGGCCCTGGCACAATGAAAAGTACACTGGATTTGAAATCAGAGTGCCTTGTCTAGATACTGCCTAGCTGTGTGACAACAGGCAAGCACCTTCTCCTCTCAGGGCCTCAGTTTCCTTATGAAAAAATGAGGAGAGTTACTTGCATTCCCTCCCCAACTCTGGGATTGGTGTCAGGAAAGGGATTCGTAAATCCCAAAGCATTATATAAATGTGATCCAATGCATGTGATGATAACTATGAACTCCATGCTTTTCTCAATTCTCCTCCTGATGGTACCTTCCCCAATAAATGACCTGGTAGCTTGTTATATTTTGTTTTAAACCTGGTTCCATTGCTTTATTTTTTTAATTAAATCTTTCTTTTTTTTTTTCTCCTCATATCAGTTTTGTGCATATATAGGTGTTGTTTCTCCCCTCAGCTAGACTGTGAATTCTTGGGTCCGGGATCATATCACATGTCTTTGCATCACTGGCCCCTTGAATAACGCTTGGCACATAGTAAGTATTGCTTGATAGATTCTTACTCTAAGATTCTTTGACTATGAGAATTGTGAGATTGTCCACAATCCTACAACTGTAGGGTTTGTTTGAAAGTCTAGTCAGGTAAGTACATGATTAATAACAACAACCATATCTAGAATGAATATAGTGCTTTAAGTTTATAAAGAAAATATCAAAATTATCTCATTTTATCCCCAGGAAAATGCTGAGAGGTAGGTGCCATTCTATTATCTCTATTTTTCATAAGGGGAAACTGAGGCAGGCAAAAGTTAAGTGACATTCCCAGGATGACACAGCTAACAAGTATCCAAATCCGGATTTGAACTCAGGTCTTCCTAACTCCAGGCCCTATGTCACCTGGCCACCTCTAGGTCACCTAGATATCTGACTCCACAGGGTGGGTAATGAACTTTAAAGAATCTCTTAAATCCCAACAGAGAGAAAAGAAGGAAGACTGTACTGTGAGGGTCACCTGTGGGTTAAAATGAGAAAAGATGAAGTCTGGGGAAGGGGGGGAAAGGGGAAGAGGCTACGAACTAGCAGGAAATTTCCTTTTACCTGAAGATCTCAGGTTCTAAAGTTCATGTGCTTACTTTGGCTTTTCTCTGTAATGAACCTTGGGGCAAAGGCTAATTTAGTTCAAAAACAAAACAGAGCCAGGCCCTGTCTGTGGCTGGGAGGCTGACCAGACAAACCAACTTTCGATTCATTAGACTTGTGGACCAGCTCAGTGGCACCACAAACTATTTCCAGCCCCCTCTCGTCTCCCCTATCCCTATGATAATTTACCCTCAGCTACAGATGAAATACCCTGCTCCCAAACTCAGGTTCTGACTCCCTCGTTCCTATCACCCTCAATCCTCTCCTTCCCCCCAAAGCAAAATGTCCTACTCCAGATCTGCTCTGCTCCTCCTCTGGGGAGCACCTGCTCCATAATGAACAAGCTTGTATTCACATGACACCTCATCCTTTTTCATTCTTCCATCTTTCTTAGGTCCTCTAGCTGTCATTCCCATTTTACAGATGAGGGATCTGAGGCTCAGAGAAATTAAGTTTCCGGCCATGGTCACACAACTAGTAAATGTCAAAGGAGAGACTTGCCCCGAGGTGTTTCCCAGCCCCAAGTCAGCAGACACAATGATTCTTTCCACTGAACCTCCCTGCACTTCTGCACTCTAGAAGCTTATGTCTAGGAAGGAAGGAGATAAAAGAAATAATGATAAAGATTATATCAATTAAAACACAGAGCATAGGAAGAAAACATCTCTTAGACCAGAAGGAGGAGGGGTTCCAGTTAGCTGCTGGCAAGGACCAGAATAAGAAAAAGCACGGTCATTGGTTTCCCTTCATCTTCACAGCTCTTCTTTTCACACTCTCTCCAGGAAAACCTAACTCTCTCCAAACGCATCACTGGCCACCCTTGCAGTACTGGGTGTACTTCTTTCCTATGTCTCCCCAGACAGGAATCTAGGATAAAAAACCTGGCATAGCCCTTGCCCCCCCACAGCCACTTCTGGCCCCTCCATCTGCCACCATCACCAGCAAGCTCTCCTCCTCTGAGGCTCGCTCCATCTGTCTGGTGCACCCTGTCCAGATCCTGGGAGCAGTTATCTGTGGCTTCCTGTTTCATACTCACTATTTTCTCGAGGGGTTCAGGACCTAGCTGACAGCCTTACTTTCCAAGCCAACCTCTCCTCTCTCACTTAAGGACTTCAATGGATATCTCAATGTTCCCTCAAATTCTCTGGCCTGTCACAACTTCTATAGCTAGCTGTGTCCTTCTGTGTCAGCCCCCCATACATAGGATGGCACCCTGCATTTTGTACTATAATTAACTTTATATTATACTTACTAAACTCTTTGTTGTTTCCTCCTTTCACCCCCTGCCCTCCATGAGACTGGAAGCTCTTTTGAGCCAAAGACTATGCTTTAAACACATGCGCACGCGCGTGCGCGTGTGTGTATTTGCATATGCATGTATATACACATATATATTTACACATATACAGTTTCCATGTTCATTTGTAATTATTTCAAGTCTTTAGCAGTAAAAAATTGTTTTGGCTGAGTTTTCCCCCCCAACTCAACTTTATCCAAAATGATCTAAATAGGTATATCTATATATTTCTGGGGCATTTGAAAAATAAAAGAGCATTGCACCAAGGACCTTGGGGCAGCTAGGAAGCACAATGGATTGAGCACTAGGACTGTAGTCAGGAAGACCCAAGTTCAAATCCAGTCACAAAAACTTACTAGCTGTATAACTCTGGATAAAAAAGTCCCCTAGCACTGCTTGCCTCCTCTGTAAAATGAGTAGGAGAAGGTAATGCAAACCATTGCAGTATCTTTGCTAAGAAAACCCCAAATGGGGTCACCAAGAGTTGGACATGACTGAGACAACTGAACAACAACAAAAGTGTCCTTGCCTTGGCTTTAGGAAAGCATTTAAAACTCACATACTTGTCGAAGGTGAAAATCACATGATTGTTTTTCTTTTTACACCATTAAAGCCGTATCTATTTAAGCAGGGCCTACCATCATGCTTTATATGTGGCAAAATATCTGTATCTGTTCAATTTAGATGCCATTGTTCTAAGTCAGGTTCTAATGGGAATGAGACATAAGACCCAGAGCTGGAAGAGACCCTGGAGGTCAGCTAGGCCAAGACTTTCAACTTATGGAGATTCACTAGACTGGTTAAGTGACTTGGCCATGGTCACCAAGGTGGTAAATAGCAAAGCCAAAGATTCAAGCCCAGGTCATATTTTATATTGGGAGTGGATGGGCATAAAAGAAAATAAATGCCTGTTAATTGAAAAAATAAAATAAAAAGGAATAATCCATAAGACCACGGTAAGAGACAAATCCATAGCTAAGGATCAATGGAAACAGTCACAAGACTGACTTGTGTTAAAACTGAAATATTTTTCTGTGTCAGAATATTTCTTCATTTTAAGGCCTGAAAATCAAATTAAAGGTGCCACAGCATCAAAAGATGAGGCCATAGGTTCTTAACCTTTTTGGAGTCCTAGACTGCCCCTCCCCTTTGCTCATCTAGTAAAAACTATGGGCTCCTTCTCCAAACAATGTTTTTAAATGCTGAAAATAAAATATATAGGATTATAGATGAAGCCAGTTACATTGAAATACAGTTATACAGTTATTAAAATAGCTGTACATTTAGAACATCAAAATTTTTAGAAAATTGAATTTATGGTCTTCAGGTTAAGAACCCCTAGATTGAATGAAAGAACTATTAAACATTATAACAACAATCACTGATTTTTATATAGTGCTTTATCAATGTGGTCAATGACATTACAATGCCACATAGACATCATCTCATCTAGCTTCATTTTACAAATGAGGAAACTGAGGCCCAGCAAGGTTAAAGCAACTTGGTCAGGTTCACAAAGCATCATGGCACTAGGGCAACGGGGACCTCTCTAGACCAGAGGACCTAGGTTTGAAATCAGGCTCTTCTATTTTTTATCAAAATGACCTTATAGAAGTCATCCAAACTCTCTGGTCTTTAGTTTCCTCTTATGTAAGGTAAGAGATTTGCAACCTTGGGGTCAAAGCTAAGATTCTAACCCAGATCTTTTGTTTTCAAGTCTAGTTTTCTTTCCAGGTTGCTTTTTGAAATAGTTATAAAGGGATGTTTAGGGGAAATATAAATAAATACATATACACATGTATTTATATTCTATAATATATTTCTGTGAAATGTTTGGTAAAAAAAAATTCATTTCCCAAAAGACAATGAAAGAGCATTCTTTTTTGAGCCCCCCAAACCCCTACTCCCCCAGGATGGGTATTTAAAAAAGATAACAAGGTCTCTGCAATAATTGATTAAATAACAAAGAGAATTTTGCAGTAATTATTTGCTGCCAAGAGTTTAAAGAAACACCTTTAAGAATCGTATATCATTTGTGACTGATTCAATTGTATGATTTTTCCCTCTAATTATTTGAAAGTTGTTTGGATATGAATCAGCAGGACTCTTCCTCTGATTAAATTTGAATGATTTTTGCATAATTAAGGAGTGTATGACACTCTCTATTTCCTTGGCAACAGTTCCTCGTTCTCATTAGGCATTTTATAGCACCATCATCTCCAAGGGCTGGAGAGTAAGAGTCTTGCTCCACTCCCTGGGTGGGTGTGAAATGGTCCTCATACATCTTTAGCAATGGCTATGATTAAAGAATGGGGAAAAAAGGGAAGATTATAGGAAGTGGGCTCCAGGGGGTCAAGATGAATTTCTGGATGACTATAGTTTAAGGTTTCCCTCAATCAAGCTCCTACTTATACTTCCAGTCTTAGCTCCCACTATTCCACTAAGTATTATAACTTATATTCCAGCTATACTGAGCCCCTGATGTTTTTTGAATGAAGTCCCACTAATGGGCCTTTGCTCAGAGCATTCTGTATGCCTAGAATGGCCTCCTTCTCCCTCCTTGTCTGTTGAATTCCTTCCCTTTCTTTTGAAGTCCAATGCAATGCCACCTCTTACAAGAAACCTTCCTTTTGCTCTCCCTTAATTTACTTATCATACACATAATGGGTTTGTTGTCTTATCCTATTAGACTGTATGCTTCATGAGAGCAGAGGTGGACATGTCATCTGTTTCTTTGAGTATAGAACCTGGGTCCCAATCCCTCCTTTACTACTAACTGCCTGTGTGTTTACTTCCTAGAACTCAGAGCCAACCCCTAAGTAACAATAATTAATTCTGCTTTAGAACAGTATCTAGAACGATATTGACTAAGGTCCTTCCTAATCCCTATGCCTCACCCTCTGGCCATCTACTGCCACCCTCTCAATAGCATGACAGCTCAACGGTGACCACACTTCTGCTGCTACTCCTCAAATGGCCCGAAAACACTTCTGCGATCTACAGCTATGTGTCTCCTTGCCATTATCAGAGGGCAGAAGAGCCCCAACCAGAATTCTTCCATAAAACCTGCCATGGGACTTTTCAGAGTAGCTCAACTCAGGTCCATTTAGTCGTAGTAGAACTCATGGCCTACTCACTTGTACTTTGAAGACTATTTACCTTCAAGCTACTTGGCTCAAGGGTCTCTGAGATAAATGAAACCTTTCCTGACCCCCACCTCCTCACACATATCTCATTCCTATTTTGTATAGTCCTATTATCTCTCTTGATGTAATAAAACCTCCTTGAGGACAGAGGTTGGTTTTACTTTGTTTTTCTCTTTGTATCCCTAGAGCCTAGTATAACACCTGACACGCAGCACTTAATATTGACTGATTGATAGAAATCAGAGCTGGGAGTCATAGGTCATGGATTTATAGCTGGAAGGAACCTTGGAAATGACCTAGCCCATTCCAAAATGAGGGGGTTCAGAAATTTGAAGGGATCTGCTCAAGGTCACCAAGCAAAAGAACAGGAAGCCAAGGCTTTTGCCAATAGTCGGAGGTCCAGGCTCCAGTTCTACTTCTACCATGTGATCCTAGACAAATCACTGAGTAATATCTCTGAGCCTCAACTTCCTCAACTGTAAGATGGGGCTAATAATAACTACCCCATCCGTCTTTCAGTCCTTTTGTGCAGAAAGGGCTCTAGAATGTGACCTAAATCTATTATTATTGTCACTTAAGCACACCCCTGGAGGAAGATCACATAGAAGAGTGACAAGGAGTCAGACTTTTTTTTTTCTTTTTGGAGGGCAGTTGGGGTTAAGTAACTTTCCCAAGGTCACACGGCTAGGTTTTTGTTTGTGTGTGCGTTAAAGTGTCTGAGGCCGGATCCCAACTCAGGTCCTTCTGACTCCAGGGCCGACGCTCTACTCACTGTGCCACCTAGCCGCCCCCGAGTCAGACTTTTTTAATACAATTTTTTCTACCTGTACCTATTCGTAATGCCAGAAAACCCCACTTTCCCTAACATATAGGAACCAACTTTGTAGTAAGCCAAGCCTGAGAGAGGATTTAAAGCTGGAAGGCCCCTTAGAGATGAAACTCCATCATTTTATCTATGTACATGTGTTTGTTTATTGTTAAAATATTTATTTAATAATGCAATTGTTTTGTATGCCTTATTGCATATGTATCTGTTAACAGTGTGTGGTTTGGGACTTGAATAAATTTGCCACAATGCTTTTTAAAGTCAGTTCAAATTATAGAAAACAAATGTCTCTTGTCAGTTCACATATAAAATCGTTTTCTAAAACCTAGTCCATATTGTAAAAAAATAAATAAATAAACATTGCCATAGAATTTGTGTGTGAGCACACAGAATTTAATCCATTTTTATGATCGCCTGATTAGTCAGGACAGCTCTTTACCATAGGTGGATATGCATTGGCAACCCTTTAATTTTGCCAGGTAGTAAAACTGAACCCTGGAGAGGAAAGGCAATTTGCCCAAGGTCGCAATGTGACTTAGTAACAGAGCCACTGTCTCTACCACTACAGAAATCAAGACCTTCGGCAGAGAGGCCCATGGGGTGTGTAGGGGTTTTCAGGCCTAAATTCACTTCTTTCTGCCTGCCTGCCTTCCAAATTGCCAGCAGCCTGGATACTGACCCTGTGCTAATGAGGCTGGAGTTCCCTTATCCTTTCCCAGGCTTCCTGCGTCATCAATCTCCAGTATTTTTCTTCGATATTCTGTTTGTCCATAGCTGTTTGCATGTTGTCTCTCCTATTAGAATGAGAGCTCTTTTTGCCGTCCCTTGTACCCCTCCCACACCTCTTCCTGTTGAAATGCTCTTCCTTTAAATCCAGCTCAGAAGCCAACTCAGTCTTCTTTGAGTGCCCTCATTGCCAGTTGCCCTGTCTTGCCTTGATTGTTCTTAAGAGTATTTTTCTTGGATCTCTCCTACTGCCCCTACTATGCCCTGCCTAGTGCCATATGTATTTGTGCACATGTAGTATCTCTCTAGTAGATGGCAAACACCTTGATAGAGGAGGCTGTCAGTTTTCATCTTTGCACACCTTCCTTCAGTGCAAGGGTGTTGCACAGAGTAGGTCTTAAATACTGAACTGAATTTCTTGTTCAACATTAACGAAGACCCTGAGCTAAGTGGAGTTATTTTACAAGCAGCACTGGATTTGAATTCAAGTCCTACACTCTTTCCCTTATAAGCTGAATGCCACTAGACAATCCTTTAACTTCTCTTTAGCCTCAATTTCCCCATCTATAAAATGAAGGAATTAGACTATGTGAAGTTTAGAGTCCCTTTGACTCCTAACATTCTATGTCCCTTTGAGCTTTAACCTTCAACAGATAGAGCAATTATTAAGCACTTACTATATACCAAGTTCTTTGCTATGTGGGCTGGGGAGCAAATACAGGAAAGCAATAGTCTTTGCCCTCCAGGAGCTTACATTCTGGTGGAGGAGATCAACAAAGGGGAGCTGGAATGGGGGAAGGGGCAGTGTACAGTTATATTCTAAGTGGCAAGGTTTGAAGCTGGTGACCAGGAAGGGAGGCAAAGGCTGCTCCCCATCAGAGCCCAGGGTGGTTCCTAGTGAGTCAATGATCAAATGAGCTGGTTCCAAATCCCCACTTAAATACAAAAATGTCCCTTCCTCATTGTGCCCTATCTCTCCTTTCCTCTGATTCTAATCTCTTTTGTTCCAGTCATGGAATGAAAACACCTGTGTGAGGATGGAGATAGGAATTTGAGGCAAGATTCTAACATGGAAAGACAAGGTTTCTTTCCTTCTCTGCCAACCCACAAGAGCTGTCATTCATATTGAAAGGTCAATATTAATTAGCAAAACCAGCCCAGGACCATCTGTCACAGGCTGTTTTGTGTGTCTGGCAACTCTTTGTTTGAATGGCAGAATAATCTTCATCAGTTACAGAGAGTACAAGACTCTGACTTGCTCCCTGGGTCCCATGGGGAACAGACTGGATTGTGACAGGATGACTGGGGGAGTACAGGTTTTCAGAATGGCACAGAATTCACCCTGTACTTCTTTCTAGATGCCTAGTTGCTAATGAGGGACAATTCACTGTGGGCTACCTATACAGATGAAGGTATGGAAACAGTGTCCTAATGAATCTCCTACTGTTCAGCCATAACAATCTTTTGGTATGCTACTTCCACCACTCATAGGATCATTGGATCACAGATAGAAAGTTGATGGGACCACAGAAGCCATCTGGTCCTAATTTTTCTTGTTATACATTAGAGCCCTAAGGTTCTCCTTAAGAGACTCATCCAAGGTTTACACAGTTAGTAAACATCAGCAAGACCTTCTCTTCTGGTCTAGTGTCCCTAATGGTAAAACCCTTCCCAGAAGGGCTTCTACATGACACGGAACATCCAGGGTTCCTGCCATTATACTAAACTGCCTCCTTTTGGGAAGAGTCTGGTTCTTAAAGAGTACTCACTAATTCTCAAGGGTGTGTGTATGTCCTTAAGGTCAGCTCTAAGAACTTCTATTCATGTTTTTCAAAGAAATAAAACAGTTGCCAATGGAGAAAAAGAATACAGATCAAATTTTTTCAACAACCAAGATGACAATTTTTTAAATAGCTACCTTGAGGCAAAACAGCTTTTAGGCACTATCTGTGAGCATATGGGAGGAATGAGATTTTCTTCAAGTACCACCTGTTTATGGACAATTAAAGGGAAAAAGAGAAGGAAGCAATTCCATAGACATAGCAATGTAGTTGCCTTGGATGTCTGCTCAGATTCACCATGCCCATCAAGTGTAAAGTGTTATACTGGGTATGTTAGCTGGTCCTAGCTCCTGGCTAAAATTCAAACAGAATGCAAATGTCTCCTGCATAAGGAACAGACCACATTCCAGAAGCCATCATAGGATCATGGGGTTTTGAGCTGGAAGGGACCTTGGGTATCAGTTATTCATCTTACAGATGACAAAATGGAGGTACTCATGGGACTTTAGCTCTAGGCTTAGGTAATCTCAGACCCAGTCTCCTTTCTTCTGTTCTGACCTCCAGGAGAAGGAAAGAGGAGGGAAGAGAGAAAAATCCAGGTAAGCAAAGTTTGAGCAGGCCAATTTCAGACAAATAGGATCATGGCTAAAAGGGATCTTGGAGGCCACCGAGTCTAACCCTCTCATTTTATAGTTGAGGAAACTAAGGGAGGTTAAGTGACTTGCCTAATGTCACACAGCTCGTAAGTGTTTGAGGTAGGATTTTAATCTAGGTTTTCCTGCTGCCAAGTCTAGTGCCCTATCCACTATACAATGCTATCTGAAAGATAATACTCTTTCACCTGTAGATATATACCTGTAAAATGTATGGAAAATACATGACTCACAGCATCCCTCCCAGAATGTTTCTCTTCCTCCCAGACTCAGGTAAAGTTAACATCTTCCTGATTGTCCCCCTTTCCTCAATGGCCAGTGCCCTCTTTTCCTAACTATTTCATATTTATGCTCTGAATTAGTTCTGTGTATATTTATACATATTTTGTTGACTTTCCTCATCAGAAGGCAATATCCATAGGAGTAAAGATTGTTTCATTCTTGGAACTTGTATCCCCAGTGCCCAGCATAGTGTCTGTACCCAGCATGGTAGGTATTTAATAAATGCCTACTGATTGACTTTTGATCGCAAGAGGTGATATAATGGGCTTACATCAGAAATCACCTTTTATCTAGCCTTACTAGGGATTGAGGCAACTCTTCAGGAAACCAAAGTGTCCCCTTTTAAATATAGCAGTACTTCACTTTATATCAAGGAACTTATGTAGAGTCTTGAAATTTTAAAGCTTAGGGTGGGAATGAGGAGGGTGATGATCCCAGAGCTTATCACCACCAACGTTCTAATTTGAGAATTGTCTAGTCACATCTCATTAATAAACTGTGGCTCTCGCCCAAGAAGTAAGGCATCTCAATTCATAATCCTCCTCTTCAACCCACTACAATTCTCTCTGATCCCTATTGCTTCACTTTCTTTTTTCCATCTCCTTCTCCTCACAATTCATAATTCCACTTTCCTTTTCTCTCTTAAGATCTTCAACTTAATGCAAGTCTTTCTTGCATTAATAATAAAAAATAATAAAAAGATGGAAAACATTTTCTGCTTAAAGAATAAAGCCTACTTCTGGGGTAATGTAAGTGCCTATGACATCAGTGGGCAAGTATAGTCCTCCTGATCCTGGTATGAGGCTAACAAGTAAGGAAGCCAATCTGAGTAACCTTCTCCAGGCACCACCACAATCATGTGATTTATCTGTTACCAAATCTTCAGTTATTCTCTATTATTTTCCTACCACTTTCTAGATATAAACTTGGTAAGATCAATATTATGTGGGAACTAAGTTATAAACCTAATTTCCCCTGATCTCCTCCTATATAGACTAAGAATGAAGCAGTGTGTATGCCCCAGAGGTATTGGGAAAATGTTTGTATATTTATTTTTGCAGTATCTTTGAAGTAAATGAGTTGTAAAAGTGAATCTATGTGGTTAAATGGAACTTAGGGCACTAGTCACTGTCCCCTAACAAGTTTGCCACTGGACTTCCGTGACTGTGGAGGAGAGAGTGAGGCTGATGATTTTGCTCTGTCCCATTCCTATTCAATTCGTGCACAAGTCAAGACACCACCCTCATGATGTCATTTGTCCTCTTCAAGAATGAAGGATGGACAACAAGTGGGGAAACACAGCTAATGGGGGCTTAAACTGATGGCAGTAGAGAAGAAGCCCCAACTCTTCAGCCTCTGCTAGAACCCAGAAGGGAAGCTGTAATAGCGTGGCTCACACAGAGAGGACCAGAGTGTATCTGCCCTAAAATAGCATTTTATGAAAAAGAAGTGGGAAAATGACTGTTTTTCAAATACTGTTGACCCAAAGCAAATACCATGAACCACTTCTAGGCATGCTGAAAACATTTCCTAATGGGGAACTGTGCAGTCTCTGTCCAGGTGTCCCTTTAAAAATCACAAGGTTGAGCCAACATGCAACATCCAAGACAGGGTTGATCAATGGGTCTATTAACCAAAACCATTAATTAGTGAGGAGATTGATTCCTCTATTTCTCATCTCCTCAACTGACACTTGACTTTCTTACTTGCACAGTGGCATCCTGTGGGAATTGTCACACGCATTTCTTTTGAAGTCTCTGACTTGGAGGTAACTCTCCCTCTTCTTTATCTCCTGATTCTTCAGTGATTATGGTCTGCTTTCCCCTAATAACCCCCTCCCCTCCAATCAGCTACCAGCTGATTCAGTGTGCTTAGAAGATACTCAGTCATTCGAGTGGTGTCCTACCTGCTCCAACCCAAACAGTATTACTATGGGTTTGGAGAGCAAAAGACAGGTAATATCAGAAAGCTGGGCTTAAATAAGACCATATCAAAAACTGACATATTGAGTCTGAGTTTTTTTTGAGTGAGGGAGGGTGGTGCAAGGTCACTTGGTAATATGAGTATAATTATCTCTACTTTACAGATACTCTGAGGGTCAAAGAAATGATGGGATTAACAAAGTCATAAAGCTAAAAGTGTCAGGATTCAGAAATGAAATAAAAGAATCCAGAATCCAAGTCCTTTTCCTCACCACCAAGATGTTTGAAGAATAGGGAATATGTTTTTAACTTCTTTATACTCCTCATAATTCCCTGAATTTCATAGGTGCTTAATACATAGTCACTGACGGATAGAAAATGCCAACCAAGTAGTAACAAAATACTTTATACTTTTGCCAAAACACTTTCACATCAAATGTCTCCATTGAGACTCACAACGATCTTGTGAGATGATCAGGGCAAGTTTTATTATACCCATTTCAGAATGGGAAACTGAGGCTCAGAATGTGAATAGCCTACAGTCACACAACAATCCATTGGCCTTGATTCCAAATTCATAGACGATGAAGGACTTGAACTATACCTTGAAGGATAGGATAGCATGGGGAGACATCTGGCTCCAGCCAAAATGAAGAGCTCAACCAATCACGGGCTGCATTGCACTGGACGCTTTGGGGGGCATAGTTTAGAGCAGATGGCAAGTCAAGTCCTTTGCACCTGACATTCTGTGGGATTCTGTGACTCCAAAGTAGCTTTTTGCTTTCCTATTTTCAGCCTACACTTTATTTGTGGTCCCGTAGCTTCTCTGCTTATCACAGCACATGCCTCTTGGTGGGTTCAGCTGAGCCAGCATGTTCAATCCTGCTGCCTATTATGTCACCCAGGTTCTATAGACTGACCTTAGCAGTGCTTATCAAGCTCAAAGAGCCTGACTCCAGGTTCAAGTAGCCTTGTTACATTAAACGGCTATTTTCTAACTCATGGGTCTGGAAAATGGGGTTTAATCAATATCCATCAGGCCCTGCTTTCCCTCCAGGCATAAAATGCTTTCTTTTCCTAGCAAGACAGCCAAGAATTTTACCTCCCGTCCCCATCAGTTGTGATTAGAGGTTGGCTCTGAGTCAGAGGGAAAAAGGCCTGGCTTTGGAGAAGAGGCAAAGACGTGCAGTAGGAAGAACCATAGTCAAGGATCTGAGAAATACTTTATTTAGTCCTGGTTCTTCCACTATCAACTTGCTGTGTGAATGTGTGTAAATTTCTTCCTCTTTCTGACCCTCAGTTTCCTCATCTGGAATATAAGGAGGTTGGACAAGATGACCTAACAATGTTAGGTAGGCATGCCCAATGTCTCCCAAGTACCTACCTGACTCTAGGCCTGGCACTTTATTCACTGTAGCACTTAGCTGCCCAAAGTGTTATCTAAATGCTAGCTACTTTTATTGTTATTTTTGTGAATAGTTCTCCTTGATAGTAGTATGTTCTAGAGTTTATACTCTATTGACATAGCTTTTTGAAAAAACCAAAGTCCCCTTCCATGCCACAATGTGGTTACTGGTAGAAGATTTTAATGAAGGCACACCTATATAATCTAAAGTTATTTTATATAGGTTGTGTTTGTCCTCCCTCACTCAAATCAAAGTTAACTGCAAGTCATGTCATCATTTCCCTGATTCCATGGTCCTCTTCGAAAACGAAGGACAGTTTACTGAAAAAACTGTCTCTATTGGACCAAAAGATTTTTTTTTTTATGTTTTGAGATGTTTCCTCTAGCGTTCTACTTCACAGGGAGGCATTTGTGATTCAGCATTAAAAGGGCAGATCCTTTCATTTCTGTTCCCTATTTGCCTCTGAGTAGAGGTGGGAGACAATGTCAACTGGGTCTACACAAAAGAAACCCAAAGACACTAGCAAGATCCAGAGGAGTTTGGAAGATTTAAAGGCAAACAAATCATCTACAAAGAAATAAGCAACTAGAGTCCTGCTAGTTTTTGTTTTTATCTCAGCTGTTCTGGGAAAGACATAGAGAATACTCAAAAGGTGATGATGATGATGATCCAATAAATAGCAACAATTATCATCTTAGATTTAGAAAGCACCTTACATGTCTCATTTGATATTCACAGCAACAATTACAAGTTAGATGTCATCATTATCCTCATATTTAAAGATGAAGAAATTGAAGTTGAGAGAGGTTAAGGAATTTTCCCTGGCTCACACAGCTAGGAAATGCCCAAAAGGTCACCAGCCTCACTTTCTCCTCCAGAGCCATCTGGGTCCAGTGGCCAGATATTCATCCGGATGACTGTAGATGAACCAGAATGCAATGGGAGACCCTGGCCCTTTTAGACTAAGGCCTTTTCAGGGACTCACTCAATGTGAGGAAACATCCATTCAGTGAATAGGCCTCTTTAAGAAGTGAGTCAAGGGATAGCCCCTTTAATTGGAGAAAAAAATCAAGCTGGGAGGGGAAGATCCTCAGAGTTGCTGTTTCAAAGAGAAACAGTTACCAATGACATTCACTCTAAGCCAGGAAGGCCAAAATACACAGACAAAGGTTGTCTTGAGTAGGACAAGTTGACTGATAATACAGACAGCACTTAAACAACCTCCTTCCCAGACACTGATTGAAAACAATTTAAATTCACATACGCCCCCTTATCTGAACTCCAGTGGGCTGATTGCACTTGACTATATTATGTCTCTCTATATTGTCCTTTCCTGTCCATTTCTAAAACTGTAAAGGGTAAAAGTTATAACAATAACCAAATGGGAAAAAAACCCTCAAAACTTCCCCTGCTCCTAAGGTTTCACCCATTGGGGTTCCCCCATCCCTACTTCACAGGTCCTATGCAGCAGAGGAGGCAGTTGGGCTGGTGATGTACACTGATTCCCACAAGCAGCTAGTTAGGAAAGATACAGCTCTTAGTAGAGACCAGCTAGTGTTACAGAGGCCTTGAAACTCATATAAAGCACTGGATTGAAGAGTGATGTGATCAGTGCCTAAGTCTGACAATCTCATTCCCTGCTCAAAAAATTGCAGTGGTTCCTGATTACCTGATGGATAAAGTATTACCTCCTCTTTTAGTATTTAAAGTCCTTCACAATAAGATTCCACTCTTTTTTCCTCCAGTTTATTATAGGTTCCTCCCCTTTCCACCCTCCATGTTCCGGTCAATGACCTCATACCCTCCTTATACACAACATTCCTCCCATTTTCTAGCTCTGTCCGTTTACATAGGCAATGTTCCCCTTAATATCACAATAGCTAGCATTTATATAGTGCTTTAAGGTTTCCAAAGCACTTTAGAAATATCTCACAACAACCCAGCAGGGTAGTTACTATTACTGTCCTCACTTTATACATGAGGAAATTGAGGCAAATAGCAGTTAAGTGACTTGCCCAGGGTCATGCAGATAATATGTGTCTGAGATAAGATCTGAACTCAGGTCTTCTCGCCTCCAGACCCAGTACTCTACCCACTAAACTATCTAGGTACCCTAGTTGTAGCAGTATAATAATTATATTACCCCCCACAAATGGTTTCTGTGAAGGAAAGTACTCTATGAGCTATTTTAATCATTCTTATCCTTAATTATTATATAACTGTTGAAGTGTAGCATTATCATTTATTTTTTAATTACTATAATAGAATAGCTTATATTTATGCAGATTGGAGGTATGGTGGATAACATAGCTGGAACAAAGCCAGGAAGATCTGGATTCAAGTCTTGCCTCTGACAAAGACTATTGGGTGACTCTGGACAAATTGCCTAACCTCTGTGGTGTCCCCAGACAACTCTGTAAGGCTGTAAACTAAGAAGAAGGTGGTGATTTGCATTAATTTTCCCACTTAGGAGTTCCTTACACCAATGAAATCACAAGACCTGTACCTAACTCTATGTAACTTTTAAGATATTCATTCATGTAGTAGTATGAATCTATTCTGATATAAACTTTATTTGTTGGGTTATATAAATATTATTATCCCCATTTTTTTAGACTGGAGCCGTGCTTTCATATGTAAAGGGAATGCTTGCAGAGGAAACTTCCTCACCCAGTGTAGCTCAGCAATTTTCCACCATGCACTATGGTGGATACTGTATACTGTGGTAGACCTCTTCTCCCACTTTTACAGTTGAGATCACTTGAATCTCACGGCCCTAGCGCATTGCTATTCCCCTCTAATCCCCATGGACATCACCTAGGTAAAAGTCTAAAACCAAGTTTTCTGAATTGAATTTCATGGTCTTTCCATTAGATCATTCTGTTGCCCTTATAAAGGTGAGTTCCTGCTAGTGATGCCACTATTGCTGCTGTAGTTGTTTCAAGAGCTTGAAGTGCCCTGGAGGGTCACACTGCCATTGCTATCAGCAATGAGAAGTGTTAGTTAGTACTGTGCATGTCATTAGGCTTAGGGGACAGTGAGAGGGTCTGAGTTCAAGGATCTCTCAAGTCAGTTTGAGCTGCAACACTCTATGGTTCTTCAGAATGTTAGATAATAATGGCTATGTGTTTCCATGGATACATCTGGCAGAGTCTTGGCCGTACCCATCCTCACAGTACAGACACCTATGCTACAGCCATGTACTAACATCTTGATCTCAGGGGCAACACAAGGAACCAAGGTGTCTACAAACTCTCCCTTCTGCACACAAGGAAGATCTAATTATGGTTTGGCATCTGTGCTGTAGCTGTGAAGTTTTCCCAGATTAAGATCATGCCATCCCTGGAACCTCTAAGACCCTGGCCACCATCCCTGCAGGCAAGAGGACAAAGACCACTGGAGCAATGGGGCAAGGGGCAGGCACTTACGCTTGGAGTGCTTGTCACAGAGGGCCGATGCTCTCATGTCGCACAATCTCAGGGACCCTTTACTGCTGCTGTAGACGAAGAGGTTACAGTGGTGGGGATGGAACTCTGAGGCCGTGATCACTTCAGTCAGGTCCTCCATGTTGGCTGGCTTGATGTCAACAATGTCTGGGGAAAAACTGGGTTAAGGGATAGACACACCATCTGAAAGTCAAGGATGACTTTGGGCTATTCTGTGAACCCAGGACCATCGGGAAGGGAAAAAACAGCAAATAAATAGCCCCTGAAATTTGCAGAACACTGTCCAAAACAGTCTGTAACTTTTTTTTTTCCTGCTTTTTGGAAGGGGGAAGGCAGGGCAGTTGGGGTTAAGTGACTTGCCCAAGGTCACACAGCTAGTAAATGTTAAGTGTCTGAGGCTGGATTTGAAGTCAGGTTCTCCTAACTCCAGGACCAGCACACTATTCACCGCATCACCTAGCTGCCCCAGTCTGTTACTTTTCAAAGGTTATCGGCTTTTGAGGCATTGAAATGCTCTCAGCCATTAATTTGAAAAGAAGGGAAATGGGGCCTGGGAGAGAAGACTTGGGTAGGGTCATGGATCCTGCCACCATATTCAGAGTTAGATCCCATTTGCTCTTTCTCCCTCATTTTATGGATGGGGAAGCCGAGGTTTCCTCACTGGAAGTTTTTAAATATAGTTAGATGACTGCTTTTTGGCAATGTTGTTAAAGGGATGTTTTGGTTTGACTAAATGACTTTTCATATTCCTTCTAAATCTAAGATTATGTAGACAAGGCAGTGAAGTGGTTTGTCTGAGATCACATGGCCTGTGAGTGCCACTAACTGGAATTTCAACTTCTGTTTATGTCATATCATTCAGGGTTCTTAGTACTTCTCCATGCTGCCTCCAACAATCTACTCAGGTTCAGCTGCCTTCATTAGAAAGGAAATATAACATAGTAGAAAGATCTGAATTCCAGGCCTGGCTAACAAACCATGTGACCTTTGGCAAGTCCTTTAACCCTGATTTCTTCATCTTAAAATGGGAATAATACTTACCCTGCCCTACAATGTTATTGTGAGGATCAAATGAGGGGATTATAAATATAATATACTTTCTAAGTTGACAAGTAATACATATGACAGATTACCAATATATTTCATTGAAAGATATTTAATTCTTATGAAAGACTGGCTCCCTTTACCAATGAAGGATTTATATTTTTCATAAAGATATAATTATGTTCAGTACAAATAATGGACACCATAGAATTTGATAGCTTACTCTTTGCACTCATTCAACACATATCCAACAAATACAGATTGAGCACCAACTGTGTTCAAATTACATCACACAGCTGTAATTGTAACTTCAACATAAGTCTTGCTGGCCTAAAACAGTTTACAATTGAATGAAAGGAAAGATGTATGACCAAATAGCTATAATATAAACTGCGAGAATTAAGAGCAAAAGAGACTGTGCAAAGCACCATGAGAAACTGGAGAAGGGAGAAAAGACATTTACCTTAACAGTGAAAGAAAGCTTATGGAAGAGGTGGCATTTGATCTAGGTCTTGAAGGAAGGGACTTCAACAGATGGAAGTTGTAGGTGGGGAGTCCATTCCATGTATGGTAGGAGGTGGGGAAAGGGAAGCATGAGCAAAATTAGGGAGAGGGAAGAAGGCAGACAATAAATGAGGGGGCAGAAGTAAGGGTATCCCAAAAGCCTCAGGGGCTTTTTTTTTTAAGCTTTACCAAAGCTTAAAATGGCACTAAAACTTTTGGAATACTCTATATTTGAGTTTGGCTACATTTTTTTTTACAAGCATCTTCTCAATGGATTATCACAGAAATTCCTTGAGATACACAATATAACTAGAGATGAGCTAACTGAAGCCCAGAAAATGGCAAAGACCTACAGTTTTCTACTAATAAGATCACAGAGTGACATATATTCAGTTCTAGGTGCTAAGATTTTAGAAGAATATCGACACACTGGAACACGTTTTAGAGTAGCAGCTACAACCAAGCTACAAGATGTTGATGACTAGTGGTATCAAACTCAAATAGAAGCAGATTCCTGCAGGCCACATACTGACTGAGGAAACCACAAATTAATATTATGTATGCTATACTATATTTTTATTTATTTTGTTAAACATTTCCTAATCACAACTTAGCCTGATGCCACTTGGGAGTTTTGCAAAGCTGTGTGTTTGATACTATGTTTATGTAGAAGAAAGGGCTTAAGAGAAGGCATGACAGATGTTCTCAAATATCTGAAGATCTATCATGCAGAAGAGAGATCAGGGGCGGTTAGGTGGCGCAGTGAATAGAACACTGGCCCTGGAGTCAGGAGGACCTGGGTTCATATCCGGCCTCAGATACTTAACACAAAAACTACCCGTGTGACCTTGGGCAAGTCACTTAACCCCAATTGCCCTCCAAAAAAAAAAAGGCAAAAAATTAAAAAAAAAAAAAGAAGAGAGATCAGACATGTTCTGTATGAATTGAGCAGGCAGAACTAGAAAGAATGGGCAAACACTACAGGAAGGATGATATCTGTTCAGCAGAAGAAATAGAGTTATGCAAAAGAGAAACATTTCCTTCTCCAGTAGTGAGTTCTCTATTAAGGCAAGTGTTCAAGTAGCTTTCTTGTCCCATTTTAGCCAAAACTGAATACTAGTCCAAGCTACATCACTAAAGTAAATTAAGTCTGTCGAAATAATTACTGCAATGTCCAATCTTCATCAAACTGATGATGACTTTTTGGACAGACAGGGAGATGTAGCCTAATGTGTGCTTACAGTTCAATGGGTTTCCAAAAGGGTGGTCCCATAACACCAGTCAACACTTAACAATGTGCTCAGTGCTATGCTAGGCACTTTGGAAGATACATACTATATAATACCTTCCTCTCTGAAACTTATTTGCCTCATCTGTAAAATGAGGAGGATGGGACATACGAGGCCTTCATTCCTAAAAGATAAGAGATAATATCTGATACTGTGAGTTGTCCCGTAAAAAAAAAAAAACAAAAAAAACAAAAAAAAAAAAACAACAATTCTGTGTTGGGATGTAGTTTCCTAAGGCTGCCACAGCAAGTCTCAATAGATGTCATTATCTTTACTGCCACCACCAAAAGCTCACATTTACCTGAGATGCAGCACTGTGTATATTTCCATATGTACAATTATTACTTTGTGTGAATTAAGTCTTATTCTCTTGACACCTGTAAAACCAACTTGGTGCCCTGGGAAGGGCATTGACTATAAAGTGAGAAGACCTGTCTTTGACTCCTGACTCTATTTGCCTGTGTGACCTTGGGTGAATCACTTCCCCCGTTTGAACTTCAATTTCTTCCATGGGGGCAGTGTCAAGTGTTGAACTAGATGGTCTCTAAGATATGTTTCTGCTCCAAGTATTATGATCTCTATATGATATAGTACAGACTGTTACAAAGTGCTTTACATACATCTCAGTGGATTATCACAGAAATCCCATAACGTATATAGTGCAATTAGTGACAAGCCCAGAAAACTGAAAAGACCTGCCCAAAGCTACATAGCCAGTAAATAACAGCCAAGACTTGAACCCAGACGCTCTGACCCCAAATCTAGCACTCTCCCCAAGACACCAAGTTGGCTTAAGAGGTTCAAGATAACAAGACTGAATATGCTTAGGGTAATAGTTGTACTCCTAAATATATAACTTAAGAGGCATAGTGGATAGAGGTGAGACCATGAAGTCAGAAAGAACGGAGTTCCAGTCTTGCCCTAGTACATTGTAGCTATTTGAAGGTAATCTCTAAGTGCCTTAGGGAAATCTCTAAATTACAAAGAGGAAAGAAGAAAAGAAATGGGGTAGGAGAGGAGGAAAAGGAGAGAAAGAAAGATGCTAAGAGGAAAAGAGAAGGCTAATACACTCAACATGGCCTTGAAATCAGGAAGACCCAGGTTCAGGTTCTGTCTACAATGCACTCTGCCTGGGTGACTATGGAGTAGTCCCACAAGGTCTCCAGATAGTGCTCTAGGACTACCATTCACAGATAACAAGTTCACTGACATCCGTGGAGGGAGTCTCAACACCTGTGGCTCCCTATTACTTCCTGGATCAAATAAAAATGCATTGTTTGGCATTTAAGACCCTTTGCAGTCTTGCCCTTCCTACCTTTCTGGGGTTCTAAAACTGCAATTCCCTTTAAGTATATTATGATTCAGTGAACTTGCTGTTCTTTGAATACCACACTCCAGACCTAGTACCTTACCACTGGCTGGCTGTCCCCCATGTAGAGAATGCACTCCTTCCTCATCTCTGCCTCCTGGCTTTCGTGGCCTCTTTCAGGACTTATTTCAAATCCCATCTTCTGCAAGAAGCCTTTTCTGATCCACATCTGTCCCTCTGTAACTCCCCCAGTTCACTCCCTCTGAGATTATAGTCCATCACACCCATATATATCTTGTATGTACAATTATTTGCATGTTGTTTTCTGCTTTAGCATGTGAGCTCCTTGAGGGAAGGGACCATGTTTTTGCCTTTTTCTGTATTTCCCTTTCACTGAGCATGGTGCTTACCACAAAATAAACACTTGATAAATTGACAGACTGATACAATTACAAGTCTAAACCAACCAACCAACCTTCCCTCCCTCTCCCTATAAGTGTATGCCTGTCTGTCTATCCATCTAGCCATCTTCTCTCTCTCTTTCTCCCCTATAAGTATATACATACATACATATACATACATACATAAACATATATTCACATACATACATAAATACACATATATGTATATATTCACATATATATATACATATATCTATATAAAACATTCTCTGGTGTTAAAATATATCCCACCATATGCTTGTGGTTAGTCTGAAACTGTTTTGAATTGTTAAGTTAACTTGAAATTGTGTCTAGAAAGAATTGCAATTATTTACAAAATGCCAGTAAGCTCAGAATAGATGCTTAATGTTCCATTCAGCATGGTCACAAAGAATGGGTTAGGAGTGCTTTTAATAGAAATAGTTCCATGGTTTTGTCATTTTAACCTTTTAGAAATACATTCCACAGCCTGCCTAGGACTGAGGACTTGTTCCTGAGCTCATGAAAGGTGACTCCTGTGTCAAAGTTGCCACCACTATTCGAAGGAAGCTAATTACATCCATTCAGCAAATATGTTTCCCACTTAACACTTTGCAAAATATTGAGAGTAGTGAGATGTAGTGAAAACAGGGCTGCAAATGCAGTCAAATGACCTAGGTTCGAATCTCTGGCTCTGCCACTGACTAGCTCTGTGACCTACCTTGAGGATGTCACTTCCCCTTCTAGCTCCCAGTCTCCTTGTCTATACAACAAGGGAGTTGGCCTCAGGAACTCTAAAGTTTCACCCAGCTCTAATCCTATGATTTATGATACTATAAGTACTGAAAGACTCCACTGGGTAATAGAAAGTAGAAGAAGACACTTTTAATCTGTTACTTAACCTGTGAAATGGGAATAATAACACTTATACTATATATCTCAAAGGATGGACAGATATTGAAAGTGGTTAATAATCAGTAAAGTGCTATAGAATAATGAGCTATCAGGGGATGGGATTAGGAGAAAGGAAGAAAGAGGAGAAGGAAGAGGAGGAGAAGGAGAAGGAGGAGGAGGAAGAGGAGAAGCAGAAGTAGCAGCAGCAGTAGCACCTTCTTGGCACTGAATTAGGCTGGTCCTTGTATGATAGCCACACTCCACTTAGAAGCCTGGACTCAAAGCCTTTCCATCTTGTTAGGACCTGCCATTTCTCACGCTGCTTTCAAGAATGGATGCCTAGTTCCAGGCCAGAATGAGCCAATGGAGTAAGGCATCAGTGAATGGACAGTCTCAAAATCCCCAAATAACCATACAGGGCATCCTGGGCTAAAGAACAAATGAAGAAGATAACTGTAAGTGCTATGAGAGTTCAATAAAGGAATAGATAGTGAGCAACCAGAGAAATTGTGGAAAGTTTCATGGAGTTTCACTCACTTCTACACTATGTTTTCTCCTTTTTCCTGTGGGAAGATTCAAAGACATTTGAAAAGGATCTTGAAATTCGGGGAAGAGTTGGATGAGCAGGAGGGTGGGTCCAAGGTATCCTAGGCTGAAGGTCTAAAGCACTTTGGTCCCAGATTCACATCCTGGATGATCCTGCCTTATTTTGTCCCTTCTTGAGAGTGTGGTATGGTACAAAGAGCAATTGATTTGGAGGCAGGGAACCAGGTCTGAAATCCTACCTCTGCCATCTGAATAAGTCATTTACTCTCTCTGTGTCTCAGTTTCCTTATATGTAAAATGAAAGAGGTGGGCAAGATGACCTCTGAGATGCCTTTCAGCTCTGGATCTATGATCCTATGAGCTAAGGAACGGAGAGGGGAATAAGCAAAGCAAATTTGAGGGTCAGCCTAGATTTGGGGAACATGGGGATGGAAGCCATTTGAACTGTACAATTACTAAAGAGATACAGTCAAAATTTCTTCATAAAGATAATCTAAAAAAACCATGAGTGAGCCCCTCCTTGTATTCATTTCCTATCTTTCTATCTTCCTTTGTAAAGCCATTGTTTTTTGGTGATTCCAGTGGGTTCAAAAGACCCAACAAAATTGGTCATCCTCTCTGCACATTGGAAGACATGGAGAATTGCTCAGTCACTGAGTAATGAAGAAGACATAAAATATAAACAGGGTATGTGGATCATTAGAAGAAAATGCCTTCTTTTGTGAGCTGCTGATGGGAGGAAGACTTGATGGATTCTCTGGGCTATGTCCAATAAAGAACCATTTGCTCTGAATGATCAAATGAGCCAATTAATATTCTATTTCCCAGTAGACATACAAAAAGAAAATAAAATTTAAAAAACAGCTATGTATTTTTTTTCAGGGTAATGGCTTGATTTACTTGAGATAGGTGAATTCTTTGGCATTCTCTGCAGTGTACATGGCAATCCAGCCAAGATCACAGAATCTCAGAGCTGGAAGGGACTTCAGAAGTTATCAAAGGTATAACCTTCATCTGACTAGAAAATGCCCCTGTGATATCTCTCACAAGTAAACTTCTCTGAAAGACCATCAACCAATGGGGAGCTCACTAGTCCCAAAGTGATCTAATCTAGTTTTGGACAGCTCTGATCTTCAATTTCCACTCTATATTTTCTCCTGTAAGCAGACATGTCTAATCCCCTTTCCATAGGAAGGCTCTTTAAACACTTAAAGACAACTATTTTCTCCTTCCAAATCTTAGTGTCATATAAACCAATTCTCAACTTGGACCTAGGAAACATCTGGGTAAAAATACAACCTCTAACCTTTTATATGTGATATCAGTCAAGTTCACCTAACCATTCTAAGCCATCTATAAAATGGGGAAAATAATGCCCACAGTACTAAAGTTTATAGAGCTATTTGAGAATAAAATGAGACAGCATATGGAAAGACCCTTGCAAAGTGTTAAGCACCATAATTGTGACATCATCATCATCATTGTCATCATCATGGTTTTCCTAGCTAACCATCTCCACTGCCTTCATTCAATTCTTTCGTGGAATGGTTTCAAGTGTACATCCTGCCCTGGCCACCCTTCTCTGTATTTCTCAGTCTATCAATTTCCTTCCTAATATGCACAGGTCAAAACTGAAAAACACATTCTAGACGTGGTCTAAGCACCTCTGTCCTGGTGACTCTGAATAAAGTCCAATCTCCTTAGCTGAGCATTTGAGGCTTTCCACGATCTGGTTCTAAACCAGCTTATCAGTCTTAATTCCTCACACGTGTATGTTCTGCTCTACCCACTGCTCAGCCTCTAAACACATCCAACATTTTCCTGTCTTCCTAATTTTGTTCATATTATTTATTATCTCAGAAACGGTCTACCTCATCTGTGCCCTCTCTTCAACCAAATTCTACTCACCCATCAAAGTTCAGCTCCTTCAGTAAAATCTTCCTTGATTACTGCACACGTTCTCTGAGTTGTTACTCCCAGGCTTTTTAACCCTTAGTTTTCTAAGCATTTTAGATGTTTGTTTTGACTTCAGCTAGACTACACATGCCTTGAGGGAAGACAGGTCAAAGAAAAGCAGGATCAGAATGAGAAGGGACTCTCCAGGGGCATCCAACTAGTCCATCCAACGGTATCTGAGTAGGAAACTGCTCTGTGGTATCCTTGACAGGTGGTCCTCCTGGCATTGCCTGAAGGCTTCTAGTGCAAAGCATTTCACTAGCTCTTGAGGTGACCCATTCCATGTGGGGGCAGCTTTAGCTATTAGGAATTATTTCCTTATATACAAGGGGAAAAAATTGAGATGGAAGGGACCTTGAAGGTCATCTAGGTTAACTCCTTTACTTAAAAGAATAGGAGCCTGGATCTCAGAGAAGGGAAATCAGTTGCCCCAAAGCACTTCCCTTTTTACTTAATCCTTCTTTAATTGTTAAGAAGATCTTCCTTATATTTAACCAGCTCTGACTTATTATTCAGGTAACCTTGGCTACTTGGGTTCTCTGTGTATTTCCCTTAATAATGATAATAATAATATTCCTTTAATAATCTATAAGGACAGAAGCAAAGTCTTATCTAAATGTTTTATCTTCTCTGGCACAAATAATGATGTTCTGAACACCATAAGTATTCAGTGAATACTTCATACTTACATTGAAGGAGAAAAGGGTTGATAGCATGGTGTAGGGACAGCTAATCCATACATAAGGATCTCTGCAGTCTGCATTTAGACATAGTTTTAGAATGTAATGCTATCTGTGTCTTATTGCATTTTTATTTATTTTGTTAAATATTTCCCAATTCCATCTTAATTTTGTTTGGTCAAAATTTGGGAGAACTGTGTGTTGGATACCTCTGGTGTATGGGAATTGGCACAATAGATTTGGAAATCAGAGGCACTGGCTTCGAATCCTGACTCTGATATTTATGATGTATATGCCTATTTCACCTCTAGTCACTTGGTTCCTTATAGGTAAAATGAGGGGGCTTAACTAGTTGATCTCCATGGTTTCTTCCACCTCTAAAATTCCATGTTTCAAGATCTTTCCAACTCTAAATCTTTGAAAGTACCTTTTAAGGTTAATAAGTCCAGTTATAATTTCACATCTACTTTTTTTTTTGGAGGGTGAAGGGCAGGGCAATTGGGGTTAAGTGACTTGCCCAAGGTCACATGGCTAGTAAGTGTTAAGTGTCTGAACTGGATTTGAAGTTAGGTCCTCCTGATTCCAGGGCCAGTGTGCCACCTAGCTGCCCCATAATTTCACATTCAACAGAAAGAAGTATGCAGAGGGAGCTGAGGAATTCTGGACTGAATGGAACAGAGGGTGCATGGAAGGGAAAAGAATAAGATCAGTAGGATAATTAGGGCGAGGCTAACCAATGGAAGGCCTCAAAAGTAGAGCTAAAGAATTTTTACTTGTTTGGTCCAGCAATAGGGAGCCATTGTCAGTGTTTGAGCAGAGGAGTAATGTGATTTTCTGAGCTGAGGCACCAAAAATGATTCATAATAGGGACATCATGCACATGGGCAGACCATTGAGGAAGCTGTCTGATATAGGCTTGAAGAGGCTCTAGACTGACCCTTAGAAGACCTATGTTGAATTCCAGGTTTTCCATTTTCTAGTTGTGTGACTGGGGACAATTTACTTTGCCTCTATTGGCCTCAGTTTCCTCATCTCTAAAATGGGGATAATGTATGCTGTACTTCACAGGGATATTTTGAGAAAGGCATTTTTTAACCTTTAAAATGTTACAGAAATATACTATTTAACAATCATTATTACCACAACAGTCTAGTGAAATAAGAACTAATCTTGCATCGATGATAATGTATTGCTTCTAGTTCTGGAAAGAGACAATAAGATATACTTTCAGAGTATACCTATTGGATTTTAGCATAAAGCTAAGTGGGACCCACAGGAATCCAAGTCCCTAGTGGCATATTGCTATGTGTATAAATGTCAAGCACATGTTTTTTCAGCCAATTGGTCATTAAAATTGTCATTCTGTGAAACAGTTTTTATTCTTTTAACATTTCACTGAAATAAAAACTGTTCTGTTAAAAACAAAATGAGGCCCTCCACAAGCTGGTTCCCACCTACCTTCCCATCTTGATTTTGTATCTCTCCTCCCTTCGCTGCCTCCCCACCCCCCACTGCCTTGACAATCTTTACATTGCAGCCAAATCAGACTAAGTAGGTTTTTGTCAGATTTGACATTCCATCTCCCCACCTCCAACCAGTTGCATGAGCTGGTCCTCATTCCTGACCTACCATCCCACCTCATTCCTGCCTTTTCAAAACCATGTCCTCCTTCAAGTTCAAATTCAAACGCTACCCCGTCCATGAGGCCTTCCCTTATTTCTCCCACCTCAGTTGTTAGTACTCCATGCCACCTAAATACTCCTTTATTTATTTTTGTCTGTTAAACCTCCCTGTACAAGGAACCTTAGTTCACTGAGACCAGATACTGTTTTGTCTTGGTTCTGGCAGCTAAGGGGCAGAGTGGATAGAGCTTTGGAACTAGAATTAGGAAGACCTAAGATCAAATCCAGCCTCAGACAATAACTGGGCAATTCATTTACATCTATATGCCTCAGTTTCCTCACCTATAAAATGGAATACTAATTGCATCTAAGCCACCCACCCCTAGGTTATGAGGATTAAATAGTAATCTCACATATACAATCTCATTTTATTCTCTCGACAGCTTTATAGTAGATGCTACCATTCCTATTTTATAATTTAAGAAGAAAATGAACTTGGAGATGCTACATGACTTCCCAAGGTATGATAGCATATGGTAGAATCTTAGCCCAAGTCCTCCTGACTTCATTTCCAAGTGTGTAAAACATTTTATAACAATACATCACAAGATGTCAACTGCTATTAAAATGATTAGCATATATCACCTTATTTTGTTTTTTTGTTGGTGTTGTTTTCTGAAACACAGGAATACAAGAAAAACAATGGATAAGTTATGTTTTTGGTTAATCAACATGCTACACTGTTAATATTTTACTATATTAAAAAATGGATTCAGAGGATAGAATTACACAGATAGCCCCTCATATACACAGGGCAACATTTTAGTAAAGGAAGGCTGTTTAGTGTAATGGATAGAGTCCTAGACTGGGAACTCGGAGATGTGAGTTTGTATCCTGGTTGGACATGCCATTTCCCCTTTCTAGCCTCTGTTTTCTCATCTGTAAAATATGGAGATTGGGTAATCTGTAAGGTTCCTTCAGACTCTAAAAGTCTATATGAGTCAATTAATCCATTCTGAATTCAACACCATGCATGGCATGTCTCTCCGAAGTAAGGCAGCAGATAGCCAGATGTTAAGAGTCCAGTAAGAGAGTAATTTTCTGAATCTTTTATCTTGCAAGCCTGCTGTTCAAAGGCACTGGTTTGAGAATGGATTATCAATAGGTTAATGGACTTGGCCTTTTGGCTTGATTACAGGGTGTTTCCAGAGGCAAAATGACAGCTTGCCTGTAGGTTTTAACCACTCTCATTGCCATTATGACAATTATGGGCAATTGCTCCATCTTCAACCACTTCGATGGATGTAAGCACCAGGCAATGCATTCTTTTGGCGACCTAGAGCACCCCAATTATATCTGCAACCTCTCTGATCCTGTCTGAAGCCCTGTAGCTCAGATGGAGGCAGAAGGCTCATTCTACTCAAGGCCTTGCTATCTCTAATTGCTGCTAATGCAAGGTTGTATTGATCCAGCACTTCTGATTATGTCTGTGGGCCTGGTAATGCCATGTACTCCCTATTGCCAGCTGACATCAATGGCCTTTGGGACTGCAAGGTTTACCCTGCATCGTACTGTAAAAACCCCAGGGCTCTCTTTCCATGAACTGTTTCTTATATCCTAACCCTATCTTTTCGGGTGACCTATGATTTCATTGGCAAAAGCAAATTGTAGTGTGCAAACTCTATCCACCAATGTGCAACTAAGAGAGTTAGAAAGTTGCCCTGGGGGCCCTGAAAGGTTAACTAACTTGCTCTGGGTCACAAAGCTAGCATGTATCAAAAGCACTACTTGAGTCTAAGTCCTCTTGGTTTTGTTTACTCCACCACACTTCCTCTTAAAAATTCTTAAATTGTTCAAAAGATGTGGTCGTTTTCTATTTCAAACTTAAGAGTAAAATATGGAGATTGGATAATGGGATTGATTTTTTTTTTTAGCGATTTGACTCAAACAACCATTTCCTGGAATGTCTTTCCCCTTTGAAGGGGGAACATTATTTTTACCAGCATGGAAATTCAACATGACCCAAACCGAATTCATCATTTTCCACTGAAACTTTCCCCCTCCTCCATCCAGACTTTTCTATTTCTATTTGTTAGCCCCACCTCCATAAAAGTACAACCTTGATGCCTCACTGTGATGTGGGGGTCCCTCAGGGGCTCCTGAAAGCTACTGCCCTGAATGATAAGCTTTGGCAGGTTCTACCACTTTAACAAGGATCCTGACCCTTTCTGCTACCTGAGGACCAGCCTAGCTCAGGATGGAAAAACTCGTTAATAGAAGGCTAACCACTGGGAGATGAATCCTTTGGTGATGGTGACCTAAGGAAAATGAAAAATAACCTTCCATCCTGGAGTTTTCAGTCCCTTTCTGCTTCCGTCAGGATGCTAGTAAAGTAGAGGGGAAGTAGGCAGGCATAATGTTTAGACTGACTATAAACATTAACTATTGGTATTATAAAGGTGACATTCCTGTCCAATGTCCAATAACTCAACACCTTACCAGAGCAACTGAATAATGTCTAATTTGGACATTTTTGCTACAAATTAAACCAAAAGATATAAAAATGTTGTAGCTAAGTGGGTAGGAATATCTCTCCATCTTGAGAAACTTCTGAAAAAATATCTCAATGATATCCAGACTGTTTATATGTACAGAATAGACACCTTCTAGCCTATCAATTTTTTAAGAGGAATGGGGAGGTTGGAGAAAGGGGACATGAGGCATCCAGACCCATTACTTCACCAATATGAATAACGGCTGGCATGATGACCCTATCCACTGACATAGACCAGAAACTCCTCTGTGACTTATGACCTAAGAGAGTCACCTGGGACTTTAAGAGATTAAACAATCTGTCTAAGCTTACGCAACAGTTAGATGTCAGAAGGAAGATTTAAACCAAAGTCTTCCTACCTTTAAGGCTGGCCCTTTATCCACAAGGCCATGTTGCCTTCTCCAGTCTAGGCACTGCAGAAATTAAATCAGTCTGGAATGTCTTATTAATGAACCTATGTTATCTTATGACACTATAGGACTTCAGATATGGAATTAGAAATGACTCTACTTTATAGAGGGGGAAAGTGAGACCCATGGAGGTTAAGTGACTGGTTCCAAGACACAGCTAGTCAGTAGCACAGTCATGATTCACATCCAAGTCCTCTGACCACAAATGCAGCTCTCCTCCCATTACACTACACTTCCCTCTTTAAGTGATCACCAAGTAGCCCTTTAATAATCCACCAGACAAATCATCCAAGAGAAGGTGGTCAGGTATCAAAGACCACAAACTTAGAGTCAAGAATCCACTTTTTTCACCCTCTCTGGAGATTGGGACCATCTGCCTCTAGCCACACAACACCCCCTCTTCTTCCCCAGGATTTTTTCAAAAACTATGAATAGCTGCTCAACCCTCAAATCTGCACTTTCTTTCAGTGCCCTGGGATATCCCTCAGACCAGGAGATGAGAACTCAAATATGGCAGGTAGGTGTTCTCAATGTGCTGACTTTTAAAATATCAAATGCATTTTGTTTAAAGACTCAATTGTCGTTTACAAATGTATCCCAGTTGGTCGCAATTAATTCTCTTTTCTAATTTACTTAGGGAAAAGTTTAATTACTTCCAAAGACTAATTTCATGCACCATATTTGGCCCTTGAATACACAACATAGTTTTCGAGGGCTGAAGTGACTATACCTGGCTCATAGCACATGGAATTAAAACAACAGTTTAAAAAGAATTAGACAATTTCATCTCTAGGGAAAACTATGCTCTTCTCTATTACGTTGGGAACTGATTTGGGAGTTATTAACAACTATACAGCTAGGTGGTGCAGTGGCTAGAGTACTGGCCCTGAAGTCAAGAGGACCTGAGTTCAAATCCAACTGCAGACACTTGACTCTTACTAGTTGTGTGACCTTGGGCAAGTCACTTGACCCCCATTGCCTTGCAAAAACAAAACAAAAAAACTTCACAGAGAAGGCATCTGTACAACATCTTAAGAAATGGGTACCGGGGCGGCTAGGTGGCGCAGTGAATAGAGCGCCGGCCCTGGAATCAGAAGGACCTGAGTTCGGAGCCGGCCTCCGACACCTAATCCGCACAAACAAAAAACCTAGCCGTGTAACCTTGGGCAAGTTACTTAACCCCAATTGCTCTAAAGGGGCGGCTAGGTGGCGCAGTGAGTAAGAGTGCCGGCCTCGGAGTTTGGATGACCCGAGATCAGATCCGGCCTCAGAAAATGAGCACCCACGCATAAATAATGACTAGCCCTGTAACCTTGAGCAAGTTACTTAACCCCAATTGCTTTAAAAAAAAAAAAAGAAATGGGTACCATATTGTTCCCCACATGCATTACTTCTATTCAAGTATTATTTGAAGATCTAGTTGGTACAAAACACAATAGGAAACACTCCATGGAGAAGACAATGGGTACTGCCTTCAAGAATCTTAGAGTCCGGGGCAGCTAGGTGGCGCAGTGCCGGCCCTGGAATCAGAAGGCCCTAAGTTCGGAGCCGGCCTCTGACACTTAATCCATACGAACAAAAAAACCTAGCCGTGTAACCTTGGGCAAGTTACTTAACCCCAATTGCTTTAAAAAAAAAAAAAAGAATCTTAGAGTCCGACAAGACACTGTATATATAACTTCAATATATAATAGTCTATGAAAATGCAGTAAGAGACACAAAATGTATGAAAGTTCAGAGTGGGAAGAAATCACTTCTAGGGGAAATCAGGGAATGCTTCAGGGAGGAGGTGGTAGCTATGTTGGGCTTTGAGATATGGCTAAGAATCACACTGATGTAGGAAACATTGCTTTTTATAGGTGGAATTTGCTAATCAAATGAAATTGTAGAAGAAAAAAGACAGCTGATTTGTAAGTCCCTACAGCCCTCTGCCTGCTATAGACTCATTTTATAATACTGTAAAAAAAAAAAAGTCATTTAATATATGACCATTTCCCTCCCAGTTCCACAGATCATATTCTGAACTCTATCTAGTAACATTTTACTTTATAGGCCCAAATTATTCCTCCCACTACCCCCTTTGCCTCATTTTATGTTTGTTGTGATACGTTTAACTCATAAAACTGCACTTTACAAGGTTAATTTTTAGACTGTGATCACTTGGGAATGAGAATAATTAGACTCATTTAAGACAATCCCTCCCCCCGGAAAAGCAGACTGAATTATTCATGTATTATTGTTTCATATATTTGTGCTAGCGCTGTCCAACAGGCTCTTTCTGCGTAACTTTCAATCATTTTGAAGTCCATTGTCTTCTGACAGCTTGGATCCATCTCCTCTGTTAACAAAGTTCATAAAACAATGGCAATTCACCATGATTAGTGGTGTTATTATATTTGTTACCACTATTAATAACTTCAGCTGAAATCCACTTTATAGATTACATGTATTTTTTTTTTTGCTTTTTTTTTGGGAGGGCAACTGGGGTTAAGTGACTCGCCCAAGTGACACACGGCTAGTTTTTGCGTTAAGTGTCTGAGGCCGCATTTGAACTTAGGTCCTCCAGACTCCAGGGCCAGTGCTCTATTCACTGCGCCACCTAGCTGCCCCTGCTTTATAGATTACAAAGTGCTCTCAGATACATGTTCTTATTCTTCTATTTTATATATAATATTATTCCCATTTTACAGATTCAGGAATAGAGTTTCAGAGAGGAAAACCACCTGACTAGCAAGTGGTGGATCTGAGATCTGAACCTTTATTTCCTTGACTCTCAATCAAGCACTCTCTCCTAGCATTCTTCCCTAAATTAGTAACTACAGCAGTGATGTGACTTATATAGCATGTGACTTAAAAGGAAGTTAATATCAGCCTGGGATTCTTCCCAACTGCAATGAACTTCTGATACTACAGGGGCTAGCTGCTCACAATGAGTGTATGTACTTGTGTTTCTGTCCTAGACCTACATTTCCCTTCCTTCTACACTGTCTCATTTGATAATCTCATTAGTCCACATGGGTTCAGTTACCATCTCTACACAAACAACTCCCAAATATATCTGCCTAGCTCTAGCATAATTTGCCTTTCAGATATCTCAAACTGGATATCCTGTAAGCATCTCACACACCATATATCCAAAACAGAACTCATTATTTTTCCCTCCAAACCTTCCCCTCTTCAGAATTTTCCTACTACTGTTAGAGCGCTGGGCCTAGAATCAAGACAATTCATTTCCCTGGGTTCAAATCCAGTCTCAGACACTTACTAGCTATGTGACCTTGGGCATGTCACTTAACCCTGTTTGCCTCAGTTTTCTCGTCTGTAAAATGAGCTAGAGAAGGAAATGGCAAACTGCTCTAACATCTCTGCCAATAAAACCCCAAATGGGTTCATGAAGAGCTAGATATGATTGAAAAACAAACAGGGACGGCTAGGTGGCGCAGTGAGTAGAGCACCAGCCCTGGAGTCAGAAGGACCTGAGTTCGGATCCGGCCTCCGATATTTAACACACACAAACAAAAACCTAGTAGTGTGACCTTGGGCAAGTTACTTAACCCCAATTGCCTTCCAAAAAGCAAAAAAAAGAAAAAGAAAAACAACTGAATCTGAAATAAGTTTCCTCATCACCCCAAGTTTGCAACTTTGGTTTAATCCTTGGTTCCTCACTCTCCATCACCCCACATATTCAATCCCACTCTTAGATCTTGTTGTTTCCATCTTCACAATATCTCCTGCACACATCCTCTTCTTTCCACTCATGTGGCCATCACCTTCGATCCTATCACCTCTTGCCTGTGACAATGTTACTAGCCTCTTAACTGGTCTCCCTTCCTCAAGGCTCACCCTGCTCCAATTCATCCTTCATTTACCTGACAGCGTGATTTTTCTAAAATGTTGGTCTATATCAGCCCCTTGCTCAATGAGCCCCAATCATTCCCCAACACCTCCAGGATAAAATATAAAGTCCTATGTTGTTGCTAAGTCATTTTTCAGTCGTGTCCAGCTCTCCATGACTCCATTTAGGGTTTCCTTGGCAAAGATGCTGGAGTGGTTTGCCATTTCCTTTTCTAGCTTATTTTACAGATGTGGAAATTGAGGCAAAAAGGGTTAAGTGACTTGCCCAGGGTCACACAGTTAGGAAGTGGCTGAGGTGGGATTTGAACTTAGGAAGATGAATCTTCCTGATTTTCGGCCTGGCACTCTATTCGTTGTGCCACCTAGCAACCCATTACATATTATACTTGGCTTTTAAAGCTCTGCATAACCTAGCCCCTTCCTATCTTTAGAGTCTCACTCTTTTTGGCTGCTGTCCATATTGTATTTACTGTTCTTCACACACATGTTTAATAAATACTAGCTGGCTGGCTGACCATATTCCAGACACATTTCCTATCTCTTTGTTTGTATATGGGCCATCCTCCCCATTCCCTAAATGTCTCTTAAAGACCCAGTTCAAATCTCACTTTCTGCAAGAATCCTTTCCAGATGCCTCCGTTATCAGTGTTTCCTCCTCTCAGATTATATTCCATCTAATCTGTAGATGTCTTATAGGTATCCGGCTATTTATAGACTGTTTATGGACATTAGAATGTCCAGTTCTTGAAGGGTAGAGACTAGTTTTTCATTTTCTTTGTATTTTCAGGGTTCAGCACAGTGCCTGCCTGGCACATAATTAAGTACTTAACAAATTCTTGTTCCCCTTCTCCTTCTCAGGTAAGAAAATGTTCTAATGGATTTTATCAAGATTTCCCCCAATGAGAGTTAGAACAAGCAAAAAGGGTATCTTGTTAACCTTAAGTTACAGGGTAAATCAGATTGACTCAAATGGCCCCATTTTTAACATTATGGTTGGTCAGTGTTTTACTATTATGGCAGCTAGGTCTATATTAAAATAGTAAAGTGGACAGTTGAGTCAATTATGTCCTCAGTTAATATGATTTTTTTTAGAATCAACAATTTTTGTATTGATTATCTCAGGGGATAATCGATTGTTGTTCTAGATTATCTAAGTACGTTCATAGAATTATTACATTTGACCTGGAGGTGACCTTAGATATGATTCAATCTAATATCTTCATCTTATAATACTTTCCCCTTTCAGATGACTTTCATATACTCTATATGTACCTTGTACATATATTGTTTAGTCAATTGTTCTATAGAAAAGGCTTTATATAAGTCAAATTTCATTTCTAAAAGAAATAATCTAAAATTTAGAAATCTAAATATTTATATGTTGTCTGATGTTCTAAATTTTGTATTAGTATTAGATTCTTTTAGGAATGAAAATTGACTTTAAAAAAGCCATTTCTACAAACAACTGACTAAACAACTATGTAGGAATATCTCAGCAGTTAAGCATCATATGAGGTATTGCAAAGATTCCCCATGTCTGAACAGCAATGACAAAGAAGGACTTCGTGAGGATTGTAGGCGAATTCCAAGGCGCATGGATGGAATCCTATCATGTTAAAGCCAGAAAGCCCCTTTGAGGTCATGAAGTTCAACCCCATCATTTCACAGAACAGATACCTGCCCTCAGAGAAGGTCAGAATCAAGCAATTACAATTTGAGACTCATTAGAAAAGAAAGGCCCTGAGAGAGCAACTCTTCCTGCTCCCTCCTTCATTCACCCATTAATTCACTCATCTATCACATGTTAAATGGATGCTTTCTCCATGTGTATCACTGTGCATGACACTAGGAGGAGAACTGTGGTCCTTGGATGCTAAGACCAGGGTGCTTTAGACTACATACGCTGTCCTGCCTCAATTCATCTGGAGTGATGTTATTTCCAGCAATTGCTAAGGAAATTCCTGATAATGAGTGCCCCCAAGTGAAGTAGTATCATAATATGGGGCCATAACACACTCTGTTAGTTTACTCTAGATCACCAGGTAGGGCAATGCTTATAGTACTGAGATTAAATATATACAAGACAAAGATATTGCTAGATTTTTTTAAAATGTGCTTCCATAAAAAGCAATCATCCCGGGGCTGTTCTGAGCCTCATAGAGATTTTAAGGTCTCCTGCTACCCTCCAGATCCCACTGTCAGACAGTGTCACAGCTCATTCATTGGTAGTTCAATTACAAACACATGAATGGATAGAACAGGACAGGGATGTATAAGAAGAATCCCTCCACTGTGTTCCTAATTCAGGCAGCCTGGGGTTCAATAGAACAATTCAGTGCTTGCTTTGCTCAATCATGCTTTCAGAAATATCTGCTGTTTGGTAGTCAATCCTGTGCTCTAGTCAGGCCATCTAAAACCAGGAAGGTCATGTGCCCAAACTTGGGTTACAGGCCTATCCCCCTGCTCACTCTGATCCTGCTGAGGCAGCTGGATGGACAGGCAGGAGCAACCAGCCTGAGTCAGAGGACAGGGAGGGGAGGATGGGTGCTAGTCTCTACTCCACCAAGAACTAGCAAGTCACATCACCCCTATGTCCCTCGGGTTCTTTATCAGTCAAGTGGTGAAAATGATACCTGCCCAGTACACAGGATTGTGAGGAATATATGAAACAAAGCATGTTGACACACCCTGAAAACTATCATATACTCTCTGGCTATGAGGAATTATCATTTAGCATTCTTAAGTTAAAGGCAGGCTGGCAAAGTGGATAAAAAGTTGGTCTCAAAGTCAGGGAAACCTGAGTTCAAATGTAGCCTCTAGCACATACTGACATATGACCCTTGGCAAATCGCTAAACCTCTCAGTACATGGGGTCAGTGGTGACAAACTCAGATCAAAATAGATCCCTGGGCAGCATACTGACTTGGAAAACTACAAGTTGTTACTACCTATGTTTTATTGTATTTTATTTGTTTTGTTAAATATTTCCCAATAATATTTTAATGCTGCAAGTGGAGCCTGCAGGCCTCAGTAAGTTTGACCCCTATCCTCTATGTAACCTAGATGGCTATAAATTCAAAGAAAGTGCCAACCTACATTAGTAAAGGGGAGTTTCCTTATCTGGGAGTTCCCTTTAATGCTATCAGTCAATCATAAAACATTTCTTAAATGCCTACTATGTGCTAGGCACTGTGTTAAGTACTAGGGATACAAAAAGAAGCACTACTACTACTACTACTACCACTATCACTACTACTACCACCACCCCCACCCCACATTATATAGTGCTTAAGGTTTACAAAGCTCTTTACCACCCTCTATTGGAAGCTTTTCTCGATCTTTAGTCTTAGTTTCTTCCCTTTGTTGACTATCTCCAATTCATCCCATATATACCTTGTTTGTATGTAGTTACCAGCATATTTTCTCCCTCATTGTACTATGAGTTTCTCAAGAGAAAGAACTGCCTTTTGCTTTTCTTTGTATCCCTAGCACTTAAGGAAATGCCTGGCACATAGTAGGCCCCTAACAAATATTTATTGACTGAACCTATAATTATAACTATTATTATATCCATTTTACAGATGAGGAAACTAAAACTGATAAGGTGACTTAGCCAGGGCCACAAAGTTAATAAGGATCTGAGGCAAGATTCAAATTCAGACTTTTTGACTCCAAGTCCAGAGCTCTATCCAGTGTGATCCTCCATTCTTCTCATGACTTCTTTCTCCATCATTCTGCAATAACTCTGAAAGGTCCTTCTACCTCTGTGGCCTCTTACCCTAGAAGACATCTTCACCATCATGCCCCAGTAGCTTTCTCACCCTGGAAGATTTCTCTACCTAAGTGGCCTCTTCCTTCTGCTTAATGCTCTCCCTCCTCATCTGCTTCCTAAAAGTCTCAGCTAAATCCCCACTTGCTACAGAGAGCTCTTCTCCACCACCCCACCCCCCAATTCTAGGGCCTTGCTCTGCTGATTATCTGGAATTTTTCCTGCATGTAGTTTGTTTGTATTTGTTTGTACACTGTTATTGGGATGTTTTCTCCCATCTTGGACCATGATTTCCTCCAGAGCAGGAACTGTCTTTACCTATCTTTTTATCCCCAACACTTAGTGCAATTACTGACATATAGTAGATCTTTAATGTTTATTGACTGACTAATAGGACCTGGCAGACCCTTTGTGAACCAAGGGCCATCTTCTACCATTTTGAGCACCTGAGGAGTACTCAAGAGACTGACTGAAGAGAAGTTTCAAAAAATGTTACTGGTGTGTGAATGTAGTGTGTGTGTGTGTGTGTGTGTGTGTGTGTGTGTGTGTGTGTGTGTGTGTTTATGTGCAAATGTGTGTGTGTGTTTCATGCTCCACTGATTCACATTCATAATTTCATCTTTACCCTAGTCTCCTTAGCCTCCCTCACCCCACAGATCTAATCAGCTGCCAAGTTTTGCTAGTTCTACCTTTATAACATCTCTTTTATCTGACTTCTCTCCACTCATACACCTACCACTTTAGATTAGGATCTTATCACCTCTAACTTAGACCTACTTGGTCTCCCTGCCTCAGGTCTTTCCCCTACTCCTGTCTATTATACACACTGCTGACAGAGGGATTTTTCTCAAGCACAAACCATAGGACTTCCCTACTCAATCAACTCCAGTGGCTTCCTATTGTGTTGAGAAGAAAATAAAGATTCCTCGATTTAGTTTTTAAAGTCCCATACAATCTAGCCCCAACCTACCATTTCACCCTCAATGGACATTATTCCCCCTTTTCACACTCAGCAATCCAGTCATGGATGTCACTCCATCACATTTCATCTACCATCTCTATGCCTTTGCCCTAGCCATCCTTTGTGCCTAGAATGTGCTCTCTGCCTGCTTCTGCCTCGCAATGTTCCCTTCTTCTTAAAATGCAGCTGAAAGGCCATCTTCTGTATGAAAACTTTCTTGATTCCCCCCAACTGCAATTATTCTTTCTCCCATAATGCCTTGTATTTAACTACTTTATATATGTATATGCCTCTTAACCTTTTATTTATGATATATGTGTACATATATGCATTGTATATATATGTGTGTATTATATATGTTATATATTTAAAATTTATTTATTGAGACTAGGTCTCATGATCTTGTCCGGGCTGGAAGAACAGCCATGAACAAGTCTGTTTTACTCATGGGTCTGATCCCACTGCTGATCAGCATGGAAGCTGTGACCCAGTCTGTTAGTGTCTGAGCCAGTTCAATCCTCCTTAGGTGGCCTGGTAGCCCCCTGCTCACAGGGCCCCTTGGTGTCAGGCAGTACATACACCCAACTGGCTTTAACCCTCCTGCAGTTCAAATTTCTCAAACTTCTCTGATCCACCAGCCTCAGACTCCCCAGTTAGCCAGGATTACCATGCACAGCCTAAATATATTTGTATATGTACTTATCATCTCTTCTTCTAAAATATAAACTCATTGCATACAGGAAGTGTTTCATTTTTCCTTTTTGTGAATTTGTCCAGATGCTAGCACAATCCCTTACATGCTTAAAAAACATTTGTTGATTGACTGAATGTGTGTGGTCAAGGAGTGGCATTAGGGGATGAAACCTCTACTGGGTATTGGTTCACAGACTCTTAGAATTTAAAAGGAACTTACAGAACATTTACTGCAACAAGCTTATTTTACAAATGAGGAAACTGAGACAGGTACTTGCCCAAGGTCATCCAAGTAGTAAATAGCAAAACTGGTGTAAAAACTGAGTTCCTTTGCCTAAATTCAATTATCTTTCCATCTCACTAAAGAGGTCTTATCTGAAACCACAGCTTCTCGACTTAGGGCACTAAGCAGGTGACTAAAGGTCTATCTTGCATTTTTCACAAGTCCTCTATAAAGTAGAGATAATGATACTAAACTGGTAACTTGTTTTCAGGTAAGTACTTTGTAGAGTATAAAGTGATGCAGAAATGTAGGTCATAACTGTCATTATCTTTTGCCAGGAGAAAGATAAACAAAATTCTAGGAACATTGGCTTCCTGTGATATAGTGGAAATAATCCTGCATTTTGAGTCAGAAGATGTGGATTTCAATCCTGACTCTATTTCTCAGTGTCATTGTGACTTCTGGCTAGTTCCTTCCCTTTTCTGGGTCTCTGTCTTTCTCTATAAAAAGAGGGACTTGGACTGGATGATCCCTGAGGTCTCTTTCCCAGCTCTAAATGCTATGATCCTATGACCTTCCTGCAGAGTATGGAAGCTGATGGAAACAGGAGCACTTTCTGCCAAAGATGTAAAATCAGCAAAAGGTACAAGAAGCCTGTGTATTTGCTACAGGCTTAATGTCCCTGAATATCTTACAAGGAAAATCCATTTGGGGGCAGGGATTCTTGCTCAACAGTGAGGACCCTGTGGTGTGTAAACACAAGAAAACTAACAATAATCTCAGCATCCTTTGGGCTATGGCATGCAGTGAGGTTTGGCTCTCTTTCTAGAGAAAATTAATTCCCACTGGACACAGACCTAATGATGTGGCCACTCACCCCTGGGCTCCAGGTGCTGGGATGCATCAGATTTTTATGGGCACCTGGAGGGAAAAACTAATTAGCGTAACCTGATAAGGGCCTTTTAGGGAGGGATGTTTATCAAGGCAGGACAACAGAGCAGAGGCCGACTGAGCAAGGAGAGCTGTAGTCAAGATATATAGAGAGACAGGCACAATCGAGAAAGGAAGATACTGTTACCATAGCTACCACAGCTGTCTGTGGAGTGTGCTACCAAGGGAACTGTGTTGTGAGCTGTGGGCATATCTGATAAAGTCTCATAAAGAAGATTTAGGATTTAGGACTTGTTACACTGAAGTGTGGCAGAAAGAGCACTGGATTTCAAGTCAGAGAACCTGGGTTCCAATCCCAACCCTGCTCTCTTATCTGTGTGACTTTGGACAAGTCACATCCACCCTCTGGTCTCATTTTCCTTCCCTGTAAAATGAAATAACTAGTCTCAGTGATGACCATAATAGCAAAATCTAGCATTTATATAGTTCATTAAGATTTATAAAATGCTTTATTGTCTTATCCAATATCCACAATTCTGTGAAGTGCTATTTATTAGCTTCATTTTAGAGAAAACGGAGGCTGAGAAGTTACGTGCCTTGTCCAGCATCACAAAGCTAGTACCTTAAACTCACTTCTTCTTGACTCTGAGAATTCTTTTCTTTTCTTTTTTTCTTTTTTTTTTTTTCTTTTTGGAGGGCAATTGGGATTAAGTAACTTGCCCAAGGTCACACGGCTAGGTTTTTATTTGTGCGTTAAGTGTCTGAGGCCGGATCCGAACTCAGGTCCTTCTGACTCCAGGGCCGACGCTCTACTCACTGCGCCACCTAGCCGCCCCGTGAGAATTCTTTTCTATCCACCAAACTTCCTATCTGCCCCTTTAATGATCTGTAAGGTGACTTCCTCTAAATCAAGAGTTCCTAACCTGGGCTCTGTGGATAAGAGTTTAAGGGTTTGTGAACTTGACTGGGAAACAAAAATCACATCTTTATTTTTACTAATCTCTATTTGGCTTTTTCCTCAATTACAAATGTAGACAACACACCCTATTCCACAGACTTTGCCAGAGTGCCAAAGAATGTTGTGGTAAAAAAAAAATATTAAGAACCCCAATCCCTAATTCTCAGTATTCCTAGGGGCCAAGAAGCATGATACAGTGGCAAGAACACTAGACCTGGAGTCAGAAGAAAGAAAATGAGGCCCTAGCTCTATTACTTACTATGACATTAGGCAAGCCATTTCCCCACTTGGCATCAGTTTCATCCTCTCTAAAATGATATGTTTAGATGACCTGATTTCTAAGCTCTGCCCTAATGGAGCTTTCTCTGGTCCCGTGATGTGCTATGGATTATTGTCAGTGTAAAGGTACTGCCCTATTAGGATAACCCCAGTGAAAGTGGCTCTAATGGTTCCTGTAGCTAAAAGAAAACTAGCTTCTAGCTAGCCCTTTCTATCATCTGCCCTTATAGCACATAAAGCCCCTCACAATAGAGTTCCAATGTACATTACCAGATTTATTTCAATCTGCTTTCTCCTTCCTGCACTCTATGGACCCACAAAACCAGGTTATTTCCTGGTCCCTACATACAACTTTTCATCCCTATTCTCTGTGCCTTTTCCAAGGCTGTTCCTCACCCCTTTGAGTCTCTAGCTTCTTCAAAGTTCAGCTTCCAAGAGCTGCCTCCCACAAGAAGCCTAAGTTGATTCTCCTAAGTTGTTAGTGCCTTTTCCCTAAAATTACTATGTGTGTACATATTGGTTGGTTAATGCATTATTGTCCTTCATCTCAAAGAGACCAAAATGACACCACTATGTCAATCAAGTACACACACACGCACATTTATTTCACCTCTAAGTATTTACATTGTTCTCTGCCCCCTACCCCCACTCCTGCCCATGGAATGTAGGATCCTTGAGGGAACTGACTATTTCAAATGTATTCTTTGTCCAAACAGACCTCATTTTATTGTGCTTCACAGATATTGTATTTTCTTATTGTGGCTGGTTGTTTTTTTTTTCTTTACAAACTGAAGGTTTGCATCAAGCAAGTCCATTAGCACTATTTTTCCAACAGCATATGCTTACATCATGTCTCTGTGTCACATTTTGACAATTCTCCCAATATTTCCAACTTTTTCATTATTATATCTGTTATGGTGATCTGTGATCAGTGATCTTTGATGTTATTATAATTGTTTTGGGGTTCCACAAACTTCACCCACATAAGATAGCTAACTCAATCAATAAATGTTGTGTGTGTTATGACTACTCCAGCAATTGGTCATTCCCCCATTTCTCTCCCTCTCCTTGGACCTCCCTATTCCCTGAGACACAATAATATTGAAATTAGGCCGACTAATAACCCTATAATGACCTCTAAGTCTTCAAGTGAAAGGAAGAGTCAATCCATTAGACAAACTTCATTGTTGTCTTATTTTAAGAAATTGCCACTGCCGCCCCAACCTTCAGCAATCACCACCCTGATCAATCAGCAGCCATTAACACTGTAAGCAAGACCCTCCACCAGCAAAAATATTATGACACACTTCATACTCAGATGATGGTTAGCATTATTTTTTAGCAATAAGGTATTTTAAACTAAGGTATGTACATTGCTTTTTTAGACATAATACTATAATACACTTAATAGACTATAGTATAGTATAAATATAACTTTTATATGCACTGAGAAACCAAAAAATTTCAAGTGACTAACTTTATTGAGATAATTGCTTTATTGCGGTGGTCTGGAACTGAACTTGCAAATATCCCCAAGGTATGCCTACTTCTCTATGACCTAGCACAGGGTCTGACACATAGCAAATATTTAAGAAACACTTGTTGAGTGAATGAATAAATAAAAGATCACCTATATTCAAAGATGCACTGCCCCTCTTGCATAACCAGCCCAAATCATTTGGCCTTTAAGCATTGAAGAAGAGGTTCTCTGCAGATACTGACTAGGGGACACAGAGTAGTTTTCTTTTTCCCCCTAGTGATGAACAAAGTTAGCCATCAATAGAACAAGCTAGTATGGGATTGCTAAAAGACATCAAACAGAGACACTAATTTTTATCTTCCATCTTCTCCCTCTGAGGGTTGGGGGAGGGAGGGAAGAGGAAGTTGCAACCAATGCCTGGTTCACTTTCTAGAAGAAAATTGGTTGCTTATGTTAGGGATAAGGACTGGACCTTAAATCACATTGATATTGGGGACTCCGGATGAAAAACACCCCCTACCAGTGCAGGATGTGACCTTTCTATAGCTTACAGTCTTAGAAAGTTACCTGAGAGTTTCAATTACTAAGCCCAGGGTGACTTTCTCTCTCTAGGCCTCAGTTTCTTTTTTTTGTAAATAGCAAAGCTGAACTAGATGACTTCTCAGGTCCTTTCTCTAGCTCTAAAATTCATGATAGATAGTGTGATACAACTTAAAGCATGTTAGTTGTGAGAAATCAGAAACCCAAAGTTCCGCCATTTTCTAGCTTATCTTCATCAGGTTATCCAGTGTTCCTAAAATTGTACTCATCTTCCTCCTTTCCAAGTTTACCTTTCCTGACTTCACTACCAGCATCCTCCCAGTTACCCAAGGCAAAACTTGGGAACTCTTCCCTTTCCCTCGGCCCCTCCAATCAATTGCTAGGTCTTGTCAATTAGACCTCTACAATCCCCAATCTCTCTTGGGCCCCTCTTCTCTTTCCTGGCTCAGACCACCTTTGTTTTCTCCCCTCTGCAGCTGTAATCACTGGCTAAATTGTCTTCCTGGCTTCATTTTCTCCCCTCTTTAATCCATCCTTCACACTGTTGGACTTCTATCTACTTAAACAATGAATTTTTATGAGTAATACCCTCTTTGCATTCTAACTGTTCAGAGGGTGTACACTGAGCATATGTAATCCCCTTGTTTTTTTTTTTAAAGAAATATGTATGTACAACATTACTATTGTGAAAATATGTTTAATAGGAATGTATATGTAGAGCCTATATCAGATTGCATGCTGTCTTGGGGAGGGAGTAGAGGAAGGAGGGGAGAAAATTGAAAACTTATGAAAGTGAATGTTGAAAACTAAAAATAAATAAATCAACTTTTAAAAAAAGATTTGAAGGTGGGGCGGCTAGGTGAGTAAGAGTGCTGGCCCCAGAGTCGGGATGACCCAGGATCGAATCCGGCCTCAGAAAATAAGCACCCACACGTAAATAATGACTGGCTGTGTAACCTTGAGCAAGTTACTTAACCCCAATTGTTTAAAAAAAAAAAAAAGATTTGAAGGGGAAAAAAAGAAATATGTATGTGCATAAGATTTATAGGGGACAAAAAAAGCATTAAAATGTCCTGTGTTTAAAGACTAGATTCCTAGAGTTTTAGGGGACTGGCTCTTAGGGGGAGTTGAGATACCATCTTATTAAGAGATAGGTTTTGTCCCCACCCCAAGAAATCCTTTTAACAGCACCCTGCCAAATTAATCTGCCTAAAATTCAGCTTGGATTATTTCACTGCTGTATTGAAATATCTTCATTCACTCCCTAGAATTTACTAAAAATGAAATCAAAACTTCTAGGTGGCACAGTGAATAGAATGTTGGACTTGGGAGCCAGGAAGAACTGAATTCAAATCCTGCCTCAGACACAAGGTGTGTGACCCCAGCCAAGTCACTTAAACACTCTGGGTTTCGGTTTCCTGATTGGTAGAATGAGAGGGTTGAACTTAATAGGCTAAGGTCCCTTTCAGCTTTAAATGGAAGATACTATGATCCTCCCCATTTAACTTTCTAGACTTTCCTCCTGCTTCTCTCTTCCACTGATTTTACACTCTGGCCAAACTATAAAATTTCCCAAGTATACTTTACAAGCTTCCTTTCTTCATGTCTAATCACTAGTACCATTTCTGAAAACTCAAATGCCCCCACCTGATCCCCAGGTCCTCTTGCAGAATCTATCTATCCTTCCCTGCACATACTTCCTTGATTCTCCCAACATGAAGTGATTTCTCCACAATCCAAGGGCTTACAGAACTTTGCTAATACCTTTCTTCTCTACTCACCATCTCCCCGCTTGAATAAGTAATATCTATTTAGATCTTTGTCACCTTTCCCTGTCACCCAATCAACAAAAGATTGTAAGCTTCTCGAGAGCAAGAACTATCTCTTTTTTTAATTTCATCTTTTAAATTTCCCTTTTCACTGAGTGTAGGTTTCAGGACAAGGTCCTCAATGAATGTTTGCTGAATTTCCACCATATCATGCTGCCTCCTCTCTTGGTACATTAAGCTCTGCAAAGCAGAAAGGACTTCATCTACACTTCAGCTTCAGCTATAGTTTAGCCTTATCCTTTCAGTCTATACTTCAGTTTTCCCCATGATAAAGTTTTGATTCAGTATTTTAAGGCTCTATTATTCCAACCAGGCATCCTCTACTGCCACAAATCATAACTCCTTCAAGCTCTAATTTTGTCATCTATAAAGTGAGGGCTGGGGCCCCCTGGAAGGCCTTGATAGACTACAAGGAGGACAGGCCATATTCCCAAGGTATGTGTGATTAACCAATTGGAGGGTGGGAAGATGTGTCCTGTTCCACCTTTGCTGAGAGCTTCTTTCAAATTCAGGCACACCTATTTACCACCTCTTAGAATCTAATATTTCTCCAGTTCCCCTACTTCCCATTGTTGCTGTTCCAATTCCTAACCTCTCTTCTGAGTCCCATTGCCCTCTTAGGGCAGTTAATTCTAACCCTGCCTCAGGCTTCCAAAAAGTTAAGCAAGTGCCATTGATAAAATCCATATCCTCCCCTTTCCTCAAAGCATATTTTTAAAAATTTACTGACATGATTTAAAAAGTATGGAGACCTAGGCTCAAGTAGATGGCCTTCATTAGGGTACCTAGGTGGTATAATAGATAGCACCAGGCCTGAAGTTAGGAAGACATGAATTTCAAAACCAGTCTCAGCCATTTACTAGTTGTAAGACCCTGGGCAGGTCACTTAACTCGATTTGCCTCAGTTTTCTCATTTGTAAAATGGAGATACTAATAGCACCTACTTCCCAGAGATGCTGTGAGGACCAGATGAGATAATGATTGTAAAACACTTAGCACAGTACCTGGCGCATAGTAAGTGCTTTATTAGTGTTAGCTGCTGCTACTACCAGTACTACTACCACAACTACTACTACCACTACTACTACTACCACTATTCATGTGTCACTGTGGCCAAAAAGAATTATAATCATTTGATGGTCATCTTTTGGTGACAACCTGATCATGGATGAGAGGCACCTAGTCTGTTGCCAGACTGAGAGCTTACATATCTTAATAACACTTGCTAGAGTTTAAACCCTGATGGTATAGCCTTCTAGAAACCAAGATCATGTTGAGTCCTTTGAATACTGCTCTAGTAGAGGCTTAATAAATATTTGTTGAATTGAAAGATATTTTAGAGGAAGAAAAATAATCTTTAAGTCCATGGGTAATAAAGATAAATTGACAGTCAGTGCAGCATGGACTTCTTTGAAATGCATGACCTTTAAGATGCCTTGAATTGGTAAGGTTTGGCCAGAAAATAGTCTCAAGATGTTGGTGCTTAAAAATGTGAAATTTTTGAAAATGATAAAGATGTTCAGAGAATGAGAGAAAAAAATGATTAAAGAGATTGAAATTGTGTTCTTTGAAGGCAGATTGAAAAGCCAAAATCTTTAAACAGAAGATCAGCGGTGTAGTGTAGGGGAAGTGAGAGTTTGGAGGGAGGAGATAGCAGGGGTATCTGCTACCTGTACTTGGAAGAACTGTCACATGGAAGAAGGATTAAACTTGTTATGCTTGGCCCCAGAGCAACAGAGGAACACAAATGGAAATCAGATTGCTTTTTATAAAATTAAGTGTCACTAAACATTTATATTTGCTTGGAAATGAGACAGGTCCCCTTGTTAGGTAGTGAGCTTTCCATTATAGGAAGTGTGTCAGAAGGGATGGGCTGACAGTCTTTCAGGGATGATATAGGAGGTTCAGATTTCAGGAAGTTATTGGTCTACACCAGGGATCTCTTAGCCTTTTTTCTGTCCTGGACCCCTCTGGCAATCTAGTGAAACCTATGGATCCCTTCTAAGGATTATGTTTTAATTAATGATTGAATGAAATGCTAAATTTCAGCTAGAGGTTAGTGAAAATAAAGATGCAATTTTTTTTCCTAAGTTTGTGAATCCCCTGAAATCTACCCATGGGTATTTTATGAGTCTGTGGGTCCCAGGTTAAGAACATCTAGTCTCGAACTTAAAGATCCCTTACAGTACTATGAGGTTATCATTATGATTTTATTTCTTGTAATAAAACAACTGTCTCCCTGAGTCACTGAGAATAGAAAGCTCTGAGTAATTTTTTATTTCTACCTTTATCCCATCCCTTCCCTAATGAATCAATCACTGGCTTTTTCAGTGACTCTACAATCTGTCTTTCCCATTTCCATCCTCACCCTATCATCTTAGTTCAGGCCTTTAGCATCTCTTATACCAGGACAATTGCACCCTAACTGTTCTCCTTGCCTCATCTCTCTTCCCCTTTCAATATCATCTTTCACGGCACTGCTTGAATAAACTTCCTAACCTCTGAAAATTAACAGATCCTCAAAGTCTAGATTCCTTAGTCTGTTAGTGAAGCTCTGCAGAATGATCTGATATCCCACTCCCTTGATACACCCTATGCTCCAGCTAGGCTGTGTTGTTCACACAACCATCTATACATTCTCACCTCTTTGTATTTGCGCACACTGTTTCATTGACCTAAAATGCCTTTTGAGCACCTTCCTCAGATAGCATTTTTTTTTTTTGGAAACTCACTAATGAAACCATTATTCAATATCTTAAAAGTTTTCTGTTTTTTTATCTTATCCCTAGAATTATACTGTAAGCCCCTTGAGGGCAGGAAGGAGTCTTGTCTTATCTCCACTTCATAACTCAGTGCCTCCATATATTATGTGCTTGATAAATGATTACTGAATCTTTATCATACCTAGGATTATAAATTTTGGTCTTTGGTGTCATTTATTCCAACCTATTCATTTTACAGATGTAAAATATAAAACTTGGACTTAGAGAGTCCTAATTTGTCTGAGTTCACACATACAGGAAGGGACAGAAGATGCTAATACAAATCCCCCAACTCCAAATCCAGCATTTCTACACTATACCATGCCAGATTTTTAACAGAAGAAGAATCCCTAATGGCAGTGGGTAAAGAGAAGGGTTTTGTTTGTTTGTCTGTTTATTTTGGGGGGGAACCAGACATTCATTTGTAAACTATGGTGCTATACATACACTACAGAGCTGGGGATCTGCTAAACTGTCATGAAAAGCCAGTTACGCCTCTTGAACCAGAAAGTCAATTCCATCTGGCTCACTGGTGCCCTCTTCTGGAACTTATCTGCCACCATATTCCTCTCTATTCTAGAAATCCCCTAATCTCCCCTACTGGAAGATTCCAGGCTTTTTCCTTTCCCAAGACATCTTAAGACACTGATCTCTGGTCATCCTGATTTATATCTTGCCACTGGACCCAGATGGCTGCAGAGGAAAGTTGGTGACTTTGCACAGCCCTCCCTCCCTCACTTAAATCCAATTCACCTGCAAGTCATGGCATCACCTTCCTGATGCCATGGTTCTCTTCGAGAAAGAAGGACAAACAAGAAGACATTCATCTAAAGTATTTTCAAGGATGGAGTCAGCAAGACAAACAAATAAGCATTTATTAGGCACCTACTACGATTATACTAAGTTCTAAGGACACAAAAGAGTCACTATAAAATACTACAGGGAAAGAAACAGGGACACAACAGTAAGTAACAGGGTCAGATAGATGGATAGATCTCTTGACTAATTGTAGCTTCTAAACAGGTAACCATAATGATAAGTAGCATCTATATAGTGTGTTATGGTTTGCAAAAACTTTGCTAGCTCTTTTAGTCCCTTACCTTTCCTCTCTTATTTGTTGGACTCCTAATTCTCCTAGATATTATTTCCAGATGGAGCCCCCAGATGTTCATCCAAATATCTTTCTCCAGCCAAGGAATCTGATTTAGCAAAGCTAAATCAAATGAAGTACGAGGACTAAACAATATGTAATTGAATTTGACCAATTTTTCAAAGAATAAATAATTTTTATATAATAGAGACTGTCTCTAAGCTTAGAAAATAACAAGTAAGCTAACCCGGTTCTCATTATGAGGCAAATACGTGTCATATTCATCCAATGTGACAAGCATTTCTTTCTCACCTACCATCACCTAGGCACTGTGCTAGATGTTGAGATACGGAAAACAAAAATGAAAGACTGTGCTCTGGAGTTTATGTTCTAATCTTTCTCTCTGAAAAATAACTCCTGTGAGCATAGGGACCACACAGCTTGTTCTCTGTATCACCCAGAGTGCTAGCATGTGTTCTTCTAAGTTCCATTTCATTCAATTGAGTCTGGGATCTTGAAGAAGGGAACCCTAAAGGCCTGGTACAAAGTAGACGCTTAATAAATGTTAGTTGGCAATCTTTAGCTAATGCTAAAACGTCTTTGAGAAGAGTAAGAGTTAAACCATATAATTTTTGCAACTGTAGGAGGTCAAACAACCACATACTTATAAAACTCATTTTTTTGAACATTTTCCCGCAGATCCTCAGTGGATCAGTGAATTTGTTTCAGAGCTAAAATGTCTCTAAGGTGGTAATAACAGTAGCAATCTTACAAGAAAAGTTAACAAAACATTTTCTTTATGACAGTCTTGTAAGGCTGATAGTGTAAATATTATTACCCTCATTTCATCAACAGATTATTTCTTTCTGTATCATAAATACACTCTCCTGCTGTCAAAAGAGAAATCTGTGTGGTATATTGGGTTCAACTTGTCAAGACATGGTATTATTAATTGGCAAAAATCCTTGCATTTATAAGACTCCTGTTGGAGAACAGGGCAACAGCCCTTTTAACAGCTATAATTGAGAATGTAACTACTGGCAGTCCTGGAAATAAGTTGCTGGGGAGAGTCCACAGGGGAGCAATGACAATGGAGTTCATTCTTGAGTTCATGCCATGTGAAGATTGGCTGAAGCAACTGAGGCAAAGAAAAAGTTTAGGAGGGTCAGAAAGCTTATATCAGGTATTGAAAGGCTATCACCTGAAAGAGGGATTTGTTCTGCTTGGCCCCAGAGAGCTGAAATAGAAGCAAATGTTGCAAAGAAATAGATTTTGGCTTGACAATGAAGGCTGTCCAAGAATAGAATGGATTGCCCCAGAAGGTGGTGGGTTCCATCTCATGGAGGTCTTCTAGCAAAAGCTGGATGACCACTGGACTCTAAAGGGGCTCTTTGGGCGGGGTGAAGGTTAGAGAACTGAGGGGCCTTCTAAGTAGGGAATTCTGTGATACTGGGAAGGGCTCTATCTAATTCTATGACCAAGAATATTAAAACAATTTCCTTTTAGGTGCAAGTATCTCTTCTGCCTAAAGTTGACGATTATTATATCCTGTAGAGCTAGAATGATCTTATGTCTACTATTTATCTAGATACACTGGTAAATCATCTGACTGCTGCTATGTTATTCAGCTTCTTACTGACCTAGAGAGCTCTAGAAATTGGTTTTTTGATTTCCAGACAGTACAAAGCATCAATCTACTAATCCCTACTAATGCAGATCCTAATCTAATCCAAACAGAGGATTTACTTCCTTGGAGAGAGGAGGGGACCTTGGAGGGGGTAGGGAGGTCAGATGTTTGGTTCACAAAAGTTTTGAAATAATAGTGGTTTCATAGGTTTGTTGATTATTAAAGCTAAGAGGAACTGTCCTAATTCAATCCATTAATTATATTGATTTTAAAAACCTTTTACGTGGGCAGTTAGGTGGTACTGTGGATAGAGTGCCTGGAGTCAGAAAGGCCTGAGTTCAAATCCAGCTTTAGATACTTGCTAGCTATGTGAACCTTGGCAAGTCACTTAACCTGTTTGCCTCAGTTTTCTCCACTATAAAATAGGGATAATAATAGTGCTTACTTCCCAGCGCTGTGGTAAGGCTCAAATAAAATAATAATTATAAAATGCTTAACACATGGTAAGTGCTGTTATTTTTAGGTGATTAACAGCAGTTCCAGGACTCAGGTTCTGGTCTCTTGAGATCTAGTGCTCTTGGCTTGGTGATCTTTCCATCATAACCCGGTGATTCTCCTCTCTAAGGAAATATTCACTAAAAACAGATCTGAGGAAGAAGACCAGGGGAATCTAGAAGACCAGCATAATGAAAAAACTATTAGCTAATTCACTTTTAAATGACAAGGCACAGAGAAAATATGGACTATTAAAGGAGCTTTGCTGTTGGATATAGGAGATCTGGGTAAGTCTTGGCTCTGGCCCCTCTTAGCTGGGTGGCTCTGGGCAAGTCATTTTATCTTTCTCAGCTTCCACTGCCTTGTTTGCAAAATACAGACTTCTACAGGGCTGTTGGGAGGAAAGTGTCATGAAAGTCTTAAAGTGCTCTGGAAATATGATTTATTATTAGCCAGATTTTTTTTTTACCAAGCACAATGTTCCTAACATTTCTAATTAAAAAAAAAGTGCCTATACTATAATGCTGTATGCCAACAGCCTAACAAGGTCAGACATTTCCCATCACACCACAGTTTTACTGAGTCAGCTCAATTACTGAGGCTGATGATAATCTCCTGGGAGCTTCTCCTGCTATTCTTGTCACTGTCCCCAGCTAAATGGTTGTGCTTTGAAAACCAGAAAGCAGAATGCAAGGCTGAAGTCCACAAAAGGGGGGATGATAATCTTCCACAAAATCATAGGATCACAGATTTTGAGTTGGAAGGGAGCATAGAAGCAATCTATATCCAAATTTCTCATTTTACATATGAGAAAACTGAGGCCCAGAAAGGTTAAGTGACTTATCTAAAGTGCCCCCTCAGCTATTAATGGGTAGAACCAGAATACGCATTCCAGGTCTCTGGGTCAAGTCCAGCACCCTTTTCACTGCTCCACGCTATTTCTCCAAGTCTTCTGATGGTCATGATGGTGTTGACCATGAATCCTCAAAAGCTATACCAGTAGTGACTTATCTATAAGGGAATGTGGAGTTATGGCTAGACTTCTGGACTTGGAATCAGGAAGACCTAGGCTCAAATCCTACTTCAGATCCTTACTAGCTGTATGACCTTGGGTAAGTCACTTAACCTCTGTGCCACAGTTTCTTCATCCATGAAATGAGATCGTGGACTCCATGCCCTCTATGACACCTTCAGTTCTAAATCTATGGTCCTCTGATACTATATTCTCTGGAAGGTTCTCCAATGCCAAAAAAGCTTAAAATGGTCAGGAGAAAGACTGAGTCTGGTGTAAAGTATCAACCTAGCTCTAAATATAGAGATCAGTTATGGTCAGTTCCCTTCTACTTCTTGACTGACTATGGTGGAATGGTAGAAAAAAAAGACTGGGAATTATTTATAAAAATTAACAGTTACTATTTTAAATGTGTTATCTTTGTTCCAGGATCAATAAATCTATACTCTACTGAAAGAACTGGACTACACTGATAGTGACATTCTCATGATAAAGCCAGAAGACCAAAAGAAGTTGGCGCTAAGATGGCTCATGGGTTCTGTTGTCGTCCAGTCCTGTTCAACTCTTTGTAACCCCGTTTGGTGATTTTCTTAGCAAAGATACTGAAGTGGTTTTCCATTTCCTTCTCTAACTCATTTTACAGAGGAGGAAACTCAGTCAAAAAGGATTAAGTGACTTACCCAGGGTCAAACAGCCAGTAAGTGTCTTGAGGACAGATTTGAACTCAGGAATACGAGGCTTCTTGACTCCACCACCAGCACTCTATCCACACTCTACCACCTACCTGTCCTAATAAAGGAGCTGGTGATGTTGAATTAATCATGTGCCAAAGGTGATAAGAAAATTATTTTTATGGGACAATGGATCATTTTTTTCATACCATTGTCAAGGAACACAAGTAGATTTTCATGAAGATAACTATAGTTTATGCATCAGTATCTATTACAGTAGGTGAAGGCATAGAGAAATGCTGTGAAGGACTGGAAAAGACCTTCCAGACCTAAGCACTATGTGTTTTAACACTCAATTTTATCAAAGTGAAGGCTGCACAGGATAGGATGATGAGAATTATGTTGAAAAATATAGCTCAGGTCTAAGAAGCAAAAGTGCTCAAAGACTTTTATCCTACTCATTAAGTCCCACAAATGCATATGTGTGTGCACACTAGAAGCTCAACTGATGGGAAAATCAATGCCATCCAGAGGAGAGCAAAAGAGACTATGAGCTACCTTATTCAGCAAACACTTAATCTCCTTGGCAAGAAGAGAGGCATAGCAGCTAAGGATCATACAAATTTACAATGCAAAAACATCTGGAAAACACTATAGTGAAAGATAGTGGAAAACTGAAAACATGATTGCTTCCCAAAGCAAAAAAGTCATCAAAACCAATATGAGACTATCAAAAGGTTGACATGAGATCAAAATGACCCTTGGTATTCCAAGAGTTTTCATGCTAAAATTTTCAGGAATGGAAAGGGACATAAAATGGAATAGATCTTTCAATATTTTTATAATGATTTATTTTTATCAATGCCTGTTGGACTCTAATACTTGGGTCCTAATACTTTAGTCCCTGGTACACTACATCTAAGCAAGTAGAAAGATAATATGCTTGGGAAGAGTAGCTGGACACGACCAATTACACAATGAGAAATTGGTGCTGGAGGTGACAGAATGTAAAAAAGCATGGATGGATCATTTTGTAAGATACTAGAAAAAAAATTTTTTTAAGTCATGGACAACATTATTAGTACCAAAACACAACTGAGAGAACACCTGACCCCTATATCTATTTTCTCTTCTGTATCAAGTATTTATGAACTTGTACCTTGATAAAAATGAGAAAGAAACCAGCAGGCTTTTGCCAATGATTTTCTACATATTCATAGTCATGCAATTAAGTTGAATTGAAAGGTAAAAATTCCAAAAGTTTCTCAGGAATGTATAGGAGCAGTTGGCCTTGGGTTTGAAATCAGCCGACACTTACTAGTTATATGACCTTGGGCAAGTCTCTTAACTTCAGTTTCCTTATTGGCAAATGGGGAGAATATTAGCACCTACCCCACAGAGTTGTGTGAGATTAGATAACATATGAAAAGCTTTTTTAAAAAACCTTAAAGTGGGGGTGGCTAGGTGGCACAGTGAGTAGAGCGTCGGCCCTGGAGTCAGAAGGACCTGAGTTCGGATCCGACCTCAGACACTTAATGCACACACAAATAAAAACCTAGCTATGTGACCTTGGGCAAGTTACTTAACTCCAATTGCCCTCCAAAAAGAAAAAAAAAACCTTAAAGTGCTACATAAATATTGGTTATTATTATTATTATCTCATCTTATCATCTTTTTAAATGGTGTTCATACAGTAACAGTCCAGAGGCAGTTGGCTATAGTTGAATAAAAGAATTAGACAGTAAGCCCATCCTGTGTCAGCTCAATGGAAGCATCCTTGGCATACTTCCAGTAGCATACAGGACAATGGGAATGGTATGTATCTCATCCTGTTCCCATAAGATTTTAATCTCTTTGCCTTTGTCTCTTCATTTTGAAAGCTTGTCATTTCATATAGTTTGGAGATTAGAGGTATTTGGTATGACCACTCTGACTTAAAAATGCTGTTCTTAATGTATCATTGTTCTGTCTGGGTGATTGTGGAAAATGATGAGGTCTGTGACAATCCTCTGATTTCCAGTATAGTGCCTTGGTTGAATTCTCTGGGGTATTTTGAGGTATTTGGTTTGTGGAACACAGAGAAATATATGAGGAGGGAAGTCCCTCTTCTCAAGAAAGAAGCCGATATATATTAAAACATTAGATCTGGAATCATATGACCTGGATTGAATCTGGGCTTCATTATTTTGTACAATTATTTCTTGGGCAAATAACTTTACCTCTCTGAGTCTCAGTTTCCCTACCTGTAAAATTGGGGTCAAGGGAGTTTGGAGTCCTTCCAACCTTCTAATTTCTAATTTCTAATCTAAACTAAATCTAATCTAATTTAAATTCCATTCCAATCCTAACATTCTTACATTCTCAGTTCCTTTGGGATCTCAGAGATCATCCAGTTCAACCTAACTGCAAATAAGATTCTTCTCAACAACATTCCCAAGTGGTCCATCGACCTCAAAGTGAAACCTCTAGAGATGATAAACTCCCAACATTCTAAGCTGCCCCCAGCAAGTGTGGACAGCTTTTATTGTTGGTTAGTTTTCCCTCCTATTGAGCCTAAATCTGCCCCCCTTCTTTACGAACCACCTTGCTCTTAGTTCTTGCTGCTAGGTCTAATCCTTCTCTCATAATATACATAAGATATCTCATAAGATACTCTTCAAACACCTGAACATGGTGTTATGAGGTCCCCTATTAAGTCTTTTCTTCTCTAGGCAAAAAATCTCCAGTTCCTTGAAATGATCTTTAGATGGTATGGTTCCCTGCCTCCTTATTTAGATGGGTTCTAGTTGACCTTACGAAAACCTGTGCCTGGAACTGGGTATTCTATATTTTATGTTCTAGCTTTAAAAATCCCTTCTGACTCCAAACACCCTATGTTCTAACATCCCCTTTGGTTCTAACATTCTGTGTTCTAAGGTCCTTTCCAACTCTACAATTTGGAAAATGTTTTGTAAACTTTAAAGAGCTATATAAATGTGAATTTTTTTTTTCAGTTATATTCTATGTCTCCAGATGCCTTCCAGCTAGGACATTCTATACTCTATGGTTTTACTTCCCAGAAATAAACCAAGCATTGAGGAGAAACTGCCTCTTGGTAATTGGAGGGGCTAGTGAGGAGGAGAAGAATCTTGATAGAAAAAAAAAAATCCTCCATTTGTGCAACGTTAACAACCTAGTAACCAAACAGAGCAATCAGCATTTCCCTTTACATAATGACAGAATCTTGTCAGAAAAGGGCAATAAGACCAGATTCTCCTGCTTTTCCAGATAGCAAACTGTTTTCTTAATGAAGCCTATGAAGGTACTTAAACCCATTTTCCCCTCAGAGCCTCACCACCCCAGAGACTGCTCCTAGGAAGAATTAGAGGTAGTTTGACCTACCTTTTACCTTTTAATGTCAAGAAAAACTCAGTTGAAGTCACCTAAATTCTCAGGAGTATTCTTGAAGCCTTGAGCAACCCATACCCTTTACTGAATTGCACAGAATTAAACCTTCCAATTTTGGGAAGGTGGTGGTTTTCATTACTTGAAAAACATAAAGACCATTTTGAGAAATAAATTTGCTTTGCATTCTAAGGCAAATTTGTGTTTGAGGATGAATGCTTGACAAACTGGAGTATGTTCAGAGGAGAAAAGCCAGGATGATGAAAGGGCTCAAAATTATGTCATAAAAGGTACATTTGAAAAAGTAGAGTTGTTTAGCCTAGAGAAAAGACTTACTGAAACATAATAACTGGCTTTGAATAATTAGAGAGATTTATGTGGAAAAACAGAAAATACAATAGGTGATAATTTTAGGGCTAAAAGGGACCTCAGAGATCATCAAGTCCAGGGGGTCTTAACCTGGGGTCCATGAAATCATTCTTTAAAAAATATTTTGGTAACAGTACTTCATAATTGATTTCCTCTGTAACCCTATGGATTTGATTTTCTGCATTTAAAAACATGATTCTCACAAAGGGTCCATATGCCTAAGAGGTCTATGACACAGAAAAAGTTTAAGGAGCTTTGCTTTAGTTCAACCCATATCTAAGTGATAATTCAATATACAATGGTCATTAGCAAGAGAGTTCATGCTGTGGCGTCTCCTTGTAGACTTTCAGGGTAAGCTCTTGAGGGAAACCATTATACTTTTGAATACTTCTAATAATTAAGAAATTATCCTTGTATGGAACAGAAATCTACTTTCTTATTTCTCCTACCCACTCATTGAAGTTCTGCCCTAGTAAATCTAGCAGGATTAGTTCAATACACCCTTCTTAGTGGCATCAGAATAATTTTTGGGGGAGAGGGGCATTGGGAGGGTGGAGGAAAGTACTGAATTATAGTCATAGAGGCATGAATTCTAGGGTGAACTCCATTACTACCTACATAGCTGTCTGGCCTTGGGCATATTACAAAATTTCAGTGAATCTTCTCAACTATAAAATGAAAGGGTGGAACACAGATTATTAATGTTCCTTCCCATTAAAATTTTATTCTATTCAATTCTACTCTGTTCTGTTCTATAAGCCACACCTGAAATGCCTTCCATCCCTTCTTTTCCTAGTGAAAATTAGCTGGAGGAGGAAATGGCAAACTACACCAGTATCTTTGGCAAGAAAACCCCAAATAGGGTCATGAAAAGTTGAGCAGAGTTGACCAACTGAATTTCTAACCATATTTTCTGGCCCAAATAACATGGCACCACCTCTAAGAAACTCTCCCTAACAACCTTCACAAAGCACTTCTCTTAGGGATTTACCATATAACACTGCATTTTATAGTTGAGTTTGTGCCGTATCCGTTTTATGAACTGTAGGACGGGACCACGTCTTACTGAGACTTTGTATCTCCTTAGTGCTAGCATTGTGCTCTGCATGCATACAGTAAGTGCTTCATAAATGTAGTGCTGTATTGTTGTAACTGATTCTCTGATTATGGTGTAGTTACTAGACCTCCTCTGAACATGCTTCTAAAATTATATACAAATTCTAAATTCTTATATGCGTGCACATTGTCTTCCCCCTTCAGAATATAAGCTTTTTGAGGGTAAAGACTATTTCACATCTGTTATTATATCCCCATTGCTTAGCATGGTAGCTATGCTACTATGGCAAAGAATAGTGGCAAAGAGTAGGTGCCAATGGGAATGCTTATTGATTGATTGATTGACTGATCAATAAAATGCTTTGTCCAGAACTGACTCATGCAAGAGCTTTGAGAGGGGAAGTACTGCTTACTTGGAAGGAGAATACTGGCCATTGAAATCAGCTAGACTTCAAGTGGCATTAAAAGCAAAACCTCCCTCTGTAAAATGAAATGCCTTTAAACACCAGGGCCAGTTCCCTATTGGTTTTGAGCCTGAATCATTTCACTCATGCTTGGACAGGCGATCATCACAAAGGATACTGAAGCTCCTATCCGTGATTGCTAAGTGCCAGAGGTTAATTCGGAGGTCATCCGCAGACATGTAAGTCTCACAGTCGCTATTGACAGAAATGGAGTTGATGTGATAGGTATGACCATTGGCAAAGATTCTCCGGGGGCTGACTTCCACCATCAGATCCATGGGCTTCAGCACAGGCACCTGTCCCAGGGAATAAGCATAGAGAAGTGTCAGAGGGGAGACAGTAGAAAGAACTTTGGGCTTGGAGGAGATGGACTGGGTTGAATCCTGCCTCTGGCCCTGATTACCTCTCAATGTTTCTGTTTCCAGAGGGATGGGGAAAAAGGAGTAGATTATTTCTAAAATTCTTAGATCTTATTACTGACTACAAATGAGGCATCAAGCACTGTGAGCAGTATTAGCCCTAGATTAAAATGTTAGCCTTCCCTGATCTCCAAGCAGGAAGTTAGCCCCCTCTTCTCAGCTTTTGTTATGTACTTAATCACATTCTCCTTTCTGATATAATTATTTGCATATTTGTGCTCCCCCCCACTTAAAAAAAAATAAAGGTTGGGAACTCAATTCTTGAAGGTACCATCTACATCTTATGCATTTAATTATTCCTTTTATTTCTCTCTACCCTTCGGACCTCTGTGTTGTTTGCTAAAGAATTATTCGAATGTCTCACGGAGGCATGGAAGCTTTTCAAGGGGAAACTTTAATAGGTCCTAGCAAGACAGAAAGACTTTGAGGATGGGTACAGCCTAGCTGAACTGGGGTTCACCAGAAAGTCAGCCACCAAGTGGTGAATTTCTTTGGCTGTAACACCTGGTAGACAGGTAATGACTTACTTCTCAGGAAGATACTGAGATTGCCCCCCTTAAAATGTGCTCCCAGAGGGTAGGAATATTATCTTATTAAAGTATGAAAATGTGACTAGTTGCTATGGCAGCTAATAACCTTACTGGGGCAGTGTTTGCAACTTTCAACTTAGGATGCACATGGGGGAAAAACATTCTTACATATACTCTACAAGGAGCAAGACGGTTTCAGCCACATGTGCAATTAATGAAATGCTTCGTGGGCATGGAAAAGGGAGAAAGTGTGGTGGCACTGTAGACAGAGCAGAGGAATTCCCAGGTACAGGCTGGACAAGGCTTTTGTGCCTGTTAGCAAAGGCTTGAAAACTGCTTTCTTCTACCCTCTCTGTCCATGGGGAGACTATGAGCCTGTATGACCTCAGTCCTTCTACCTTGCCTACTGTTGTGTTCTATTCTAGCCTCCTACTGACCCAGCCTGGACCCCCATCACTCCTCCATGACCTTGTCCTTCTACCAAGCTTTCCTAGGCCAAACTTAAAGCAACTTATGCAACTGTGCCAATTAGCATCATCACACATCCATTTCATTTATCCCCAGAGGGACCTCAGACAGCTACTTTTTACTTTTTACTACCTTTTACTCATTTCCAGTTGTCTCACCACCAAATTCACCCCAGGAGCTATGCTAAGTCCTTTTCAAGCCCCAGTTTTACCCTTCCCTTGATCAATATTAGCTGGTGATTTCACCAACTACTCTACTGACACTATTTCCACTTGTAGATTTAAAAAATCCATGAAAGCAGAGATCAGGTCTAATAGACCATTTTTTAATTTAAAGAAATTAAAGATCATTTTTAAATGGTCTTTATAGCCCTTGTAATGCCTAGAACTGGGCCTTCCACTAGAGGTTAGGTGACTATTTGTGATTACTCAGTTTGTCAAAGGCTGGATTTGAACCTAGATTTTTCTCCATGTTGCCATCAAGATCATTTGCATTTGTATACTAGCTGTCACATAACTTTTGCGGGTAATTTTTTCAGTCAACATGCTTAAACATGGATTTTGCTTTTCCGAGGACAATACTGAATACAGTTTTATATTTATGAACACCCATTCTTATTTCATTTTAGCCTAAGAATGTGCATAGTCTTAAGACCCAACACAAAAACTAGGCTCCTAATTAGATTATGATTCCTCCATGGAGGATATAAATGGCATCTTGATGGCCTGCTAAAGTGCTTCTCCACAAAAGAAGAAGTCTGTCAATAAACAGAAATTTACTCTCTGCTTCTCTATAGAGAACAGAACCATCTCATTAAATCACTCCTCTAGAGTTACATATCATCAAAGCAAAACAAGTGGTATTATTTGAGGCACCTCAGTAAACCTTCTGGCCATAAATCTCTCTTCTGACATACCTAAAATTCTACCACTACTCCTTCCTTCAGGTAAAGACAATGACTGGCCCTTTTCATGTAAAGGGACACATGCAGTCCTTATCAACTTAGTAAGAAGTAGTTATTAGAACAATTGACCTGGCAAACTCTCAAGGTTACAGAGACAGCGTTTTGTGGTCAAGAGGGCAGTGTACTGGAATGTAGCCTAGGCTTCAGTGACTGTGTGACTTTATTCATCATTTCCTTTCTCTGGCCCTTGGTTTCCTCATCCATAATATGAGACCAGATATTTTTTCTAAGTTTCCAAGTTCTATGCCCAATGAGCTCTGAACGGAATATAGAGAAGGCAAATGTTAATGGGTATAATGATGGGTAGGGAAGGCCCAGAATAGCATGGGGCTAGCTAGGTAAGGGATTTCAAGCAACCTAAAATCATTGAATATTTTGTAGATGTGAGTGAATTAAGAGGTCCTGAAGACAGACTTTCTTCCTTTGTAACTTAGCCTAAAATAAAGCTGATTTAGAATAGAGAAAAAGGGGTTCAGTTTAGAGCCTGGGACCTAGGTTTATAGCTTGGCTCTGGTAATTACTAGTGATGTGACCACAGACAAGTTAGGTTTTTGTTCTTTTTGGTTGTTGTTGTTGTTGTTTTTAAATGAAGGTTTTTCTGTTCCTTTAATTGCCTATTTACTGATTTAATTCATAATTTCTTTTATAACATTTTGAATTCCAAGTGTTTCTCCTCCCTCCTTTCTCTCTCCTTTTCTTAAGGCAAGCAATTTGATATAGATTATACATGAGCAGTCATGCAAAACATATTTCCATATTAGCCATGTTGGCAAATTAGTTAATTTCTCTAAACCTTGGGGTTGGGGGACAATAAATAAGAAAAAATAATAATACTTGTACTACCAACCTCACCGAGTTATCATGAGGAAAATTCTATGGAAACCTTAAAACGACATGAAGTGGGAAAGATCATTGTTGTCATTACATGAGTTGTTATACAAGATGGAGTCTTGCTTCTAATTCAGCTCTATTAAGATAAAAAGTGGGGCCACATCTGTAAAAGGGGATGGACTATGAGCACAAGAAAACTGCATTTTAATTAAACAACAACAAAAAGAACAGAAGATTGCCAGTTATCAAGTTCCTCTATTGGATTCAGCTGCATACTCATTTGATAAATTCTAAGTCTTGATTTTGGCTTTAACCAATTGTGACCTTGAATAAATTCCCTGTTCTTGGCTTTAGTTGCTTGGTCTGGGTGATGAAGGGTTAATTGTGGCAGGTAATCATTACAGTCCTTCAAGGGTCTTACTTTCATAGTCTATATTCCAAGGTCTCTTCCAGCTCTAACTTTCTAAGTGAGAAGGACGTGGACATCCCCCTCTCTCCTGGAGTACTTAGCGCAGCATATCTTACCTGTAGTGATGTCACTGTAGACAAGTCTTTGAGTTTTCCTTCTTCATCTTTTAAGTTATATCCCTCAGGCCTCTTATCACGTTCAGTAACCTTCCATAATTTGATAGTTTTATCTGAAAATAAAGTCATTAATATCAGCACTTAAATATCCATCTTTTACTTTGTTAGATAATCTTTTAATATTTTAGGACCATGGATTTGGAGCTACAGAGATCACTGAATCTAATGCACTCAATTCACAGATGAGGAAACAAGGTCATGTGAAGTTCAAGACATGCCCCAGGTTGTACAGGTAACACTATTAAGGATTCAAAGCTAGGGCCTGTGACTTGAAGTCTGGCATCCTTTCCCCAGTACAATGATGGGTGTCACTATTTCTCAGTTGGTTTCATGGATGCCTCCATGAAAGGGATATCCAGAAGCCAATCATATTCTTTATTTCATCTATTAAACAATAACTTACCTTTCAATACATTAAGGACTTGTGATCTTATTTGCCTGAGCGATCCCTTCACCAATGAAAATCATCACCCTTCTATACAATAGTAGGTGATTTCATAAATTTCTGGGGCCCAAACCATTTATCTCCTGATGGCCAAGCTCTTTGGTGATGAACTTTTCCACCTTCAAACTGAGCTATTCCTGAGCCACCTTCAAAGTTTTTCTAGCTTGGAGGGTCTATAGGACTTCCACTATGCTAGCACACCTTCTTGTGAATCCAGAGCCCTACCCTCCATACTCCAATGAGGCAAAGAAGGACAAATTTCATGGAGGTTGCCAAAACCAACTGGCTTTATTCACTTTACATAGTGCCTTCTCTGTCCTTTCTCTCCAATATATAATTCAATATTTTCAAATTTTGTATGTCATGATTAACATCTACACAAGCTATGCCTAGTGATGGCCCCAAGGGCTTTGTGTAGGTGTGGCAATGGGGTCTCAGTCAGAGGACTCTCCTTCTAGAGTACAGGGAAATATGGCACTGACAGGGTATGATGGCCAGACAAGAGATGATAAGGATAATCCTTCCCCTAACTACACCCCTGCCTTCCAATCACTCTCCCAATACTCAAGTTCTAAAGGTCAAGGATTATTACATCCTTTTTTCTTCTATCTCATCAGGACAGTGCCAGGCTAGCTCCAAGTACAGCTCTGTCTCTACGGTATCACATTATTTCTTACAAATGCAGAAGCATCAACATAGCAAATCATTTATTTACTAATTATTGGTGGATATTAGGAGTATACAGACTGCATAACAATCAAAGAATCAGTTTCAGATTAGCATTGCAGGCTATGAAAAGTAGCAGTAACATTACAGACCATGAATAAGTAAGGAAACAGGCTGACAATTTGCATGCCAGTTCCCTGGCCTTACCATTTGTGGACAAGAGAGAATGGGCTGCATTCTGCTGGGGGAGCCATTTAATCTTGTTAATTTTCTCTTCTATCTCCAAGCTCTTCAGATAGTCAAACTCCGGCTCATGGCTCTGGAAAGTGCTGTAAACATTGTACTCGCCCTGGCTGTGAGGCTCATTCTTACTCTGAGAAGAAGGAAATATCAGAAAAATAAAGGGTCTCTGAAGGCATCAGGACAATTAAGCATTTAGGGTCATGGGTCATGAAAAGTTATCAACATGGAGCACCTGATATTGTCAAACATGGGATTAGGTGCAATTTTCCATATGGTCTAATTACACAAATCAGAATTTCAAAAGGTTTTTAAAGTAGAGCATCATCGCTTCAGAAGTGAAAGAGCCTTCAGAGATGGTCTAGTCTAACCTCATCTGACAGATGAGGAATAAGGCACAGTGACTTGCTTCTTAGAATGTAACTTCCTTAGAAGAGTTTTTTTCTTTACCTGGTGTTATTCTGTATTCCTCCCTCTCACATCACTCATATACACGACCCTTTGCCACATCTTGCCATTCTCGTATGTGTTCCCTTCTCTCCCCTCATGCAGCCACGAGCCTAATTCAAGGCTATAGCACTTCTTACTCAGACCACGGTAACAGCCTTCCAAATACTCTCCCCTCTCCCCAATCCATCCTCCGTTCATCTGGCAAAATGATTTTTTCCAAAGCACAGGTCTGACTATGTCACTCCTGTGATTAAAGAGCTCTTAATCCTTCTAGGAGCAAACCTAAAATCTTCCGTTTGTAATTTAAGGCATTTCACAACCTGACCACTTCCTAGGTATCCTGTCTCCTTATACTTTATTTCTTTTCACCCACCCACTCCATGACCCATCTACAGAGCCTACTTGCCATTCCTTGAACACCCCATTTCCCATCCCTTTGCATTGTTATCTCCCATGCCTGGAATGTTCTGCCCTCTCATCTCTGCCTCTTAGCTTTCCTGACTTCCTTCAAGGCTTAGCTCAGATCCTCTGGACCCCCCAGCTGCTAATGCCACCCCCTCCAAAATCACCTTCCTAGATTGGTCTGTTCTGTATATATCTTACATATAACTAGTTATTTACATATTGTCTCCCCATACGTGTGACTTCTATGAGGGAAAGATTTGCTTCTCTCTGTATTCCCAGTACTTAACCCAGCATCTGGCATAAAGCAAGCACTTAAAGTTTGCTGACTGACTGACTGCATCCACATTGCATGGTACTTAGTTAAGTCCTTAGTAAATACCTGCTGACTGATTCATTGCTCAAGGTCACATTGATCGTAGGCCCAAGGTACTAAGTGACAGAGCCAAAATCTGAACCCAGGTCCTCTCACTAAATCCAGTATATTCTCCACTACACCAGCATTTTAAATTATACTTGTCACATCTGATTACAGGAGCTTCAAAACAAAGTGAAATTTTATTGAACAAACTTTCATGCCCAATTTTAAGCTATCATAGAACCTCAAAGGATCTGATGGCTAGGATAGGAAGTTCTTTAATGGAAGTTTGAAGGCATATGTGGAAACTGTCCTATCTGTAAATCAGTCCATGGGAGTTACCCCAAATGTACAGATCAACTAAATTTTGGAATGAAAAAATAATTTATTTAATTTTTTTATGTCAGTTGAAAAATAGTGATATCAAAAACATCACTAAATGAATTCAGTAGCCTCAAGAGTATGTATGTAGAACAGATGGAGTGGGTTTGAAATGGGTTTTCCTTTCCTTTCCTTCCTTTCCTTCCTGTGGCATGGGGGTAAAAGGCAGGAGAATTGATTTCTAGTTCTCACTCAGGAGATGTGTGCAACTTTTGGTTAGTCTCTTAACCTCTATAGGTTTCCTCTGAAAAATAAGGGGATTGGATTTGGTGACACTTAAGATCTCTTCCAGATTCCATTTTCTAGAAACATACAGGAAAAAGCTCCCACTATTTTGTCCCATTTATTTCAGCCTGTACATGAAACTTCATCATAACAGTGAAAGCACATTTGGAGAATGAGGTCCTTTTGGATTTCAGAATCTAAATTCCCAGGATGGGGGTGAAAGGGGTCCTGTCTCATTTTGTTTTCTCCCTGAATGCAACATGCATAATTGGCTCTATGGTAAATATGTTACAGAGATGTTCCAGTGTCATATCAAATATCATCCATGTCCTAGCCTGTCTTACTTGGCTGACAAGCAATCATGATGACTGGAAAAGAGCAAAATTATCATTATCCTCACTGGCAAATAGCTCTCCTTTAGAAAATGCAATCCATGTGTGTTCACAGGTAGATGCAGAAGCCATCCTGTCTGTAAATTGACAAAGAAGAGCTGTCCTAGAACAGCTAAAATTAGAATGCAGAAAGGATAGATCCAATGCATATTATAGGTGGAAGGAACCTTAGAATATAGAAGGTCAGAACTGGATGGGATTCAAGGTCATTTCATCTAACATCTTTATTATATAGTAGATGAAGCCAAAACCCAAGGGAAGGGAAATGACATGCTGACAGTCCTCCAAAATTTATCAGATCAATGAGGTTTATTCAATCAAATCCATTGATTTAAATAGAAATTAATGTTTTTAAAAATGACCGTTTTAAAACTTTTGTTTTTGGTCTTTTCAGTCATGTCTGACTCTTTGTGACCCCATTTGGGGTTTTCTTGGCAAAGATATTGGAACAGTTTACCATTTCCTTTTCCAGCTCATTTTATAGATGAGGAAACTGGGGCAAACGGGGTTAAATGACTTGCCCAGGGTCACACAGCTAGGAAGTGTCTGGGGCCAGATTTGAACTAGGCAGATAAATTTTCTGACTTCAGGTCTAGCACTCTATCCACTGTGGGAAAAGCACAGGATGAAGAGTTAAAAAAAACCTGTGCTCAAATTTTTGTTCTCCCCCTTACATGTATGATCTTGGCCAAATCATTTCAAAATTCCAGGCTTCAGTTTCCTAATCTATAAAAAGAGAGGTCGGGACCAGTTGATTTCTGTAGTACCTTCCAATTTTAATATCCTTTGATTCCTTTTTTAAAATTTCTTTTTTTTTTTGCTTTTTTTTTTTGGAGGGGCAATTGGGGGTAAGTGACTTGCCCAAGGTCACATAGCTAGGTTTTTTTGTGTTAAGTGTCTGAGGCTGGATTTGAACTCAGGTCCTCCTGACTCCAGGGCTAGTGCTCTATTCACGATTCCTTTTTTTTAGGTAATCTTTTATTCTTTCCCTCTGATATTACCCCCAATTTATCCTGAATATCTTTCCTATACATAGTTGTTTTCATGTTGTCTGCTACCATTAGACTGTGAACTCCTTGTAGGCAGGCACTGTATTTAAATTTATTTGCATTCCTAGTGACTGGCATAGTCACAGTAAGCATTTAATAAATGATTGTTAGCTAGATTCATTAACTAGCTACATTTAAGTACATATGTGTATTCATAGATATATAAATAGGTATATTTGCAAGTATATGGAAGATCTGTGATTTTCCAAACACTGATGCAGAACTCATCCACCTATGACTTAGTAGATATATCCTAGGGAGCTGTCTGAGGTACACATAGTTAAGAAGTGTCAGAGGTGGAATCAGTTTTAAGAATCCCCTCCAAAATAAATTAAGAAAATTATATTTAAGCCCTAAAACAATTTTTTTCTCTTGACCAGGTCTCATATAACAATATGCAAGTAAACCCATATTAAAATTGTTCCATTTCATGGAAATCCCAGGATACTGGGGTTAAGGGGATCTTTAGGATCATCAAGATTGATTCCTTTATTTTAACAGATGAAAAAATCGAGGCCTAAGGAGGTAAAGTGACTTACTCAAAATCGTATGGTAAGTAGTGTAGGTGAGATTAGAACCTGGGTCCTGTGACTCTAACTTCAGTGCTCATGCCATCGTGCATGTATGTCTCCTACTGGGAGTCTTTACCATATGTATTAAAAAGGCTTCCATAGAAACCCAAAGAGTTCTACTCAAAGGGATTGAAGTAGGGAGTAGAAATCACCTGGAGATTTCCTTACATATAAAGGAGAAATAATATTGCACAGACCTTGGGGCAGGGGGAGAGGGGTTTAAATATTTACCATATATTGAAGAATACAAATCAACCATCTGAGATTTTCAAAGTCTTGTCCTAAATGGGAGTTGACTTAAATACCAATTGTGTGGGCAGCAGATTTCTCCTAGTTGACTATTTTAATAGGGTTATGGTTAAGAACAGCACTAGACTGATATGAGGTCCATCGGCTGAATATTCATTCAGATAATTATTCAACAATATTTCTCATGCACCAGCCACTATACTAGGCACTGGCATACAAAGATAAAAAATTACCAGTTTCTTTGTCATCGAGGAGTTGTGATATAATGTGAGGAAAAGAAATATGTCACATTTGCAAATAATTATGACCCAATGAAAAACATTCTAAGGACAAAGGAGAGGGCTAGTCATAGTTTCCCAAAGTGGGTGATACCACCCCTGGGGGGCACTGGAACAATCCAGGGGAGCAGTAGTAGCCTTAGGTGCAATTGGAGGTGTTGAATAAAAATAAGGGGGCAGGGGAAGAATAAGGAAAGAAGACAAGAGAATTTTGAAAAACTGTTCATACACGTTTCATCTGTTGTGTAACAGAGTTAAAGTCATAGTGATTACATTATTTTCCAAATAAACACACAAAATGCAAGTTATAACCTATCAGTGGTCAAGTCTGCCAACAGGTCTTAATAAGTAAGTGTTGGCAGGCAAACGTGTAGTGCATTTTTGGGAAGTTTAACATGCATCAGTAGGAATATGTGTGTAATGACATGACTTGTTTACAACACGATACAATAGTTACATTATGCATCAAAATTTCAATGCAGGAAAAACCCACAAATATAAAATAAATAATTCAATTTAAGATGCATGATTTAAAAAATATTTTTAAGTTTTTTTTAAATGGTACAACTTTCAGAGAAACTGTTAAAGGATTAAAATAAATTTCCAGGGGGCACTGAGTAATTTTTTTTTTTGAAAAGGGGGTAGTAAGCCAAATAAGTTTGGGAACCTCTGGTCCAGATGAAGAGCTATAGGAAATACAGAGAGGAAAAGATCATGTTTGCCAGAGGGTGTCATTGAAGGCTTCATGAACAGGTGGCATCAAGAGATGGGTCTTAAAGGAAGGGAGAATTTCAACAGGCAGAGAAGAAAATTATGGCTGCCACATCAGGGAAAGCATTCAGCACCACTTTGTGTGGGTGTAGGAAAGCTCAGACTATCATTTATGCCAAGTGGCTGATTCAGCGCTGGAGTGGTAGAGATCAGAGGGGCTATTTTAATTAGGTTATAGTACACTGTTGTTGTGTTGAGCAGCATGGGAAAGTGTAATCTGGGATGTGTAAGCATGAGAAAGGGCTTGCTACCAGGGCCAGTGGATTTAAACTAAGCTGGCCCATTTGAGTGCCTTTAAAGAAGTTATGTTTGGCCACAAAGGCAAAGATAGACCCTGGTGAGCCTCCAGAGCATGGGGAAAGCACTGATATATCATCTGAGTTTCCAAAGGAGAAATTCTGATTTGGGTATGTGTGCTTCCCCTCCCTAGGACAAGAGGTGTGGACAGAATTATCCTTGGAGCTGAGAAGCCCTTGATCCTAGCCACATACTGGCTCTGTGACCCTGGAGAAGTCAGTCAACTTTTCAGTCCCCACCCACCTCAGCTAACTCTCTTAAGACATTAAGTTTCAGAGGAGGTACTGACCTGCATTTATAGAGGTAGTTTAATCAGTGAAATCAAAGAACCAGTTCCCAACTCCTTTCTTAGTGTAGTTAAAAAAAGAAAAAGGGAAGGTGCTAGGGAAGAATATGTATATATGTTACCTCCCTTCCCCAGGGATCTGCTGTCTTCTGGTAGTACTTGGAACCATTCCCAAGGGGTTGGTATTCTGGTAAAGGCTAAATCTGTCATGGGCTTTCAGAAATAACTTTGACTCAATTTAGGTTAACAGTGCTGGCACTAAGACTCTGTTCCTTCACCCTAAGGATATGTTTGGGGACCCAGCTATATCAGCCCCACAACAGACAGGGAAACGTATGCCATGCTCCATTCTCAATTCTTTTGTTTACCAATTTTAATGGTTTTTCACTTTGTTTTTATTTTATTCTACTAACACCCCAGTGGCATAGTGAGGGGCAGGTATTATGATCCTTATTTCAGAGGTTTAAAAAAAAAAACTGAGGCCAATTCTGGCAAAGCCAGAATTTGACTCCAGGGTTTCAGACTCTATTACCCCAATTTTGCCTCACCAAAAGAGTAGGGAAGGATAGGTATTAGTAGCTCACATTTAGAGTTAGAAAACTTGTGGTAGAGAAAGGGGAAGGAACTTGACCAAGCCACATGTGGGATGGAAAGAGGGCTTCTGGAAATGAATGTTCTGCAGAACCCCAAGCACCCCTCTGCATGACAAGAAGAATTAGACTGTTTACTTCCTCCATGCACTCCCCTTCCCACCCTAGTCAAAATCCCCAAATAATTGATCAGGCCCCAAGCTACATACCTCTGGTTCCCTTTGGAATATGACAACCCGGCCCCCCTTGTCCCCAGTAGCCAGCAGTTCTCCCGTGTGGTTGAACTCGACTGTAGAAATAATATCAGCTGTGGAGAGAAAAACAAACAAGAAACCCCTTCATTAAAAATAGTGACATGTCAAACTGCCAAAAATTATTATATAGAGCTAGGGAAAATAATGACAAAATTCATCTGGAAGAACAAAAGGTTAAGAATATCAAGGGAATTAATTTTTTAAAACGCAAAGGAAGTTACCTAGCCATACTAGATCTAAAACTATATTATAAGTAACAATCACAGAAACTATTTGGTACTGGCTAAGATATAGAGTAGTGGATCAGTGGAATAGGTTAGCTACACAAAACACAGTAGTAAATGATTATAGTAGATCATAAATCTGCTCTTTGGTAAACCCAAAGACTCTGGCCTCTGGGATAAAAACCCAGTATTTGACAAAAACTTCTGGGAAAACTGGAAAATGGTGTGGCAGAAACTAGGCATAGATCAACATCTCATACCATATACCAAGATAAGGTCAAAATGAGTACTTCATTTATATATAAAGGGTAATACTATAAGCAAATTAGGAGAGCAAGGAATATTTACCTGTCAGGTCTATGGAGAAGGGAAAAATTTATGCCAAACAAGAGATAGAGAACATAACATTTTGCATTATGAAATGCAAAATGGATAATTTTGATTACATTATATTAAAAAGGTTTTACACAGACAAAACTAACAGCCAACATTAGAAGGAAAACAGAAAGATAGAAACACATTTTATAGTCAGTGTTTCTGATAAAGGCCTCACTTCTCAATATATAGAGAGAACAGAGTCAAATTTATAAGAATATATCCCCAACTGATAAATGGTCAAAGGATATGAACAGGCAGTTTTCAGATGAAGAAATTAAAGCTGTCTATATTCATATGAAAAAATGCTCTAAATCATTATTGATTGGAGAAATGCAAATTAAAACAACTCTGAGGTACCACCTCATACCTATCAGATTGATTAACATGAACGAACAGGAAAATGATAATGATGTGGGAAAATTGGGACATTAATGCATTGTCAGAGGAGTTGTGAACTGACCCAACCATTCTGAAGAGCAATTTCAAACTATGCCCAAATGGTTATAAAATTGTGTGTAACTTTTGTTCTAGCAATACCACAACTAGGTCTGTATCCCAAAGAGATCATGAAAAAGGGAAAAGGACCTCCATGTACAAATATTTATAGTGGTTCTTTTTGTGGTGGCAAAGAACTGGAAAGTGAGAGAATGACCATCTATTGGGGAATGGCTGAATAAGTTGTGGTATATGAATGGAATGGAATACTATTGTGCTAAAAGAAATGCTGAACAAGAAGACTTCAGAAAAACCTGGAAAGACTTAAATGAACTGATGCTGAGTGAGGGGAGCAGAATCAGGAGAACATTGTTCACAGTAACAGCAACATTGTGTGATGATCAACTATGACTGAATTAGCTCTTCTGAGCCGTACAATGATCCAAGACAATTCCAAAAGACTCAGGATGGAAAATTATCCACATTCAGAGAAAGAACTATGGATTTTGGATGCAGATCAAAGCACACTATTTTCACCTTTTTTGTGACTTTTCCCTTTTTTTTCTGTTTCACAACATAACTGGTTAAGAAATGGAGTGGTGGATCAGTGGCACAGGTTATGTACACAAGATACAGTAGTAAATGATTATAGCAATTTACTCTTTGATTAAAGCAAAGATTCCAGTTTCTGGTATAAGAACTCAGTATTTGACCAAAAATTGCTTGGAAAACTAGAAAATAGTATAACAGAAATTAGGCATAGACCAACATTCAGCACAATATGACTAATGTGAAAATATGTTTCCATGATTGCACATGCATAACCTATATCAGATTGCATACAGTCTTGGGGAGGTGGAAGGGGAGGGAAAGAGAGAGAAAAAACTTGAAATTCAAAATCTTTTTTAAAAAATAAATGCTGAAAACTATCCTTACACATAATTGGAAAAAATAAAATACTACTTACCAAAAAAAATGGTGATATGATATGTTAGGCTTCCATCTTGTTTTCTTTCTCCTTCCCAAACCCTTTTCACACAAGGCTATGTATGAGTCTATGGGCCTGCGCAAACACTTAGCCCTGAACAGGGCCACAGTTTGGCCCTAATAATAAAAGTGCCCATTTTTTCCTCGTGCTTTTATGAGCTACAAAGGGCTTTCCTCACTGCAATTCTGTGAGAGAGGAAGGTCACAAGCATAGTGTCATTTCCTCCTCCCGCCTTTGCATGTGAGGAATGTGAAAGTCAGAGAGGCAAAATGATCTTGCAAAGCCAGGGGGTGGGGGTTCTGTGTCTAGCTTGCCTGGATGGTGGTCAAACATCTGTTTGACTGTACAGATCTTGGGGACATGGTGGGGAGATGTTGGCTACAAGATAGGGCATTTAGAAAGATTCAGAACTAACCAAATGATCAGTCCCAAAACAGTAGTTTTGGCTGGGCCTGATAACTATACTGCTGTCAGGCAGAAAGGGGGTTGATTTGACATTATGCTTAAAGCACAGAAGTAGGAGCTATTGGGGTATGTAATGGAAGTGCAGTGCAAGGAATTGTACTTCCCTCAACATACAGAACTCCTACAATCAAACCCATCAAAAAACGAAATAGGATGTCTCTGGAGGCGAGGGAGAATCCCATCACAGAAGTTGCTCAATCAGATACCAGATGACTACTTGATGGGAAAATTTTTTTTAACTATTGGCATTAAAGTTTACAATGAGCTTTATTTTCCTCACAACAACCCCTGGAGGTAGTTGTATTACCATTTTCCCCATTTTGCAGTTAAGAAAACTAAGGCAAACAGAGGGTTATTTTTTAAGTGACTTGTCCAGGGTCACACAGTTAACAGGTGTCTGATGTAGCATATGAACTCATATCTTGCTGATTCCAGGCCCACTGTACCACCTAGAAACCTTGTAGATGCAATTCGTGCCATAGGTATGGGTTGTGCTAGACTTCTGAGGTCTCTTCCTATTCTGGGATGTGGTGGAATGAGAACAGGGCAGGTAGATGGAGCCATAGTGCTTAGAGAGCTGAACCTGGAGTCAGGAAGACTCCTCTTCCTGACTTCAAATCTAGCCTCAGACATTTACTAGCTGTGTGACCCTGGGCACTTAACCCTGCTTACCTCAGTTACCTCATCTGTAAAATGAGTTGGAGAAGGAAAGGCAAACCATTCCAGTATCTTTACCAAGAAAACCCTATATGGTGTCATGAAGAGTCAGATATGACTGAAATGGCTGAACAATAACAAAAAAGAATGAGCACAAGATGCAGTTAGGAGATCTGAGATACATTCATGGCTCCAACATCTACCTCAGCTTCCTCTTCTTTAAAATGAGAGACTGGACTGGATTGACTTGGTTCTGAGAAGGTAGAACCAGGAAAAATGGGTAGAATTTTCAGAGAGCAGGCTCCAGATAGGGAAAACTATCCTTTAATATCCTATAATATCTTGCAAATTAGAGCTATCCAAAATGAATTAGCCACCTTTAGGAGGCAGTGGGCTCTTCCTTCTCCCTAGAGTGACCATTGGTCAGGAATGCCAAAGAGAGATCACCTGTCATGGAAAGCTTAGACTCTACACCCTCTGTGATCAGTTCTAGCTCTAAGATACTGAGATCTCTAAGGCCCCTTCCATATCTAAATGTCCTTAATTGTTTTATTATAAGATACTCAATTATATATAGCAGCCAAAAAGAACATGAAAAATGGCAGAGATAAAAGGTACATCTTGGGCATAAATATGACATGGTACCTTAAGCCATTATTGTGGAACCAAATACATAAGGAAGAGAGGCAGTAAATCCTAGTCAATCACCCTTTAATTCAGAACTGATGAAAATTCTATTTCTAGTCTCTAGGTTCCTGGTCCATGCCTTTCAGTTTTCCTCATGGTCTCTAGGTAATTTGGTGTGGAAAGGCCATTAGTCATCCATCTGTCTTTTTCAGACACAGACACACACAGATCACAGATACCATCAACAGTAGTATCTCTCAATGCAGATGGTAACAACACTCGTACTTCTCTCAGAGCTGGGAGTCAGAAGGGCCTCAGTTCATAGAGTTATAACATCATAGATAGAGTTGGAAGAAATCTTAAGAAGTTTCTAATCTAACCCCCTCATTGTACAGATGAGAAAACTAAGGCCCAGTGAGTTTCAGTGACTTTCAAGGTTACGCAGTAATAAGTGACAAAGATAGCTTTTAAATTCAGGCCCTCTGGTCCAAATCCAATTATCTTTCCGCCAAAGAAAATTACAGTACTAAATCAAAGATGTTCATTTTATAGAAAAGTTTTTTATTGCTATACAATCCCATAATCTGCTACTGACTCACTATTTAACTGGGTCCTCTTCCCTCTGTGGTCTATACCCTCCTCATTTATATACTGAGGGGGTTAGGACAAATGATCTCCTAGATTCCATCTGGCTCTAACCTTCAATGACTAGACACATCTGGGCATAATAATGGAAATAGTAACAATAATGGTAATGAATTTTTAAAATAATAATAATAGTAACTGGGATTTATATGCTTTAAAGTGTTTTACAAGTATCTCATTTGATCTTTGCAACAATTTTAGGAGTTAGGTGCTATTATCCTCATTTTCCAGAAGAGGAAACTGAGACAGACTGAGGCTAAGTGGCTTGTGCAAGGTTCCAAAGCTAATAACTGAGGCTAAAACTGAACTCAAGTCTTCCTAACTCCATGACAAGTGTTCTATCCACTATGCTCTGGATGCTACTTAATTCAATTTAATTCAACAAAAATTTGCATATTGAGTATCTACTACTTGCAAGTTCCTATGCTAAGTCCCAGGAATGCAAAGGAGAAAAATGGTAGCCCCCATCCTCAAGGAACTTTCAATCCAATGGAGAAGAACACAAATAGCCCATCAGAGAAAGTGAGAAAGACAAAGAATTTCAAACAAAATGCTCCACAGAAATTTGAAGATAGAGCAATTTTAGCTGGAGGGCAATCACATATACATAATAAACACACAAGTACATAGACAAATCCACATACACCCATAGAGTCATAGCATGATGGATATTGGACATGGGCTCAGGAAGATCTGACTCAGAAACGTACTAGCTGTGTGACCCTAGGCAAGTCACAAAACTCTGGTTTGTTTCTTCATCTGTAAAATAGGGATAGGTGTGAGGATAAAATGAAATAGAATATATAAAGTGCTTTGCAAACCTTAAAGCCATATATAAATGTTGGTTATTAAAGCTGCCTGCACATATATGTACATATACCAAATACATAGAGAGATTCGAGCAAATGTACACACAAAGTACATACAGCTACACATATTCAACAGCAATTCATCAAACATATTTGAGCATTCTTTTTTGTATTTTCTTTTCAAAAAAAAAGAGAAAGGAAATAGCTAGGTGACACTGTGGATAGAATGCTAGCTGGAATCTGGAAGACCTGAGCTCAACTTTGACCTCTAAGATTTACTAGTTGTGTGACACTGAGACACTTTACCTGTCTGCCTCAGTTTCCTCATCAGTCAAACAGGGATAAGAGCACCTACCACCCCAGGATTTGGGTTTTGTTTTGTTTTGTTTGGGGGGGGGGGGTTGGAGAACAAAATGAGATATTTATAAAATCCTCTGAAAAATTTGAAATGTTAATGCCTTCTATATGCAAGGCACCAGGGAAAGAAAGTGAAACAAACCAGTCTCTGACCTCAAGGAGTTTATATTCTATTTGAATAGTACAATACTTACATAAATAAAGTACAAAGTTATTTCAAAAGGGAGAGAGTGCTGACCATTAAGAGCAATTAAGAAAGACCACTTGTAGAAGGTGGCCCTTGGGCTGTGCTTTGAAGTGAACCAGAAATTCTGAGAGATGGGGGTGAGGAGAGGGAGTGCTCTGCAGACATGGGCAAACATCATTATAAAAGGTGAGAGATGGAATGTCTCGTGTAAAGAACAGCTAACATGCCGATTAGGATGTTACCTCAGACGCTAACAAATACACACACACACACACACACACACATACACACACACACACACACACACACACACACACACACACACACACACACACACACACACACACACATATATATATTCTTGTTACTTATAGGGAAAGTCAAATGGTAAAGATTTTATTAGACAATGAACCTTCCAGGAAGGCTACCAAAAAAAATTAGATTCAAGGATTAAAGTGATGATAAAGATTTTTTCAAATAACAACACCAAAAAGTTGGGGGAGGGATGAGGAAGGACAAAAATCCAAAGCTAAGAGACTCATGGAGAAAAGGGCTGCTCTAAGACAGAGCCTGGCTATGGAAACCTAAATCACGTGGACTTCTTTCTCCAGGGAGCCCCTAAGGGTGCCTCTACAGAGAAGGTTGAGACTCCTGCTCTAGAAAGGCAAGCAGTGTGGTAGCCAGGAGAAAGAATAATTAGGCCACATTCAGTGCAGACATAATGGGGCCAGAGAATTTGAATCTCACCTTGTATGAACTCTGAGCTGGAGAAAGAGTTAGGCACTTGAGAAAACTGCCTCCTCCCTTTTTTAGGATATTAATAATAATAGGAAAAATAATCACAGAATCTCAGAATTGGAAAGGGCTTTAAAGAACATCAAGTCCAACCCATATGTGACTAAGAAACATAACTATCATATCCAGCAGGTGGTCATTTAGCCCTATGCATCAAGACCTCTATGAGGCATAATTCACTACCTAATGATAACTAACATTTATCCAGTTAGAATGGATATCTCATTTGGTCCTTATGGCAACCGCATTTTTACTTCCATTAGGTAGATGAGGCTTATGGTGACATGTCTTCTGACTGGCAGTCCTTTCTACCACTCCATGCTGCCTCCCCTAGAATACTATTAAGAATTTATCATTTTGAAGGGAAAAAACAACAAAAAACAAAGCTTGGGAACTGGGTTGGAATCCCAGTTCTAAACCCTCCATACCTCCTCATTTTCTTGAATAAGACTTGTGTTTGATTGGGTCTGTAATTTTAGTAGGTCAGTGAAGTCTCAATGAGGAAATTCCTTCCCCTAGTCTGGAGAGGGACCTACCCACTCTGCAATTTATAATCTTAAAGAGTTGCTAGGAGTAATAAAAGGTTGAATGACTTGTCCAGGGTCACACAGATCACATACATTTGAGGAATGACTTGAATGCTGGTCTTTTTGAGACTGAGGGATGCTCTCTTACAAATTCTGACATTTAACACAGTCAGATAGAACAAACAGCCCTCCTTTCTGTTAATGAGTTTTTACTAGAGGCACTGGGTGGAAAAGAAGATAACAGTAATGCATCCAGGATCAGGAAGACCTGAGTTCAAATCTACTCTCAGACATTTATTAGCTGAATGACTCTGGGCAAGTCACTTCACCTCTATTTTCCTCAGTTTCTTCAAATATAAAATAGAGAAAATAATAGCAACTATCTGTCAGAGCTGTTGTAAATTAGAATGGGTTATCTGTAAAGTGGTTTGCAAACTTTAAAACACTATATAAATGCTAGCTGCTATTATTGTTATTATTGTTATTTTTACTGTTAATTACTGAAGGGCTGGTACCAAAACAGTTCATAAGCATTTAAAGTAATGTAATCTCTCCAAGTTTTTCCTTCTGGACGCTAGAAATGTTCTTAACCTTCTTCAGATATTTCTAACAGCAAGTCAACTAAAGACAACTGTGTCACCTTTTCCTTATTGGATTGAACAGCATCGATGGACAGGGAAAACTCTCCTTCTTCCTCCTGAATCCCACTCCTCCAGGCACTTCTAAGGAGCATGTCTTACTACAGCAAGAAAACCTATAGAACACCAGATTATTTTCTTCCCATGTAAAATGAAGGGATTGGCCTAGATTACCTTTAAATTGTGTTTCAGTCTTTATTCCTAGAATATTCTTAGCATACAGCTCTTATCACATCACCTCATTTCCTTTGAAGCTATGATCAAATACAGGAATTGTAGTAAAACTCTTCAGTGATATGTCATTGTCTACCAAGGAGACCTAAAGTCCTTAGGTTTGGCATTTAAGGTTCTGATTCCATGCTCTGGTTCCAATCTACTGCTCCAGGCTTATTTCATTGTATTTTCCAAACTGTATTTAGAGACTATTATTCAAACACTGCCTACCTTTTCCCACTTTTATCCCTTTCCCTTACTTATCCTTGGATAGCCGACCTAGGACCACTTTTGAAATCCTACCCATCCCTCAAGGCCCAACACAAATATTTCCATCAACATTCCACAGTGCATGATTTTGGGTAAGTCATTTAGCTTTCTAGGGCCTCAGTTTCTTCATTTTAAAAATGAGAGTACTGGCATACGTGGTGCTTGGGGGTGGGGTAGGAATCTCTTCTAATTCTAGATTTATAATCCTATAATATATTATTTTATGATTCTCCAATCCCAAGTCAGAAGGAATTTATATTCTAAGCATTTAATCAATAATATCTGAATTAGATTGTGAGTGTTCCTTGAGGCCAGGGACTGTTTTTACCTTTCTTTGCTTTTTTTTTTTCTATTAAATCGATTAATTAATTTTTAGTTTTCAAGCTTCATTTTTATAAGATTTTGAGCTCTAAATTATTGCCCCTTCCCTTCACTCCCTCCTCCCCAAAACTGCATGCAATCTGATATAGGCTATACATGTATGATCATTTTAAACATATTTCCACATTAGTCATGTTGTAATAGAAGAATTAGAACAAAAGGGAAAAACCAAAAAAAAAAAAAAAGAGAGAGAAAGAAAATAATATTCTTCAATCTACATTCAGACTCCATAGTTCTTTCTCTGGAAGTGGATAGCATTTTCCATCAAGAGTTTCTTGGAATTGTCTTAGATCATTACATTACTCAAAGAGCCAAGTCTAATAAAACTGGTCATTGCACAATGTTGCCGTTACTATGTACAATGTTCTCTGGGTTCTGCTCATTTCATTCAGCATCAGTTCATGCAAGTTTTTCCAGGTTTTTCTGAAATCCACCTGCTCACCATTTCTTATGAAACAATGGTATTCCATTACATTCATATACCACAACTTGTTCAGTCATTCCCCAATTGATAGACATCCCGTCAATTTATAATTCTTTGCCACCACAAAAAGACTTGCTATAAATATTTTTGTACATGTGGGTCCTTTTCCCTTTTTATGACCTTTTTGGAATACAGACTTAGCAGTGGTATTGCTGGATCAAAGGGTATACGCAATTTTATAGCCCTTTTGGTAAAATTCCAAAATTGCTCTCCAGAATGCTTGGATCAGTTCACAACTCCTCAACTGTGCATTAGTGTTCCAATTCTCCAACATTTATCATTTTCCTGTTTTGCCACATCAGCCAATCTGATAGGTGTGATGTGGTACCTCAGAGTTGGTTTGTTTTTTTTTTTTTTGCTTTTTTTTTGGAGGGCAATTGGGGTTAAATGATGGCCCAAGATCACATGGCTAGTTTTTGTGTTAAGTGTCTGAGGCCGGACTTGAACTCAGGTCCTCCTGACTCCAGGGCCAGTGCTCTATTCACTGCCACCTAGCCGCCCCCTCAGAGTTGTTTTGATTTGCATTTCTCTAATCAATGGTCATTTAGAGCATTTTTTCATATGGCTATAGATAGCTTTAATTTCTTCCTCTTAAAACTGCCTGTTCATATCCTTTGACCATTTATCAATTGGGGAATGACTTATATTCTTATAGATTTTTACCTTTCTTCATATCCCTAATGTTTAGCACAATGGCTGGAACATAGTAGGCCCTTAATTGTGCACTTTAAATGAGTGAATAAAGGAATGATAGAAAAGAAATAATGGGGGCGGCTAGGTGGTGCAGTGAGTAGAGCGCCGGCCCTGGAGTCAGAAGGACCTGAGTTCGGATCCAGCCTCAGACACTTAACCCACACAAACAAAAACCTAGCCGAGTGACCTTGGGCAAGTTACTTAACCCCAATTGCCCTAAAAGGGGCGGCTAGGTGGCACAGTGAGTAAGAGCGCCGACCTTGGAGTTGGGATGACCCTAGATCAAATCTGGCCTCAGAAAATGAGCACCCACACATAAAATAATGACTAGCCGTGTAACCTTGAGCAAGTTACTTAACCCCAATTGCTTTAAAAAAAAAAAAAAAGAAAGAAAAGGAAAGAAATAATGGTAATTTGAATGTACATATCGTTATATTTTATGAAGTGCTTGGTGCATAGCAAGTACTTAGTAAATTTTTGCTATCTAAAATACATTATTCCATTTGATCCTTCCAAATGACACTCAGAAGTAAGTAGGGTTTATAATCTAATAATAATCTAATAATCCATAATCTAATCTTCATTTTACATATGGGAAGACAGGAACAAAAAATGGTCATAGATCTTGACAAAGGTCACCTTAGCAAGAGACTGGAAGTTACATTTGGACTCTTTCTATTCCTTTTGTCTGTCTACCATGGAAGAGAATATAAAGTACACATACTGACAACACAGGTTATGAGTCAGGTTCAAATCAGAACAAATGTCACTGCTGTGACTGGTTCCAAACCCTGGCTTTAGTGTGTGTGTCTGGGTCACAGCTATGCTAAAAACTCAGCATTAGCTGCAGGGGTTTAGCAGAAAGCTTTCAGCAGAATCCAAACACCAGGAGGTGTGAAGACATTGTCCAGTATGTGGCTCCTTCTTCTGACTGGCCCTGACAATTCAAGCATTCGCCCTTTGGAGGAGGAAGGCTTGGGGAAGGAGAATTTCTCAGTGCTTAGATTTCTCTTGAACTAATAGACAAATGTTGAAAGTAATCTGTTGATGAATATTACCAAGGACATAAGACACACACACAGCATTAGGACTTTCAAAGTGTTAAAAATTAGCACCTAATCATTTCTATGGTTTTTGAAAATCTATCCTAACAAATCTTCATAAAAGCAACTGAGGAGCGGAAGGGAAGCCAGAAGACTTGATTTTCAGTTGTAACTCTGACAACTCCTAGCTTTGCAAATATAAAATTACTTCACTCCCTGAATCTTAGTTTAACCATTTACAAAATGGGAATATTTTAATTGTCTGTTTTACAAGGTTGTTATGAGAAAAGCCTTTTGGAAAATGTGAAGTTCCTTAGAAATGCTAGCTACTAGGGGCGGCTAGGTGGTGCAGTGAATAGAGTACCAGCCCTAGAGTCAGGAGGACCTGAGTTTAAATCTAGCCTCAGACACGTAATACAAATACTGGCTGTGTGACCTTGGGCAAGTCACTTAACCCCAATTGCCCTCGAAAAAGCAAAAAAAAAAAAGAAATGCTAGCTATTATTATTGTTTATGGGTGTTATTTATGAATTATAGTTACTAAGCATGAAGAGGTGGGTCAGGGTGCTGGGCTTGCAATCAGGAATACCTGGGTTTAGGTCTGGATCTAAGTCAAAGAGGAATGAGTCAATCTGCTTTAGTGCATAGAAATGACTTTTCCTACTAAGCTTCCTAAGCTGATCTACTTAAATACTTCATCTTGATATTTATTTACTAGTAAAATGTAGCATTCTTACTGCATCTTTCCATGACAGTATACATTGATATAGTGTTTTATAACATCCAAAGCATTTTTGCATACATTAGAAAATTTCATCTTCCAAATAACCTTATGGGATAAGAGATATTGTCACCTCTATTTTATAGAAGAGGGAACTTGAGGCTGAGAGAGGTCTAATAGCTCACCCAAGGTCACACAATTTTTAAGTGTCAGATTTATGACTAGAATTCTCAAAAGGTTCAAAAATAATAGAAACAGAAGAGATGCAGTGCTTCTGCACTTGAGACATGTACATATTATATGTATTCTCCATCACAAGAGGTCATCTGCTAGCTTTTCCTTTATTTCTTAAACACTGGCTTTGTGTTAGGGCCAGCATTGGGCTGGGAAGAGAAATCAGTTTTATTGATCCACTGAATAAATGTTGAAATTACTTGCCAATGAAAACTACCAGATGCAACTGGCCGTCAGGCAAACATTAGTCTTGTTTTCTTTTATCTGAACTCTTTCATGGAATCCTTTCCCAGTTCCTTTCCTGCTAAATAAGCTCTTTTGGAAGTCTGTCCATCCATTCATCAATGCATCAGGAGCAAAATCTATTGTACTAATGCTCCATGAACCAATCTACTGGGTAATAGGACCCACAACAGGTCAAACCAATGACCAGGTTTCTAGGTTGAGTCAATTTTTCAGGTCAGTGGAGCTCAGTCTGTTGTAATAATGCTTCCAGGAGCAAGGAGCCAGAAACAAGAGGAGCCACCTTCATAAGACAGTACAGTATAAGACATATCAGTAAGTGTGCCAAGCACCTTGTAATAAGGTTCTCACAGGACAACGAGGGGGATGGGCTAGAAACAAGCATCATATCTGCAGTCCATAAATCCAGATAGGTATTCAAGAAGCATAGGAGAAACAAAGACAAAATTGAAAAGGGTGATTTAAAGTCCAGGCAAGAATCCAAGGAACTCAGTTTTGAAATGAGTTTGATGTAACCCAAAAAAAAATACTTATTAAGCAATTGGTGGGGCAGAGTTAAGCACTCTTTTAGGGTGGTAGGTGGTGCAATGAATAGAGTGCTGGGCCTGGAGTCAGAAAGACTCATCTTCCTGAATTCAAATCTAGCCTCAGACATTTACTATCTGTGTGACCCTGAGTAAATCATGTAACTGTTTGCCTCAGTTTCCTCATCTGTAAAATGAGCAAATGGTAAATGGCAAATTACTCCAGTATCTTTGCCAAGAAAGCCCCAAATTAGGCCTTGAAGGGTCAGACACAACTGAAAAATTGACTGAACAACAAGTGACCTGGGAGGCAGAATCTTGTGCATGGCACAGGGTGAGACACAAAGTCTGTGACCTAATGGAAAATGCTCTGGCTTTGTTGTTAAAAGACCTCAGTTTGAATCACAACCCTACGACTTAGGATTTGTTCAAGATTGGGAAATCCAACTCATTTCTCTGGGTCTCCATCTGCATCATCTGCAAAATAAAGACTTTAGAATGGGTAATTGCTAAGGTCTTCCTCATCGAAGATACCTCCCAGCTGTTGATTCAAGGAGTCTAAGTATCTTAATGAGGCTTAAAGTGTCATTAATTTAGAGGGAGATTTTTTTTTTAATGGAGAGCAGAGTTTTGGGGAAGGAGATAACATCTGAGGAGGGTTTTAAAGGATAGGAAGAAAATTTAACAAAGAGAGGGGATGGAGCTTACCCCAAGTCTTGGGAATAGCATGACAAGGCCAGAGAGGCAGTTATATAGAAGCTCGTTCCAGAGGCACAGAAAGCCCTTTGGCTCACCTGGAATTCTTAACCTGGAGCCTGTGAACTTTTTAAAAAAATATTTGCTTGGTTAACTATTTCAACATCCATTGTTTCCAAATGGAAAGGGGTCTGTGACACACACAAAAAATTAAGAACCCTTCTACTAGATCCTGGAGTGCAAAGATAAGAGTCATAGTAGACAAGACAGGACAGAATGTAAAAGGCTTTGAATGCCAGGCCAAGAAACATGAACTTTATTCTGTAAACCACAGGGATCCAAGGAAGATTGCGGAGCAGAAGAGTGATAGGGCCAGATCACAAATATGCGGCACAAAGAAGATTATTCTGGTAGCAGTAGGAAGCATGTCTTAAGAGTGAAGAGAGATGTAGATGGGAGGCCATTGAGGAGGCTGAAACAGCCCATATCAGATGGTAGCAGTTGGACTAGAGAAAGGAAAGAATGCAAAAGACACTGGTAGAGGAGGCAGCAGAGAGACTTGGTAACTGAGGTACACACAAACACACACACAATCTATCTGCATACACATTTGCATGTATAAGTATACAAGCATGCATATACACATATACATGCATGTAAATATAAATATATGCATTTATTTTCCATACATGTATGTATATGCTGTGTGTATGTATGTGATGCTAGGTTGAACTGAGGACCTCAGATTAAATGGCCTTCTCTTTTTTTTCTTTGCCTTTCAATTCAATAAGTATTTATTAAGAGCCTGCTCTTGAAAGAGACTGGCAGTACAATCCTTAATCTTCGACTGTTAATATGTACATAGATAACTAAATATAAAGTATATTCAAGATAATTATCAGGTACAAGAGAGAGAACTAATAACTGGAGGAACGCAGCTGATATGGAGGAGGTAAGTGAGCTGAGTCTTTCCTTCTCATCCCAATGGCATACAGTTCAATTAAAAAAAAAACCTTATTAGGCAGTCATCCTATGTGAGGTCAGTCAGTCCATCAACAAGCATACATTAAGCCTAGCCTTCAATATGTCTACATTCTCACGGGGGAGACAACAAAGAAATAACTAGGCACGTATGAGATATATAAGACCTCAAGACGGAAAGTAATATGAAAGGAAACATACTTTCTAGCAACTGGAGGGACCGGGAAAACCTCCTGCAGAAGGTGATGTTTCAGCTAAGCCTTAAAGCCAGGGAAATAAAAAGCCAGACATAAGGGGGCAGAGCAGCCCAGATGTGGAGGACTGCCCATGCAAAGGCATGGAGATAGCAGTGCTACACTTAAGGAATTGTAAGGAGGCCAGCATAGCTAAAATGTGGGGAGGCAGAGTACAAGAAAACTCAAAAGTTGGGAAGTGGCCAGGTTACCAAGAGTTTTAAATAACAAACAGGAGACTTTCTATTTAATCCCGGAAGTAATAGCACCCTAATCAAGGAGGGTTAATACAATGATATCTATGCTTTAGAAAAATTCCCTTGAAAGCTGAGTGGAGGAAAGATTCAAGTTGGGAGAGAATTCTGGAGTATGGAGAAATTGGAGGCTATTGTAACAGTCCAGGAGAGAGGTGACCCTCCATTGCAGATGCATAAGGGAAGAGGAGGGGACTTATATATTATAAGCTATTATCTGATAGCAAATGATGTATAAGAGGTGATTAGGAGAAAGGAATCACCAGGGAGACCACCACAGTATCAAGGATGTAAATATGAAAAAACAATACAGTTCTGTCCTCAAGCATTATAATCTAATGGGAGGATACAACATGTACATACATACATACATACACACACACACACACACACACACACAGCATGATACAGGACAGAATGTGATAGAGACAAAGGAAAGATTCTAGTTTGCAATGTTGTATGGCAACATTGAACTACTGGTTTTATGAAAAGGACCCTTACAAACAAGCAAAGTAGAATTTATTAAGACCCTGATGGAAGCAGTTTTAAAATAAAACATAAAAATAGTCAAAAGTTACCCTGTTCATTAAAAAACATAAGAACTTTCTGATGACTACAACTTTGCAAACAGATTCACCTCTGGAATGCTGAGATGAGATGACTTTTAAATATTATTTTTTAATATAATGTAAACAATTTCAAGCAGGAGTCAACACTAAGAATAAATAATGTAAACATTTCAAGTGGGTCTTGTATTGATTATTTTTAAATGCTAAAGGACAAATAATTCAATTATCCAAGCTGCCCTAATAATAGCCACTACGTGAAATTGAATATTGGGGCCTTTGGCCATATAGCTAAAGCCATCCATTTCCTGTATGCTAAAAACAATCATAGATGAAGACACTGTAATCAGTAATAAAGTCAGCTTGCTTAACACTTCAAAATAGCCATGGATGAGTGTGGGAACTCCCTCCACACCTTGATAGATGATGGTTTCATGAGTTATTCTACACAAGGAATTGAAAGCCTGGTGGCCATCTTTTTAGTGATGAGTCTCTCCATCCCAACTATGCTAGTCCTGGGAGGAAAGAGTCATTGCTGACTCAATATTCAGTCTTTCAAACTTGGTTGGATCTTCTAGAACCCACACTTCATTAGTGTAGCCTTCCAAGATCCTGGGTCACCTCTTCACTATGATGAAAAGCATAACCATAGTCTTTATAAACAGCAGCCAACAAAAATGTACTCCCTAGGATTAGTAATCAAATGAATCTGTGGTCACATCAGTTTCTATGTTCCTTTCCATTAATAAAGATGACAACCCTCTTTTGCTTGCCCATCTGATGTAATTCTTGTCCACAACCTAACATAAGATTGCCGTGATGGGGTGAGGGGTGTGGATAGGGGAAGTTCATTTAAAATGCTGGAGGCAACCCATGAAACTTAGGAACTAAAAGGTAGTTATCTTTGCTACCCTAAGAGTTCATGTGGCATAGTCCCAAAAGCAGGTCCTCTACTACGACATAACTTGAGAGACATGGAGGAAAGAATGGAATAGAAACTTGAACAACTATATCCTTGACCTATGTCATGGAGCCAGGTCATTAACACACTATGATCAAATCCCACTGGAACACCATAAAATTGTGCAGACAAGATGGTGGCTGTCTCTTCTGGCTCTTCATGGACAGCTCCTTCCACTCACTGATTGGCAATGAGAGGGCAAGTAGCTTGCTTGGGACCCTTTAACATTGATGCCAGTCAGAGAATGATTGTTTGCCATACCCAGAATGCTGCCTATGCATTAAAAAGGGCAAATTACATGGGAAGGTATCTCATTCTCTGCTCCACACATGCCCTGCCTTTTTAGTGTAATTTTCAGTTTATCTTCAAATATCTGAAGGGTGTTCATTTTAAAGGAGGAATCTTCTCTGTTCTACTAGTGCAGACATAGTAGCCATGCATAAAAGACAAAGAGAAAATGTCAACAATCAAATATGTCCAAAAGTAGAACAGGTTGCTTCATGAGGTAGTCAGTTTCCCATCACTGGGAATTTTCAAGTATGGGCTAGATGTCAGTATCAACAATAACCAACATATACTTTCCAGGTACTTTAAGGATTTAAAAGCATTTTGTGCATATTCTATCCTTTGATTCTTTTTTTTAACTTTATTTTATTCTGAATTTAAGAAATAAAACAAGAACTTCCATTACATAGTAGAACAGAAAAAAAGATATACATGATTGTGTACAACCTGCTATTCCTTTTAAATATATAATAAATTTGTCATGTAACTTTCTTTTCCCCCCTTTTTTTCCTTCCCTCTACTTCCCACTGCCTTAGAGATGACTCTTAAAACCATTCATGTGTAACTGCCTACCTTCCCTCAGAGATTACCTTCCACTGATTCTGAACACATCTTTCATGTACCTGATTATTTATATGTTGTCTCCCCCATTAAAATGTGAATTCTTAAGGATGGGGACTGTTTTTGCCCTTTTTTTTTCTATCTTCACTTCTTAGCACAGTATCTGGCGCACAGTCAGCCCTTAATAAATGTTTGTTAGCTGACTGAATGTGAGACCAGATCGAAAGTAAGACCCAGATTTGTCACACACATATGATTTGCTATATTTATTTTCCAACTCTGAGACTCAGTTTCCTAAGGAAGGAAACGTTGTATTTGAATTAAATGGTCTCAAGCAAAGGTCTAACATACTTACCTAGCACAGTGCCTAGCAGACAGTAGGTACTTGGTAAATGATTGCTGAATTCACTTGAGTTTTGGGGAGCCTTTCTGCTCTGAAATTCTGTTTCCTATATTTTAAGATCTTTCCCACCCTTAACAATGCAGGCTTCTACACTGCCCCTGAAATATCATTCAATGTCTTCCCTGCTTTCCTTCCCCAAAAGAAGGAGTATCAGAAAAAAAACTCATTGAATTTAAGTTCTCCTTTTCACTATGATTTTCATCTTTTCCCATCTGCAGACTGGCTACAGTGCCACGGAGAATGGATGGCTTGCAAGATTCCCAGCAGGCAGGCAGAGTGTGCTTGTCATCACTCATTATGTGGCCCATCCTCAGAGGCTCGTGTCCTGCCTGCTGCAGGGCCAGTGGTATATTTATTACCAGAGTTTCCCCAAGAACACTGAATGTGACCTGCCTTCAAAGCCATTTCTGTTTAGATTTTCAAATCAGAAAGAGACAGAGACACAGAGAGACAGAGATGGAGAGATAGAGAAGGGGAGAATGGGAGACAGATAGAGAGGGAAGAAGATAATAGAAAAAAAAAAGAGAAGTTGAAAGATCCCTCGATCTAACCTAACTGCCATTGTATGACCTTGAGTAAGTCATGTGCCCCTGTCTAAGCCTTCCTCATCTGTCTAATAAAAACAGTCCCTGCCTATCCCACAGGACAGCTAAGTGAATGTATGTAAAGTGGTTTGAAGCCTTAAAATAGGAACTGTAATTATTAAAAATTATTTTTTCCTTCTTTCTTTCTTGAGTGTTTCCAGCAGAGCAAGGCCAGCATGTAAGATCACATATGGGATTTTCTGGCTCTAAAAGAAGCATGATCCCAAGCTGAGCAAGCTCCTAGCCTAGTGTTAACATCTGCCTGCTTGGCGCACTCCCAAGGTGGAGCGAGCTAACACAAATGGATTTGCCTGTGGGTCTGCCATGAAATTATAAGGCTGCTGGCCATGGAGGCAGGGCCCAATTTCCCTCCAGTGAGCAGCACAGAAATTATTACACAGCACTTCCCAATGAAAACTTCCCTACTTCTGTCATAAAGTCATAGCACATGTACCTTTTTCTAATTGCCCACGTGGAGTGAATGAAATACCTGACTTGGAAGTGTAGTTGGGGGCAAAGAAGAGAGACTTCCTATAGAAAGTAACAACTTTCACAGGTATAAACTTGCTAGTCTGTTCCTGGTAACCTGGACATATACTTTTATTACTAGGCCTAATAAGATCCTTAATAGCATTTAAATTTTTTCCAATTACATGTAAAATAGTTTTCAACATTCATTTTTGTAAAATTTTGAGTCCCAAATTTTTCACCTTTGCTTCCTCTCCTCCCTGCTCCCCAGGACAACAAGCAATCTGATATAAGTTATCCTTGTAGAATCATGTTAAATATATTTCCACATTAGTTATGGTGTGAAAGAAGAATCAGATCAAAAGGGAAAAAATCACAGGAAAGAAAAAAAGTGAAAATAATATGCTCCGATCTGTATTCAGATTCCATAATTCTTCCTCTGGATGTGAATAGCATTTTCCATCAAGAGTCTTTTGGAATTGTCTTGGATCATTATATTGCTGAAAAGAGTTAAATCTATCAGAGTTAATCATCACACAATGTTGCTATTGCTATATACAATATTCTCCTGGTTCTGCTCATTTCACTCTGTATCAGTTCATGTAAGTTTTTCCAGGTTTTTCTGAAATCCACCTGCATATCATCTCTTATAGCACAACAGTATTTCATTACATTCATATACCACAACTTGTTCAGCTATTCCTCAACTGATGGGCATCCTCTCAATTTCCAATTCTTTTAGGCCTCACAAGATCAAAGAAAGAAGAAAATGACCCATATGAACAAAATTATTTATAACAGTTCTTTTCTGTAGTGGCAAAGAACTGGAAATTAAAGAAAATACCCACAAATTGAGGAGTGACTGAAAAAATTATCACTATAATGAATTGTCATATCTGAGTCATTTAATTCATGTCCAACTCTCTGTGACCCCATTTGGGATTCTCTTGGCAAAGATACTGGAGTAGTTTGCCATTCCCTTCTCCAGCTCATTTTACAAATAAGGAACTAAGGCAAACAATGTTAAGTGACTTTCCCAGGGTCACACTGGGAAATACATGCAGTAAGAAATAACAAAAAGGGTGATTTCAGAGAATACTGGGAAGACTTGCATAAACTGATTTGGAGAGAAGTGATCAGAATCAGGAGAACTTACATAGTAAGAATAACATTATAAAGACAAACAATTTGAAAGATTTGAGAACTGTGATTGATGTTGTGACCAACTATGATTCCAGAAGACTAATGATATTCTAAGTATCTCTTGACAAAGTGATGATGGCATTCAAGATGTACAATTATATGTACATTATAAAATAAAACATTGCATAAATTTGTTTCATCTGACCATGCAAATTTGTTACAAGGGTTTTAGTTTTCTTTTTTTCCAACTGGAGGGGGATGGGAGAGAAAAAAAGTTAAATTTGTGCTAACTGAAAAGTTAAAATTTTTAAATGACATGCCCCATGCTTTCACTAATTTCCACCTTCCTCATACCATTTCTAGTGTATGCAATACTCTGCTCCCCTATCATTTCTAGATGTTGAAATCTTACCTAATCAATCAAGTATCATTCTAAATACCACCTCCCCAGAAGACTTTCCCTTAGCCAATAGTAATTTCACCTTCCTCAAAATTCTTATAACAGACACTATGTTCTAAAGGCAGGCAACAAGAAGTTGATAAGCCCCTACCATATGCCTGGCACTGTGCCAAACACTGGCAATACAAGCACAAAGAAAAATAGCCACTGCCTTCAAGGACTCTACATTCTAATGGAAGATAATACATAAAAGGGGAGCTGAAAAGCAGGGTAGGAGGAGAGGAGGTGGGGCACATTGGTGACACAGTACCTAAGCCTTGAGAATGAGGGAGAGCTGGTCTGGGACCCTTCCCTAAAATGGAGCTTTCTGAGAAGAAATCCCCAAGGGAGAAAGGGGCCCACGGAAGCCTAGGCATGAGGCAGCTGAGGCATGGTGGAAAGACAAGCACATCTGGAGTTAGAGGAACCAAGTTCAAATCTCACCTCTTTCACTGACTACCTAGGAGACCTTGGGCAAATCACCCAACTTCTCCGTACCTTGGTCTCCTGAGTTACAACGTGAGGGCTCTGGATTAGATGGTTTCTAAAGTCCATTCTTTGTGAGTTCAAATCTGGCCTCAGACACTTAACTGTGTGTGTGACCCTGGGCAAGTCACTTAACTTTGCTTGCCTCAGTTTCTTCATCTGTAAAATGAGCTGAAGAAGTAAATGGCAAACTACTCTAGGATTTCTGCCAAGTAAATCCCAAATCAGGTCACAAGGAATCCAACATGACTGAAAAGTGACTAGGGGGCAGCTAGGTGGCACAGTAGATAGAGCCCTGGGCTTGGAGTCAGGAAGACTCATCTTCATAAGTTCAAATCTGGCCTCACACATTTACTGGTTGTGTGACCCTGGGCAAGGCACTTAAGCTTTTTTGCCTCAGTTTCCTCATCTGTAAAATGACCTGGAGAAGAAAATGGCAAAACACTCCATTACATTTGCCAAGAAAACTCCAAATGGGGTCATGAAAAGTCAGAAATGACTGAACAAAAGAAGATCCATTCTAGCTCTCAAATCTATTATTCTATAATCTTGTACCTCTCATTCACTTATATGTGATTTTTTTATAACAAATAGGTCCTATATTTATTCTGTGTATACACACATACACACACACACACACACTCTCTCTCTCTCTCATTACAATGTGAGTTTTCTAAGAACAGGTACCTACCATCTCATCTCATGTCTTTCTATCTCTAGTGTCAAGAGAATTACCTGGAACATAATAGGGGCTTAAAGAATGCTTCTTGACTGCTGATTACTCTGGTACAATCCATTAATTTTTACCTCCAACTACTTCCACCTAATAAAATTTATTAAGAAATGGTTTGCATAAGAATGAATATCTATCTGGAAAGAAGATGACTCAGAAGGAAGGAATGGGAAAGAAAATGATACAATCTGTGACTCCTCAATCAGCAAATAATGGGACCAAAGAAAGTGATGCCAAGTCCCTGGGCCACTACAATTAATAAATGATCTCGGGGCGGCTAGGTGTAGCAGTGAATAGAGTGCCGGCCCTGGAGTCAGAAGGACCTGAGCTCCGACACTTAATCCACACAAACAAAAACCTAGCCATGTAACCTTGGGCAAGTTACTTAACCCCAATTGCTTTAAAAAATAAATAAATAAATAAAATAAATGATCGAATCAAGACAGGAAGCTAAGGGGCAACTTGGACCTTCAGTTTTATGGGAGTGTCACTACAGTAAGGAGAAGTGGTTTAATCCTTGTAGGAACTCCCCCCACCAAAGTAAACTAACTATAACTTACTAGATATCTTAGGCCCTAAGATATCTTCACAGATAAACTTCACATAAAAGGATTTTTTTTTCTTTAAAACTTGGACTCAGTCAAAAAGCTGCCCCCAAGGACCTAGAAGGTCACATGTGGCCTAGAAGCCATAGACCTGCCCCCACCCCACCCCCAAGTGAATTGCCCAGGGTCACACAGTGAGCAACTGTCAACAGTGGGATTTGAATTCAGGTTTTCCTGAATTCCTGGCACTCCAAGTTCAGCATTCTTCCCACTATTATGCATTGCCTCTTGGACTGGAGTTCTTAATCTGGGGACTGGGAACTTGTTTTCACACATATACAAACACATACAAATACACACACATTTGTGTATGCATGTATTTATGGACATATGTGCATTAAATAGCTAACAATTTTTCAATATAACCAATATCCTTTGCAATTCAATATTTTTTATACATTTAAAAACATTATTTTGCAAGGAGGTCCACAGGCTCTAGCAGACTTCCAAAGAGTACGGCATCATTACCAGAATTTAAGTCATCTCTCTAGACAATATTGTAAAATGCTAGCCTGAGTAATCTGCTGAGTAGAAAATATGCTGGGTTCTCACTGATGGCAAAGGTGGAGGTGGCCATCTGAAAGGCAGAATGGAAAGGCCTGAGTCCTTCAGAAGCTGGAGTATTCAAATATTTCATTTTTATCACAGTTATTATCTCTTGCTAAAAATTTCAGAATCATAAACTATGAGTTGGCAATCTCAATGTCCTGGAGGAGACAAAAACCAAGACTCCATTCTGCCAGGCTTTATCTATGACCTTGATATTTTAAACAGTCATCAAGTTTTCGAGAACATTCTATTATCCCGAAAGCCGGAGTAGTACAGTGGATAGAGAATCTGACTTGGATTTCAGCAAGGCCAGAAGGCTGCCTGGTTTGATTTTCCTGATTCACAACTATACCTGAATATACCGAGCTCCTCTGCTGCTTTGTAAGGCATGTCTGACTGAGAAAGGCTGTGAGAGTCAAGGGGCCCAGAAGAGGGGAAGGGCATCATAATCACTGTTCCTCACAGCAGGTATTGCCCACCAGCCATTATCTGACCATTCTGGTCAGTGTTTTTTCACAGAAATTGGTTGCTTCTGGCATTTTGAACCTACAGTGAGAGAAAGCCTGGGTCTGAATACTGCTTCAGACACTTACTGGCTCTGTGACCCCATACCTTTCTCAGGCTAGGTTTCTGCACCTATAAAATGGGGATAAGAATAGCATATACTTCTCAAGGTTGTTGTAAGGATCAAATGAAATCATATATATGAAGCACTTGGTAAGCCTGCAAGTGGAATACAAATTCCAGCTATCATTACCATACATATAAATATATATAAATATACACACACATATAAATCACTGTATTGCTATTGTTAACATTGTAATCATCTCCATCATCTTCCTTATCCTTTTGGTAACTAAAACCTGACTTTATTTACAATTTACAGATGAGATTGTGGCCTAGTGATGGGAAGTCAATTTCTGAGATTATGTATGTAAAGTAAGTGTCAAAAATAATCTTCGCCCAGGTAAACTAATTCAAAATATCGGCATCCTATAGTGTCGTTTCTTCTAAGACAAGCGTTCTTAACCTGAGGTTAGTGAACTTAAAAATATATATTTTGTTAACTCTATTTCAATAAAATTGGTTTCCTTTGTAATCCTCAAAACAGTATTCTGAGAAGGGCTTTTATAAGCTGGTAAGTGTGTCTATGATACAAAAGTGGTTAAGGACACCTGATCTAAGGTCACATTTTCACATAAATAATAAATATTTCTCAGAGTCAGGGAAGCTGTGGGGCAGTGCTTCTAACAAAAGATGCTGTGGCCATCTCGGACTCAATGTCTAATTTTAAATGTAATTGCTGAGTTAGACTCATCCTTGATAAGACCTGTACCTCACCTTGGCTGTGGTCCTGAGGATACAGCAGTCATCTAGTGTGACTGAAGCCAGCTTCCTTACAACACAAACAAGGCCAGATGCAGAATCTAAAATAGCAGTTGCTGACCTTGGGCTTTGGATCATCTTACATCAATGTGCCGTTAGATTCCTCCCTCCAATGTTCCATGGTCAAAGTCTTTTGTGTATCATGTGGAGGCAAATACATGTATTATCTGCCCCAAACTACTTTACGATGTTGTTTAAGACTTCTTGGAACACTGGAACAAATTACCATTTGTTCAGTTCTTCCTTGGTACCCACTCAACAACCTTCAACTGACTTCAGCATAATGACTTGAGTGTGGGCCCAAATGAGAGATGAGAAAAATGTTCCTCCCTTCTACCTTTGGAGAGGTGGAAGACTCTGGGTACAGGGCACCCCATATGCTATTGGTTAGTTTTGGTAAACTGATTTTTTTTCCTCTTTTAATCTTCATTATAAGGGATGGATCACTAGTAGGGGAAACAGAAAGAATTAATCTAGAATTTAAAGTGATGACAAGACTAGAAGACAGCAATAAAAACTGATAAACAAGGTCTAGGGCAGGGACAAGCCATCATCTCACCAAAGTTTACAATGATGGACTTTTTTCCTGCTCTTTAGAACCTCTGCTTCCAAGCTCTGTTTCTTGCTTCCTAAATTGATCTTTGGATTTGACAGTCTATTCAAATATGACTATGAATTATTATGGAATTTAGAGACAGAAAGGGCCTCAGTGGCCATCTAGTCTGACCCCATTCATTTTAGTCCAGTCAATTCAATAAGTCATTTATTGAAGACTTACTATGTGCCAGGCATTGTGTTAAGTACTGGGAATATAAGTGGAATAAGAGAAAAGAAAGCTCCTGCCCTCGTTCTAATGGGAGAAAGGGAAGGACGAGGTGAGATTGATCATGGTTGGCTCCAAGGGTTCTCCTTAAAATGGAGGTTTGGGGGAAGAACAAACCAATCAGAGGAAGATGCTGGAGGGAAGAAGGGTAGTTCCACTAGGAGAAGTGAGACCTAGAGAAATCAAGAGACTTGCTACAAATAGGCAACGTCCTTTGACATCTAATTCCTCTACATGATGCTGCTGATTTCATCCACCATAGTTTCCAGGTTATGCTCTCTGATCACAAGTCAGACCATGTCCTGTGTCCCCAGAAGCATTTAGTCCCTGTTGATTGCCTAACTTCCTCAGGGTGGGCCTAGCAGACAGGGATTTGATACCCTTAACTCCCTATATGACCTTTGTAGCTCCTTAAATATTCTGAGCCAGCAGAGTAGGCTTAGTAGCAATAATAGTAGATACTTGAGAAGCAGCCTGGTGTGGAAGAAAGAGGATTGGATTTTGAGTTAGAAAGCTTGCATTTGAGTACCAGCTTTGCTACTTATTATCCATGTAACACTGTTAAAATTATTACCCCTGAGGAGGCTAGGTGGTGAAGTGGATAGAGCACTGGCCCTGGAGTCAGGAGGACCTGAATTCAAATCCAGCCTCAGACACTTAACAAAAAAAACCGGCCGTGTGACCTTGGGCTAGTCACTTAACCCCAATTGCCCCTCCAAAAAGCTAAAAAAATTTTAAAAACTAAAAAAAATTACTACCCCTTTCTGGGCCTCAATTTCCTTATCTATAAAATGAGGGAGCTGTAAGTGACTTAAATTTACCTGGCCTCAGTTTTTTTCAACTATAAAATCTATAAATTCATGTATAAAATAGTTAATGCTTGTGTTTCACCTTACAGGGTGGTAGGGAGGACCAAAAAGATAATATATGCAAATTGCTTTGCAAAATCCTAAAATGCCACAGAAATGTTAGCTATCATTATCATTAAGATCATGAAAGGTAGACATTGTTACCATCTTTGCATTTTTATTTTGTTTTTTTTAGATCCACATTTATTTTATTTTATTTATGTGCAATTTTATACCAAATAAGATCATATATGCTTTGCAAACCTTAAAGCATTGTATAAATATTGGCCAATAGTAGTAGTAGTAATTTTTGTTGTTATTGTTGGAAACCCAAGGTCTAGCCCAGTGCCTGGACCTTAATAAACGTCTCTTGATTTATTATTACTACTTTTATTTAGCAACCCTCCTAGCTCTGAGTCCCATCATCCTATGATGCTACATATCCAACGTGGCCGCCCAGAGAGATGATAAATCAGGTCAACGGTTTCAAATAAAAATAAGACAAGGTGTTCAGCTGCTAGAGGTTGATGATAATTATATCCAAGCCCCACATTTATTGGGTGTCATCACTGACAGAGAGAGGATTGTGGCTAAGCCTAGAATTGCCATCCAGGTGCTGAAAGCTTGTACCAGTCATGAACTAAAACAATCACAGACCTTAGGGTATAGCTGGGCATAATTAAGTACACATGCCTCCTCCCCAATCATCAATCCTGTTTTGTAACACTCCATAGCTTATAATTATAACATAACTTAATATATAACATAACATAATATATAACATAACTCATCCATAGCTTGCCTATGAGAAATATAGAGAAACCCCAAATCTTCCTGCTTATTTCACCCAAGCCTTTCTCCCAGCCCGCTGGGAAGGCTGCCTCAGAACAGTGAGTCTGAGTGTTACCATGGTGACCCAAAGCTCCATTCAATATTACCTCTAGGAACCCCTGGATCTCTGCTACAGGTGCCTATCTGATTAGAGTCCCCATGTCTGTCCTGATCTTTTTGGGGGACCATTTATCTCATGAGCCTTTGGGAAAGTGAACTTGATTTGTGGGGATCCCTTTATCTCTGTTTCTGTGTGGGGTTAGGATACTGAGAAGCATCTTGTGAGCAGCAATGGGATGACCTGAAAGAATCCCTTTTACTCGGGTTCCTTAGCAAAAGCTAGATTTGTACATATTTGTTTGACTGTTACCTCCCGCATTAGACTATGCAAACCTTGAGGGCAGGGGCTGTAGTCTGCTTTTCTTTGCATCCCCAGATCTTGGCATATAACAGGCACTTAATAAAGGCCTGTTGACTCACTAGCTGGATCATGATTTGTCAGGGTAACTTATGGAGAAAAATCCTGTATGGGTTGGAGCAAATGACCTTTGAGGTTCCTTTTGACTCCTGAGAGTTTGCAGTTATGTGAAATCATCCAAAAGCCAGATGTGAGAAAGGCACTGGGAAGGACAGTGTTGAATTCATCCACACGTGACTCTACTGCTATTGTTCAGACAGCCCTTGGCAACTGTGGGAAGATGCCCGTGAGCAAGGAGATTCCCCAGAGCAGTTTAAGGAGGAATCCTTTACCAAAACATGGGCAGAGACCAATTTAAACCAAAAGAACAGCCTGTTGTAGTATGAAAAACTAGAAGGTAGGGGTGGAGCCAAGATGGTGGAACAGAAGCAGTAACGTCTCCAAGCTCCTCTGTGAATCCCATCACTAAAACTTAAAAAGTGAATCAGAACGGATTTTGGAGTGACAGAATCCACTGGGAGACAGAGCATGGCAGAATCCAGCCCAGGAAAGTACCCACGTTGGGGCTGGAGCAGCTCAGACTAGAAGGTGGACTAAAGCAGAGAGAGAAGGAGCCCTAGCCAGCAGACTCACCCATCTGAAGGGCAATTCATAGCAGTCTCACCGACATCTCACCAGGGGACGGAAGGAATCACTGCAGCCAGGTAAGAGAGGGCTCAGGGTCCCCAGCAGAGACAGCAGCTTCTCCTAGGGCTATCAGCCCCCAGCCTGGAAATTTAGAAATCACTTGCCTGTTCTTCCCGGACCCAGGATGACCAAGTAAACTCTCCCCCTCCCAGACCTAGAAAACCCAAAGATAAGTATCCCACCAAGAGTGAAATCCTGAGATAGTGGAAATAGCCTCAGGCTTGGGAGTCATTGAGAAGGGGTGTAACTGAGGCCTTAAGGAATCTGAAGAGAAGAGGGGGAGGGGTCCCAACAAGCCCCACCTCACCTGACCAGCAAAAGCCTGCCTGAGCTGTAGCCCAGGGGTGTAGAGGCAGAAATCTGAAGTGGCCAGACCATGCCTCCTCCACAGATAACTCTGTGCACCTCAGCATACCTCAGGGGAAACACTGAGATTCCTGCCTTGGCCTCAAACTAGACACCCAGAGGCTATAGCACACAAAGTCTACAACCAGGCCCTTAGCTCCCAGCCTGAGAAATTAGGAAATAGGAAGTTACAATGGGAAGGAAGGAAGCTGAGAAGGAGAAGGGGAAGGCAAGAAAATAGATCAGAGCTTATTGTATAGATAAAGAACAACCCATAGTCAATATGATGAAAAAAAAAAGAAGAAAACCAAATTATGAGTATCAAAAATGAAAAGGGTAAATCTACCTCCAATGAAGAGGAAATCAAAATAATAATTAGGAATTATTTTTCCCAATTGTATGCACCTAAATTTGACAATCTTAGTGAAATGAAGGAATATTCACAAAAATACAAGTTGCTCAGATTAACTGAAGAGGAAATAAATTACTTAAATAACCCCATCTCAGAAAAAGAAATCAAACAAGCCATCAGTGAACTCCCTAGGAAAAATTCTCCAGGGCCAGATGGATTTACTAGTGAATTCTATCAAACATTTAAAGAACAATTGATTCCAATACTCTACAAACTATTTGGGAAAAGTAGTGAAGAGGAAGTCCTACCAAATTCTTTCTATGACACAAATATGGTACTGATACCTAAATCAGGAAGAGATAAAACAGAAAGAAAATTATAGACCAATTTCCCTCATGACTATAGATGCAAAAATTTTTAAATAAAATATTAGCTTAAAAGACTACAGCAACTAGGGGCGGCTAGGTGGCGCAGTGATTAGAGCGTCGGCCCTGGAGTCAGAGGGACCTGGGTTCGGATCCGGCCTCAGACACTTAACGCACACACAAACAAACAAACAAAAAAAAAAAAACCTAGCCTCGTGACCTTGGGCAAGTTACTTAACCCCAATTGCCCTCCAAAAGGCAAAAAAAAAAAAAAAGACTACAGCAACTTATCACAAGAATAATACACTTTGATCAGGTAGGATTTATTCCAGGAATGCAAGGATGGTTTAATATTAGGAAAATAATCAGTATAATTGATCATATCAACAATAAAACTAGCAGAAACCACATGATTATCTCAATAGATGCAGAAAAGGCTTTTGACAAAATACAACATTCATTCCTATTAAAAACACTAGAAAGTATAGGAATAAATGGAGCCTTCCTTAAAATAACAGTTAGCATCTATTTAAAACCATCAGCAAGTATTATATGCAATGGGGATAAGCTAGAAGCATTTCCAATAAGATCAGGAGTGAAACAAGGGTGTCCACTATCACCCCTCTTATTCAATCTGGTACTAGAAACATTAGCAGTAGCAATTAGAGAAGAAAAAGAAACCAAAGGAATCAACCTAGGCAAAGAAGAGACTGAGCAATCACCCTTTGCAGATGATATGATGATATACTTAGAGAATCCTAGAGAATCAAGTAAAAAAACTACTTGAGACAATAAATAAATTTGGCAAAGTTGCAGGATATGAAATAAACCCACATAAATCCTTGGCATTCCTGTACATCTCTAATGAAACTCAACAGCAAGAGATCGAAAGAGAAATCCCATTTAAAGTCACTGTAGACATTATAAAATATTTGGGAATCTACCTGCCAAAGCAAACTCAGGACCTATATGATCACAACTACAAAACACTTCTCACACAAATGAAGTCAGATCTAACTAATTAGAAAAATATCAATTGCTTGTGGCTGGGTCAAGCTAATAATAAAAATGACAATTGTACCCAAACTAAAGTATATATTTAGTGCCATGCCAATCAATTTACCAAAAAACTATTTTATAGAGCTAGAAAAAATAGTAATAAAATTTATTTGGAAGAACAAACGGTCCAGAATATCAAGGGAATTAATGAAAAGAAATGCTAGGGAAGGTGAACTAGCTATACCAGATTTTAATCTGTATTATAAAGCAGCAGTCATCAAAACTACTTGGTACTGGCTGAGGCAAAGAATAGTGGATCAATGGAATAGATTGGGCAGACGAGATTCAGCAATCAATGAGTATGGTAATCTTTTGTTTGATAAACCCAAAGACCCCAGTTTTGGGGATAAGAATGCACTATTTGACAAAAACTACCAGGAAAACTGGAATATAGTATGGCAGAAACTGGGCATAGACCATTATCTAACACCATATACCAAAATCAAGTCTAAATTGGTGCATGATCTAGCCATGAAGGATGATACTGTAAGCAATCTCAGAAGGCAAGGAATAGTTTACCTGTCAGATTTGTGGAGAGGGAAGACTTTATGACCAAACAAGAATTAGAGAACATTATAAATGCAAAATGGATAATTTTGATTACATTAAATTGGAAAGTTTCTGTACAAATAAAGCCAGTGTAACCAAGATTAAGAGGGAGATGGGAAATTGGGAAAGAATTTTTACAACCTATATCTCTGATAAAGGATTCATTTCTAAAATATACAGAGAACTGAGTCAAATTTATAAGAATACAAGTCATTCCCCAATTGATAAATGGTCAAAGGATATGAACAGGCAGTTTTCAGAGAAAAAAATTAAAGATATCTATAAGCATATGAAGAAATGCTCTAAATCACTGTTGATCAGAGAAATGCAAATCAAAACAACTCTGAGGTACCACAATCTCACCAGTCAGATTGGCTAAGATGACAAAACAGGAAAATGACAAATGCTGGAGAGGATGTGGGCAAATTGGAACACTAATACATTGCTGGTGGAGTTGTGAACTGATCCAACCATTCTGGAGAGCAATCTGGAATTATGCCCAAAGGGCTATAAATAATTTCATACCATTTGACCCAGCAATACCACTTCTAGGGTTACATCCCAAAGAGATCACAGAAGTGGGAAGGAGACCCATATGTACAAAAATATTTATAGCAGCTCTCTTTGTGGTGGCAAAGAATTGGAAATTAAGGGGGTGCCCATCAATTAGGGAATGGCTAAACAAGTTGTGGTATATGAATGTAATGGAATACTATTGTGCTATAAGAAACGAGGAGCAGATAGACTTCGTATTTACCTGGAGAGGCTTATATGAACTGATGCTGAGTGAGAAGAGTAGAACCAGGAGAAATTTGTATACAATCACAGACACAACATATGGGTGATGACCAACTATGACAGACTGGACTCTTCTCAGCAATGCAGTGATATGAGTCAATCCCAAAAGACTCATGATGGAGAGGGATGTCTACATCCAGAGAAAGAACTAGAAAGAACTGAGTTTGAATCCTGATTGAAGAAAACTACTTGATCTTTTTCTTTTTATTGTTTGGTTTTATTTCCTCTTTACCATTTTTCATGCCATCTAGTATAATCTGCCTTTGTAACCTGACTAATGTCTTTTTTTTTTTTTTGGTTAAGTAACTTGCTCAAGGTTACACAGCTAGTCATTATTTATGTGTGGGTGCTCATTTTCTGAGGCCGGGACAGATCCTGGGTCATCCTGACGGCAGGGCCAGCGCTCTTACTCACTTTGCCACCTAGCCACCCCATGACTAATGTCTAATGTGAAACTATTTGCAGATCCTATACTAGATGGTATGCTATCATGGGGGGAGGGAAGGGAGGGAAAGAAAATTTGAAACAAGGAATTATGGAATTGAATCTTGTAAACTAAAAGTAAACAAACAAATTAATAAAGACAAAAAAAAAAGAAAAACTAGAAGATCAGTAACAACTCTCTCACAGACCATGTGTAGGGCCTTGGGCAAGTCATGCAGGGCCTTAGTTCTTCATGCAAAAAATGAGAGCACTATAACATCTGATCTCTACTATTCCTTTCAGCTCGACATTCTACATTCTACATGCTCTTCTGTGCACAGTCGTCAGTTCCAACCATAACGCTTTTTGTTCTAAGGTCCCCAGTAAGCTGGCATCCCAGGATTCTGGGGTTCCTCCATATCTTCTCTATGGGATTCTTGCTTCATTGTGGCTGTCTGGTGTTGAGAGAGGTGTATCTGCAGCCTCCAAAGCTCCCTACAAACACACTCCTCTACTGGCTGCCAGTTCCCAGGTTACTCATGCACACCCAGGCCAGCCAACCTAATACCAGTTCTTCATCTTGTTTTGAAGTGCATAAGAAGTCAGGCCTTTCACACCTGTATTCTAATTACTAACCCCCAAAGAGCCAGATTCCTAACTTCCTGACCACTCAACTGTTTCTTCATACCTTGCCTATCTGTCCATCTCTCCTTCTGAGTTTGAATTACCATGCATTAAGGAGACAGTGAAGGTGAGCAGAAATAACAACCTTGGTTCATTTGGAACTACGAGGGAGGCCTGAGTCTGCAAGAGAGTCAGTAGGACCCAAGGAAATAGGCAAAAATCCAGTCTGAGGTGAAGTGAGGGTCACCAAAAGCCAGACATGGAACCCGTCAATCAAACAGGCTGATTCTCAAGCAGAGGGATTTTCACATTTTCTCATTGTCAGAGAGCTATACTGTGGGTATGAAGCTCCCCTCTCTGGTAGCAGAGTTCTACTATAGCAAAAAGCTCAAAAGTCAAGTAATTGAGTGGCAACATGAGCAAGCAAAGGAAGCAAAGCAAGCACAGAAACCTGACTTTACACTCCTATTTGGGGGATAAAAAAGATCAAAGCATACAACAGGATGAAGACAATGAAGTCAGAACTCCTGCACCAAAAGCTTCCAAGAAAAATATGAGCTGGTTACAGGCCATAGAGGAGCTCAAGAAGGATTTTGAAAACCAAATAAGAGAAGTGGAGGAAAAATTGGGAAGAGAAACGAGAATGATGCAAGGAAATCATGAAAAGGGAATCAACAACCTGACCGAAGAAAGTAACACCTTAAAAATAGACTAACTCAAATGGCAAAAGAGACTCAAAAAGGCAATGAGGAGAAGAATGCCTTAAAAAGCTGAATTTGCCAGATGGAAAAAGAATCTCAAAAGCTCACTGAAGAGAATCATTCCTTCAGAATTAAATTAGAGCAAATGGAAGCTAGTGACTTTATGAGAAATCAAGATAATATTAAACAGACCCAAACAAATGGAAAAAAAAATAGAAGGCAATGTGAAATATCTCATTGGAAAAACCACTGACCTGGAAAATAGATCCAGGAGAGATAACTTAAATTTACTGGACTACCTAAAAGCCATGATAAAAAAAGAACCTAGGAATCATCCTTCAAGAAATTCTCAAGGAAAACTGTCCTGATGTTTTAGAACCAGAGGGCAAAATAGAGGTTGAAAGAATCCACCAATCACCTCCTGAAAAAAGATCCCCAAAAGAAAACTCCGAGGAATATTATAGCCAGCTTCCAGAATTCCCAGATCAAGGAGTTGGGATTAAAACCAAGAATCAATTACCCAGCAAAACTGAGTATCATGTTTCAGGGGAAAATATGGTCATTCAGTGGAATAGAGGACTTTCAAGCATTCACGATGAAAAAACCATAGTTGAATAGAAAATTTGACATTCAGATACAAGAAGTAAGAGAAGCATGAGAAGATAAACAGGGAAAAGAAATCATAAGGAACTTATCAAAGTTGAACTATTTACATCCCTACATGGAAAAACGATAATTGTAACTTATGAAACTTTTCTCAGTATGAGAATAGTTGAAGGGAATAGAAATGTGTGTTTGTGTGTATGTGTGTGTGTGTATAAATATGTATACATATATATATACATATATGTCTATATAGGACAGTAGATGGGCATATGAATGTGAAATCTTGTCGAAATGAATGCTATAATGAATGTGAGTCTGTGTATATATGTGTACAGGTATACATAGACAGAGGGCACAGGACCAATTAAATTGGAAGAGATGATACTTAAAAGGTGAAATTGAGAGGTGAGAGAGAAATATAATGAAAGGAGATGGGGAGACACAGAATGGGTAAATTATCTCATATATAAGAGGCAAGGGAAAATGGTTACAATGGAGGGGAATAACAGGAAGGCAAAAGGGAATGAGTCAACCTTACTCTCATTGAATTTGGCTTAGGGAGGGAATGACATACACATTAAATAGGGTACCTCACCCTACAGGTGAGTAGGGGGGAAGGGGATGAGAGGGGGGATGATGGAAGGGAAGGTAGGCTGGGGAAGGTGGTGGAGTTGGAAGCACACACTTTTGAAAAGGGACAGGATCAAAGTAGAGAATAGAACAAGTGGGGGGTGGGATAGGATGGAGGGAAATATAGTCAGTCTTTCACAATATATATGGAAATGTTTTGAATAGCTACTCATGTTCAACCTATATTGAATTGCTTATCTTCTCATTAAGGGTGGGTGATGAGGGAGGAAGGGAAAGAATCTGGAATTCAAAGTTTTAAAAATAAAGTGTTTAAAATATATATATTATTATTATTATTTTACATGCAACTGGGAAATAAGATATAAAGCCACTGGGGCATAGAGATCTACCATGCCCTACTGTAAAGTAGGAGGGGAAACGGAGGAAGATAAAGGAGAGAGCAGATCGGGGGAGGGGATATTCAGTGGATCACTATTTTGGGGTAGTGGGTAGGGGAAAAATGGGGAGAAAATTTGTAACTCAAAATCTTGTGGAAATGAATGATATAAACTAAAAATAAACATAAAATTTAATTAAAAAAAAGGAAAAGAAGATTCATACACAGGGATGCAGGGAAGAGTAAGGAAGAGTAGAGGAAATGGCAGGGGTCAGCCAGGCAAAAGCAAAAGAGACAACTGTCTTAAAAGCACCCTGGCAAAAAAAGTGCAAAGAAATAGCATTTGATAGGAAATAATCATTTCACAGAAACAGTCAAGGAAAACAATTTCTCACTGGTATGGCCCTATATAGCTGAGTTTTCTCCAAGATTCAAAGTGTATTCTCCATATGTGCAAGTGATGAAAGAAAATTTTAAAAAGCCTAACATCTAATAGATGCTATTAAATGGTAAAATAACAACATCCTGCCACAGAAAGGTGAATGGCATCTCTCCCTAGTCCATCATGAACAGAGAAGCCAAAATAATCTTACTTGGCATTTAAGACCCTTGAACAATCTGATGTCAACTCTTTTCTCCATCTTATTTCACATTACTTCTCTTAGTGAGCTCTACTTTCCAGCCAAATTGGACTGTAATTGTTCCTCAACTCCACTCTCTCCTTCCTCTGTGTATATGAACCTATAGTACATCCTTCATGAATAGAATAATTCACCCATTGTTTCTCTCTCTTGAGAGCTTCCTATACTCAGTCCATGTATCACCTTCTCCATGAAGTCTTTTCCTGGTCTCTCTCATCCCTCCCTCCCCCCACCCCCAAAATTTCCTCTCCAGGGACATGCAGGAGGCAGCTAAGTGGGCATTTACACCTTAGAAGTCAGAAAACACTAAAAATCAGGGCTCGATTTTTTGTTTTGTTGATTGTCTAGACTTGAATGAAGAAAATGTTAATGATGCAGATGAAACTTAAAAATTTACCAGCACATATCCTTGATACTCTCCAGCATGAAGTTTTCCTGATGCCCTTCACCTGTCCCTCTCTTTTACCCCTACCACAGCTTACTTCGTATCGTATTTGTATATTTGTCACACCACTCCCTGTTTCATCTTTGGAACTCCAATGTCCAGCAGAGGACCTTCTACAAAGCAGGGGATTGATAAATCTAAGCTGAATAGAGTCAACTTATTGCAGCCACTCAAAGGTCCCCTTGCTCCTGAAGAATTTTTAACACTATACTTACATGGCTTGCTCCCTTTTATAGGCAATTTCTAAGGGAGAGGAAGTATGGGTGTCCTTACAATTGAACATCAAGATGAAAGAGGAAATCAGAAAGAATAACTTGGGACATTGAAAAAATTAAATGTATGTCTCCCAAATCAAATGTAAAATCCAGGCAAAACTGAGTGGTGGGGAACAGATGCTTCTAGCTCTGAGCTACCTTCCTTCACCTTGGTTCTAATCCTGATTCTGCTTTATTTTCTCATCTATAAAATGAAGGGGATCAGACTAGATAATAGATGCTTCTAGTCCTGAATCTCTAAGATCCCGTCAAACTCTAACGTGTTTTGGTGAAAAGAGTTAAAATACTTGGCAGTCAGGAGAGACCTTCATTTAAATACAGCTTCTGTCATCTGTAGCTGAGTGAATGTAGGTGAGTCACAACCTCTCTGAGTCTCTTTTCCTCAGCTTCCTCCTGTGTAAAATGGGACCAAGCAGTAACACACACTTTCACCAAGACAGGGCTGCTGGAAGGAAAGCAAATTATAAACTTAATGTCCTATGTAAATGTTTCTCGTTACTATCATTATTAGTTAAACAAATGAGTGTACAAAAAACTAATCTACAATCCATCAGACTGGCAACATACCAGCAACTTGTTGAGAACATATTCAATTCTACTCAAGAAGCATTTATCAAACACTCACTGTGTGTTAGATGTAATGGGAATACAAAAATATATCTGAGCCAAGTTCCTAATGGCCAAAGCAGAGCTTTTTCTCCTGGAATAATCCCAGTCTAGCTCCAATGGCCATTGTCTTTTGAGTTACTCAGCTGTAGCCAGATAAGGGAAGCAAGTCCCCTCCCCTGCAATGACCTCACTTCCATTGCCACTTTGAATACTGCAGCCAGAGAAAACCCGGCCCTCTGCAGAGGTGAGGACAGAACAGTAGCAGAGGCCATGGGCAGCTTGAGAAGAGTGGAGTCCAATTCAGCCTCCACCCCAAACCAATCTTCCACCCTTGGGAGGGCCAACTGGTCTGGCACCTCTACCAATGCCCTTGATCCCTGGACTGCCTTCCTTAAGTGATGAGCCATAGGGGAAACAGGGCTCTTCTGTTGCCTTTAGTTAAGTGCAGAAGTCATGCACTTGGGAAATCCCAGGAAGCTTTTCCCAAGAAAACATAAGACATTTAATAATGGCCAAGGGAATTGAGAACAAGTAGTGATATTGAAACCACTGTGCTTTGCTAAAAAAAGAGGACTTAAGTCATGAGAGGTTGATGAGGTACAAAATTTGGAGGCAAGAGGCCTGAGTTTGAATCTTAATTCTGACACAGTAGTTGTGTGATTTTGAGTAAGACCTAATGAGTCCAAGCACCCCAGATTCTTCCTCTGTAAAATGAAGAGGTTGACACTTCTAGGTCTGTACCCCAAAGAGATCATAAAAATGGGAAAAGGACCCACGTGTACAAACATATTTATAACAGCTCACTTTGTGGTGTCAAAGAATTGAGGGGATGCCCACCGATTGAGGAATGACTGAAGAAGTCATGGTAGATGAATGTAATGGACTACTATTGTGCTATAAGAAATGGTGAGCAGGTGAACTTCAGAAAAACCTGGAAGGACTTACATGAACTGATGCTGAGTGAAGTGAGCAGAACCAGGAGAACACTGTACACAGTAATAGCAACATTGGGCAATGACTAACTTTGATAAACTTCGCTCTTCTCAGCAATGCACGGATCTAAGACAACCCCAAAAGACTTACAATGGAAAATGCTATCCACATCCAGAGAAAGAACTTTGGAGTCTAATTGAAGATGGAAGCATACTACTTACTCTCCTTTTCTTTTGTTGTTTTGTCTTGTTTCTTTTTTCTTGTGGTTCTTCCCATTAGTTCTAATTCTTCTTTACATCATGACTAATGTGAAAATATGTTTATATGAATGTCTAAGTACAGTCTATATCAGATTGCACACTCTCTTGGGAAGGGGAGAGAGGGAGGGGGAGAAAATTTAAAACTCAAAATCCTATGAAAGTGAATGTTGATAATTACCTGGAGAGACTTATACAAACTGATGCTGAGCGAGAAGAGTAGAATCAGAAGAAATTTGTATACAATCACAGACATACCATATCTGTGATGACCAACTATGACAGACTGGACTCTTTTCAGCAATGCAGTGATATAAGTTAATCCCAAAAGACTCAAGAAAGAGAGAAATGCGCCATCCAGAGATATAACTAGAAAGAACTGAGCCTGAATCCTGATGGAAGCAAACTAAATGATCTTGTTCTTTTCATTGTTTGGTTTTATTCCTTCCTTACCATCTTTCATCCCACCTAGTACAATACGCCTTTGTAATTGGAATAATGTCTAATATGAATGCATTTGCAGATCCTATACTGGACTATATGCTGTCATGTGGGGAGGGGGGAGGGAAGGAAAAGAAATTTCAAAATCAAGGAACTATGGAATTGAATCTTGTTAACTGAAACTAAACTAATAAATTAATTTTAAAAAATTAATGCAAAAAAAAAGAAAGTGAATGTGGAAAACTATAAATAAATAATTTTTAAATAAAAAAAAGAAGAGGTTGCCACAGATGATTTGTCTATTGCTCTTCCCCATCCTGCTGCCAAACTGGACCTGCCAGAAGCTAAGTCTAAGGGACTTGGATGACACTGGCTTCAGACCAGAGAACAAGGAAAGTTCACAATGCAAAGGTTTTTACTCACAGAGGAAGTAACTAGGTTTTAACTGGTCCTGAAGAGGAGGAATTGGTTGCCAGGGATTCAGGGGATGAGCTGAGGAGACAATAGAAGAAGGTGGTGCCTAGATCAGAAGAGGCTAAAGATGTCTTTCTGCCTCCCTTTGAGTCACACAAGGACGTCTCCATTCTACATATTGGGGATGCACCTTGCTACCAAAATCTTTAAAAATGAATTAAGAAGAAAGGTGAGAACCAACATTGAAGTTACATTTGCCAAAAAGAGGAGGCACATAGTACAGCATCTAATCCAATGGCTAAGGAATTCAAACCTTCCAATTCCTAGAACATGGTCGACCAAATTCTGTTCAAACATCTCTGCGACTTGAAGGGAAGAAGACTGAGCTCAAATCCAGCTGCTCACTACTTATGTGTTCTAGACAAGTCACCAAACCTCTCTGTCTCAATTTCCTCATCTTTAAAATGGGGATACTAATTGCCCCTACCTCATAGGGTTGTTGTGAGGATCAAATGGGATAAAACATGCAAAGTACAGGGCAAATCTTAAAGTACTATATAAATAATATCTATTATTGTGAGGCACCTTTAATTTGTTTGGAAATTCCCCCTTACAGTTAACTGAAATCTGCCTCCCCCATAATTTCACCTATTACATCTCATTCCGCCCTCTTGTGATGATGTTCTCACTGAACCAAACGTCCCCAGTTCCTTCAGCTGACTATATATATATATATATATATATATATATATATATATATATATATATACATATATATATATATGTATGTATATATGTATATATATATGTATATGTATATATATATATATATTTTTTTTTTTTTTGCTTTTTGGAGGAGGGAAGGTAGGGCAGTTGGGGTTAAGTGACTTGCCCAAGGTCACATGGCTAGTTTTTTGTGTTAAGTATCTGAAGTTAAATTTGAACTCAGGAGCTCTTGACTGCAGGGCTGGTGCTCTATTCACTGTATCACCTAGCTGTCCCCCCAGCTGATTATATTCTTGAATGTAAAAGATTACAGCGGTCTCATCCTGCTGGCCATCCTCTTCTGACTATATGAGGTGAGGCCCTGATATAGAGATAATGGATGGCCTCCAACTGGTCTTCCAAATGAAAATCTATGGATTCCATGATAATGCAATTCAACAAATATTGGTTAAGTTCCAGCTTTGTGCAAGATTTGCTTATTTGTCACTGTGGGTATGAGGACAGATGTGACAAAGGGCCTGACTCTCAAGGAGTTTACAATCTAAAGAGGAAAAGACACATACAGATAACTCTGATAGAAGAAAAAATGAGAAAAGAGCCAAGCAATAAAGGGTCCAGGAAAAAATTCTGGAAGAAATTTAAGAATTCAATTTAATGACCAGAAAGGAATAAACAGTTCCCCAGAAGCAGTCTGATGGGGGCAAAACATGGCAAGAGTAGTAGACCTTCTTCTCCCTTGTTTTGGACACTATAACTTCCATTAATGCAACCTAAGGTCTCACAACTTTTTTGTCCAACACATTAGAGGGGGAAGGGAAGGGAATAATCATTTATAATGTGCCTATTACATACCAGACACTGTGTTTTAAAAATACTATCTCCTCACAAAAGCCCAGAGAGATAAGTGATATTATCCAAAATTCTACAGTTGAGGAAATAAGGGAAAACAGAGGTTAAGTGACTTGCCCAGACAGTGTCAGAGGCTAAATTTGAACTTGGGTCTTACTGACTCTAGACCCAACACTCTATTCACTGTGCCACCTAGATGTTCCCTTACATAGGTAGTAACAGAGCAGAAAAGTAAACCCAGGTTTTCAGATTCCAGAATTAATTTCCCTGTCTCATTATAAACCAGGATAAGTGAAAGCTTAAAGGAAAGAGAAGTTTGAATTCATTTTTAAAAACATTTAACAATTTTTAAACTGGAGGTCCCAAGAAAGGACCTTACAACCATAAAGAATGGGACAAGCCAAAGAAATTAGGTAAGAAAGTATAACACATATCTGATGGAAAAGCAAGTAGTTTGTATTTGTCCTGACCACAGAGTACACAGAAGGAAATAATATGAAATGAGGCTACTTATGATGGCTAGCGCTAGACCTACCAGCAACTTAAATGCCAATCAAAGGAACCTGAAAATTATTTTGCAGACAATAGGGATATTACTGTGATGGCAATTTAGTTACCATCACAGTAACTGAAGATTTGTTATTTTTTAATTAAGGTTTCTACAGGAGAGTATTCTCATAAGTAACAACTTCTACCATAGCTACATGCCAATCAGACAACCAATTTTCAGCTATGATTTATGGGGCTATAAGCTTTTGGATCCAGAAAATACAAAGCCATCTCATTGGGGATGTATTTTCAGTTATTGTGATGGGCCTAAAGGAGTGAAATTCTCTTTTAAGAGTTAGGTATAAATGTTCTTAGGAGAAACAGAACCAAAAATCATTTTAAAAATTAAATTCTATTTTGATACTGTCTTAATCTTCTATCTTGTTTTCAAATAAGACATAAGTTCTATGATCTGTCAATTGTTGGATTATTGATATATGTAGAATGTGTTATGCTGTATGGAATGATGAATATTCATAGACTCTATGTACATGCTTATATGTGTCCTTGCAACGAGCTACTAAAAAAGTGAAGATGGCATCCCTCCAGGATTACCTAGATAGCATAAGAAGTCACAAAACTATAGCTAAAAATATCTCCAGTAATTAACTCATGCAGCAAAATATAGAACAGAGGAAATGTCTTATTGCCCTATGAAAGAACTTGCCTTTGCTGAAGGAATGGAGATGGGGTTTCTGAGATGGCAGGTACCCCTTCTGGAAAAATTCTTATAAGGGTAAGGATAATTTCTGTTGCTTCAAAGTCAAAAGCTTATGTGCATATCTACTATTTTGCACAACTTGGGGTATTGGGCTATGAATGCCAACATAGAGATAAGTTCATTCCTTTTATGGGTCATTAAAATGAATATGTGTTGTGGTATTATTTCATAAAGATCATTGGGCAGAGGGGGCGGAGCCAAGAGGCGGAGTAGAAACAGCTCCAAGCCACTCTGCCCCCAGATTCCCACAAACTATGTAAAAGGGGACTCTGAACAACTTCTGGAGCCCCAGCACCCACAGAACGACACAGAGAAGCTAACCTCCCGCTGAGGACAGCCCAGCAGCCCTGCAGGAAGGACCAGCGCAGTGGTCTGGGAGCCGGCAGCGCGCAGAGCCCAGGTCCAGTGAGCCGAGGTTTTAGCCCCAGGGCGGCAGGGCCAGCAGCCAGCTGGAGGAACCCCAGAACACCAGGAGCTGTGGCAATTCCAGAATTATCAACATAGACATGCCTAGGACAAAGTAAGAGGTTAGTGTCCTATGGACTTTGGGACCTGTATTTGGGAATGCGTCAGCTCCCTCCCCTGGGGGCTAGAAGCCGCTGAGGAGACAAGCCATTTTGTAGTTTTCAGAGGCAGCTCTGGCTCCCAGCCTACAAATCGTGGGGAGATCCAGCGATCAGTCTTGGGGGGTAATCGCCCTTGCTTTAACCTCCCTGGATCTGGATTGTGATCTAGGGTGGAAGTTGTGGGTGGGTTTACAGCTTGCCAGAAACGGAAGTTGCCCCCCACACGTTCGGGACAAAAATTCCTTTATCTGGCCTTAAAACCATAGTGTGGCAACAAGCCCAAAAGTCAAGTAATTAAGTGGCAACATGCCAAGGCAAAGGAAATAGAAAAATGCAACCCTAGACTCCTATTTTGGGGGCATAGAGCAGGAAAAGGACTGTGAGGTCAGAAGTCCTGCTCCAAAAGCCCCAGGGGAAAACATGAGCAGGTTGCAGGCCATAGAGGACCTTAAGAAGGACTTTAAAAATCAAATAAGAGAAGTGGAGGAAAAATTAGAAAGAGAAATGAGAAGGATGCAGGAAAGTATGAAATGAGGGTCAACAGCCTGACTGAGGAAAACAACACCTTAAAAAATAGACTAGCTCAAATGGCAAAGGAGGCCCAAAAGGGCACTGAGGAGAAGAATGCCTTAAAAAGTCGAATTTGCCAGATGGAAAAAGAATCTCAAAAGCTCACTGAGGAGATTCATTCCTTCAGAGTTAGACTGAGCAAATGGAAGCTAATGACTTTATGAGAAATCAAGATGCTGTTAAGCAGATCCAAACAAATGAAAGATTGGAAGGCAATGTGAAATATCTCATGGGAAAAACCACTGACCTGGAAAATAGATCCAGGAGAGACAATTTAAAAATTATTGGACTACCTGAAAGCCATGATCAAAGAAAGAACCTAGAAATCACCCTTCAAGAAATTCTCAAGGAAAACTGCCCTGACATTTTAGATCCAGAGGGCAAAATAGAGGTTGAAAGAATCCACAGATCACCTCCTGAAAAAGATCCCAAAAAGAAAACTCCCAGAAATATTATAGCCAGGTTCCAGAATCCCCAGATCAAGGAGAAAATACTACAAGCAGCCAGGAAGAAACAATTTCAACATTGTGGAAACACAATCAGAATAGCCCAGGACCTGGCAGCTTCTACACCGAGGGATCGAAGGGCATGGAATATGATATTCCAGAGGGCAAAAGAACTGGGAATGAACCCAAGGGTCACCTACCCAGCAAAACTGAGTATTTTGTTTCAGGGGAAAACATGGTCATTCAGTGGAATAGAGGACTTTCAAGCATTCTTGAGGAAAAAAACAGAATTGAATAGAAAATTTGACATCCAGACACAAGAAGGGAGAGATGCCTGAGAAGGTAATCAGGGAAAAGAAATCAAAAGGAACTTATCAAAGTTGAACTATTTACATTCCTATATGGAAAAGCAATAACTGTGATGGATGATATCTTTCTCACTATGAAAATAATGGAAGAAGGTTGTGTGGTCATATGAATACATATGTGAATGTGTGTGTATATGGTTACAGTTATATATGGATAGAGGGCATAGGCTGATTTTGTTGGGAAGGGAGAGTACTCAAGGGATGAAATTATGAGGTGAGAGAGGAAAGTGGCAAGAGGAGATGGGGAGAGACATGGTAGGGTAAACTATCTCATGTAGGGGAAGTGGGTGCAAAGGAGGGGGAGAATAAGGAAGGCTAAAAAGGCAAAACCACATTCACACGGAATTTGGTTCAGGGAGAAAATGACATACATACTAAATGGGATATCTCAACCTGCAGCAGGATAGGGGGAAGGGGGATGAGAGATGGGATGATGGATGGGAGGGCATCCTTGGGGTGAGGGGAGGCTGGAAGTACCCACTATAGAAGAGGGACAGGATCATGTAGGGAATGGACCAGGTGGGGGGTGGGATGAATGGGAGTGAATTATAAGCAGCCTTGTACAATATATCTACTATGATAATGTTTTGCATAGCTAGACATGTACAACATATACTGAATTACTTATATCCCAAGAAGGAATGGGTGACAAGGGAGGAAGGAAATGGATCTAAAATTCAAGGTCGTAACATTAAAGGTTTCAAATATATATATAAATACTATTATTAATACTCTTTTGCCTATAAATGGGAGATAAGATGTGCAGGCATTGGGACACAAAGATTCATCTTCCTCTAATGGAAAAGTCGATGGGGGTATGGGAGAAGGTATGGGAGAGAGCAGATTGGAGGAAGCGATATCTTGTGGGACTGCGATTCTGGGAGATTGGGTAGGAGAATAATGGGGGGAAAATGATTGTAACTCAAAATCTGGCGGAAATGAATGATGTAAAACAGAAGTTAATAAAGTATTTGTTTAAAAAAAAAAAAAGATCATTGGGCAGAGTTCAAGTCAATTCAGCTAACATTTATTAATCACCTATTATGTATAGAGTCTTTTTCAAGGTGCTGGGAGAGTTACAAAGATAAATAAGCCATGGGTCCTGACCAAAAGGAGCTTACAATCTAGTGGAGAAAATTGCCTCCAAATGACCTTCCAGATGAAAATCTATGAATCCCATGGTAATGCCATTCAGCAAAGTTCCAACTTTGTGCAAGATACCATGGATATCTGACACCATGAATAAAAGGATAGATGGGACCAAGGGCCTGACTCTCAAGGAGCTTACAATCTAATGAGGAAAAATACATACACAGATAACTCTGATACAAAGGAGAATGAGAAAAGAGCAAAGGAATGGTCCAGAAAAAATGTTGGGAGAATTTTAAGGAAAGAGGGGTAAATTTTACCAAGTGTGGGAGGAGAATGTTAAGGACAACTTAGTAAAGTTGGCCTTCATGTAGGGCACTGAAGTAAGGGAATGGTACATATTGAAAAGCATATTATCCGGGCAGCTAGGTGGCGCACTGAATAGAGCACCAGCCCTGGAGTCAAGAGGACCTGAGTTCAAATCTGACCTCAGACACTTAACACTTACTAGCCATGTGACTTTGAGCAAGTCACTTAACCCTAAGTGCCCTCCTTCCTCCCCTCCAAAAAGAAAATTTAAAAAAAAATGTGAAAAGCATATTATCACTCACTGTAAGTATACTATCGCTATGGAAAGAGCACTAAGCCTAGAGTCAGGTTCAAATCCAGCCTCAGATATTTCCTTAACTCTATGACCCTGAGGCAAGTCACTTAACCTCTATATGCCTCAGTTTCCTCAACAATAAAATAAGGATAATAATAGCATCTATTTCCCAGAGTTGTGAGAATCAAGTAAGATAATATTTGTAAAGCACCTTAGTGCAGTGCAATGCCTGCACTAAGTGCTATATGTTTATTCCACTCCCTTCCCACAGTAGCAGATAATAGAAGCTGAAGTCTACACTTGTTCACTTCCCAATAAAGTGCTAATTTATTATCCTATTCAAACAGGTAAAAGATTCCTCATTAATAGGGATATAGAGGCTGCATAATACTACCAATAACACTGACAACCCTTACACTGGGATCCATTTTACTGACCCAGCAAAGTTCAAGCATGAACATTATACCATTCCAATGCAATTAATTCAGCCAGAATTTACTAAGTGACTACCAGACACAGAGCAGTGGGCATAGTGCTTGATCTAAATATTAGATACAATAGGACCCTTAGACAATTGTGGCAGATTTAAGAACACAGATCAACACGATGACCAGTCAGGATTCCAGAAGACCAGGACAACCAATAGTACCTTCCATCTCCTGCGAGGTGATGGAATATAAGTTCTGAACAAGACTTGCATTTTCTGACCCAGCTGAGGAACGGATCTCTTTTGGCTGATTGGACTTATTTGCTACAAAGGAAGCTGCACTTAATATAGTTATTTTGGGGGAAAGTGATAATGATACTTTAAAAAAAGACAGAATAGGAAAAAAGAAAGGAAGATAGGAGGAATAGGAATATAGAAAAAATGAAGAAAAGAATAAAAAGCATGTCAATGAATCATTTAAAAAAATTAAGAGAAGGGGCAGCTAGGTGGCGCAGTGAATAGAGCACCAGCCCTGGAGTCAGGAGGACCTGAGTTCAAATCTGAACTCAGACACTTAACACAAAACTAGCTCTGTGACCATGGGCAAGTCACTTCACCCCAAATGCCCTACCTTCCCCTCTCCAAAAAAAAAAAAAAAAATAATAATAATAATAATAATAAATGAATGAATAAATAAAAATAAAGAGAAGAGAGTAGAAGAAATTTCAGAAGGAGGAAGTACTAAAAGGGCAATGCTAGAATTATGGTGTTAAAATTGAAACACATATAAAACTTATATATAGTAGAAGTTCATGCAAATTTATATGAAATCTCTCTTTTTGGTTGGTCTTTGTATAGGAAAATGTCCATATTATTCTTATCATCAGAGCTCCCATTTCAATAAAGTTTTAAGGTTCACAAGTACTTTCTTCACAACAACTGTGTGAGTTAAGGAGTAAGTGGATTAAATATATCCCCAATTTATGGATGCAGGAACATACTCAGAGACACAAAGTGAGTTACTTCAAACCCAGGTTTGCTGATTCCAGATCTAATGTTCTGTGTACTACATGTCTCGTCATCAGCTTCATCTAAAGATAACAAAGTGCTCTGGGTCTTTCATTTCCTCTAGGGATTTTTAAGAAACCAGATCTATAGGACAAGAGAAGATCTGTTCATTCACATCACAGCAGAGCCAGCTGGATCAACAGCTTTCATGTTATCTCCCAAATCCCCAGCCCCCTTTTCATGCTGCCTTCCTGGCCAAGACATTAGCTCATGTCCTAGTGATTTCCTTCTGTTGTTGTAGAAACCTTCTGCTCACAGGTCTCCTGCCCCACTTCCCCCTCCCTCTTTCAGACCACACAAGCTTTTTCACTTGGGCACGTCTTTATATTAAGATGAGATCCTAATGCTTCTCACAAATACTGTACCTAGCAGTCAACCTACTGTGAGTCTAGCATGGAGTCACGTGTGGTTAATAGTGGGGATAGAAAGCAAAGTGGAGTGGGAGGAACACAGGACTGGAAATCAAGGGACCTTCTCTAACACTCATTTACCAGGGGATACAAACATTGCTTTCCTTCTCTGGGTTCTCAAAGGTAAAATGGAAAGTCACCTTAATCTCTCTCAGTCTTAGTTTCTTCATCTGGAAAATGGAGACAATGATAGCATCTACTTTACTGGATGGTTGTAGGGATCAGTGGCACAAGATATGTAAAGCACTCTATAATCTTTAGCTATTACTATTATCACCAAACCAGGGAAATAGCATTTATGATAGCTACCTACCTCATGGGGTTACAGGACATGCCTTGACCACCTTTATGTTCTCACCTACCTCCATGGTTCTAAACAGTCTTAAACAGTCAACTAATGGGCAGAAAATGGTACACAATACAGGCTGTTCTCTCCACTGCCAGGGGATAGGTCCTAGAGATGCCCTAGAAGAGGCTGACTGCTGAATATTTGTGCAAGGAGTCACCATATGCTGGGGCAGCTGTCCACTATCCCACCAAATTCTCCCCCTTTTGGTGCCCTTTCAATTCTTTTGATTGCAGCTGGCAGAAAGGACCCAGTAGGAGCTAAAGGATCTTTAACACCTGCTAATCTGAGACATCTGAGATCGTTCTCAACTCCAAAATTATATGTCCTTTTTAATGTCCTTTTCTCAAAGAACATACACCATAGAATTCAGAGTACTCTAAGCATCAATAGCAGCAGCAAATCAATGGCAGGGGTCAGAGTTGGAATATCAGCAGGGAATAGGGGGCTATAAATTAGATGGAGTTGCTGATCTATGGACAGACTACGTTCCAAGTCAGTCAGCAAATAAGCATTTATTCAGTGTGTCATGCCAGAGACTGTGCTGAACCCAGGGAGGTACAAAACAAGGAGAAAACACAGCCCCTGTCTTCACAGGGCTCCCCTTCTTGTGGAGAAGACAACACACAAATGACTATACTTACAAGATAGAAGCTAGGCTATCTCAGAGAGAAGACACTGGGGGAGGCATGGGGAAGGAGAAGAAGAAATTTAGCAAACTCAAGGCCATGGCAGAGACCTAAGGGGATGGAAAAGGGAACAAGAATTTTTTTTTTTGGAGGGGAGAAGAGGCAATCGGGGTTAAGTGACTTGCCCAAGGTCACATAACTAGTAAGTGTCAAGGTCTGAGGTCGGATTTGAACTTGGGTCCTCCTGACTCCAGGGCCAGTGTTCTATTCACTGTACCACCTAATTGCCCCTGGAACAAGCATTTATTAAGTGCCTACTATTTTCCAGGCACTGTGCTAAGCATTTTACAAACAGTATCTCATCTGAGATCATATTGTTACTGGGAGTGACAAGTGGTGTGGTGAGCAGAATGCTGGGGTTGGAGTCAGGAAGACCTGACTTTGAATCCTGCCTCAGACACTTAATAATTGTGTTACCCTGGGCAGGTCATTTTAATCTTTCTCAAGCTCAATTTCTTCCTTTGTAAAACAGGGATAATGATAGTACGCACTTTGCAGGATTGTTGTGAGGATCAAGAGGCACAATATATGGAAAGCACTTTGCAAACTCTAAAATATTATATAATCTTTAGTAATTTTTTTTATCAGCAAAATAGGAAAAATAATATTTGTGATACCTTCTTCACAGGGTTGTTTTGAGAAAAGCACATTTGTAAAACGGAAAGTGGGCCGCTAGATGGCGCCATAGTGCCTAGAGTGCCAGGCCTGGAGTCAGGAAGATCTGAGTTCAGTACTTCCTAGCTGTGTGACCCTGGACAAGTCATTTAACCCTGTTTGCCTCAGTCTCCTCATCTGTAAAATGAACTGGAGAAGGAAATGGCAAACCACTCCAGTGTCTTTGCCAAGAAAACCCCCCAAATGTGGTCACAAAGATTCGGACACAACTAAAAAATGACTAAATAATAAAAATGCAAAGTAATTCTGAAATGTGAGTTACTAACATTGAGCCATTTCATTTCTCTGTTCAAAACCCTTCAATGTCTCCATTTTCCTGGATGAAAAAAGTTTAACTACAAGTATAACTACAGTATAACTACAAGATCTCGTCTGTCTTAATTCAAACTCCTTCCCTTCATATGCTAGCTGAAATGGACTTCCCACTGCCATCTATACGTATACCTTATTTGATTCACACATCATAGTGTAATTCCTTTCCCCTGGGGATGTCTCCAGGTAGACCATCTCCAGGCCACAGGTTCCCCACCCCAGAAATCTAATCCCCACCTATTAGAGATAGGGAAACTAAAGTCTAAAGCAATTAAATGACTAAATCGGGATCACACAGCCAGTTAAATAGCATAACCTGGATTTCCCCCTCCCCACAAATATGTTGGTTATAAATATGATTCTATTTCTACAAAATGATATTCCCTATATATGGCATTGTCTCCTAATTTCTCCTGTCTTCATCCACTGAATTTCTACTCATTCTTCAAGATCATATTCAAATGCTCCCTCCTCCAAGAAATCTTCCTTGATTCCATCAGCTAGAAATAAACTTGACTTACCCAAACTTCCCATGCTACTCTGCAAAGAAATTTTTATGCTCTTATTTTGTTCAATTTCGTATTTTATTTATCTATGTAAATTTCATGTCTTTCCATTAGACTATAAGCTCCAGGAGGGTAATAGTCAATGTTTTGCTTTGTTTTTAATCTCCACCTGATCAGCTAACCCAGTGCTCTGTGAACCATATATATAACTTGGAGAAATTTATATAAACTGATGCTGAGTAAGGAGAGCAGAACCAGGGGAACTTTGTACACAATTACAGATACAATGAATGTTTGATGACTAACTTTGATAAACTGGGCTCCTTCAGCAGTGCAAGGTTGTAAGACAACTCCAAAAGATTCATGATGGAAAGAGATGTCCACATCCAGAGAAAGTACCAGAGTCTGAATGCAGATTGAAGCAAACTACATGCTCTCTCTTTTTAAATTTTGTTTTGTTTCTTCTTTCTCATTGTTCACTCCATTGGCTATAATCCTTCTTTACAACCCGACTAATGTTTAATGTGAAGGTATTTGTAGATACTATATTTGAGTGCCATGGGAGGGGAGGAGGGGGAGGAGAGAAAGAGGGAGAAAACTGGAAACTCAAGGGATTGTAGAAATGAATGTTATTAACTAAAAGTAAATAAATAAATTTTTTAAGTAAATGTGTAACCCATCACCTATCCCCAAGTTAATATATATTTATTTGCATTGTTAATTTACTTCCAAATAAATGATTGGTGTGATCAGGAAAGGTTTCATGGGTAAGATGACATTTGAAGAAATAATACATAATTCATTATGGTAAATTCATATTATCATTATCAAGATTTTCTTGTGCTAGCCCTACAGTGAAAAGAAGCAGTTTTTGAATGATTTTTAAAAGCCAGTTGGGATGCTGGAACCAGCCAGAAAGAATTAATCTGGAAAGGTGATCAAGTATGAAAAAGAAAAATGCACTATTGTAGAGTCAGAGAAACGTCTGCTATTACTCTATCAGGCTGAAAGAACTGCCATGTTCTGAAAGCCAATGAGTACAGTAATGAAGCAAGAGGGGCTGGGACCATCTATGGAGGCTTAGACCAACAGCTCTGGACTAATTAGAAACAATGTGCAGTTTGATGACACTTTATAGACTTCAATTATCATACTCGGCAGGAAAGAGCTTTCAAACATCTGTATGATGATTATATTCTACTGGGATGTCGTTTACAGTGCAAAGTATTAAAAAAAAAAAAACAGGGCCAAAAATCAATTATAATCTCGTTAATGAGCATATTGTTCGTCTGAAGGATTTGCATGTCAGTGGTGGAAAGTATCTTTAAAAGATGGAGAGCACACACTGGGAGCTGATTTGGCCATGAAAAATCAGCAGAAAAAAAAATCTTCCTTTTACTAAAATGTTTCATTGGCTGATTTTTAAAAAATCTTAAATAATATTTTAAACATGATTTACTTTTGAAGTGTATGCTAGTTCCTCTAGAATATACAGAGATTGGATTAGAGGATCTATAAAACTCTTCGTGAAGAAGCTAGGTGACACAGTGGATAAAGCATTGGGCTGGGGGCCAGGAAGACTTGAGTTCAAATTAGGTCTCAGACATTCACTAGTTATGTGACCCTGTGCAAGTCATTTTACCTCTGCTTGCTTTAATTCACTGGAGAAGAAAATGGCAAACCACTCCAGCATCTTTGCCAAGAAAACCCCACATGAGGGTCACAGAGAGTCAGACAGGACTGAATAACAACAAAACTCTAGTTCTAACATCGTATTTTATGAGGCATTGACTCTGGAGTTAGAAAGACACAGTTAGGTGCAGCAGCGGCTCTGAAATCAGAAGGACCTGAGTTCAAACCCAGCCTCAGACACTTGACAATTAACTAGTTGTGTGACTTTGGGTAAGTCTCTTAACTCCCCCCCCCCCTTAAAAAAAAAGACCTGATCTGACCTCAGTTACTAACTGGCTATATGACCCCAGGTGAGTCACTTAAACACTGTTTGCCTCAGTTTCCTCATCTATAAAATGGGAATAATAATAGCATCCTACCTCCCAAGCCAGGGTTGAGGATCAAAGGAAATATTTGTAAAGTGCTTAGCACAGTGTCAGGCACATGGTAAGCATTACATAAATGTTAGTTGTGATGCTGATGTTCTAAGGGCCTTTCCAGCTCTAATAATCTATATTCTAAGGTCACTTCCAACTCTGACATCCTTAGTTCTATCAAAAATAAATAAAAGTTCATCCTCATAACAAAGGAGAATAGTCAGGCAAAATAAATTCACACATTAGCTCTGTCTGAACATTGATGTCTCTGTTTGGATTGTTCTAGTTCCTTTCATTTCATCTGGTATCAGTTCCTACAAGTTTTCCTAGGTTTCTCTGAATCCATACTTTTCAAGATTTTCTATGGTGTGATAATATTCCATTAAATTTGTATGCCATAATTTGGTTAGCCATTCTTCATCTGAGGGCTACCCACTTTGTCTCCAGTTCTGTTTCACTTCTTCCGCTCTTATGTGTTCAAAGTTTCAAGGATAAAGCACCACTGGAGATAGGCTGCATTCTCCTTACTGCCCCCCTGCCCTTTGGATCACCTCCAATTTTGATTCTTTTGAGATTATAAGTTTCCTTTACTTACAGATATATAGCATCATCTGGAGACAAATGGCACTTGGTGTGGTATCTTTCTGAGAAATAAGCATTGATAGATTAACTCAGTGAGCTATCCACCTACTTATGCATCATAATCTGGGAAATATACAGGGTGCCCCAAAAGTCTTAAATTTGGGGACATGCTATATATCATCCACTTGGTTTTCCTATGATTTCTAGTGACTATAAGTCTTATTGAGGAAGTTCTGAAGTACTCTGAGGTTTGGTGTATTAAGTACAATATCTTCCATAAACAAGAGTATTTGGTAAATATCACCATCTAAGAATATGTTTTTCTGAAGGATATACTCCTTGACCCTGGTAGAATACCATTAGCCTGTGTGTCTCCAACTTTGTCCTTTGCTTGATAATTAGAAGCTCACTGAACAAAGATATCACTATGGACACATCTATCAAGAAATCTTGTATGATTTTCATATATATATACATATCTATGTGCACATGTGTATGAATATAATGTGTGTATATGCATACATATGATATATAATATGTATAAATGAAAAACCTCATTGGCAGAGGACTTTTAAGGCTACATCTTGTTCTTAGTCAAATAAATGTTTTTGAGTAATCAATAAAAAATAAAAAGAGGGGAATCTTGGATTCTTAATACCTCTAGAATGATATGATTCTCTATATCTCTAACATTCTGGGGGTTTTTTGCTATTTTTTTTGGAGGGCAATTGGGGTTAAGTGACTTGCCCAAGGTCACATGACTAGTAAGTTTTAAGTGTCTGAGGCCGGATTTGAACTCAGGTCCTCCTGACTCCAGGGCCAGTGCTCTATTCACCTAACATTCTGTTTTGTCATTTTTAGCACAAGATACTTGAAAGGTGATACCATCATGCAAAATGATTAATCACACTGTGACAGGCCATTGGGGAAGGAGATGTTTGAGGGGCATCTCTCAAGCCACATTAGTCCACCTCAGGGGAGAACTGTCCCCACTTGTAGAACGTGCTTCATTCCACTGCTCCAGGAAAACAGTTGCTTTTAACCACTCCTCATACTGTCACACTTGAGGATGATTCAGATGGGGAAATGAGGGTCATGATCACTTTAAAAGCATACCTTGGTTACTATAAGACATGTCCTACAATCATTTTGTCTGATCCTGGTTTCTATAATGTCCTGGGAAAGGGGTAGTAAGCTCAGCCAATAAAATCAGTTGCACTCTTCCACTGAATCTGGAATATAGCTTCAGGATTGCTCACCTCCACCCACCAACCCAACCCTCCATCCTTTAAGCGTGAAAGGTGGGATAATCACATGCCTTACTGACAACCCAGGAAACAAGCATACTGTCTGTGCCTCTGATCCTGTCTTCTTCCCTCCTTAATCCTCCTTAGTGGCCTGCCCCCACTTTGCTCACCACTGCCTCCCACTCCAAAGAGCTGCTGCCATGAGTCAAATGTTAATGGGTCTGTGTAGAGCTAAAGCTTATATTACGCAACAGTGTGGAGGAGTGGGGCTTAGTACTATATGTCAAGGTTCAAAAGGATGTCAAGATGCTTAAAAGGCACAGCACTAAAAAAGAAATAAATAAGAATTGGAAGCAAACCCCTTTACACAAGTCAAATTTGTCTAAACAACCTTCTAAACTTTTTCTTGGCTTGCTTCTTCTGGATCGTTTTGCTTATGAATGACCCTCCTTAAGAATGGGAGGATTAGGGGCAGCTAGGTGGTGCAGTGAGTAGAGCGCCGGCCCTGGAGTCAGAAGGACCTGAGTTCGGATCCGGCCTCAGACACTTAACACACACAAACAAAAACCTAGCTGTGTGACCTTGGGCAAGTTACTTAACCCCAATTGCCCTCCAAAAAGCAAAAAAAAAAAAAAAAAAGAATAGGAGGATTAAGGAAAAGGAGAGGAAGTGGAGAAAGGAGATCTACAGGGACAGAAGAGAAGGAAGATTTAACTCCAAATTTCAAAACAAAGCAAAACACAAACAAATGTTCATTTCTGCCTGGGTACCTTGTAATTCCTATTACTGAATCCCTAACTCCATTAGTAACCTTTGCAACAGGAAGATAAACACTCCTCACCCAGGGCCCAAACCAGTGACAGGGATTCTGAATTTAATTATGGGAATGGTATTCCATGTGTACTTAATTGCTGAGTAGTAACACAACCACTTTCATTACTGTTTATGTCTTTCGATCCCCATTAGCGCAATACCCAAGGTTCCCCATGAATAATTAGATGGGGGGAGGAGGGTTCTGTGCAAACAGTCAGCCTGGATGCTTATGAAACAGCACATCTTGAATCCAGATGCTGACATGACAACATCATGAAAACCTAATTTGAAAACCCAAATTAGCACCATGATGATGATCATATAAAAGAAATATGGGCATATAAAGAGAGTTGTGAACAAGCATGACCAAAACTAATGGGATCATGTAAAATCTTCTGCAGCAAATAAATAAACGGGTTTGACATTTCAACCTATTTGGCTACATGTTAATAGACTCCATTCCATATTCATGACATATGGGATTGTGTTCATCCTCATAGGTTTTGCTACATTATCAGGACCCTGAACTTCTCAAATGCAGTCACATTTGCAGACATACACCAGTCACAAAGAGAATTCAGTCATTTCATTTGTTCTTCCCTATTCAACAAACGTTTATTAATCACCTTTGAGAACTGTGTTCAGTACCGGGGATGTAAAAATGAATAAACCATAGTCCCAGCTCTCAAACAGCTTAAAAATCTGATAGTGAGGATGGGAATAATAATAATGTACAAAAATATGAAGATGGAAAAGGAGGAGGAGGAGGAGGAGAAAGGGAGGTGAGAGGTGAGGAGAAAAGGAAAGGGAGAAAGAAGGGAGGGAGGGAAGGGAGAGGAGAATGGAGGAGGAGGAAGGGAAGTAAGGGGAAAGGAGGAAGGAAAGGAGAGAGGAGGAGGGAGGAAGGGGCAAAGAGAATGGAGGGAGGAGGAAGGGGGGAGGAAGGGAAGTAAAGGGAAGGGAGGGAGAGAGGAGGAGGGAGGAAGGGGAGAGGAGAGGGGGAGAGGAGGAGGAAAAAAGGTGAGGCAGGAAGAGGAAGGGAGAGGGAAAAACAAGGGAGGGAGGGAGGGGAGAGGAGAATGGAGGGAGGAGGAAGGGGGAGAGGAAGGGAAGTAAGGGGAAAGGAAGAAGGGAGGGAAAGAGAAGGAGGGAAGAAAGGGAGAGGAAAATGGAGGGAGGAGGAAGGGGGAGAGGAAGGAAAGTAAGGGGGAAGAAGGAAAGGAGGAAGGGGAGAGGAGAATGAAGAGAGGAAGAGGGAAAGAGGGGGAGAGGAGGAGGAAAAAAGGTGAGGCAGGAGGAGGAAGGGAGAGGGAGAAAGAAGAGAGGAAAGAGAAAAAGAAGAGAGGGAAGAGGGAGAGAAGAGGAAGAAGGAAGGGAAAAGGAAGGGGGAGAGAAAGAGAAATGGGGAGGGAGTAGTCTCATGTCTATGGCACTAAAAACTTCACTAAGTTGGGGAACCTAGATGGCTCAATGAATAGAGACCTGGCTCTGGAGTCAGGAGGACCTGAGTTCAAATGTAACTTCACACACCTGACAAACCTACTGGCTGTGTGACCTTGGGCAAGTCACTTAACCCCAATTGCCTTGCCTTCCCCCCTCCAAAATTTTTTTTTACTAAGTGTTTCCCTCACAATGACCACTTAAGGTAGGTAGCCCAAGCATTATTGTTCCCCATTTTACAAATGAGGAAATTCAGTTGAAGTTCTATAGTCTCATATCTAATATGTTTCATGGTTAATTCTCAGTTCCAAGGGCAGGGCTCTTTCAGTTAAGTAGGCTAGGACAGATATAAAAGAGAGAATGAAGCAAGTGCTACATGAAAGATCTGGGAGGAGAGGGATTCCAAAGAATGCTCTATGAATGGCAAGGAGGTGGTAGGAATCTGGGAAGCCTTCTTGGAGGAGATAGCTGCAGAGCTCATCTTTGGGGAAAAGGAAGAATTCAAACATTTCCTGGGCTGGATGTATCTTCATTTACTCATTCAACAAACATGTAATGAATTTCTACTGTGTGTAGGACCCTATGCTAGGTATTTTGGGGAACACAAGGATCTTAAGGATCACCCAGCTGAACCATAGATTTTCATTCCATTAGTATATATGTGCATGTAAACAATACCTCCACCAATATTAAAATTAAACTTTTTTGCTTGACCACACTATTTAAGCAACCCATCACCACAGCCTTAGTTCAAATAGGTTCATTTTCAACAGTAGTCCTTAGGTTTTCTTACACTTGCATTGTCTTTTAGGGAAAATATTTTACCATACATTGGGAAAACTATATAATGACTTTGATTCAACTATTGAGGTTTTAACTGAAAATGAAATGGATATTTAACAATCCTAGGTTAAATTCAAATAGGTAATAACATTCAATGTTATTTTGAATAGGTAATAACAACATTCAAATAGGTAATAACTTATTTTTGTATGATGCTTTACAGTTAACTGGGATTCTACCAACATCAAGTTTACATCAAGTACAGAGAGAACAGGAGTTGGTGTATCATGAGGCCCTCTAGCAGTCTGGTAAAGATTGTAGTCTGTTTTTCAGAATAATATTTAAATGCATACAATAAAATACATAGGACCACAAAGAAAACCAATCATATTGAAACAAAATATTTTAAAAGTATTAAGTTCTTAAATTAAGAATCTCTGTGTTACTCAAGTGGGTATCTTACCCTACAGGAAAGTAGGGGAGAAGGGGATAAGAGGGGTATGATAGAAGGGAGGGCAGATTGGGGAAGAGGGTAGTTAGAAGCAAACACTTTTGAAAAGGGACAGGGTCAAAGTAGAAAGTAAAATAAGTGGGAGGGCAGGATAGGATAGGGAGGAATATAGTTAGTCTTTCACAATATAACTACTATGGAAACATTTTGTATAACTACACATGTACAACCTATATTGAATTGCTTGTCTTCCCAGTGGTGGTGGGTGAAGAGGAAAGAAGGGAAAGAATCTAGAAATCAAAGTTTTAAAAACAAATGTAATAAAAATTGTTTTTTACATGCATCTGGGAAATAAGATACACAGGTACTGGGGTATAGAAATCCATCTTGCCCTACTAGAAAGTTAGAGGGAGTATGGGGGAGTATATAAGAGAGAGCAGATTGGGGGAAGAGGTATTTAATAGGCTCACTATCTTGGGGTGGGTGGTAGGGGAAAGACGGGGAGAAAATTTGTAACTCAAAGTCTTGTGGAAATGAATGTTGAAAACTAAAAATAATTTTTTTTAAAAAAAGAATCTCTGTGTTAAGCACCAGGAACACAAAAAGAAAACAATTTATTCCCTCGGGGGTTTCTCAGAGAATTAAGATCAAATAGTTTGTGACAGAGATAGGACTAGAACACATCTTCTAACTCAATGGTACAATGGTCTTCCCACTACTCCAAGCTGTTTCCCAATACTTTAAATGTTCCCAATACAATTGTCCTTGTCCAATCATGCATCAGCTCTACTTTTGACCTAGGATTGTTAAATATTCACTCAGTTTTCAGTTAAAACCTCAATAGTTGAATCAAAATTATTATGTAGTTTTCCCAATATATGGTAAAATATTTTCCCTTAAAGACAATGCAAGTGTAAGAAAACCTAAGGACTGCTGTTGAAAATGAACTTCATTTGCCAGTGGACATGTCCTCTTGTCAAACATTTCAGGCATGAACCAATAATTTGCAAACTTCTTGGCCACAGGACCCCTTTATACTCTTAATCACTGAGTACCCCAAAGAGCTTTTTTTTTTTGGTTTTTGGAGGGCAATTGGGGTTAAGTAACTTGCCCAAGGTCACACGGCTAGGTTTTTTTTGTTTGTGTGTGTTAAGTGTCTGAGGTCGGATCCAAACTCAGGTCCTTCTGACTCCAGGGCTGACGCTCTACTCACTGCGCCACCTAGCCGCCCCAAGAGCTTTTTTTTAATGTGGGTTATACTTATCAATATTTGTCACATTAGAAATTAAAATCAATAGATAATTAAAATATGTGTTAATTCATTTAAAAATATAGCCATTACATTTTAACATAAATTTAACATTTCTTAAAATAACTGCTTTCTAAAACTAAAAAAATTAGTGGAGTGGCATTGTTTTACTTATTTTTTGAAATCTCTTTAACAGCTGCCTTCCTAGACAGTTGGATTCACATATCTGCTTCTGTGTTCAATATATTGTTTTGGCTGAAGTATATGAGGAAATCCATTCTCACATAGATATGCATTTGGAAAGGGGAGGAATAGTTTAGTAGGCAAATAATGTGTTATTATCACTGTGAAAATAGTTTTGACTTTACAGACCTGTAGGAAGGATTCTCAGGGACCCACCCCCACCCCATCCCCAGGATCTGTGGACCACATTTTTAATTCAGGCTCAATTCAAGCCACTGGAAATCTGGACAGTAACAGTCCCTGGAAAGGTTAACAGCACATATAATAGTCATCTATTTTTTTAAAAGGACCTTTTTTCCTATTTGAATTGATCTCACATTAGCACTGAATAAACAGCTGAGCTGAAAATAAAGAAAACCTAAAAGTAAGTTATATAAGAAATTCTATATTGTGTCTGTTACCTTCAATTTTATTAATAAAAAAATTATCTGAGGCAGGTATCAAACTCAGTAAGAATTTCTGGTCACAGAGTTACAGAATGCTAAATTTGGAAGGTACTATTAAATATAAGACACATAGAAAAAGAATGTTAGCACATGGAATAAAACATAAAGCTTGAAAGACCCTTAGAAAATAAAACAAAGACTGTCACAGTTGGAAGGAACTAGGCCAGAGATGGAGGGGGCCACAGATTAAAACTATACAATGCATAAAATGTCAGAGCAGAAAAATAACCTTGTAGAACATCTAAACCAGAGATCAAACATGGGTGGCCACCCCCACTGAAGTAAAATGTAATTGGGAAATATTTGACAAAAGAAATAAAAACACAATAGACATGAGATAATGTTATTATGTAGTTTTCTAAATCAGAATCCTTATGTATAGTTTAGTGTCCCCTGTTCCAGTTTGATACCATGCAGGGCTTCTTAAACTTTTTCTACCCATGACCCCATTTAGTTGAGTTGTGTGGCTGAAAAGCATAAGCAGTGCAAAGTGCACATGCTTTGTGTTCAGAGCCAAGGCTGCCGTGAAGTTGTGGATACAACATGGGCAAGCACTGCCAGAAACAGCTCAGATTCATTACGCATTTGATTATGAATTAATTTTTTGGTCATTGTGCATTCAGAAACATTTAACTGCTGCCAAATTTTTCTCGACAGGGTCTCAACAGTTTAAGAAAAGCAGAACCAATTACCTCATTTTACAGATGAGGAAACTGAGACTCCAAAAATTTGAATGACAAAAAGTTAGTGGTATTACTAGGTCTAGGACATGGGTCTCTTGGTTCCTAACTCAGAAATCTTTCAACTATAATCATTGTTTCTCTAACTAGCATGGTATCACACAATAACATTTTAAACAAATTTTATTGATGACTACCTGAAAAGAAATAATTTTCATAGTTTATATGTATATAGTTCTTGACAGTTTACAAAGTACTTTCACACATATTTTAATCCTCACAAAAATCCCATGAGGCAGACAGGAGAAGTATTTTTATCCCCATTTTTTAGATGTGACTTAATGAGGTAGTGATTTAGTCCTGTGATTTTTGACCCAGGCCCTTCTAACTCTAGGTTCATTATTTCATTACGTCAAACTATATTACAGAAAGAGTTTTAAAACCAATCAACCAACCCGTGAGTATTCAGTAACTATATTGATGTTCATTTTATATCTTTCTCAGCCCTGTTATTGTCTAAATGTGATAGGAATCATTTGCACTATCAAAAAAAATTCCCTGGACAAAGTGACTTCTGGGAAGCATCTGTACACTCAGATGACTGTGATCAAGCAATTCCAACATCATTTCTGCATTTTAGTAGGGACACATCCATGTCAACCTAGCAGAAGAAAAGCCCAACTAATGAAACTCTGTGTAAGCTGTAATTACATTGTCTCCATGAATGGCACTTGGGGTATTGTGAACAGATTGTACGCGTTAATTCACGCAGGGCCTAATGAACCATTCCCTGTTCTACAAACTTCATCACTTGATTTAATTAACCCTCATACCTATAGATGCCCAAACCACCAATCATAACAAGAGGGAAAGTCCCCAAGTACAGCACTTTAGGGATGTTACAATGACAGGGGGAATAACCCAGTATTCACTGAATGGGACTAGGTCAGTCAATAAACAGCTGGATTGTGTGTATTTCAGTAAAGCCCAAATGGAGAATATTTGAAAGATGAGTATTTTTTATGCTTATGTTTATATAAGGGCTTAATGTATAATTATGGCATGCTGTAAAAAGCAACATTGAGTGATGGTAGAAAGAAAGGAATCATTGGAGTCTGGAAGACTTACCTCTTGACACCCACTAGCATTGTAACCATTGTAAAGTCTCGATTTTTTGTCTCAGTGCCCCCAGACAATTCTCAGACTATAAATTATAGACATTACATAGGACTGGCTGACCTCCATGCATGGAGAGAGTTCTAACACTGATGAAATCACAGGACCAGACATCCATCCCTTTTTTAAAAAATGCATCTCCTTGGGAAGAGTAAAAACAATGTTGTATTTAGAATCAGAACCTCTACATTCAAACCATTCTTCCTACAAATGAATGGTCACATGACCTTAGTCAATTGATTTCTATCTCATGAACTTAGTTTTTTTATGTTTGGAAAAATAGGTTTGGACTTAATAGTCTCTAAAGGGCCATTTGTTTTTACTGAGGAATGAATTCTGTCCATTGAAGTGGAAGATGTGCCACACCAGCAGGTACTTGAGAACACAAAACATGAATGTCAAAGATAAAAGGAACCTTAGAACATGAAAAACAAAAAACACACAGAAAATGAGGGGTGGGAAGACCTTTCTATATTATCACTGAAACTCTAATTAAACTGAAAGATTTTTTTCTTAAGCACAATAACAAGGAGCCACCCAAAAGTTGAGAATATAAATGTTTGCACAACTATTTATATGTGTATACTATTATAAAGGGTTGTAAATGAGGCACTACTTTGAAAAAAATCAGGTTTGTAGGCCAAGTTACTGTAATGGAATAAGGCCAGGAAACAGACTTCTAAGTAACCCAGAAGCTTTGATGGCAAGTTAAAGAATTCCTCTCCCATTATCTTTCTGTACTGCTCCAGCAGACATAGATCATTGACATTTATGACTGACCCATCTAGTTTCCCAGAATGTGAGAATATGCTACTGTTCAAAGCTACTCATTCATTCAAGTCTCCCTCAGAGTCTCAAATTAGAAGTAAGTTTCTACTGGGTGTGGTAGAAAGAATGATGGGCCTGGAATCCGATGGTCTGGATTCAAGTGATCACATCACAGCTGATTGTCTGACTTCCATTCTAATGGAGTATCTGTTCATAAAAGCTTCCATGTCACTACTCACAGAGGGAAGAAGGAGACTGTCAACCTTCATTGAGGTGATGAAAGGTATACCCTTCTCATGGTAACACAACATTCTTGAATGCCCTTTTAAGGGCATAGAAACAGATTTTTGGTTTAACTCAAGGGAAATTCTATTAACAAAGTGAGCTGTCCAAAAATGAAATGGAGAGGTAGTGAGTTCCTTGTTACTGGAGGTCTTTAGTAGGGTCTGAATAACCACTGGCTGTGGATGTTATTGGGTTGCTTCTTGGCCAGGTAAGACTCCGACTATATGACCTTGGACATCCCCTGATTCTATGGGACGTTCGTTATAAAGAAAACACTATAAGCTTTATGCGTTATAGAACTGTGAATCAAAATTACCCATTCCCATCAACTTTAGTTTGGTGTCTTTATAATCAAAAGACAAATTCTGCCAACATCTTTTAAGCTCAAAGTGTGCCTACTCCCCATAAAGAAGCATTTAATGGTGTTAATTTCTCCAATTGATATTTTGGTGTCCCTAGGGATCTAATTTTTTATCTAATAACAGGACAGCATCCTAATTTAGTTTTATCAATGCAGAAAGGTTAATAAAATACTGAAAATCTACATCTGCCATAGGAACACTCTATACCTTTACATGTGATCATTTACTTAAGTGTTTCTCAGAATTTTCCCAGAATAAATAGAAGAAAGCAAATATGTACATGGACTAATGGTTTAAGCATAATTGCCTATTTATTAATCCACTGGGTATCAAAAGCAGCTCCTTTATAGAGGGGAAAGCTTAGTTTCAATTTTATCACTCATAAAGTATAATGGGTAAAACCTGGAAAAACTGATTCAAAAGCCCTAATTAAATTTGCTAGAGAGAATACTGATTTCCTGAAATACCCCTGAAGGGATTTTTCACTTCTTTGGCCCAATAACATACATGATAGGGTTCAGACCTAGATTAGGAAGCAAAATAATGCTGTTGAACACAACTGAACTAGATAGAACCCTGTTCCTTTTGATTCTTATTCTTTCTCCATTTCATTATCATGTTCATATTTTATTCTTATTGTTCTGGATATTTATGTTGATTCATTATATTAATTATGTACGAGGAAGAGCCCTCATTAAGCTAGCCTTGCAATTTTGTCATCTAACATTTCAAGTTTGGTAATTTAAGTGAACCATCTGAGCTAGACAGACAAAAATAGATTAAAATAGACTAGGAAAGAAAAACATTGCTCCAGAATGTAATTAAAAAGGTTTTTAATAATAAATATTTGAAGGGATAAAAATAACGATGCCTGCCAATTATCTCTCCAGATCCTACCTGGTATAGAAGTGGTTTAAGACCATGGGTTATTCAATGGGGAAGAAAAAGACCTGTACTTAAAGTATTTATTGAGGAAGACTCTGAGAGTTTCCCCTCCTTGTTAACTTAGAGGGTAACTGGGTGAGGAAACCCACTGCAGTACTCAGGTCACCTGAAGTTCAGTCTGCAATTACTATATTAATATGCACTATCATAATTCTGGTAGAAACTTAACAAAGAAAAAAACACTTTGCAATTTGCATTTCTCTTAATTCATTGTTAAAAATCTAGCCAAGCAGAAAACAGCAGATCAAGTCTGGGCTTTTTTGGCAAAATGCTCTATCAGGGTCCTATTAGACTATGTATTCTTGATACCAGGTATCACTACAGGTGCTCCTAGGTAGAAGGACCTTCACAGAATCATCGAGTTGTAAGAGTACTCAATAGCCATCTAGTCTAAATCCTACCCCAAAAGGAATGCTCACTGCAACAGTCTTGACAAATGGATGTCTAACTTCTGTTTGGAAGATCGCCAAGGAAGGGAAACAACCACCCCACCAGGATGAACAGCTCTAATTGTCAGTGGTTTTTTTTTCCATTTTGGAGGGCAATTGGGGTTAAGTGACTTGCCCATGTCACATAGTCAAGTGTTTCTTTATATCAAGGGTCTCTTTCTTTGTAACTTCCATCAACTCCTTTTGTGTCTACTCTCTGGGGCCAGCTAGAACAAATTTCATCTTTCTCCAACAAAATAGGCCTTCAAATAGTTGAAGAGGTTTATCATTCTCCAGTCCCTCTCCTAGTCCTTTCTCATTCTCATTTCCTCTGAAAAAATTCCTTGATATTAGAGATTGTTTCATTCTTTGTATTTTTATTCCCAGTGCCTGGTACAAAGTAGATAATTAATAAGTGTTTATTAATTGATATGTCACAGACTCAAGGCCATTTTGGAAAGCTAAGGCTATTGGGAAAATAGTCATGCTTACAAAAGTCAGCATTTAAGTAACATTCACAATCACAGTGGGTGATTGTATAAGTAAGTCACAATCCTCTTTCCTCTTTTGGAAAGATGTTAAGTCGCAGCCATGTAGTTTTAGGGGACCTCTCTCTGATGAGCCTGTAAATCATAGCCCTATAAGGGGCAGCTAGGTGGCACAGTGAATAGAACACCAGCCCTGGAGTCAGGAGGACCTGAGTTCAAATGTGACATCAGACACTTGACACACTTTACTAGCCATGTGACTTTGGGCAAGTCACTTAATCCCAATTGCCCTCCAAAAAAAAAAAAGAAAAAAAATCATAGCCCTATGCCTCTCATGTGAGTATGGAAAATGGAATTACCTTTTTTTCTGAGGTGATCATGAAAAATCACATGGACAGTCTTCTCCCAGAGACATGTAAGTCTAGGTCATCTTTCAGAAGAAAATTTCATTCAAGTCTGCTGTTGTTTGTTATTTAACACAGGAAGTTAAAACTTAGACTGGAAGTGATGTGCCATGTTCTTAAGCCAATGTTTAGAGCCCATACAAAACCATTGGCATCTCAACTCAAGGTCAAACCTTTTGGCAACTAAAATCATTTACATTTGGCAAGGTACCATTTCCTGTTTCAAATGCAAATTAGGTTTTGTTCAGTCTTTCATTGTTTCTATTATTTTTCAAATGAATAAAATGTGCCTGTTTTGGTCCCTGATGATTGGTAAATGTAACAGGAAATATGACTGATGTGACAGTCTGAAGTTGCAGAATCAGACTCACATGAGCTAAGAAATGGATGGGAATTCAAAGGTCACCTTGTGGAGACCCTACATAAAGTAAGAAGGAATGCCCTCTACCAAATCTTTGACAAGTCATTATTTAGCCTCTGACTAAAGGTCTCCAGTGACCAGAAGTCCTTGGCTGCTGAGGCTGCCCATTCCACTTCTGGACAGCTCTGCCATTTAAGAATTGTATTGTTCCATCCAGCTGAAATCTGTCTCTGAAGGTTCCCCCAATTGTTCCTACTTCTGTTCTCTGGGCCAAGTAGAAAAGGTCCAATCTTTTCTGTGACAGCCCTTCAAATTCCTCAAATACTGTACATTTACTAAATTGAGTTACTTTTATTAGGGAAGCATATGGAGTCATGGAAAATACATTGGACCTGGAGTTAGAATATCTGGGTTTGATTTCTAGCTCTGCCACTAGCTGTGTGACCTTAAGCAAGCCACTTACCCACTTTGTGCCTCAGTTTCCTCTTCTTCTTCTTTTTTTTTAATTTAGAAAGTGGATTTTATTACCGCGGAACAGCGCGGGACTGCCGGGGTACATGGTCACCCAAATCAGACAGCCATTTTGCACAGACAGTGTACAGGTTTTATAGAAGTTCCATAGCCAGGTTACGTAAGCTGAAACTACAGTGATGTAAGCTGAAACTCCAATGATTAGTCAGTGTACACTTGAAACTACAATTAGTGATTGGTCAGTATTCCCGCCGGCGCCAAACCCTTGGCTGGGACTCCCACCCACAGATCAATCAAGGGTAAGCAGGGGGTGGGGGTTCTGCCTGTTTACAGATTAAGCAAGGTGGAGTTCTCTGTTTTACAAATCAATGAAGGAAAGGTTGGGCTGCCTGTTTTACAACAAGGAAGGGTGAGTGGATTTGTGTCTGACATTCAGGAAGGGAAAAGTGACAAATCAAAGAGAGAAGGGCAGAGTGGAGCTGGGTCCAACATTCCCTACTCTTTCCTGTAGGTATGTCAAACCTTTGACGTAGCTGGGTTCACATCTAGGGGTCACATCTAGATTACCCAATTCTGTTCCTAAAGGATGGGGGTCCCTGATAATTAACATTAATGGAGTTAACACTGGATTTAAGGAATTGTAGAAAACAATGAGATAGGGTCCTACAATTAGGGCTAAGATCAGGAGGAGAGGCTCATACCAATACTAATACCAAGGCTGATATCAATTTAGTGAGTTAGGGGGAGGTTCCAGGGGAACAGGGACTGATACCCATTCTCAGAATCTTCCAGCTCCCTCTGTCCATTAGCAATATTCTGGCTTACCAACTTCAGACTCTCCCTCATCACTCCAGAGTTGTTGCACAGAAGCAACAGGCCTCACCAAGGACTGCACACAGGCCACCCAGTTTAAGAAGGTCAAGGCCTCTGCGGTTCTGAAGAACCACCTCTGCCACAGAGTCCACCTGTCTTTCCAGGGCTGAGATGGACTGCTCTATGTGGGAGAGGTCAATATTTACCTGTGTACTTAAGGCCTGATAGTTGGCCTCCCCCTTAATCAAGGCTGCCATCCCACTCGCTGCAGAACCCACAAGGCCCAAGCCCATTGAGATGGGAATGCGGAGTGGTGCTGCCTGTCTTTGGCAGTGGCTCAGTTGCCCTGGGAGGAAGGTGACTCGGGGAATTATGGCCACTAGAATACACAGGGGGTCCTCAGTGTGTTGTTTTCTGAGGAACACTGCAACAGAGACATACTGGGTAAGGCCATCGTGGTATGCCCACCAGGCTCCTAGAGGGGCAGGGAAGTAGTCTGAGCTAGAGGCCTGAATCATGTGGGTTTTTTCACAACTTGAGCTATACTGAGAGCTAGATAAAGGGGTGCTGGATGTGAAGCAGAAACCTGTTCCCTGTACATCCCCAAGGGAGAGCCTTGGGTGGTCCCAATCAATTCTGTGTTGGAAATAGGGGTGACTGAGGCATTTAGTGCCACCCCTACTTAGTAAGGAGGCTGGGGTTCAACACAAATCCAGAAATCTTTTCCCAACATGTGGTTAAAACTGTTAAGTGGTTTATGAACAGCTGACAGAAGGGTAATTAAGGGGACCTGGTAATTGTGAGATTCCTGAACCTTTGAAGATAAGGGGAGCATATGACCTGACAGGGGCCCATGTGGTGACAGCTGGTATTGTGATTTGGACATTGGGGTTCCCTATAGGGGCAGGGATAGCTAAGCAATGGGATGACAATGGGGGAGGGGCACAGAAGGCTTTTTGGTTATAGTCAATACTGAGGTCTTTCCCACCTACGTTTCCTCCTCCCCTTCAGGGACTATGATTTCCAGGACTCGAGAAACCGGGGTTCCCCAGGTGGCGTCAGACTTGATTGTATGGATTCGGAACAATGGCTCCAATCCCTCACTACCACCTGCCTAGTGGCACAGGGAGGCACCAGGACTAGGAGAGGGGAGGTGGTGAGCTGTGACACAAGCACAGGCGCACAGACATCCTGTATCTGAACAGAGTAGGTAACCTGCATCTACTGGTGGGCCCCCCAAATAGTCCAGTTCTGGGGAACAGGGAGTTGAGGGGTAGCTGTGTGCTCCAGTTCTGAAAAAGTCCAGGATTGTCAATTTCCTGTGGTTAACACCCAGGTATAGCTTGGTCTGGGGGCATGGGGATTGTGGGGGCCCGCGCAAGGAGGTAAAAGGGGAATCAGGGAGAGGATCGGATAGTCTTAGCTTTAGGGGGTGCTCGTGGACTTCTGTTTTCCATTCTGAGGTGACAGCAGGCTTCACTCTGGTGCAATGGAGTCATGTGGGAATAGAGTCCACTTTGACAGCAGTAGGTGTAGTGGGGATCATGACATGTGGTCCCTTCCACCTCTGCTCCAGACCATGAATTTCTTTTTAGGAGCACAGAATCCCCAGGTTGAAACAGGTAAGCTGAGGCAGAACTCGGGATCTGGATCAGGAGAGCTGAGGGAAGGAGTTTTTTTTTTTAATCGCCTGCAGACCCTAAAGGAACTTGATGAGGGAAGAGTTAGTGATTTCAGCTTTTTGGTCTTCCCGGATTAGAGGAAGAATGGGTGGTGGTCTTCCAAATATATGTTAGGGAATGGTCTGGACTTTCTCAGCCTTGAGTTCTGAGCTCTGAGAAAATTTCAGATGCCAGCTGCTCAAGGAAGTCAAAGCTGAGAATCCGAGGACCTGACCCAGTTCTCATGGGGAAGCCAAACCTTATCTGCTTTGTTCAGCTTTTCATAAATAGACTTTAAAACAGTTTGAATTAAACTGGTGTTAAAACTGTTATCTTACTTTTCTCTCAACTAAAGTATCTCTGATTAAAATAAATATCAGGCACCCAAGTACCCCATCATTCCAAGCACCTGATCATCTCCCCTTTAAACAGCTTGGACCCAAAATCATTTGGGTAGATCTGCCTATGTTTCATAGGAAGCTGGGTACACAGATTATATATACAGTATACAGTGAATACAGATTCACTCAGGAAGAAAGAGATAATTCAGAAATTAAATCCTTAACATACATTCAGTTACAAATGTTAACTTTTTCTTAGAGCATGAAAGGACTACAAATTCAAAACAAAACAGCCAGATCTCTTCTGTTTTTACAATCTCATTAAACCTTGATGAAGAAAGTTAGTTGAAAATTTAAGATGATCTTAAGCAGTTTGCATAACTTTCTGCACATGATCTAATTCTAGATTAGAAATAACATTAGATTTTCAACTAAGCAGACAAAAAAACCTCACAAATGTAGAGATTACATTCTTAGGGGTATGTCAGATCAGATCTCAAAGCCTGGGCCTGATCAATAACCTGAGGACAATTAGAGACAGTTGGGGAGAAAAAGGCCAGTGGGTCTCCACTGAATGAGGGGTGGAGATAGAAAGGGGCTGACCCAAAAAAAGGCTTATCAGCTTCTTTAACAGGAAGGGCCTCAGCAGCAATGGCCTGGAGGCAAAGGGCCCTCCAGCAGTCAGTTTCCTCTTCTATAAAACAGGATGGTAATATCTACCCTGCTGACCTCACAGGGCTATTGTCAAACTCAAGTGAATGAAGGTCAGACATACTGTAAATTGTAAAGTGCTATAAGAATATCAACTATTATTACTCAGTTAACAAACATTTATTGAATGCACACTCTATGGAAGGCTCCAAACTAGGCACAATTCCAAGGCTACTTTTTCCATGAAGGAGTCTTTGATCTGTCTTTTTCTTGCAGCGTTTGTTAGGGTTAATGCTCAGATCTCATGTGCCATCTTGTTTTGTCCCTTTCCAATGCACCTATATAGAGTACTCTACAGTGAGGTTTTAGATGTTGGTGAATTATCCTTCACCCTGAGAGTAAGGCCATCATCTTACATGAACTTTGTATATCTCCCAATAGTTAACAGCACTTGACACAGAGAAGGTGCTTAATTAATGTCTTTTATACTACATTCTATTATTGTAACAGAAATATAGATAAGACATATTATTGTTCTTCAGTCATTTTCAGTAGTGTATGACTCTCTGTGACCCCATTTGGGGTTTTCTCAGCAAAGATACTGGAGTGGTTTGACATTTCCTTCTCCAGCTCACTTTATAGATGAGGAAACTTTATAGATGAGGCAAGCAGAGTTAAGTGACTTGCCCCGGGTCTCAAAGCTAGTAAGTGAGGTCATATTTGAACTAAAGAAGAAGACTCTTTCTGACTCTAGGCCCAACACTCTATCCATTGAACCACCTATCACCCTGATAAGACATAGCCATGGCTTTCAAGATTACAATCTAATGGTATGGAAATACATAAATACCCCCAAAATGATGATAATACTGAACAATATCTGATTGATATCTCAGTCTGTATGCTCTCCCAGTATCCCATGATCAGACATGGAAAAGCAAGATCTAAAAGGGTTGGGGAACCTGTGGTCTCCAGGCCACATGTGGTTTTCTAGGTCCCTAAGTGCAGCGTTTTCACTGAGTCCAAGTTTTACAGAACAAATACTTCAGTCAAAGGACTGCACAAGAGGACCTAGAGGACCATATGGGGCCTTGAGGCCACAGGTTCCCCACCCCTAGCACTTTGGATGGACCTCCTATGGAGGATTCAATGGAGGGATTGAACAAGAGTTGTTTAAATTGAGAGCATATAACAAGGTTACCATTCTCACCAAAGGAGATAATACTTACATGGATGAAATGGCAGATTTGTCAAAGTACTAAACATACCATTTTTGAAGCAGAAACTATAAAGAGGTAACATTTATAAAGCACTTCAAAGTTTACAAGCTCTCTGAATACATCATTTTATTGGCCCATCCTCTGAAATCACCACCTTATCAGTTAAGTACTACAGGCAGTCAATAACTATATTACAATACAATCAACTTCCCAAAATAAAGTTAAGTTCTATAGGCAGACAATAACTATATTACAATACAATCAAATTCTCTAAATAAATTGAAATAAAAATCAAGACAATCCAAAAAAATTTTAGATCCATTGAAATGTCAAAAAAAGGAAATACTGATAAAAATTCAATGTTGGTGGGACTATGAGGAAACAGGTACATTGTTGGTGAGACTGCAGGTTAGTACGAACATTTTGTCTGGAAATATGCAGTGAACAACACATTAATGATCATAGCTTTCTATGCAATAAATTCACTGCCAGGACTTTATCCTAAAACAATGTTTAAAAGGGGAAAGGGACCTATATATACAAAAGTATTTCTAGCTTTGAAATATCTGTAATAGCAAAAATAGCTAAACAAAATTCAAATAACTGAAGAATGGCAGAATAAATTATGGTATAGCACAGTACTTGGCACATAGTAATATATATTGGTTGAGTGATTGGTGGAAGGTGAAGGGAAGGAAAAAGGGCAAGAAATAGGAAAGAGGAAAGGGGAAAAGAAGAGAGGCAAGACAGTAGTACTGGGAACTTCTCAGAGATATAGAAGGAGCACACAACGAGAACATTCTTTACTTCTATATTGTTGTAATTAGTACGGCTTACCTTGTTAAATGTTGAGATTTTACTCTTCATTGTGCATGTTTGTTCATTTGTTTTTGTTTAGTAAATTTATAATCATTTTATTTTTTTTAAAAACCAACCATATATGATGGGAGAGGGAGAGTAAGTGTGAGAGATCCAGATAATTGTTATATGAAATTAAGGAGGGACGCATCATTGTCACCCAGGAGTTTAGGGAAAGTTTCTTGGAATTTGTTGCACCTGAGTTTGACCTTAAAGGAAAGGAAGAATTTCAACAGACAGCTCAGGTAGGTGGGGGTGGGAATACTCAAAAGATCTTTTCAGAACTGAAAGGACCTTAGAGTTAAGAAATGGACTAGCTAACCCAGCCTTCGCATTTTATAGACATAAAAAACTGTTTGTTCATCAGAGTTGTGGGTATTTTCCCCCCACTTTGGGTTTTGTGGGTCTGAAAGGGTTAGGACTGGTGGCAATCCAATTAGCAAATAAAAAGGGAAAGTGTTTTCTGGCACTTCTGTGAAATGAGGAATACTGCTCTGGACTTAGGATACAAATTCACTAATTCATTTGGGGAGCAAGCACTTAACTGTGTGAAAAACCTTGTGCTGCATATTATATGGCAAATGCCTAGCCCTGTCCTCCTGGAGCTTCCACTCCAGAAATAGAAATAAGGAAAAAGCATCAGATTTAACAAACTTTAGAGGAAAGGTATCAGAGAGGTGGTGATAATGTAAAGGCCATGGTAATCATGGAGTCCAAGAACAAGATGAGAGACAGGAAGTTTGAATCCTGGTCCTGACTCTAATTGTGTGACCTTGGCAAGTCACTTAACCCATGTGATCTGAGCCTCAGTTTCCTCATTTGTGTAATTGGGATAATAACAGGACCTGCTTCACAGGGTCACTGTGAGGACTAAAGGAGGTCATGTTTCCCAAAGCACTTTTCAGGTTTTGAAGTGCCATAGGAACATTAGCTAATAGTAGAAGTAGTACTAATAATCAAAGTACTACTGTATAATGTGGCCTCAGCAGGAATCCAAAGCAGTTTCGGCTTTAACATAACCATTACCCAACCCTACCATCTATCACTTTCACCTGCCGACAGGAAATGGGCCACTGGGATCATTCCCTAACTAGGCACAGGGCATATTATCTAAGGTCAGGGTTAGGAGACTCCCATTCATCAAGGGCAGTTTAACCCCTACTGGACATAGCCTTAACCAATAGAAGGGGCATTTGTGGGCTGCTCGGGTTCCACTGGGAGAAAAGTCAGTATGAAATCAGGCCATTACAGTTTAGCAGCTCCAATACTTGCTAACTTTGTGACTTGAGTAAGTCAGTTATCTTTTCTGCATATCAATCTCCCTCTCTACAAAATGGCAATATTTGTTCTCCTTCCCTCATAGGGATGGATATGCAGAAACTACTATGTAAGCCTGAAAGCACTACAGAAATATGAATTGGTGCTATTTTCATTATCACTTACCACATCTCCCTTATTTTACAGACTATAGAACTAAAGCCCAAGAGGAGAAAAGATTCGTCCAAAGTCAAACAGCTAGATAGTGGGCACAGCTAGGACAAAGCCAAGTCTCTGAGTCTAATGAGAAACACTAGCCTTTTTTCCCTCTCCTAGAAAATCAGAGGGAAGCTTGATTTTTTCACACCTCCAGTAATAATAATAATAATTGCTCACATTCATATATGGCTTTATGGTTTTGCAAAGCACTTTACACATATTATCTCATTTCATATGAAGAGGCCTTAACTCCAATAACAAAACATTAAATGGATTTATGGGTACAACACTCTACCGTAGCCCTCAGGCCTGCTACTCACAATATTAAATGCCAAATTGAGTCTGATAATAATCAGATTAATCACACTGGAGAATGGAAAATGGGCTAGGGAGGGGCTCCCTGTTCCTTGCTGCTACCTCTCCCAAGATTTGTTCTTGACCCCTCAGACCTAGGGGCAACAACATGGTTGAGGCCTGGATGGCACATCTCCAAGGACACTGGGCAATGAAAGACACAGGAACACAGCTGTTCCTTTCCTCAGGCCTGAGCCCTGGCTCACTCACTAGACCTGAAAAAGTATCATTGTTTCTTTAGACTAATCCTCAGCTGCTGCTACCACTGACCCAGCCCTAAAGAGATTGGAACTTTTTCCAATACCCTTGGCACCCAACCTGGCTCTGTAAAAAGAGGCTTTGTTTCCAAGATACTTTATTAATCAAGGGATTGCTGTGTCTTTGATTTTTTTTTTTGTACAATTTCTCAGAATCACAGAATGTCAGATGTAAAAGGGACCTCAGAACACAGAACTTAGAATGTTAGAGGTGGAAAGGACCTTAGGACATAGAGCCTTGAATGTTAGAGCTTGGAGAACTCAGAAACTAGAACCTAGAATATCAAAGCTGGGATGGGCCTTCCAAAATACAATCTAGAAAGTTAGAGCTGGAATGAACCTTTGAACAGAGGGTGTAGATATATTAGCATTAGGAAAGACTTTAACCAAAGATCATTAAGAACAACCTCCCTATTTTATCTCTAAAGGTTGGATTGTTTTGATTTTGGTTTTGTCTCTCTAGCATCTGCCATATTAAGGTACTGAAAACAAATAAATGGATATAATCTGAACTGAAGAAACTAATTTGTCTAAGCTCTCACAGTTCATAAGTGGAAAAGCCCAAGCCCAAATGCACGTCTCCTGAGTTCAGCATATTTTTTTAACCACATCGTACTTAGCAAAGATACTGGAGTGCTTTGCCATTTTCTTTTCCAGCTCATTTTACAGATGAGGGAACTAAGGCCAACCAGGTTAAGTGACTTGCCCAGGGTCACACAACTATCTGAGGCCAGATTTGAACTAAGGAATATGAATTTTTCTGACTTAAGACCTGGTACTCTATCCACTGTACCACCCGGCTGCTCACATTACACTTAGCCCCTCAGTTTGATGCAGTGATCTTCAGCTGTGCCAGACATCCCTAGAGTAGGTGGCTGCCTACAGCATATGAATTCATTGGCAAGTCCCTTTGACCATAAATATCCTAGGTATCACAGTGGCTGAAATTCTACCATTAGAGATTCATTCTTTTATTTTACAGATTGCCTTCTCCCTTGCCATTCTTTAAAATGCAAATATTCTTGGGAGGCTGAACATAGGAAATCACCAATATCTTAGGGTAAAGTAGAAAAGTTTAAGAACAGAATGAGGAATGTTGGGGGTAGAGCAAAAAGTGTTAGACCTAGAAAGGGCTTTAGAACATAGATCATCTCAGTTAGAAAAGAGCTTAGGATGAAGAAGAGGATGAGAGAAGAGAATGAGACAGCGGACAAGGGACCCTAGAACACCAAGGACCAGAGCTGGAAGGGCCCTTAGGAAGTAGGGTGATGAAAACCAGAAATGACAGTATCATAGAGGCTGTGCAGTCCAACCCCTTCTTAATTCATAGATGAAAACATTAAGACCAAGGGAAGTGAAGTGACCTTGGTAAAGTCCCACCACAAGGACAGACCTCAGATCTCTGATCATCAGATCCATGATGCCATGTAGACTCTCCTATAGAAAATTTTCCTTCAGTACATCATGAGTGAAGTGGGAGCTCCAGAAAACAGGGGCGGGGGGAAGGGCAACTAAATGACAGGGCAGAGGAAACTGGACCAAGAAAGAAAATTGGGTCCTTGGATATTTTCAGTTCTTGAATAAAGGGAGAGGGGGAGAATGGACAGCATCCTACCCTTTCTCAATTCTCTTCTCTAAATAGAACCTTCCAGCAACAAGGGTCATAAACAGTTTAAAAAGACAAACATACTATAAAATAGGGCCATTTGCATTATTCATTAGTGTACATTATCCTGCACTCATCTGCATAAATATAGCATTGCACCAGTAGAATATAAGCTATCTGAGGGCAGGGGTTGTTTCATTTTTGTCTTTGTCTTCCCAACTACCTAGGACTGTGCCTTTGTCATGGTAGGTACTTAATAAAATATTGAATAAATGGACTAGATACAATCTATGTAACCATGTCCAGCAAGTGACAAGCAGTGTACCTGAGGCCAGCACAGCTCATGAGGCAGAACCAAACAGCTGGTCTTGGGTACTGTGTTCAGAGTTTAACTGATTATCTTTATGCTGGTCAGAACCACAAAGTATCAGCAACTGAGGCAGAAGACCCCTATAGATGGGATGACCAAGTCTCCACCTTGTCTCTAAATCCTCCTTCTCTATGTTCCAACACAGGCATCACCTCATCCTGGCTATCTTAAAAACATCCTTCCATTCCTCCTGAAAAGCCCTCTGCTCACAGACCCCCTCCCACAATGCACACAAGACCACATATGTGCAATAAGTGCTAACATTACTTTTGCATTTTTTGCTTATACTTATGTTTATTTTTAAGCTAATGAAAATCTATTTTCTCTTTTCCATCCTCCTCCATTGGAAAAAAACACAAAGAGGAGAAACAAAAATCTTGTAATCATCTTCTCTCTGGACCCCAAGTTTCCTTCATCTATTTGCAATAGTTACAAGTCTTCTTCCTGATCGTTCTTTCCCAGGGTCCTTTGTAATTTGCTTGTCTAGCAGTACTCCCTCCTTTAACCAGGTCAGTCCACTATCATCCCAGATAAACAGTACTCAATTTCTATATTTTAATCACATTCATTACCAAAGGACTGTTGGAGAGGGAATGGGAAAAAGTGTTCATACTGCTTTCCTCAAGGCACTAGTTCTGCTAATGGGCTTTATATATCTTTGGATCTAAATGATTTTTTGACCTAGCCTATCTCATAAATTCCTAGACACTGTAATAGGATAGGCAGGGGAAAAGGATACACTTTGCAAAGGGGAAAAATAAATGAGCTTTAAGGAGTCTCCTGGAGAGGGGAAAGGAAAGAGAGACAAATCTTTGGGCTTTAGTGAACTTGGAGGTTAAGATAATTTACGAGTGGTCTATGACAAAATAACTTCCATTTAGATGGGGTTTAAGGTTTGCAAAACCTTCCCTCCATATGAACCCCATGAAGTAAATAGTCTAAAAAAATCACCAAATACATGAAGGATAAGGATTCCCCAAAGTATAAATTTTCTCCATTGATACACATAGAGACGTATATATGAATAAGTAAATCTTAGAGAATAGTCTGGGGCACATAGAGATGAAACAGCTTTCCAAGGGGAGAGGGGCAGGGATGGGGGTGGGACATGGCTAATACAAGGCAGAGATTTTGAGGCTAGGTCACCTTGCCTCCAAGGCTTTCTAGTATGCCATATTTGCATACAGACCTGTACCCAACTCACTTTCTATCTGGAGAGAGGAGGCATGAGAAGGGTAATAAGAAGGGAAGGAGAGACAGAAAAAAAAGGGAAGACAGCAAAGAGTGAAGGAGGGAGGAAAGCAGAAGGAAGGGAAAGGAGGGGAAGAAGGGAGGAAAGAGAAAAAGGAGAAGGGAGGGAAGATGGAAGGAAGAAAAGAAGGAAGGAAGGAAGGAAGGAAGGAAGGAAGGAAGGAAGGAAGGAAGAAAGGAAGGAAAGAAGGAAGGAAGGAAGGATAGAAAGGAGGGGGGTTCTGTAGGTTGTTCATTTAATTGCCCTCAATTTCCAACATTACTATCCCCATTTTAGTGGCCCACTCCAAGTCACAGGTCTAGGGAGTGCTGGAACTAGAACTCAAGCCTGTCTTTAACTCCAAGTTCAGAAGCTCTTTCTCCCTCTCTTCTGAACACTTGTCAGTGATTCCTAACCTAATCTCTTGGGAACCAAGACTCTGAAAAAAGAGTTAACAGGACATCTTACACACCAGCTCCTCAAGGGGCTCTCTTGTTTATGTTTCTTGGACAAGAGCTGGTTTATAGGATCCCTCTGGACTCCCTAGGGTCCCAGGAGAACAAGATCTGTTCCACAGTAAACACATTTCTCCCTTTGAGGCTGAATAAGAGCCGTTACCCCTCCCCCTCCCAACAGATAATCCTTCAAAGAGGTTGCAAAGAACCTTCCCACCACAGAGCATCCTAGCCAGTAGGAATTCTCATTGTGCCAAAGAAAACATAAGATGCATTCACCCGAGGCCAAAGAAAGTTTGATATTTGTCCCAAGCCCATCATTCTCATGGCTATAAGGTATCAGTGCTGGCCATGCTTTTTTTTTTTTTTAACCAAAATCACACTAGTTCACCTGTATGCTCATTCTCTCCATCACAATCTTTGTTTCTCACACACACAGGAAAATGCTAACATTTTTGTATTATTTGTTAAAGTAGAATGCCATTGTGATCTTCCCCCCAGAAGTGTGGTTTTATTAGTACGGGAAAGTCCCAACAAGGAAATTCTGTCTTCCAAACAAGCCCCAAAATGGCTTTGCAACTCAGGGTCTGAGTATTACCTATAGCACTGAGACAGGAAATGACTTGCCCAGGGCCACACAGAGGCAAGAGCTGAACCAGATCATTCTGCTCCTCCATCTGCTACATCAAACCTACTTCTTGATATTATGACAGCACATGGTTAAGCAGCACTTTATGGTTATAAATAGAATCAAGTGTGTCTCATTTGATCCTCCAAGTGACTCAGTAACAGTGGGTAGATCAAGTATTATTATCACATCATAGAGATGAAGAAACCAAGGTTCAGGAGGTGGACAGGACAATGCTTGTGTGTATCAGCCATGATTTCAGCACTGGACAGCAATAGAGGATGTTGCTGCATCTTGTAACATTCTCTCAGATTAGAATGAATGCTGGTAGTTAAATTACACTTAAAAGTAAATGCATTCACTCTATAAGGAAAAAGAATATCAGCAGCTCCCAAGAATCAAGGGATGTGGGTATATATAATTGATATATTGCTTGCCTTCTCAAGGGTGGGAAGGAAGGGGAGACTTTGGAACTCAAACTTTAAAAAAAAAGAATGTTGAAAATTTTAACTGTAATTGGGAAATACTTAACAAAATAAAATATATTAGAATAAAAAAATTAAGCGATATGGGTTTGACTCCCAGCTCCAGGGCAGACAGTGTGGTACACCATATGCCTGACTTGGAATCAGAGAACCTAGGTTCATATCATGACTTGGCTACTTATGTCTGCTTGACCTCGGGAAAATCACAGCCTTAATTACTCAGTCTATAAAATGAAACCATTTGAATAGAGGGTCGCTAAGTTCCATTCCAGCTCAAGACCTCTGATTCACTAATCATTAGTATGTATGACTTTGGGCACACTTTCTTTCATTGGGCCTCAATTTCCTCAAAAGGGAGTTGGACTAGATCATCCCTCAGGGACCTTCCTGCTCTAAAACCTATAATTCTGAGACCTACTGGGAGCATTTCTAGGAAGATGCATGTGAAATGGAAGTCCATTAGGTAAAGGGTCAAAATCTGCCTCCCTGTAGCACCTTATTATTTAATACCCATGACTTTCAACAAGACATTTCATCTTTCAGGGCCACATTTTCCTCATTTACAAAATATTGATGACAATATCTGTATTACCTTCCTCAAAGGGTTATTATAGGATCAGATGAGGTCATGGAAATAAGGACTATCTGATCTATGGAGGTTCACTACTATTATTAAATGATCCTGCAGCTTTGGCCTTTGAAACTTAGAGAGATGAAGTAGTACATCCACCAGCCTCAGTTCAGAAAGGCATTTGTCATTAGGCAATAAAATCTGACTTCCTTAGAAAGGATGTCAATGCTGAAATCCATCAGGCTACTCAACCAGGTGTTGACTCCAGGGTCAACTCCAGGGAAGAGGGCTGGTGACTTGGCATTTCCCTTCAGTGTTCTGAGAAGGGATATGTTTGTAGACATCGCTAGCTACTTGGTGTCTTACCAAGTAAGAGACAATAGAAACAGACATACAATGTGTTAGGCTGGGCTACCTATGTGAATGGCCTTCTCAGTGCCCAGCTATGCCCCTCAAGCCACGTATTACTGAGTTAAGTCACCAACCCCATCCCCTTTATTGGTCAAACATTAGGGTATTATAATGGCATATGGGCTCCTAACAAATGCTTGTTGATTGAGTGGATAATCTGTCATCACAGAATTAGAACTAGAAGGGAAGTTAGAGATTATATGGCACCATCTTCTACCTGACATGATCATTTAGCCTCCACTTCTGGAGGCCAATGAGTGCAGATCTTACTAACACCTGAGGCACTCTTGGTTCTAATTCTTAGGAAACAGTACATTTGTCAAAGTCAAAATGGGCCTCCTTGGAAATTTCACTCATTGGTACCAGTTCTGTACTCTAAAATTGGCCAGGCAGAACAAATCTAATCCTTCCATATCACAACTGTTGAAATATTTGATGATAATTTCCTTCAGAACTCAGTTCAGTGGGTGGGTAGGTGGCACAGTGAATAGAGCACCAGTCCTGGAGTCAGGAAGACCTGATTAACACAAAACTAGCCATGTGACACTGAGCAAGTCACTTAACCCCAATTGCCCTACCTTCCTGCCTCCAAAAGGCAAAACAAAACAAAACAAAACCTCAGTTCAGGCAGGGAAATGTTTTCTGACCACTACCACCCTCACCTTACCAGAGTGTAAAGCTTTCATCCCAAATTATTTTGCATTTATTTTGTATACGCTTGGAGATGTATATACTTTCTCTTTCTACTGAATGTAAACTCCTTGAGGGCAGGGATTATTTCTTTTTTGAAACCCCCAATGCCTATTACAGTGCCTGGCACTGTTTAGTTTTTTTCAGTTGTGTCTGACTCTTCATGACTACATTTTGGTATTTTCTTGACAAAGATACTGGAATAGTTTGCCATTTCCTTCTCCAGCTCATTTTTTAGATGAGGAAACTGAGGCAAACAGGGTTAAGTGATTTACCCAAGGTTGAATAACTAATAAGTATCTGAGGCCAGATTTTCACTCTGTGAGAGAATCTTCCTGACCTCAGGCCAGGCACTCTATTCACATTGCCATCTAGCTGCCCTATCCTAAGCACTAAATACATGCTTGTTGATTGGTTGAAAATGTCCCCTTGTCTTCTCTCCAGGAATCATTCCCAATTTCTTTAATGGATTTTTGTATAACAAGATCTCTCATCCTTTCATCATCCTTGTCACCCTCTTCTTAATTTGCTCCAGTTTGTCAATGTCCCTCCTAAAACACTGCCCTGATAACCGAATAAAATACACCAGACCAGGTGTAAAATACAACAGTTCAACCAGGGTAGCAATATCAATCACCTCCTTCATTCTAGACACTGTATGTTCTTCTCTTAATGTAGCCTAAGATGACCTTAGATCTTTTTTTTTGGCTATTATTTTTACATTTCTGACTCATGTTGAGCTTGTAGTTCACTAAATTTCCAGATATTTTTCATATTAACTCTTCTTTCTCCCTTTCCTTTGGCATACTTTATTGTTTAATTAATTTTACAAAATTTAGGATTTCACATTTATCCCTAATAAATTAGGCACTAGGTGATGTGGTAAAAGAGCTCTGGAAAGGAATGAAATCTAGTCTCAGACTCTTCCTAGCTGTGTGACCCTGGGCAAGTCACCTAACCCTTTTTTACCTCAGTTTCTTTATCTATAAAATGAGAATAATAGCAGCACCTACCTCCCAGGATTGTTGTGAGGGTAAATTGAGATATTTGTAAAGGGATTTGAAAACCTTAAAGTGTCAAATAAATATTATTGTTAATAATAATATTTATAATAAATGTAATAATAGTAAATAAATGTCAGTTTAATTTACAAACAGTTTTCTGGAGCTCCTACTGCATAACCTGAGGTATACAAAAAATACAGATCCATATTGTAAATTTACGAGACTACCTTGAAAAACCTAAAAATATTTTAATGATAAACTAATCATAAGTCATAATGAAATGACAAGTTGGCATAAGGTCATCTAAAAGAAGAATATCCATTAGCACATGTTTTATTGAACAAATGAATCCATTAAAGCACAGTACTTTCCCATTTAAAGCCATATCAGGTTGCTTTTTCAGTCCAGTTGGGAGATATTAGTTAGATGCTACTGGCTGGTCTTTAGATATGTGAATTAAACAGGTAAAGCATTTTGCCAACCTGAAAACACTCCATAAATATTAGTGATTACTAATTAATTATCATCAATTATCATCTAAACTGATTCTTCTCTGGATCCTGGAAATAAAAGCTAGTAGGATTCAGATATGTGCCCACCTGAAGGGAAGAATGCCCTCCATGACTTTTTTCAAGGTCCTTTCCAACTCCTAAGATCTTACTGATGAATGTTTTTTCTAGTAACGTAAATAATCAAATTACTTCTTGTCATATCATAATGTTGCCTACAAATATACAATCAGAGAATTTTGTAGTTGGAAAGGATCATTTATTCTAGCCCCTGGCTTGGTAAAAGAAGCTTCACTATGACATTCTTGATAAATAATCCTTTACAAGTAGTGGGAAGCTCACAATTTGTAAAGCAAATCATTTCCTTTCTAATCACTAGGAAGTTTTTCCTTACAATCATGTGACACCTGCCTCCTTTAAATGTCCCTTCATAAAGGTCAGTTCTTCCCCATGAAGCCAAACAATGCAAATCTAGTCCCTCTTTCCACACCCTAGAGATTGCACCAGGGTACTCTAAATCCTCAGTCATTCACAGAGAAGAGGGGACCAGAAGAAAACTTCCAAAGCCATCTGGTTCATTCCCTTGTTCCTGGGAAAGCTTCCCCAACCACATTTTATTCTTAAAGTCTATTGTTCTAGTATTTGAAGCATGACTCAGGAAAGAAGAAAAAAGATCCTGCCCCTTTTCTCTGGATCAATGCCAAATGTGATCAAAATGAAATATTGATCATCCCTGGCAAGCACATTAAAAGCTTGCTACAGAAAATTCCCTGAGGGCCTTCCTATCTTAATGTCAGTGTTCACCGAGCAAGAGAAGGCCATATTAACATTAACTGTACCCCCATCAAGTCAGCCTAACATTTTGTGAAAACTTGAAGGTTTTCAAGCTTCAACATGTTTTCATTTTTTTTTCTTTGCTCTCAAATGTTTATGTTGAGAACAAGGATCCTATCTTCTGTAAACTCTAAATCCCATAAACACAATGCTCCCCCTATAGTTTCTGCTGAAGTGAGTTGGTACCTCTCATGTAGTTAAGTTCTTAATAAATGCATATAGAAATAAACAATGATTATGAACTAACTTAGCTCCTAGGAGATTTTAAGACCTTGGAAGGCAGAGGGAACTTGCCATCATGTTAGTCTAAGCTAGCTTGTGACCTCTGAGGGGAGTTACTTAATCTCTCTGGGCCCTACTTACTCCTCCACAAAATAAGTTTAATGAAACCTCTCCCAAGCACCATTAAGAGAGTTGTTGGAAGGATGAGATGACATATAAGAGTACTTTGAGAAGTTACAGGGATGTCACAAAGGTGGTTGTAAACTTGGATAAGTCAATGGGTTTCAATTTCCTCATCTACAAGTTGAAAATAATAATAATGTTGCCTGGCTCATAGGGGAGTTAAGAAGGACAAATGAATTAAAGAGTAAAAGTATGTTAAAAAGCTAAAAGAAGTATACAAACATCAAATAAAATTACTATGAATTTATTATAACCCATACCAAAAGTGTCTTCATTGTTGCCATGAAATCAAATATAATATTCAAAACCCTCCACAATTTAATCACATTAACCTTTCTAATACCATCCAGTCAACATGCATTTGGATTGGTTGGGTTTTTTTTGAAGGGGGGAGGGGAAGGCAATTGGGGTGAAGTGACTTGCCCAAGGTCACATCGCTAGTTTTTTTGTGTGTCATGTATGAGGCCAGATCTGAACCTAGGTCCAGATCTGAACCCAGGTCCTCCTGACTCCAGGGCTGATGCTCTACTAGTAGCCTCCCCTCAACACACATTTATTAAGCACCTATTATATATCAAGCACTGTGCTAAGCACTAGGGATACAAAGAAAGACAAAAGACAGTTCCTTTCCTCAAAGAGCTCAGAGTCTAATGGGAAGACACCATTCAAACAATTATGAAAAAACAAGATATGTACAGGATAAATTGGAGATTATTGGCAGAGGAAAGACACCAAATACTTAATTCTCTTGTCAAAGTAGATGACTCTCTGTCCCTACCCTACACTTTGAGGCATCTGGGCCATCCCACAGATAATTCCTAATACTACTAGTATTCTTTGCCAGGCCCTTTGGAATTTCTACCCATATTTTAAAGCTCAAATAAAATACAACTTTTTCAAAGAAGTCTCCCCAAATCATTGTCAGTAAATCTCACACTATTTACTTGGCTTTCCATCTCTCTGATATACTTTCAATCACATATTATTTTGTATCACATAACAAGCATTTATGAAGCAATCACTATGAGCCAGGTACTAGGAAAACTAAGATAAAAGTGAAATGGTCCTTTCCTTTAAGCATCTTACACACTGCTGAGGGATACTTTATCTAAATGGAAAGCAAAACACAAGGTAACCCTGGGGATAATGCACCAGAAGCTAGAGGGACCAGGAAAGGCATCTTGTAGAAGGGAATGCTTGAGCATTAAGCATTAGTCATGCCTGGGGGAAAGTCAGGAGAAAGGCACAGAGAAAGGCACAGGAGTGATATGTTTGAGGAAGAGTTAGCAGGCCATCTTGGCTATATCCAAAAGTATACAGAGGTAAGAAATTTTTAATAAGGCTGGAAAGGTTGGGGAGATACTTTCAAGTATGAGAGACAACCAACGAAAACATTTGGAATCAAGAGATGGAATTTCACGTGGAGGTCAATGTCACAGGTTTGCAAAGTATGTGGAGGGAGTAGGGGCAGAGCAGGTTATAAAGGGGTTTGAACACCAGACAGAGAACTTTAATATCTAAACCCAGAAGTAATAGAAGTCATTAGAGTTCATTGAATAGGGGAGTGATATGGTCAGTTAAGAGTATGGTATCATGGAAAAAATCAAAAGACCCAGGTTCAAATCTAGGCTCTAACACTTGTTAGCTATGGAATTTTGAGAAAATTATGTCATCTTTCTAAGCCTCAGTTCCATTATCCATAAAATGGGAGTACTAATACTATCTGTCCTACCTACCTTTTAATTATGAGAAACAAATGAGATCATAGGCCTTAGAACTAGGTATAAACCAGTCTGAATGTATGAAGGAACTGAAATCTAAAGCAGGAGTTCAGAACTTTTTTATGTCTTCAACCCCTTTGGTGGCTGGTAAAGTCTAAGAACCCTTTCTCAAAATGTTTTGGGTTTGTTTGTTTTTTTTTAAAGACTAGGTCCCCATATTTTGACTAGTATGGAAATTTATCACTTAATAGTGATTCTTTTTTCTTTTCTTTTTTTTTTTTTTTTTTTTGCTTTTTGGAGGGCAATTGGGGTTAAGTAAGTTGCCCAAGGCCACACGGCTAGGTTTTTATTTGTGTGTGTTAAGTGTCCGAACTCAGGTCCTTCTGACTCCAGGGCCGACGCACTACTCACTGCGCCACCTAGCCGTCCCACACTTAATAGTGATTGACACAGAAGCTTTAATCCATTCAGGTTTGGGTTTTGTGGGGTTTTTTAAACCTGTACTGGTTCTCCCTTCCTTAGGCAGCTTTCATTCTATCAGGGGTTACCATATTGGTATAGATCTTAGTGTAAAACATGATCAGTTTTACCTCTACTGTAGGTGAGAACTCCTAAACTCAGTCAATCTACCCAGTCAGCCTTCCCCAATAGCAGAGATTACAGGAACACACTACTAAGTCCAGTCGATGTTTTTAAATAATAAATTTCAGTTAGAAGTTTGTGAAAATGAAAACATAAATCTTTTTCCGTCTAAGCTCAAGGACCTACTGAAATCTATCCACTTCTTGGTGGGGAGTGGGAGGGGAAGAATGGGGTCCATGGACCTGAGGTTAAAAAACCCTGGAGAGGGATTAAATGAATTGTCCAAGATTATCCAAGCAATAAGTACAGGATCTGGGGTGGCTAGGTTGCTCAGTGAATAGAGCGCCGGCCCTGGAATCAGAAGGACCTGAGTTCGGAGCAGGCCTCCGACACTTAATCCTAGCCGTGTAACCTTGGGCAAGTTACTTAACCCCAATTGCCCTAAAGGGGCGGCTAGGTGGCACAGTGAGTAAGAGCGCCAGCCTCGGAGTTGGGATGACCCGAGATCAGATCCGGCCTCAGAAAATGAGCGCCCACGCATAAATCAAATGACTAGCCGTGTAACCTTGAGCAAGTTACTTAACCCCAATTGCTTTAAAAAAAAAAATAATAAGTACAGGATCTGAGATTTAAACCCAGACCCTCTAACTGGAAATCCACTGCTCATCTGACTGCACTATATCATACCCCTTGAACTATAGGAATATTAGCTAAATATATTGTTACTACTCACCTTCTGTTAGCATCTCCACCTTTCTGCCCTTATGCAAAATGGCAAAGGAGCAAACTACCTGTCCAATCTCTGCACAAAGAGAATGAAGATGATTGCTGTTAGTGGTTCCCACCAGGAAGAAGGTCCAGGCCCCATGCTATTCTGTTGTGTCCAAAGAAAAGAGGCCTATCTAGAGAGGCAGAATCACAAAGAAAAGTGCTTTGTCTGAAATTATGGCAAATTCTACTGAATGTTCTAGACAATGCTCACAGACTAAGGAAAGCTAGAACCAAGTAAGCACTTGGGAAATCCTAGGATAGCAGCAGCAAGTAGAAGTCCCACAGGGAACTTAAGGACCATTCAATCCACTCTCATTCCCCTCCTTTTATTGAGAAACTCAATCTGAGTGAGGAGAAATGACTTACCCAAGGTAATAGCAGAATTAGGCAATAAACCCAGGGCTTTATACTTTACGTTCAAGGTCTTATACATTGCATTATGTTGCCTACCAAAGTTAAGTTACAGAAAAATAAGGTCTCCATACTTATCAAACATACAAACCCATGGCCAGATATGTAAATACTGGCTTTGTTTTCTGGATATAATGCTATATTAACTTTTTTTTTTTTTTAAGCAATTGGGGTTAAGTAACTTGCTCAAGGTTACACGGCTAGTCATTATTTGTGTGTGGGTGCTCATTTTCTGAGGCCAGATTTGATCTCAGGTCATCCCAACTCCGAGGCCGGCACTCTTACTCACTGCGCCACCTAGCCGCCCCTTTTAGGGCAATTGGGGTTAAGTAACTTGCCCAAGGTCACACGGCTAGGTTTTTGTTTGTGTGGATTAAGTGTCGGAGGCCGGCTCCGAACTCAGGTCCTTCTGACTCCAGGGCCAGCGCTCTACTCACTGGCCACCTAGCCTTCCCTTTTTTTTTTTTTAAATCAATTGGGGTTAAGTAACTTGTTCAAGGTTACACGGGGGCTAGTCATTATTGATGCGTGGGTGCTCATTTTCTGAGGCCGGATCTGATCTCGGGTCATCCCAACTCTGAGGCCGGCGCTCTTACTCACTGCGCCACCTAGCCGCCCCCTATATTAACTTTATTTTTGAACCTCAGGAAACCTTGTCGACCTGGGGTTTCTAACACTCCCAAGTCAAAAATGAGCTGCTGAGTTGTGTCACTGGAGGCAGTTTCCTGTGCTCCTTACACCAATGAAATCACTTGTCAAGAAACCCCTGCACCTCCCCCCAAATGCATGAACAATCTAACAGTTCACCTCTCTGGTATTCTGCAGTCTATAATGTGCCTTTCTCAGAACATCCCTATAATACAAGCAGAGCAAGTATCATTATTCTGTTTTTATAGATGAAGAAATGGAAGTTCAGATGGGAAATGAGTCTGGTCCAAGGGCAATAAATGGCTCTAAAGTGTCAAAATTTCAAACTAGGGCTTCTGACTGAAACTGGTGCTTTATCTGATGTTTTCTCTCAATGCATACATCAGTAGCTGTGTCCCTATTTCCTCCCTTGCATTTATCACAACAGCACCAACTGATAACAAACATTTTAGTAGGTACAGACTATGTGTCAGGCACTGACAATTGGAAAATCCCTTTAATTCATATTAAATAAATAATACAAAATTTTATATAAAATAAAATGAATATATAAAGCTTAATGAAGTACCCACAATTGTGCAAAGTACTGAGCTCACAACTACAGATACAAAGCCAAATATGACACAGGTCCTGGCTTCAAGGAGCTTACAATCTACTGGAAGCATAAGTACAGAATACCTATAATAAAAGGGAAAGAAAGGTGAGGACACACAAGGTAAAGAGCTATGAGAAACTATTAGAGAGAAAACATGGCACCCAGAGACTTCGGCAAGGACTGGGACATAATCTCGATGGAGGGAGGGAGAAAAGAAATGGCATTTATTGAAATATTAACGATATAACTATTTCATTCCTAAAGGGACTAAAATTTGAGTCCTTTTTATGTTTTTTACATGCCTTTTAACAAATTTTGTTCAGTCGCTTTTCAGCCATCTCTGCCTCTTTGTGACCCCATTTAGGTCTTGTTAGAGATTCTGGAATGGTTTGCCACTTCTTTGTACAGCTCATTTTACATTTGAGGAAACTGAGGCAAGCAGGGTTAAGTGACTTGTCCAGTGTCACATGGCTAAGTGTCTGAGGCCAGGTTTAAACTCAGGAAGATGAATCTTCCTGACTCTGGGTCTGATGCTCTATCCACTGGGCCACCTAGCTGCCCCCTTTAACAAATAGTTTTAAAAACACATATGAGTTTGGGGCAGCTAGGTGGCGCAGTGAATAGAGCATGGGCCCTGGAGTCAGAAGGACCTGAGTTCAAATCCAGCCTCAGACACTTAACACAAAAACTAGCCATGTGACCTTGGGCAAGTCACTTAACCCCAACTGTCCTCCAAAAAAGCAAAAAAAAAAAAAAAAAAAAACCAAAACACATGAGTTTGTATAAATTTGGGACTTAGGGCTGGAAGGAGCCTTAGCTATCTAGTCCAATCTTCTTCATTTTACAGATGAGGAAAATGAAGAGGAGTTGGCTTTCAGAAGCAATATCAAAGCTGAGACTTGGGTACAGGTCCTTTGACTCATTACTCAGTGCTTGTTCCACTACCCCATACTACTTCCCAAAATAAAATCAGAGAATCTATGCTTCCATGGAGGAATGAAAGCTTGTCCTCAGAATCTCTTCAGTGAATTCAACATTGAAGGCTTTTCCCAACACATCAAGATAAGGCTGAAACACTATAGAACATGCAGTGATTTAGAGTAAAAGCAGCTTGATTTGGATTCTGAGGAAAGTCCAGCGTTAGAACTCTGCCTCTGCAACTTACTGGCTCTGGGCCTCAGTTCCCTCATTTGTAAAATAAGGCACTGAGAGCCACCAAGGTCCTTTCTTGCTCTAAAGCCTATTAGGATGCTAGAGATGCATCTTAAAGAGATTTTTCTTTCCTTGGCTCTGATTTGAGCACGAAGGCAGTAGCTGCCCAGGAGATGGGTCACAAGTCAGTTGCTATGGTGCCACAAATGCTTGGAGCCAATCAGTTTCCTTCCTCAATGACTCAGCACAAAGTACCAACTGAGCCTCCCAGTCAGCACCACAGATGTTAGTAAAGCAGCTACTTTGGATTAGAGGGTCTCTGCTAGTCTTCTGAATATATATTAACTACCCCAGAGAGCTGGGGAAAGTCCCAATTCATCAACATAAGGAGTATAGGGGGTGGGGGGTGGGGGGGGTGGGAGGAATAGAGGGAGTAGGGAAGGCTGGTGGGGAAGTGGTTTCATCATGATGTTTTGGAAATCTGAATCCCAGTAAGGCACTTTGCAGACTAGCCTCATTACAGACCTAAAGGGTGCATCAATTTTCTTTTAAGTTTTTTGTCCCCATAAAAGGTTTAGTCTGCATGGTTCCAAATGCATGAATTTTCTCTCACCATAGCCATATAAACCAACTTCTGGCCTGTGCTAGCCCTCTCTCATGAACTCAGAAGCAAGAAGAGTCATAGGCACTCAGAGACTAAGAGAGCTAGAAGGAACCTCCAAGATTATCTATCCCAACCCTTACACTTTATGGTGGAGGAAACTGGGCCTTGAAGCAGGGAACTGACTGGTCAGAAGTCAAAGAGCTGGCAGGAAGAAAAACCGGGACAGCTGCCCTTTCCTGGAGCATCTAAGATTTCACACAACAAACCCATGAGGGAAGTAGTACCTGTGTTATTTATCAACACTTTACTGCTGAGGCAACATAACCAAAGGTCAGTCACTTTATAGCAATGGTAGAATTTCAAGCCATGTTTCATGACTCTAAGACTGGTGGTCATACAAGGGAAAATAATGTGCGCATAAAAAAATAAGGCACTTGACAGAACCCAAGTTAACCAATTCTCTCTTTCTCTTTCTCTCTCCCTCTCTCTACCTCCCTCTCTCTCTCTCTCCTTCTCTTTTTCTCTCTCTCTCCATATACACACACAGACAAATGAATATATATAATGTATGTACATATGTATGTATGTATTTCTAATCATGATGATATCAGCAAATTAAAACCAGAGTCTTTATTTAGTGGACTTTTCCTAATCATAGAGATTCTGCCTTTATTCAGTCCTATCTGCTAATCATATCATGGTCCCAAGAACAGACCTTGTCTGTTTTCTAAAGACCAGACTAGCTAAGTACGGAGAGGCTCTTCACCAGCAGACTGGTCATTTTGTGCTGAATCATTTGACCACAGCTACTCATGAAACAAAAACAAATGCCTTCCATCAGCTGATTATTTTCTATGTTTTCTGTATTACAGTTTGTCTGTACATAGTTGTCAGCATGTTGTCTCCTCCATTAGATGGTGAACCCCTTGAGGGCAGGGATCGTATTTTGTCCTTTTCTGTATCCCCCGTATTTATCATGATACATAGCACATACTAGTAACTAAGCACTTAATAAATGCTTATTGGCTGACTGATAATTTCTCTGTATTCTGTGCTTGTCAGACCATTTGGACTACTGTGTTCAGTCTTGGGTACTCCAGTTTCCATTGCTCCCTCATATAGACATACACAAGAAAAGTTCATGGCTGTTTACACCAAACTGCCTTTTTCCTGATGCAGAATTATCTAAATGAAGAGAGCAAAATAGAAAGCTGAGTTACCAATCAAACAAAACCCATCATTTACTCAGCTGGATTCTTCTCTGGTTTCCTTATTCCTGCCAACTGTCCCCCCATTTTCTAAACCTCAGAGCCCTGGACCCTAATTTTTTTACTCTGCTCTCTTCTCCATCTCTCATATTCATTCATTCAGTTACCAACTTCAGTCTGTTCGGTTTTCACAACATTTCTCCTCTCCATCCTCTCCTTTTCCCCCACTACCATCACCCCAGTATGGACTTTCATGACTGTTGCTGGAATAGGCTGCTTCTAACGTCTTCCCACATCCAGTTACCCTCTCTCTACTTCATTCCTCATTCACTTCCCCAAAATCTTCTTATCACACAAATCTGGTCACATTATTCCCCTGCTCAAAACCCTTTGTTTCCATCTCCTACTCTCTCAATAAAGACCAAATTTCTCAGTTGGGCATTTAAGACCCCTCTGTATTCTGATGCCTCATTATCACCCCTGACTTCACTAATCTCCAAGCATTCTACACTCCAGTCAAACAGGACTGTTTGCCTCTGAACATGTTCTATGTTTTCCCATCTCTGAGGCATTTCTCAGCCTTTCCCTTATGCCTTGAATGGCCTTCCCCACCCCAGTCCCACCTGTTGTAATTATATATATATATATATATATATATATATATATATACACACACATGTGTGTATATGAGTATATGTGTATGTATGTATATGTGCTTATACATATATATATCTATATATATATATGAGATACATTACAATAGTAATTACATATTCTTCAAGGTTCAACTCAAATGTCACATCTTTCAGGAATCTTGCCTTAACACCCACAATGAGAAACAATCTTTCCTCGCCCAAGATTTCACATAACATTTTGTTAGCACCATTATCATATGTTTTCACGTCCCACTTTATACTGCATCCCTGATAGGCTAGAAGCTCCATGAGGGCAGTCACTATATACTTTATGTATGGGGATGTTCTGGAGCTGCCTCAGACTGATTTCTGAGAGCCCCTTATTAAATTTTCAGTGTGAGCATTTACACCTTGGAAACTGGCTTGAAATTGGGGCTTGATTTATATTTTGTTGATTGTCAAGACTTAAGAAAGTGATGGATTAAACTCAAAAGGATGTTGTGCGACTATTTTTTGTCATTGTTTTCCCCTGGAGAACCAGCTGTTCCCAACATGCTGTTACTTATATCTCTTTGTACTTTTGCTGGCACCTGCCACAGTGTTCTGTACATAGTAGACAATACATGTTTATTTAGTTAAAGTCATGTGTGAGTTGAGAGGAGTCAAACAAGGGCCCTTGCCTGGAAGCTCTCTGATCTACACTATCTAAAAAGTCCACCATTAACAAATCATTTTTTGGGGGGGTCTCAAAGATTTTCCAGTCTTCAAAGGTCTCCTGTTAAATAATAGCACCCTTTGGGTAACACCATAAGTAGGTATTAGCAAACACTTCATCAAGAATTGGTTAAAAATCAGCTAAGAGACCCTGTGAGAAGGGAAGAGGGAAGGAGTGTAAGAATTTAAGAGAGCAGGGGTACTGGGACTGGGGAAAATACTGAAATGAAGTCAAAAGCCAAACTTGATTTCTCCCCTTCTCATCCCAACCTTGTCTGGTTCCATACTAAGAACAGACTTGGGGGGTAGGGGTGATTGGAAGAAGAGGCTGAAGCTGGGAGTGGCAGAAAGTGATTCACAGTCTTCTGCAACTGCTTCTGGAACCCCAGAGGGCCTCTCTGCTGTGGGGCTATAGTCAGCTGACTGCCGTGCCAGGCTCTGTCTCTTCTCCCTGGGAGTGCCCTCTTAGGTCATAAGGGGAGCAAAGGACTCCAAAAGACACTCTTCCGCAATGGATCCTGAGACCAGACTTTGCCACTGGCAAATTACCCTTAGTGAGCTCCAAGACCTAAATCAGGTTACCAGCTCACTCTATTACCCACAATTCAGCTCAGTTCAGTTCAACTGAACAAATAACCATTAAGTACTTACTAGTGGAAGACATTGTCTCTGTCTTTCCCTCCCTCTTGGTGAGTGTCTAATTGTGGCTTTATCTGTCTCTTTTCCTTGAATACTAAGAGTGAAGTTCAAACACTCACAATTCACTAGCACCAAAAATAAGGAGTTCTTCAAGTTCACTTGCTTTCCTCTTGTGTCCGATGCCTTGACTCCAACAGAGGGAACACAGTCTTCAATCTGGCTCTTGCCAAAGAAGTCCCAATGTCCAACCCTGCCCCACCCTCACAAAAACAGAAGTCTGAAATTCTGATTTACACAGCACCTCTTATGACTGGAGTACCTGCCTCCTGATCCTGGTCAAATACTAGCAAATTTTTACTCTTTCTGAATGATTGATACATTTCAAATGCTTATTTTAATAAATCTCTAAAGCATTCACAAATGGACAGAGATTAAGTAACTTCCCCCACCCTTCCCGAAGCAATCTCTACTCTTCTTGATAATACCCAAGACAAGACATTCCCATCAAAAGAATGTAAGTTCCTGAAGGGGCAAGGTTATTTTGTTTTTGTCTTGATATCTTCAGTGCCTGGAGAGGAAACCATGGTATAATGGGTAGACTGCTAAATGCTTGACCACCTGGGTTTCCACATCCTCTTAATTCCAGACACAGTGCTATAACAATGCCTTGTCCTTGAATAAGACATAAAGACCCACACAAGCAGCATAAAGTCAAGAAAACAATGCCCATGAATATCAAAAAAAGACTTCAGGAAACCACCCAAAGTAATCTGTTACACATCCTTAAGACAACACAGAACTAGCATCAGAAAGTATCAATATTCTGATGACATGCTAAGACACTCATGTGAAAAATAAGCTACCAGGATAACTACCTTGACAGGACCCAGCAGCATCACCAAGGAAATCACCAACAAAGGGAAAACTATAGAGAGGGCTTTGAATGGAGGTGTGGGGATGGGATGTGAAGTGGGGGGAGGGGGGATCAAAGCCTAATTCAAAATCCATCTTTATTTTAAATACATGATTTGGGATACTTTCCAAAATAACCTGTGGATTTAGTCACTCACAATCATGATAACAAACAAGAGCAAAGTCATACTAAAATGCACAGATCATGTGGTTATCAGCATGTGGGTCTGTTCATTAAATGCTTTTATTCAATGACTTGTATTCTAAGTTATCAAGATAAAAGCAGGCTCTGGCCACCTCTTGTGCACCATTTCCTCCTTTTAAGCTCCAGAGGTGCAGTCTCCACGAAGAGTCCCTGAAACCACTCAGCCAAGGGGTGAAAGACAAGTGATAGTCAGGCACCCTTACCTCCAACCCCATCTTCAGAGTCAACTTCATAGATGCTTTCACCTTCCATGTTCTCCACGAGAGCCAGGTAAGGTGTGAAATTTCCCGGTGATGACCTGTTCAGGCTCCAGAAGAAAGTTGAATCCACCCACTCTGCATCCAGCAAGTAGTATCTTTCAAACAAAATGTGAAAACAAAGCCATTGGATAATTTCGGCCAAACATGGGAAAAATTCCCACCACCCCCACCAAAAAGAAGAAAAAATGGTCAGGGAATTTCGTCATTAATCAGTTCTCTACTTGATGACCAATATCTTTGACTTCAGCATCCTTTGATGGTTTCAGGACATGGATGGATATTGGCAACGGAGAAAGAATTCCACTGTGGTTTATGGGCACATTCCATCACCCATTGGCGAAGATTCCAGAATGAATTGTAATAGACAATCAAAGATCACAATGTCTCTAGAACACACAGATACACAGATGGAAAGATAAAAACAGGGGGAACCTGAGAGAGTAAATCCAGTGTCACTCTCCAATAACTGTTCTGAATTTAGTGGGACATGTTCCTATAAGTGTTCTGGGGTGGATCATAAAGGGCAATCCATGTTTGTAACCTCCTCATCCAGTATTTTTGGTTTTGCTTAATGTTGGGGGTCATTCTCTTGGCATGTAGGCAGTTTTCAGGAGGCCCTGTATTTGAATGAGAAGTTTTCTCACTCAGAGTGAGGAAGAAATCCTGCAGTAAATGAAGGTGGCTGGATAAAAGGGAGCTTAGGTGAGTTGAAGATCTTCAAGGATGGTTTCATGAAGATGTGCATTTGTCTCAGAGGGCCAGTGGAATTTTTTAAGGTTTTTTTTTCCTAGACCAAAAACAAAAAGTAATCTGTAATGAACACAAAAAACAAAGAGCAGGTCATTGGCTCTGGAGCTACAACAAACCTTAGAGATTGAGCCCAATCACTCATTTCACAGAGAAAAACATTGTGGTCCAAAGCGGTAAAATGACTTACCCAAGGTCATAAGGTAGTAAGTTGGAGACCCTGGATTCGAAACCTTGGACCTCTGACTACAGATCCAGTGCTCCCACTATACCACATGACTTCTCAATGAGAAGTCAATCCTGTTTCAAAAAACAAAAAACACTTTGAGAGGGAGGTCCAGGAAAAATCACTCTATATGATCAACTAAAATGTGTCTTCTGACATCATTCCCAGCTGTGCGGGAAAAGATAAATATTAGTGACAGGGAGATTGTTTTCAAAGCATTCTCTATTTACTTCTCCTTGATCATCTGGGCATATCTGATTTGAATTGAGAAAAAAAGGGGAGAGGATGTGAGCCTCAGTCCCAGAAACAAGGAGGAGAGGGGAGAGAGAGAAAAGGGAAGAGTGAACGAGGTCAGGGGAGAGGGCAGAGACAGAGAGAGACAGAGACAGTAACAAAGAGAAACAGAGACAGAGAGAAAGAGACCCCATCAGATGAACAACATAGGCTCACAGGATCATCCATTTAGAGCTCAAACGGACACCTTGTAGATCAGCTAGTCCAATCTGTTATTTGACTATTAGGAAACCAAGGCCCACAAGGTTATGTGGCTTGCCCAAGGTTATACAGGAGATAGAGTCAGAATTCTAAAGTCACATGCTATGACTTCAAAAACAGTGCCCTTTCTATCTATCATACCAAGTTTGCCTTTCTTAGTAGCCTTCATAATAGCCTGTATTTTGCTGTGACCTGAGTTAACTGATGTCCTACTTCCTTTTACAGAATGTCAAATAAGGGCACAGTGATTGGCAGTATTATTCTCCCTCGCAGAGCTAAAATAATAGAAGAGAAATTCTTCTCTTTGTGTCCACCTAAACTTGAGTCAACTCTCAACACTCCACTGCTGTTCACAGGCAAGGGCTGAGGTTATGGCCCAATTTGCCAAGAGTAGCTTATGTGACCCTTCACTTGGGTCAATTTTTCCCTAGTTGTCTCTCTTTTCATAACTGGCTAAGGAGTATAACATTCTAATTACTCTGTATTTTTTTTTTAAGTACTAAGCCACCTTGGGTAAAAATAAATCAGGTGATTTCCACATCTTCACTGGCTTTAAGTATTCCATCATGCTCCAATTTGTGTCCATTTTCCTCCAGTTGGCTTGATGCTTTCAACAAAGGAACACATCAAAGTATGGATGCTGTTATGGAAAAGTAGGTATGACACTGAAAATTCTTGAGCAGAGTTTGTAGAGAGAACTCTCAAGCGTCTCCAGTACCACACAGGCACGTGACCCTCACCAGCATTGATCCTTGTACAGAGAAGGAACTTAGTAAATGTCTTTTGAATTGACGTCATCCAAAGGGCACTTTCAATAGGTTCTGTAGTTTTCTGAGCCTTCAGATTCTCTCTGCTTCGATGCTTGAAAACATCCACGGTTTTACTTGTGTGAATGCTTCCTCCGACCCACACAGAAAGCCTTCCATGCCTTAGGAAACGGTTTTCATCAATTGCCGAAGTAATAAAAAAAAAAAAAATATGTCACCCAGTAGCCAATTTTCTGATGAGTCAACGTTGCAATAATATGCTGGATTTTAAGAATGGGAAATGAGTCTTGTATTAGATTGCTTCTTTCTATGATCAGTACTTTGCCTTATAATGCTATTCTGACTACCCCTACTACTTTGATATAAAAACCACCATAAAAATAAGATTCCCAGTATCTGAGCATAATAGCATCTAATGAACTTTTAAAAGTTTAACCAGAGAGTTCAAAGTTAAAAAGTTAATTTCTTAGCCCCTTCTTTTTTCTACTATTTCTACCTTAGTATTAGATGAAAATAGGCACGTAATTCTACAATTTAGAGTCTTAAAGACCTCCCGTATCAGGGAACTCATTACTCCCCAATGCAATCAATTCCATTGTTAGAATGTTAAAATTGTCAGAAAGTTCCTTCTTATATTAAGCTGAAATCTCTCTGCATTTTCTACCGATTTGATTTCTCAACTCCAATCCCAGGCAGAATATGCCTAATTCCTCTCCTTCTCCCTAATAAGCTTTAAAAGCACTCAAGGAGTGATCAGTTTCTGTTCTGTTCTCTCTGCTCCAAGTCCTCATGTAACATGATCTTATGTTTCTACTTAAGAGTTAACCCTAATTTTAAAAGTTAGTTTAGAAAGAGCGTACTAATGAATGTTCACATACACAGACATTAGGGGTACATAATGCTTTCACAGAGAATTTTCTTGCAGATTTCCACCAATGCCTCTTTGTTTCACAGTATTAAAATTTTTTTCAGACTAATTGTAATATTGATGGAAGAATGATTCCAGAAAATATAACCATTCACTATCTGACAGATGCATTTACTAAAAGAGAATTTCTGGATTTGTGGTTTTTTACACTGGCTGCTTCAAAAATCAGAGATAAAGGGATAACAAAAACTATAACAACAACAGTAATAATAATGGCAGCCCACATTTACATAGCACTTACAATGTGCCAAGCTCTGTGCTTTACAATTATTATTTCATTTGATCCTCATGACAACCCTGGGAGATAGGTGCTGTTATTGCTCCCATTGGAAACTGAGGCAGATAGAACTTTAAATAACTTGTCCATGGTCACATAGTTAATAAGTGACAGAGGCTGGATTTGAATTCAGAACTTCCTGACCCCAGGCCTAGCTCTCGATCCATTGCACCACTTAGCTGCCCCCTGTTGATGATGATGGTGATGCTTACAGTGACAATTATTACTGGAACTGCTAATAGAACCTCAAGCATCATAACATCATAAGATAGGGATTTAAAAACCACCTTGGAGTAAATCTAACCTAACCTTGCTCATTTGTCAGAGCAAGGTAGTGACTTGCCTGAGGTCACACAGAAAGAGAATGGCAGAGCTGAAACCTGCATTTTCCCCTCCGGACTTCCATCACAATGATCTTTCCATACACATTTGTAGTCAAGTCAAATGTGTTGTTTCCAGAATATTTTGCCATTTGTAATTTAGATAACTATTCATGTGAGCATTTGCAAAAAGATTCCATGCACAGCCCAGGAAAAGAATAAGGCCATGCTTGGGTGTCTAACTCCCAGTTTGGACCCTAACAGCTGAGTCCTTGGATCTCAGAAAACTCTTCTCTAAAAGGTCACAATACTTGGGCACATAGCATTTAAAACCCCGCTAGCCCAGAAAATGATTTTCTCTTTCATAGTACATGTCAGAGATGCTGCCAGAGAATCAGAAGGTCTTAGAGTTACAGTTAGAAGTGACCTCAGAGTTCATCTAGTCCAGGTTACTCATTTAACAGATAATGTAAATGTAACCCAGAGATGGGAAGGTGTTTGCCCAAGGTCACTGAAAATGCAACAGCCAGGACTGGAACCGAGGTCCTCCGATTCCAAACCCAGCACTCTACACAACAGCCTTTTTGTGGACTCTTTCTTACTAGTAAATGCTCATATCAATGGTTTAATTTAAGAATAATATGCTTGGTTATTTTTGATAAGTCCTCTGTGGAGTTAAGGGAATAACTCAAACGCTAAGTGTTTAGTGTCAGAAAGATGACTGACACCACACTGTGCAAGGCCAGGGCAATTCACAGTGGGCAGTATTGTATGGACAAACTCCTGCTGGGAAACATTTTCTGCTTAGGCTGAGAACAATAGCCTAACAGTGCTACTGCTATCCTGAGAACAAAAGGCCAGGCCATATAATTAATAGTGACAACAACTGTGGCTTTGTGCTTTACAAAGTTCTTTCCTCCAAGTAGTGCAAATATTGCTAATCCCTTTGACAGATGACGAAACTGTGCTTTGGAGACAGTAAAGTATCCAAGGTCACACAGCCAGTACCTGTGCTGGTTTGAAGCCTGTTCTCCTAGCTCCAAGACTACAATACATATAATGGCGGTGACATATCATAGGACCCATCTGTCATTTGACTCTTAATGTTACAATGAAGGACCTCAGTGGTCATCTCATCCAGCCCACACTCCAAAGACATAGCTGCCCTAACATAAGTGACAAGAACTCATCATCCAGCCTGTGCTTAAAGACAAGAAACTGACAATGCCCTCCCTCATAGCCTTCTCCTCAACTCTCCAACTCATAGCTCATCATTCCAATCCTTCCTTTATAGAGAAGGGGAGGGAAGAAAGGAGAACCACAGTTCCCCGTGTGCACAGGTGTGCAGTGAAAAAAGCAGATGTTTCTGAAGAAAGGTAAAGGAGGAATAAGGGAAGAGAAACATGGAGGCAGCAAGACCCAGGAACTTCCTCATACAGACATCTATTTGGCTCTGCTTTTCTAAAGGGATCCTGGGAATATCGATAAATTCCAGTTTGATAGGATCATAGATTTAGAGTCAAAAGGAATGTTAAAGGTCATCTAATCAAAGGAGCAAGGATTTAGAGCTTCAGAGATCATCTGGTCCAACTCCTTCATTGGACAGATGAGGAAACTGAGCTCCACAAAAGTGAAGAGACTAGCCAGAGGTTACACAGATAATAAGTAGCAAAGGTGGGATCTGAACTCAGCTTCTCTGAGGTTAAATGTAGCACCTTTTCCTCTGCACCATATGTAATATTTCACATTTTACTTACCAAAAGTTTTACAGGCATTACCTCCTTTGATTCTACCAACAGTCGTGTCAAACAGGTGAGGTAAGTATTATCATCCCTACTTTGTAGATGAGAAAACTGAGGCTCAAAAAGGATAAATCAAAATTTATAAGACTAGGACTTAGAAGCATGTGACTCCAAATACAGGTTACTTTCCACTACAAAACGAATGGACCCAACATGGGGTACTCTTTTAGGAGCAGCCCAGAACACCATAACATAAAAATTTGTTTTCTTCTCCTCCTAAGCAAAAGTGTGACTGGCAGAATACTGAAGGAAGGGAAGGAGAAATTCATTCACATACACTGATTGGAAAAACACAATGTCTGTACGCACTTGGACTTAAAATAAAATTACTCTCCTGTCTATACTGGGCTTCAGAACTTAAGAACAAAGAATTTATGTGTATATGTATATATGTATTTGTATATATAAAGACACATGTGTATTTAGATATGTGTGTGTTGTGTGTATTATATATATGTTTTGAAGATATGGGTGTAGTTATAGATATACAATGTCTCTGTCCTGATTCTTTGGCAAGGAAATTTGTACAATTCTTCTGAAAGTTCATGGATCATAGGACCAAAGGTTTGGAGCTATTAGAGACCCCAGAGGTTACTAACTCTCTCTGAGACTGTCTGTGGATAATCTCTTCGTTTACAGCTGAGGAAACTAAGGACTAGGGAAGGGAAGTGACTTACCCATGGTCACAAAAGCAATAAATACTAAAGGTAGAATTGGAACCCAGATTCTCTGACTCCAAAGTAATCACTCTTTATATTATACCAAGATGCCTCCTAAGGGTACTTCTTTGGGGGGGAAATGTATTTATTTATTTATTATGAACTTAATAAGCATCAACACAAACAGACATTGCAATAGGCACATAAAAACAAACCCAAAAAATTGCATAAAAAACTGGGAGTCTCTGTTATATACAATTTGTCTTTTTCCTTCATTATCTATAGTTTAGTTTTTGTTTTTGCTTATTTGTGTTATCTTCTGAATCTTTTGCTCTCTCCTGTTTCTTAATAATTCATTCATATTTTCTTTTTCTTCTCACTCAACCTGTAACTCTCTTTGCAACAAATGGAAAAATACCCCCTTGTGACAAATAAGTTTCATTATGCAATACAAATCCACACATTGTCTCTGCCTGAAAATCTATGTCTCTGTTTTCTTGAGTTTATCACTCCTCTGTCAGCAAGTGGGAAGCAGGATTGAGGCATCATTCATTATTGCACTATTCATACTTCTTGAGTCACTCAAAGTTGTTTGTCTTTACAATGTAGGTGATATTTCATAACTGTTCTCCCAGCTCTACATTAGTTCAAACAGGCCCCCCCAAGTTTTTTTGAACTGGTCCCTTTTGTTATTTTTTTATGACGGAATAATATTCCCATACATTTATATGTCATAATCTGGTTAGCCATTCCCCAATTGATGGGCACTGAACCCATCTTGTTTCCAATTCTTTGCTGCATCAAAAGTGTGTTGCTATTAATATTTTGGGACAAATGAGTTTTTTTTTTCCTCTTTGATGTCTTTGAAGTATAAGCTTAGTAGAGTTATCACTGGGTTTTTATGGTTAAGCAGTCTTTGGATATAATACCAAATTGCTTTCCAAAATGGTTGGACCACTTCACAGCCCTATCTAGAGTCTATCAGTGTGCTGATCTTCCTAAAGCCCCTCTAAAACTTGTCAATCTCCATTCATGTCATCTTTGCCAATCCACTGGGTATGAGGGGAGAACCTCAGAGTACTTTCAACTCACATTTCTCTTATTATTAGTGATTTAGAGTGATTTTCAGTGGACTATTGGCAACTTGACTTTCTTCTTTCTGAAAACTCTTTCCATATCCTTTGACCAGTCCACTATCAGAAAATAGCTCCTGTTTTTATAAACTTCAAATCCTACCTCAGACTCTTATTAGCTCTCTGACCCTGAGCACCTCGTTTAACCTCTGGCTGCCTCACTTTTCTCATCTGTATAATAAAGATAATAATTGTATCTATCTCCCTGGGTTGCTTTGAGGAAAAAAATGAGATACATTTATAAGGTGCTTTGCAAATCTTAAAACAAACCATAAATGCTAGCTAGTATTATTAATAGCTATAGTATTTGACTCAGTCTCCAACTTATTTGGATATCTGGCATTTGTCAGAGAAATATATTTTCTCAGTTATCTATTTCTCTTCTAAATCTAATTATAATAATTTTGTTTACTGGGGCAGAAACATTTTACTTGATGTAAATAAAACTGTCCAGTTTATCCCCTGTGATTCCCTCTATCTCTTTTTCACTCAAGAATTCTTTCCCTTTCCATAGTTGTGAGAGGAACCTAGGGTAGGTCTAATGAGCATTTATTTAAAATCAATTCACAGAAGTAGATAACTTATTGTATAACAAAGATATAAAAAGAAGCAGGTATTTCATATGCAACAAGAGTATAAATTCTCCCACCACCATCCTTCTTTGCAACCTAAGAGTCATTCTTGACTCTTCCCTCTCCCTCAATCCCCATATCCTGTCAGTTACCAAATCTTGCTATTTCTACCTCCATAACATCTGTCACATCTATCTGCCTTATCCCTATTCACACAATTTATCCTAGTTCCAGCCCTAATTACTTTACCCAAACTCTTATAAGCCTTCTAAATGATCTCCTTGCCTCCATTATGCCGCTTCCTGAACCATCCTCTATCTAACTGCCAAATCGACATTCCTAAACCACAAATCTGACTCGTGAAACTCCCCTATAACAATCTTCAATGGCTCCCTATTACCTTAATGGAAAATATAAATTCCTTTTTGACACTTAAAATCCTTCATAATCTGGTACCAGACTATCTTTTAAGCCTAGTTATATGTGACTATTACTCTAACGGCTAATCTGATCATTTCACTCTTCCTCAAACTCCATCTCTATCTCAGTGCCTGTATCCTTGCTGAGAATTTGCCTCCTCATCTCCACCTAGAATCTTTTCTTCCATTGGCTGGAAGTTAGGTATACAATCTAAATGGGGCAATCTACCTCAAGTACTGGAACAAGGAAACAGTAGATCACCCAATGTAAGTTTGAGAAAGCACTTCTGTCCTTATTTGGCATATCTTGTGCTGAGGTGACACTGGGGCTCTAAGTCCCAGATTCCTGCAAGGTCAGGTAACCTAACTTGGGCCTAGTGGATGCTGAAGCCACTCTAAATTTGATTTTTCAGAATGGGGAAACTTCATTGCAAATTATCCCTCACACTAGCCTCCCATTGTCCATCTACTTCCCACCCTTATGCCTCTCAAAATATCAACCCATCCTTGAACTGGCCTAGCCCATCACTGTCTGTAGTCTCCAGGTAGCCTCCAGCAACTTTCCACCCTTAATCACTCATGGACATCATCTAACTTCTCCTGAAGACCCTCCCCAAACTTCCTCCCTAGATTACCCCTAGATTCCTCCCACAATCTTCTGTATGAAAGACCCCATCTCACACCATGTGGTGTAAGAGTGCCATAGAATGACCTAGCACAGACTTACTCTGTGTCACATGATTCTGGCCTGCTTGACCAATGCAAGCCTTACAGATACCTAGGCTTCTTAAGAGTCTACCCAATATGGTGAACTTTTAATAAACTTTGCTTTTCTTTGGCTGAGAGAAGACTTGAGTCAAATTCATTTGGCAGGACCTGGCATGTTGGTATTTTGGGTCTTGAGCACCCCTAACCCTATCCTATACCTCTTTATTCCCAGTTATTAGCACTCTCTCCCTCCTAAAATTACTTCATTTTCTTCTTTGTATCCATATAACAACCTGAAATAGAAAGTAAGCTCCCTGAGGGCAAGGAACACTTATCTATCAGAAAACATCACTTGCTTTTGAAAATAGCTTTTGGTTTTTGCCTATGTATCCCCAGGGGGCATATGCCCTGGTATAATTCCTAGCATAAAGGAGGCACTAAATAAGATGGAATTGAACAAGGGAGACTAGACCACATCAAAAATAAAAAAGAATATGACTTTATACACAGCAATTTTGTCACGGTTTAAGAATTCCTTCTCTAAAACTGCCTCTGAAACGCCAAACTTCTTTATGCTCAAAGACTCCTCAGTAATTTACTCCCATCCTCAGACCACACCTGCTCTTTGTCCTGTAAATCTTTTGATGGTCTTTGGCCAAAACAAATCCAATCTGACCAGATCTATAGCACTTACTGTCTGGACCACTCCTGTGGCAATTACTCAAGTGCTGCTGCCTGGTGATAGCTCATCTGCTGTTGTCTCCAGATCTTATCCCTTGCATTATTTTTCATATTTTCACAGGTTTATATCTTTTTCCCCCTTCATCTAGATTATAAACTCCTTGAGAGCTTGAATTCCTTTGCCGCCCCAGAGCACCTAGCCCAGAGCACTGCATAGAACATTAGAGAATCTGAGAATGTTGGAGATGACGGGCATCTCAGAGATTCTTCAGTCCTACCCCCTCATTTTACTGTGGAGAAAACTGAGACCCAGGCAGAGAAAGTGACCTGCCCAATCCATGAATGAGCATTTATGAAATACCTACTTACTACCAGACATTAAGCTAAGCATTAAATATATAAACACAAATGAAACATTCCCCACCCTCAAAGAGTTTATGTGGGATTGGACAACAAATAAATCTACAAGTACATGCAAAAGGAATTTAAGGTAATTTTGGAGAGGACCACCTACTGCCTAAAGAGATCAGGAAAGGCTTCACGTGGACAGTGGCATGTGAGCTGAATATTGAAGGGAACTAGGAATCCTGAGGGTAGGAAGTAAAAAAGGGGTGCATTCTGGGAAGAAGGTACTGACAAGTGCAAAGGCAAGGAGCAGGAGACTGAATATTGTGTGTGAGGACAGGGAAAAAAGGCCAGTTTGGCCAGACTACAAAATGCAGGAAGGCAATAATGTATAACCGGGCTACAAAGATGGGTCAGGGCCAGATTGTAAAGAGCTTTAAAAGCTAAAGTGAGGATTTATATTTGATTTTAAAGGAAATTGAGAGAAACTGAAATTTATTGAGTTGAGGAGTGATGTGGTCATATTTGCACTTTAGGAAAATCACTTTGGTACTTAGGGAAAGAATGGAGAGGGAAAGACTAGTCAAGGAGACCAATTAGGAAGCTAGTGTGCTATTTCAGGCGAAAGGTGGTATCTGAATTAAGGTGGTGGTTCTGGGAGTAGAGAGAAAGGGACAAATACAAGAAATGTTGTGGAGGAAGAAACATCAAGATCTGGCAACTGACTAGATCTGTGGGGTGAGAGAGAAAGAGGGGTTAAGGAAAACTGAGGGTTCAAACCCTCATGCCTGGAAGTATACTGATGCCCTTGACAGAAGTAGGAAGTCACATGAGGCTTGATAAAGGTCATATAGTTGTGTGTTCACATCGTATCCTGCTACTTCTTAGAAGCTCAATAAATATTTGACTGGATGATCAATCATACAGTGCTATTCTGGGAAGTCACTGATCATTTTTGTGAGGTAAATTAACCTTTCTGGGGCATTACTCTGTATCCTTAAAGAGTTGAATCATCTCATGCTGCTAAATAAAGATATAGACCCTTCCTAAAACTGGAAAGAATCTTAAGCGATCAGTTAGTCCCATTCCCTCATTCTAAAGATCAGAAAACAGGCCCAGAGAAGGAAATAAATTGTCCACAGTCAGCTAATTAGTAGCAGAATGAGGATTAGAACACTTATCTCCTAATTCCTAGGCCAGGCCTTTCATTACTACATCATGATTGAGCGGCAGACTATTATAGCTGAAGGGATCTTGGCCAACTAAGGCAAATCAGACAGAGCACAGAGTACAGTTAGGTGACTTGTCTAAAATCATGCAGACAGACTCAGATGGTGGTGGACCTAGAATGTTCTCAAAGATGACATGAGGGAAGCACTTGGTAAATCTTAAAGTGCTATATGAATGTATTATTATTCCATCATTATTATTTCCATGACCATTTGCCTACTACTGGATCAAGTCAAAGCAACTTTTGCTGCATGGGAACCCAATCTTTTCATGGGTGCTCTATGAAACATGCATCTAACATGGAGGTCAGTTTGCCCTGGGCAGAATCATGAAAAAGGCAAAATGCATCTTCCCTATCTTTTCCTCTCTTTCTATATTCCCCATTTGGCTTTTATTGCTTCTGGCTCCTTCTTCAAGCACTCCTGCTTTTCCCATGTGCCCCGAGCCATCCATGGTGGCAAATCACCTTGTCTGGACTGCACTATTTGAGGAATACTATAGGCTCCAACAAACCTCTTCCAATTTAAAAAAAAACCCACCCTTTCAGTATCAGGTTCTTAGGCTTCATGGGGAAGAAAGTCAATCTGGGAGAGCTAGATTTTGGCTCTGGCTCTTCTACTAACTAGTTCTGATACCTTGAAGAAGTTCCATCGCCTTTCCTAATTTGTCTTCTAACAATCAAGTGACAACACTGGTATAGGTGATTTCTAAGATCTCTTCCAAATCTAAATTCTATGAGTCTACAAATTAGCCCACTGGTGGAATATCCTGTTAATCTTATCTCTACATTCTCCTGCCCCCTGTAGTCCTGATCTCCTTACTAGGAAAAAAAATACATGACATGCTTTGTTTCATATTGTTCCATTGTCTTTCAACTCATTAATGAGAGAAATGGCAAGGAAAGGAAAGGGATAGTGTGTGTATGGGTCTAATCCTCTGGGTCAGTATCATCACAAAATAATGGGATGACTTTTGGACCTAATGAAAAGACATGGGATTATGACTCTCTGGATTTTAGTTTCTTCCTCTGAAAGAAAAGCAAGGAGGAATGACTAAGGTCCCCTAAGTGCTACCATTCTATGATATTTAGCTCCTTTCCTGTCTGGCATTCCATATCCTGTTTTTAGGAAGCTACCAGCTCCAACATTCTAGGTCTAAGGAGTGCTGACATTCTATGTGATCTGAATTATGCAGGGCTTTTAACCACTAGAAGCCAAAGTTTGTGTGGACACAATAGACACAGATTTTATTTCCTTCTAACTAAGACATTCTTTGATTTCAAATTAAGTACAATTTTCCATTTCTTAGCTTATTTTTCCAATCACTTAGTGATTTGGAGAAAAGTGTATTGACAGAATTAAAAAACACAGTTAATGATCAGTCTGAACAAGCTGGTCCATGGCTGTAAGGGGATAATGGAGAGCAAGATAGCTGCCGGAGAAATGGTTTAGGACCATACTGAAGAAAATCCATTTTCTTTGTGTAATGGCCAACTCTAAGAAATAAATTCAAAAATAAGTAAGCAGCCACATAAAAGAAAATGAATTTTGGCCTAGAAGATTCAGTATTCCCATCCACTGAACATCATTACAAATAACTTGATATTCCTAGACAGCTTTAACTAGTGTTCTAAATTAAAATCACTGTTCAACATGTAGTCCAGATATTGTTTCTCATTTTCTGCAATAATAAAGCTCTGATAGGTATGGAAAGCCTTATTTATGGGCAGCTTAATCCCTTATAACCAAGTCAATGAAATGTAGTTGTATGTGAAGGCATGGAAATCAATTCTTGAACTAAGAATGAGTCTGCTGTACCTTAGAGTTAGGCAATAAACAAGCATCTAAACCTCTAACTACAAAAACATCTGAAGTGTCAGGAAGATAAACAACACAGCTGTATGTGAATTCTCAGGTGTGCAGGTTCAGATATGACTAGGAGGGCAAACTCTGAAGATCTATAATCAAATGACCAAAAGAGATAAGATTTGTAAAATAATAGTGCCTGAAACATAGGAGACACAGCAGATATTTGTTTTTTCCTTTTCTTTTCCTCTCCTCCCCTCCCATCTAGAGTTGAATATCTATAATGTTAAAGCTAGACAGGACCAAAAAAATAACTCAGTTATGTGGGAAAATTGGGACGCTAACACACTGCTGGCTGAACTGTGAACCAATTCAACCATTTTGGAGAGCAATCTGGAACTATGCCGAAAGCCTCATAGAGCCATGTATACTCTTTGATCCAGCAACACCACTATTAGATCTGTTTCCTAAGGTGATCAGGGAAAAAGAAAAAGAACCTATGTGCTCTAATATAGTGATAGAAGCTCTCTTTGTGGTGAGAAAAGATCAAAGTTCAAATCTCAGCTCTGACTTCTTACTAGCTGTCTGACCTTGGACATGCCCTTTCATTTCTCTGATCCTCAGTTATTTTCTCAGCTGTCAAATGGGGACCACAATTCCACTTAGTCCTGGAGGTTATTGGACCTATGTGCCCTAAGAATGCATTTGTGATCGAAGGACATGAAAATTTTTCAAAAGAAGTGCAAACTATAAGCAGCAATAAAAAAAATGCTCTAAATCAATGATAATAAAAGGAGCACAAATTAAGATAGTCCTGAGATTTCATATAACGTGAAATTGGCAAAGATTTTTAAAGGATTAACATTGCATCAGTCAGGGGAAAAACAGACATTCAAAAACAAAAACCTGTTGGTGTAGAGCTGTGAACTGGTCCAATCACTCTGTGAGAATGGAATGATGCAAAACAAAAAGAAAAAAAATCACTAAATTGTCCATACAAACAGATTCTATTGTTGAGCATGGTACTGCTTTTAGGATGTCAAAGACATTAAAGAAAAAAAAGGGATACATAAATATATGTTATATGCATATATATATATATATACACACATATGTATTCACAGTAATATATTTTATGAAAGACCACTGATTACAGAAATGGCTGAATAAACTATGATTCATATGGCTCACTGTACCATGAGAAATGATGAATGGGACTAATTCAGAGAAACATGAGAAGACTTGCATAAACTGATGCATAGTGAAGTAAGCAGATCCAGATATAAAATATACACCATAATTACAATAGCAATAACAAAAAAAAATCATTAAAAGGTACCCAAAATCAAATTCATTGTAACAATCCCAGAGAACATAAGATTAAATAGCTTTCCCTCTTCTTGTTAGAAAGGGGTGGATTGTTGGTGGCACAATGTTAAATATGTAGTTACATGTGATTGTTTGCTTTAGGTCTTTAAATATGTATGCCATCCCTACAATGTCCCCTCTATCCATGTTTTAACTAGTGGAACTCATGTCACTTCTTGAGTACTCATTCCAAATGCCAACTTTTTCACAAAGTCTTTCCTGGTAGCTCCAAATCATATTGATCTCCTTTCCCCTCATACTTTGTATGCAGCATTGAATTACTAGCTGATATTTTAATAATACATCATTTTGCTATATATCATATAGCATACATAATAGCAAATGCCACCTTGAATTAATTCAATTAATATTTATTCATTTAATTGTACTATATAACTAGATCTGATAGATAATTTAGGAGATAATACTATAGAAGAACCTTGGTCTTTGCCCTTAACAAAATTCATAATCCACTGGTTTGCCAATAGATTAAACTGAAGACAAATACAAACGTACTGCAGGGAAAATTGTCAACTTGAGAAGCATAGTGTGATGGGTAAAGTTGCTTCTTTGTTATGGTACAAAACATCCTTAGGCCTATTCAATGAGCAAGGTACCCATCCAAGAAAGTGTTTTTAATTATTTGAAACAATAAAGAAAAAAAGGAGAAAGATTAAAGAAAGAGCATCAATATTCATTAGTTAAAGAATAACATTATTCACAGAAGAGGTCACTATAATTTAAATATAAATAAAAATATAATTATTATTACAATACTCTATTTCAAAGAACCAAGATTTCACCAGTCTGAGAATTCTCTCCACATACTGAGATAGCAGGCTCTCCATGTAGATGGTTTCATGCTCTCAGAAGATAATAATCATTTAGCCAAACTTCTAATGATGAGGTGTGTGTGTGTGTGTGTGTGTGTGTGTGTGTGTGTGTACACACTGAGGTAGAATCTGGACTTTTAACTTCACAGTATAGGAAACCACCCAGGAATAAGACTGGAAATTGTTGTACAACATACACTGTCTTGGAGATTTGCCTGGGGGTATGGAGATGTTAAATGACTTACCATGGTCATACAGTCGGTGTGTCTCAGAGACAGAATTTGAACCCAAGTCTTCTTGACTTTGAGGCTAGCTTCGCCTTAACTACCCCACCATGATTATGATAAAATAATTACTCTTATATTAACATAGCACATTACAGTTTAAGTAATCATTTATAGCTTACAAAGCACTTTGTTCTTTTTCTTCTTTTTTTGTACATTACCTAACTTGATTTTCACGATAACTCTCTGAGGAAGAATCTGGACAGTCAGTCAGTCAATGAACATTAAGTACCTACTATGTGCCAAGAACTGAGCAAGAACAATTTCTACAAGTGACAACAACATTATGGAAAAAATAACTTGGAAACACTTGGAAACTCTAGTATCAATGTAACAATAAACTGCAATTCCGGAGAACTAAAGATGACAGACTCACATGCAAGATAAGACATTCCTTTTTGGACATGGCCAATGAGGAAATGTGCTCCATCTGATGATGCATATTTGTAATGAGGTTTTTCTTCTTTGTTGTTATTCATTTAGGTAGGAGAAGTGGGACAGAGACAGAGTAATGCTTGTTAATTGAAAAAAAAAAAGTAAAATTAAGTTAAAAAAAAAAACAATAACCCTAGGAGGAAGATACAATACAAATACTATTGCTACACCAATTCATAGATGATGAAACTGAGGTTGTTACTTGATCTATAGACTGATATTTTGCCAGTTAAGTGACAGGGCCAAGATGGTCTTGTCTTGGTCTCCTGATTCCAAGTTCAAGGCTTCTGCCACTATTCCACAGCTGTTTCCTAAAGATCACACACCAATCTGTATAGCCTGACCTATTCAAACAATTCAGGAAGAATATTTTCTCCAAATTACCTGGGAGGTAGGGAGAGCCTGGGCTTTTAGACCTGAATTGAGCATGACCTCATAACTAAAATGGCTGATTGTGCAATTAAGAATCTTCTACTTTACTGTGGGGTATTCTCTAGGTGATTTTAAATCACTCTGATCCTAGATCAGATCCTAGATCACTCCATCTAGACAATGAAAATAATACAACTAGCTCCAGATGCTACTGGCCCCTTCTTCTTCATCTAACCTTATTTCTGAATGCTCTCCTCCAGGTCAGTTCAGCCTCTTCCTCCCAGAGTTGGCATATAGTACTTGTGCAGTAAATGGATTTGATGGAAAATAGAACCCAACCTTTCCTTTACCTGCCTATAAGTAAGGAATGACTTCACATCCTTTTTAAACCCTTTCCTCAAAATGTAATGTATTTCCAGGGAAACAGAAGGCAGAAAGGAGAGTTTTAAAAATGTATTCTATTTAAATAGTCACAACAGACAAAGGGATATGTCTTCCCAAGCCTCACCCCAACCCTAGTTAGGCTCTATCCATAGAGGAGAAATTAGAAGTCTAGTAGAATCTACTCATTTTATAACTGAGGCTCTGTACCTGATGTCACAAGGGAAGTAAGGAGCAAGGTCACAGTTTCTACTCAAGTCCAATGACGCTAAAAGTGGCACCATTCCCAACCTCACAACTCTTCTCAGGCAGCACAGTGGTTTGAATCAGCTGATGGCCCAGTGGATACAGCACTGGGTTAATTATGGGAAGTACTGGAAGGCAGATTTCAGTTCAGTTTAATGAAAAACTCCTGAATGCTTAGAATTGTTCAAAAATAGAGTGGGATGCCTTGGTAGATACCAGGTTACCTGTCGCCAGAGCTTCCTGACGACCATTTCTCAGGCATGTTGCAGAGGAGATTCCTTCAGAGGTCAAGAGTGGACTAGATGACCTCTGAGGCCCTATCCAACTCTGGAGAATCTATGATACTTATCAAATATTTTGTAAAGTGGAACAGCTATAATGATACCAGCGTAGGGCAGAATATTCCCCACATGTCTCTATCAAAGGTCACAGGTAAAAATTACTATTTGAGAGCAATCCCATTTAACACTGTAGAATAGGACTAATATATCAGGTCACAATTCAACAAACATTAATTTCTTACTATGTCTGAGCCACTGTGATAGGTGCTGGGGCAACAAAGATGAAATTATTTTTTTTTAAGTCACTGTCCTCGGGGAGATTATAATTGAACAGGGGACTATGACAGGGACACAGACAAACATGATACCAAGTAGAATGAGATGCATCAGAGGAGAGATTCACTCTATGGAGAATGTGAATAGGGACCAATCACTTTTAGTTAGGGATATAAGAGACTTCTCAACTGAACCAAGGAAGAGAGGACTTTTAACAGGTGAAAATCAGGAGGCAGCCTACCTGAATGCAGAGAAGGGAGGAAAAGATCCAGGAAAATTAGAAATCATGTTTGGTTGGAACACTTCTTAGGAAGGTAGTTTGGAGTCAGGTGACAGGAGAGATCTGTGGTTCATTAGTAAAAGCAATTCACAGATGAGAAGACCGTCTACCAGTGCAGGTTGCTACCATCTCTGAAACTTAAGAGTCTGAAAGAGTTACCTGAAGCACTGACTGGCCAAGTGACTTGCCCAGGAGGACAGTAGGAATGTGTCAGGAGGAGGACTCGAACCCAAATCTTCCTGGCCCCAAGGCTTTATCCACTATACCAGGCTTCCTGGCACTAGCTAAAAGAGGGCTATAAAGGTCAGGCTAAAGCATTTGTATTTAACCTAGAGGCACACCCATCAATAAAAACATTTCTTAATTGAACCTTGCAGCCCAGAGTACATTTCACCTTCCTCTCACAGAGACCAAAAGAAGCAAATAGCATTTTTCATTTTCTCTCAGAAACAGATGGAACAGACCTAGAGTGATGCAGAAAGCAGATCTTAAGCAAAGTGTGAAATCATGTTGGATAGATTGGCTTTAAACTGGAGTTGCACAATGGTTCAGTGTGCCCAGATCAGCAGAAATGACTAATTACTCTCATCCAAAGCTTAAAAAGATAAAAAATTAGATTTATTATAAATGCAGGGATGAATGTGCACTCTTGTAGAAATGACTGGCTCTGCAGTTTGTGACACCTAGTGATTTATGGCACCATGTTTATAAGGCATTTTTCATTTGAAGTTTTTAATACACTGAATGAGAAATGGATTTAAAAGTAAATTAGCAATCAGACTTTACGTGACTATAATTACATAAAAAACATTCATATTGCACCATATTGTTTACCAAGTATTAATCTCACAAAAACCCTATAGGTAGAAAATGCAAATGTTATTATCTCCAGTTTACAAATGAAGAAACTGAGGCCAAGAGAGATCAAGTGACTTGGCCTTAGTCACACTGCTAGCAGGTAATGAAGTCTGGATTTGATTCAGACTCAGGCCACCCTCGTATAAAAACGCCACTCTCAAATGCCTCCCACTTGGGACTGTAATTTAGCTCTTCACAACCCTTATGAACTTCTATGTCACTTAACGTCTATGGACTTCATGTACTATTTCCTAAGCCTTGCGATGCTCTAATAACCAAGAAGTGATCCAGGCTGGTGGCCAAGAAGGCTGCCCAGAAGCTCTCACTAAGAAACCCAGGAATGACTTTCCCAGGGACTTGCCTTGGAGTAGCATTAGGAGAAGATGGCCATTTTTTGGAACTCTTCCCTCTTGTAGGTGAGCCAAAGTAGCCATCTGGCTAGTCATGAAAGCATGGTAAGTTTGACACTCAATGATCCTTTCCTTTATTCCTCTTGACAGGAAAGCAAAGCAACTGAGCTATATGGACAGGAGGGATTGAAGATGATAGACATAGCAAAAGGTCACTAACCCACTCTATGGCTGTCTATAAGGTATCAGATAAAAGCAGGGAGAATCAGAGCTTCTGAGCTGGAGTTTCTGACCTTGTCCCCAGCGTATGACTACATAGCTAAGTGTGTGCATAGGAAGAAGAGGAAGAGTGTCAGGAAGGACTTCCTCTTGGTATAGAAGGGTGACTTTAAAGGCTCTGGGGACTCAAGAATTCCTTACACATCAGTTTATTGTGTGTGTGTGTGTGTGTGTGTGTGTGTGTGTGTGTTTTCCTACTCCCACTCTGAGTAGGGATTACAGTAGATGCCCTCTAGGTTTTTTACAACTCTAAAATTCTACAAAAAGGCTATATAATTTGTTAGAGAGCTGAGATTTATCCATGTAAAAAATGACATGCATGTAAAAAGGACAAGGTCTTCTGTTATACATTTTTGTATTTGCAGGACCTAAGACAGTATCCCATAAGTACATGACACTTATTCCTTTACATAGATTGAATAATAAGAGAAATGACACCCTGTTTTGATAGAGTAAGCTATCAGAGCTGTTATTAATTATTACGTGATTATAAATGGACTTTTCTAAATCTTTTCTATCTCCACGATGGATGCTTAAAATCTGTTTCTGGTTCTCTTGACCATATGCCCTCTGGAAATGATGAAGGGGATATGTCTTTCTTATTAGCTCTGATCTGATTCTGAAATGATTCTTCTGCTCCAAAGCAGGTGTTTGTTCCTCATGGTGTGCCCCCTTTGGCTCACCCCCATGTGAGGTTAAGAGCAATCTGTAATGTGGTGGGGAGGCAATAGGAAAAATCAAAATCGGGCCTTCTCTTTCAAGTCATGTAGCTGATGATGAGTTTTCCCAATTTGCATTTGGATGTCTGGTATGATGGTGCCTGTAGAGGCAAAGGACAAGCCCCCAAAGATTGCCAAAAGACACAAATGGTGCTCACTTTAGTAGCACATATATTAAAATTGAAACAATACAGAGAAGATTGGCAAGATACAAATGAAATCATATGGAAGACTTGCTATGTAAATTCCTCTGGTCAGACTGTATAAGTAAGTGAGCACCTTTCCTAGAGATACCTGTTCAATATTTCAAGGGTCCCTGATTTTGCAGATGAATGCTCTCCCTACTGATGGAGACCACTCCTATCCAGTTTGATAGATGGTCTTCATGATCGGCCCCAACCAAAAGGAAAAAAAGGCATCATTTCAATCCTCTGGGATGGAATCTCTTTGTCCTCATCTATCCTGAGGCCACACATGTGGCTGGCAGGAGGCTCCATACTCAAAATCTTCCCAGCTTTCCAGCACTATGGTGTAGGAGAAACGCTGAGCTAGAAGACAGAAAACCTCAGTATGAAGTCTGGCTCTGCCACTGGCTTACTAAATGGGAGACCAAGAGCAAATTACTCAGCCTCTCCCAATACTAGTTTATTTGTCTCTACTTAATTTTCACTACCTATCTCACAGGGTTATTGTAAAGAAAGCACCTTTGATAACTCAGAGTATTAATCAAAACTATCAGAATTACACGAGATCTTAGAGCTTAATTCAACAAATAAATACCTAATATTTGTGAAGTGCTATATCTGGTGAAGGGAATACACCTGGCCTTAGAATCAAGAAGACACAGGTTCAAGGAAGCCCAGGCTCTGGGATGTCCTAGCTTTGTCCAGGGTAGCCCTGGCTGGCACCTTCTCGAGACTCAGATGACACCTTAGTCAAGTAACTTAGCCTTCTGGAGCCTCAGAGCACCATTTGTAAAATTAGGAAGCTTAGACTGGACTGTCTCTTTGATTCCTTCTGACTCTGATCTAGGGTCAATTAGATCTCATGTTCAAAACATGTCTATAAATGTTTACAAATAGTATGAACTGTTCAACTCTATTATCTAAGGCATTACAAGCAAGAATTTATTAAGTGCCTACTACGTACCAGGAAGGGGGCAGCTAGGTGGCACAGTGGATAGAGCATTTGGGCCTGAAGTCAGAAAGACCTGAATTCAAATTTGACCTCGGATACTTAGTAGCTGGGTGATCCCAGGCAAATCACTTCACCCTGTTTGCCTCAGTTTCTTCATCTGTCAAATGAGCTGGAGAAGGAAATAGCAAGCCACTGCAGCCTATCTGCCAAGAAAACCCCAAAGGGGGTCACAGAGTCAGGCATGACTGAAAAACAACAAGTACCAGATAGAGGTGAGGTGGGCAGGGTGGTGGGGGAAGCAGTGAGGGGTGCGGGTGGGAAGGAGGGATGGGAATAAAGCAGTTCCTTCTCCTACAGAGCTTGTATTCTATCAGGGAAGAAAACATGAAACTATTTGTGAACTTAAAAGTATTGCACAAATGTTATAAATTGGTATTTTGTATCTATCTCTATAAAGCACATAGTTTATTTTGTATCTGCCTCAGTGTAGGTATGTACAAACTCATCCACTGCAGATACAAGGGAGAGAAATACTGGGTAACCTTGGAGAGGGAGATACTCACCACTAAGGGAGTGACAGGCATGGGGAAACCAGGGAAAAGTCTCATTCAGAAAGTGTTGTTTGATCTAAGTCTTAAAGTGAGTGAGGCTTCCAAAAGGCTGAGATCATAAAATCATAGATTTAAAGTTGGAAGGCAACTTAGAAGTCATCCAGTATAGCCATTCATTTTACCAGTAAGGGTACCAAGGCTCAGAGAGCTTATCTAGAGTCACTCAGCTAGTAAGTGTCTGAGGCAGGATGTGAACTCAAGCATTCCTCACCAGAGACTAGTGCCCTATCTATTATATCATAGGATGCTCCAGACCTGGAGTGGGGGGGAGGAAGGGGAGGGGGAGATAATCAGCACAAAAGCACAGAGACTTAAGATGAGGTATCATGTGTGATAAACAGTAAGGAATCCAGGATGACTGGACTGAAGAACAGCTCAAGGAGGAGTAATGGGCAGAAGGCTAGGTAAAAAAGTGTTACAAGACAGTAAAGACAGGCTAGGGGCCAGTGGTGAGGAGAGAAGAGTTTATATTTGGTCTTAGAGTTAATAGGAAACCAGTGAAGTTCACTGAGCTGTGAGAGGTGACAGGAAACTGTCTTTGGCAGCTATATGGAGAAATGATTGGAGCAGGAAAATTCAAGGCAACTCACAAGTATTATAAATTGCAGGACAGTTACCTACCTGCATTGATAAAGTTTCCTTACCAAGAGTTCCCTGTAAAATCACAGGTCTGATTATATAAAGAACGTATACGGCATTGTATCAAGTTGTTGTTCATCCTCCGTCTTTGAAGAGGACTATGACATCAAGTAGGTGATGCCGTGACATGCAAGTGAATTGGATTTAAGTGAGAGAGGGCTATACAGCATCACCAGCCTCACTTTCAAATGTCAGTGATACAAAGGCAATGTGATACAATTTTTGCCCTCAAGTAGCTTGCATTCTATTAGAGGACAGAAAATATAACATACACATAAATACAAGTATGAGGTATCTATAAAGTAATTTCAAAAGGGAAAAAATAATATTAACAACTGGAGGTCAAAGGTGTCAAGAAAGGCCTTATTTTACAGGTAAGGAAAATGAGTCCCAAAGAAAGAAGGGGCTGGCCCAGGATAACAGCTAGCCAATGGTGGCAGCAGGATCATCATCATCATCATCATCATCATCATCACCATCATCATCATCACAGCTAGCGTTTATATAACATTTTATAACACTATTTCATTTTAGCCTCACAACAACCCTGGAAGGTAGGTAAGTTACTTTACCAAACTAAGGCAGACAGAGGTTAATGATTTGCCCAGGGTCACATGGGGTAAGTGTTCAAGGTAGCAGGTGAACTCAGGTTTTCTTGAGTCTAGATCTAGTACTCGATCCACTGTACCATTGTTGTTTAGTCATTTTCCAGTCATCTCAAGCTCTCTATGACCCCATTTTAGGTCTTGACAATAATACTGGAGTGGTTTGCCATTTCCCTCTCCAGCTCATTTTACAGATGAGGACTTGAGGCAAACAGGAATAAGTGACTTGCCCAGAGTCACCCAGCTATATGAAGTATCTGAGGCCAGATCTGAACTCAGGTATTCCTGACTCCAGGGCCAGTGCCCTATCCACTGCCCCACCTAGCTTCTAAAACAAGTGGCCACATTTCCTGACTCAGTCTGGAGTTCTCATTCCATTGATGGATGCTGCCTTCATTCAAATGTTTAGATATTGCTTCATAGTCTTTACCCACCCCCTAAAGGGTTTCTAAAATACTATATAATAATAAATAAATTGATATTGCTGATCACTCCTCTTTGATATTCTCTTCTGTCAATAAATTCAATTTAATAAACATTTACTAAGTGCCTACTGTGTACTAGGCACTATACTAAGTGCTGGGGATACAGAAAGAGACAAAAGAATGTCCTTGCCCTTAAGGAGCTTATGATCTAATGGGGGAAACAACATGCAAACAAATATATACTAAGCAGGCTATATATGGGATAAATAGGAAATAACAGAGTGAAGGCATTCTAAATTAAGAGGGGTTGGGGAAGGTTTCCTGTAGGAGGTGGGATTTTAGTTGGGACTTCAAGGAAGCCGGGGAGATAGGTAGTGGCAACAGAGTAGGGAGAGCATTCCAGACATGGAAGATAGCCAGAAAGAATGCCCAGAGCCAAGAGATGGTTCATCCTAGACATGGAACAGCCAGGAGGCCAGTGTCACTGGATCAAAGAATACATGTTGGGGAATAAGGTGTAAGAAGACGGAAAAGTAGGAGAAGGGTAGTTTATAAGGACTTTGAATGCCAAACAAAGCATTTTTTATTTGCTCCTGGAGGCAATAGAGAGCCATGGGAACTTATCGGGGTTGGGAGGAGTGGGAACAGGTTTGACATGATCAGACTTGGGTTTCAGAAAATCACTTTGAGGGGCGGCTAGGTGGTGCAGTGAGTAGAGCGCTGGCCCTGGAGTCAGAAGGACCTGAGTTCAGATCCGGCCTCAGACACTTAACACACAAACAAACAAACAAAAACCTAGCCATGTGACCTTGGGCAAGTTACTTAACCCCAATTGCCCTCCAAAAAGCAAAAAAAAAAAAAATCACTTTGGTAGCTGAATGGAGAATGGATTGGAGTGAGGAGAGAGTTAGGGCAGGCAGACCCACCAGGAGGATATCAGAGTGTAAATTGGTAAGTGTCTGCACTACATTGATGGCAGCATCAGAGGAGAGATACTGCAAAGGTAAAATTGACAGATGTTGACAAAATCTTGGATATGGGGTGTGAGAGGAGTCCAAGATCAGTCTTGGTTGAGAGTCCAAGGGACCAGGAGGATGGTGTTGCCCTCTATAATAATAGGGGAAGTAGAAGAGAGGGAGGAATTATGGGGAAAGATAATGAATTCTGTTTTGGACATATTGAGTTTAAGATGTTTATTGAACATCCAGTTTGAGAAGCTGTAAAAGCACTTAGAGATATGAGATTAATGATCAGCAAAGAGATTGGGACGGAAAAGGTAGATCTGAGAATTGTCAGCATAAATCGTCAGCATGGGAACCGATGAGATCACCCATTGAAGAAGTAGAGGGAGAAGACAAGAGAGAAACCTGAGGGGCATGTATGATTAGAAGGCATTATTCAGAGAAGGATCCAGCAAAGCAGAGAATAGTAGAGTAGTCAGGGTGGAGGAAAACCATGAGATAGTTGTGTCCTGAAAACCAAGAGAGATGAGAATATCAAAGAGGAGTGATCAACAATGTCAAAGTGTCAGGGGCAGCTAGGTGGCACAGTGAGTAAAGCGCCAGCCCTGGAGTCAGAAGGACCTGAGTTTGGTTCTGGCCTCAGACACTTAACACACACAAACAAAAACCTAGCCGTGTGACCTTGGGCAAGTTACTTAACCCCAGCTGCCCTACAAAAAGCAAAAACCCCAATTGCCCTCCAAAAAGAAAAAACAAACAAACAAACAAACAAAAAAACAAAACAATGTCAAAGTGTCAAATAACACATGGATCCTGGAAGGGGGAGGAGTAAATATTAGCAGAAGCTGCATGGCAACCCAATAGGTGTGTTTTAAGGGAGATTATTGGCAAGTACGGGTTGGACTAGTTGCCTTCTAAAGTCCTTTCAACTCCAAGTTTCTCCAATTCTGTAACAAGCAATGGCAGGCAGCTCTCCAATGTAAAAACAAAAATCCATTTGACTTCCTGAGGAATTATCTCTTTCACAAGAAAGGATTCTAGGTTTTTATCTTTTTTCTTCTGAGATCCCTCACGCCAACTTTTGATTTAAAAGTCAGTGGTTGTGTTCCTGTCTAGCCACCTATGCCTCAGAGGGCAGAGAGTGGAGCAGACACTGGCAGCAGCATCCATTTAGCTCTGGAGAGATTAGAAACAAGGAGCTAATTATCCTGTTCGTTCAAAAGGCTCAGGACAGAGAAGTAAGAGTTAGTCAGAAGTCATTGAATTGGGACGGAAGTTGGAAGCTGGTCCTTTGACCCTAAAACCCTCAAAAGACCTGAATACAAGTCTGCTTTTTCAGAGAGCATTGGTCTGACTGCCAGGAGCCTAGGTTTCCAGTCCTAGCTCAATAGAGAGAAAGGATAGTTGATAGCAGAGGGAAATTTGGAAGCTGAGGAGGTTAGATATTTTTAGTTGGGGGAGGGGAATGGAGATGGGAGGGACGGGGACTGAGGAAGGAGCTAGGTGTACCTACCTATCATTCCCAAGCTAAAAGTGCAACACCTACTCCTAGACAGATCCCCCACTGATCTAACATGAAAGTTTTGACCTGCTCCATTTCCATTCTGGACTGCTTTGTTCCCTCTTGAGGCAGCCTGATAGTCCGAGGCCCACAATTGCATACTAGTACTAGATAGTGTAGACTTTAGCTCAGAACTCCAACAGTTACTAGCCATGTGACCTTAGGCAAGTCACTTAACCCCAACTGCCCTCAAAAATTGCCCTAAAAAAATAAAGGCAAAAAAAGGCAAAGAAAAAAAAAAGCATGTCATGTGCACAGCAGAATATAAGAATCAGAATTCTCTAACTGTGCTCTTCCTAAAGACCAGGACTACTTGATTCCAGTGATAACTTTCATACTTGTCTTTTAGGAAACATTTTCCCAACAAATCAAACACTTTGATATACTAAGCTAACTGAAAGATAACACATAGCAAGATCCATAACATAAATGGTGCAAAATTCCTTTGAGAATGAATGTTAGCTCCTGTTTACAGCTCCTCATTTACACTTACAGCTTTGGAGGCGGTGCTATGAATGGAAAATTATTGCCCTAATGATAGCACTAAACACCAAAACAACATCATTCCATTGGTAATAGGTGTAGACGAAATCAAGCCAAGGGCCTAGTGAGGCAGAAGATCCTCAGCCCATTACAGTATATCTTTGCCCTTCTCCTCCAGTCCATGCTAACCTCCTCTGGATTCCTACAACATTTGAGGAAGTGCCATACAATTTAACATGTGAATATGCAATCCTCTATGTTTTTTCCCTTGTGTAGTCCATCTTTTTGGCTATCTTATAAACTCCCTTGAGTGAGGTGGGCAATTCCTTTGTCCATTTTAGGGCCTGGCAAAGGGCTGGGCATACTGTAGGTTTTTAGTAAATACCTGTTGATTATATTACATAAGTAATACCAAGATAGTGATATATGGTGGCTGTGTATATATGTACATAGATATATGCTATCATACATAGTAGCATCATAGAAGCAGAGATTTAGAGCTGAAAGAAATAGGCACTTGAGGGCATGAAGGCAGATGAGGGCATAGGGAGACCATTTGCAACGTAAAGGGGATTCCCCTGAGAAACTCAGGGACTACAGGAAAGAGCTAAAGTGAGTGGCGACTGATTACATTTGCACTTCCACTAGGCTAGGGGATTTAGGAGATCCAGATAATGGGAAGAAGGATGGCATATCCAAGTGAAATGACTTGCACTTGGTTTTGAGAATGGACATGTTAAAGGGAAAGAGAGAGAGAGTTTGTTATTGGATATAGCAGCTAAGTAGTGCAGTAGGCAAAGTGCTGGGTCTGAATTCAGGAAAACCTGAGTTCAAATCCAATCTCAGAAACTTACTGTGTAACTCTGAACATGTCACTTAATCCCAGTTTGCCTCAATTTCCTCGTCAGTAAAATGAAGATAATAATAGCATTCACCTTTCAGAGCTGTTGTGAGGAACAAATGAAATAATAATTGTAAAGTGCCTGGCACAGTGCCTGATACAGAGTACGTACTGTATAAACATGTTTCCATGCACACACACATATACATGTACACATGGGTATATGTATACCATACAATACAGTCATAACAAGAGAGGGACCTAAATCATCCCCTATTGACTGAAATCCTTCTAAAATAGCACTATAGAACTCAATAATGTGAAAGGTCCAAGACACCTGAAATAGGTATTCTAGAGTGTGGAATTCAGCACTATTTTCCCCAACATAAGCCACAGGGGATCTGTACAAACTCAACAACTCCAATTGAAAGTACTCTCTCCCAAGTTGGGCTTGGTAAATATTCTTGACCTTTATTGCATCTATTTTTCCCCTAGCTATAACAGTCTTTTTTTACCAAGCTAAATAGCCCTTCTTTCTATTTGGTGTTTACACTCCTGAGATCAAACTGGGTCAATATTTCTGTAACACTGATAAATCAACTGGACTGGAGTCCTATTTAGGATGCAGACCTTGAAACCAGCAAGGGCCAAGGTAGTCATCTGTATACAGTGGGTCTGAGAGAATAATAATAGCTCCCGTTCCTATAGCCCACTCCAGTTTACAATGCAAAGAGGTATGAAGTGCAGTTTGAGGTAGGTAATGAAAATATTAGCATCCCTATTTAAAGATGTCAATAACAAATGGGATTTTTATGGCACTTTAGAGGCTCCAAAGTGCTTTGCATGACATTGTGTCAGTCTCAGAACTACCTTGTCAAATCTTATTAGCCCCATTTTTAGAAATGAGGAAAATGAGACTCAGAGGTTACCTTGCACAGAGGTCATCCTCACTCTCTAGAACACAAGCTATATCATTTTGTCCATGTAAAATTAATGTGAATTCAGTTAACTTAACCAAGAGTCAGTGGTGAGAACACCAGACTGGCCAGAGGTCCCCCCAGATATGTACTAGCTGAGGGATCCTGGGCAAGCCATTTAGGCTCTCTCAGTCTCGGTTTGCTTGTATGTCAAATGGTGATAATGACTGTCCCTACCTAACAAGGTTGTGAGGATATAGCACTCTACCTTAACCTTGAAGTGGTACTGAAATGTTAGCTATCATTAGCTATGATAATTAAAACAGTCTAGATGGGACAAGATTACCATAAAGTTAGGTGCTAAAAGACATTCCACAATGAGTTGCAGAGTTGTAACTTGGAATATTTGTGCCTGGGACAAATACCACAAGCCATGTCTCCTAGAGCAAGTGAAACAAAGCATGCCCTCAGTTGGTGACAGTGGCATCCCGGTATTGCCAGCCTTAAACCACTAAAGGAGAGAGAAACTCATTCCAGCTGGCAATGGGATAGCTTCCTTTTCAGACTAATTAATCTTGCTAACTTGGTACTAAGTTTTGTTGTTTCTATGCCACTGAAGTACCATAAGCACTAGCAGCATCCTCTAAGAAGTTGGCACCATAAGACAAAGCTCCAATTGTCCTATCCCAGTTGCAAGTTTGCTAAACTGATTAAGTGATAAGAAGGTAATGCTCTACAAGACATGTCGTTCAGTCATTTCAGTCATGTCCGACTCCCTGTGATCCCATTTGGGGTTTTCTTGGCAAAGATACTGGAGTGGCTTGCCATTTCCTTCTCTATTTTGTTTTAAAGATGAGAAAATTCAGGTAAACAGGGTTAAATGACTTGCTTAGGGTCACACAGCTAGTATTTGAACTCAGGAAGATGAGTCTTCCTGACTCCAGGCCTAGCACTCTACTCACTGTGCCACCCAGCTGCCCTGTTTTATCCCCAGGTAACTTTCCTCCTTCCCTTCCCCAAGTGTAACCAAGCAAGATATGCCAGCTGGCTCCTACCTCAGAGGGGAGAGCAGGGAAGATCTTGTCTAAAATTTGGCCAGGTTAATAAAAGGAATCTGACTTTTGAAGATGCAGAAATCTCCAGCTTTTCAGTTGCTCTGACTCATGAACTGGAGAGCATGGAAGGAGAGAAGCAAAAGGACTGGGAACATAAAATGCATATCCATGAATTGTTAATGCACTTTATCCCTTTTGGCCAGCTCAAACAGCAAGTGACCCAAAGGGGAATATAAAGATGCAAGGTAGGTGTGTAAATGGATGCAACACTTTCAATGATGGCATGTGTGTAAGAAGGGGCTTAAAACATATCATTAAAGACATATCTCATTGGAAAAGTAAATGGGTAAGCTGTTGAGTGAGAGCGAAGGATACAAGATGGACAGCCTTACTGTTGTAATTAGCCCCCATGAAATATTAAAAGAACTGGAGGAAGGAAAGCCTTCAAAACTGTGAAAGATTTATGGAAAGATGTAGGCAAGAATAGCACAGCATATGAAAACACAAATGCACTGGGACCTGCACAAGGCTGCCTCTTCAAAATTCAACATGGTGGGCATTATACCATCATGAGCCCGCCAATCTCTGGTTTTGGTATTTTTCTTTTCAACAGTACCTGCACCAATGAAAGCACAGATCCATGGAAGTATCTTAAATTGCAACAATTAATTGTAGGCTTTTGTTGGGATATTGTTGTGATTTGTAATTTCAGTTTAAATTTGTATGAACATCTACATCATTGTATAAACATTTAATTTGTATAACATTCATGGTATAATGCCCAACATTATAATAATTTGTGTATAAACATTCATATAGTTGGATTGTATTTACATGCTCACTCCTTAGATCTTAGGAATCCCACAGATTCAGAAGCAGTCAGCATATTCTAATATATAGCTCAAGTTTCCAATAGAATTTCAGCTTGCAATCCCAACATCTGACTGTTGTGATTAAATCCTAACATACTGTGACTGATGTATCCAGTCCCATCACCTCTAACAAGATTAAAGTCATGTCTGAAAATTTGCCTCCTCTTAACATTGCCTTGCTCTTAACATTGCAAAGATACTTCCCAATTCACAGTCATTCTAAAAAAATGACAATAGCTAGTATTTAAGATAATTCTTTAAGATTTGCAAAGTACTTTATAAGTATTACCTCATTTGATCCTCACAACAACCCTTGGTGATAGGTCATATTATTGTCCCCATATTGCAAATGAGGAAACTGAAGCAAACAGAAGTTAAGTGACTTGCCCAGCATCACACAGTTGCAAGCGTTTTTGAGGCCAGGTCTAAACTCAACTCTTCCTAATTTCAAGTCCAAGAAAACAAATAAAGTTTTCCTAGTTGGTCAACTTAGAAATAAAGAATCTATTTGACATCAACATAAACAAGAGGTAATAACACAAGGCTTTCACTTTATTTATGTGACTTCTCACATTTAATGTACAATGAAGAGAAAAGTCAGTAACCCTCAGACAGGTCATCTTTTTTTTTTTTAAGCAATTGGGGTTAAGTAACTTGCTCAAGGTTACACGGCTAGTCATTATTTATGTGTGGGTGCTCATTTTCTGAGGCCAGATTTGATCTCGGGTCATCCCAACTCCAAGGCCGGCACTCTTACTCACTGCGCCACCTAGCCGCCCCTTTAGGGCAATTGGGGTTAAGTAACTTGCCCAAGGTCACACGGCTAGGTTTTTTTTTTTTTGTTTGTGTGGGCTAAGTCTGAGGCCAGATCCGAACTCAGGTCCTTCTGACTCCAGGGCTGGCGCTCTACTCACTGTGCCACCTAGCCACCCCTCAGACAGGTCATCTTAAAAGAAATACAGAGTCTTGAAGACAGAAGGGGTACCAGGAGCCATTTAGTCCAACAAGACCTTGAATCTCTACAAACTTTCTAACAACGAGTGATGTAGACTTTACTGAAGTGCTCAGAAGATGAGAAAGAAAAATGCCCCCAGTGGCAGTCCATTCTGCTATTGGTTGCTCTTGTTGTGAAAAAGTTCTTCCTTCTGTTGAAGGGAAATCTGCCTCCCCACAAGTTCCACCCTTTGATTCTGCCTTCTGGAGCCAAGAAAGTAAGTCTAATTCTCCCACTGGACAGCTTCCTAAGTACCTAAAAAAAACCTGTCATGGCCTTCTTAAATCTTCTTTTTCTCCCCAGACTAACCATGTCCAAGTTCTCCAACCACTGCTCACAAAGCATGGTCTCCAGTTCTCTTTTTGTCCTAAGCACCATCCTCCACATACCTTCTAGTTTGTCAAAGTCCTTCCTAAAACATGGTGTCTAGAACTTCTTTTTGGTAGGGTCTGCCTGGGATAAAGGATTACAGGACTGTCTATTTACTTGTTTTACCCAAAGAGCTTTCATTCTCTTTTGTGGTAAATCATCCTAATCCTGTCATTAATCTCAAAAGGTTCACTTTTTTCCAAGGAAAAGTGTAATAATTATGTGAAATGGTTCCTGAAAGAAAAGGAATATATACAGGAGTTCTTGGGAAAACCCAGGGACCTACTAGAAGCAGGAATCCCTGTGGCAGTTAGATGGCAAAACAGTTGGAGGACTAAACCTGAAGTCAGGAAGACTCATCTTCCTGACTTCAAATCTGGCTTCAGATACTTACTAGCTTTGTGACTCTGGATAAGTCACTTCACCCTGTTAGCCTTAGTTTCCTCATCTGCAAAGGGAGCTCAAGAAGGAAATGGCAAACCACTACAGTATCTTTGCCAAGAAAATCCAAATGGGGTCACAAAGAGTCGGACATGAGTAAACAACAAAAATGTCTACATCCCTTCAACATGACATGACCGAAAACAACTAACAGCAACCCAGACCAACACCCACACCCACACCCAATGTGAGTGAGGGGCTTGTGGGAAAAAATGCAAGCTTGTGATCCAGTTGGCAACAACTCACATTTCTGTTGAGCTATCCTAAAGATTTATAGAAGAAATGTGACACAGACGACAGAGAGCTAGAGAAGTTAAGAAGAGCTGGGTTAAAGACTCACCTCTGAGGAAAAGGACCCACATGTACAAAAATATTTATAGCAGCTCTTTTTGTGGTAGCCAAGAACTGGAAATTAAGGGGATGCCCATCAATTGGGGAACGGCTGAACAAGTTTATGTTATATGAATGTAATGGAATACTCTTGTGCTATAAGAAATGAACAGGCAGGATGTCAGAAAAACCTGGAAAGACTTACATGAATTGATGCTGAGCAGAACCAGAAGATTGTACTCAGTTAACAGCCACAATGTTCGATAACTGACTTTGATAGACTTAGCCCTTCTCAGCAATGCAAGGCCCTAAAACAATTCCAAAGCACTCATGAAGGAAAATGCCAGCCATATCCAGAGAAGGAACTATGGAGTCTGAATGCAGAGCAAAGCAATTTTCTTTTTTTGTTTTGTTTTGCTTTCTTTCTCATGGTTTCTCCCATTCATTATAATTCTTCTATACAACATGACTAATGTGAAAATAGGAATGTATAAGCAGAACCCATATCAGATTGCATGCCATCTTGGGGAGGGAAGAGGGGAGAGAGAGGGAGAAAATTTAAAACTTATGGAAGTGAATGTTGAAAACTAAAAATAAATAAAATATCTTTATTTTATTTACTTATTTATTTATTTATTGCTTTTTGGAGTGGGGGAAGGCAGAGCAAATTGGGGTTAAGTGACTTGCCCAAGGTCACACAGCTAGTAAGAGATGTTTGAGGGGCATCTCTCAAGCCACATTAGTCCACCTCAGGGGAGAACTGTCCCCACTTGTAGAAGGTGCTTCATTCCAAATGCCTCCGAATGTGCGCAGTTGTTGCACTCATACCTTGAGAGCAAACAGCCGTTTAAAAAAAAACAAAACTCCAGCTAGAAAAGATATTGGGAAAAGATCCCACCTCTTAGTTTGGAGAAGGGATAATTATCTTAAAATATCCCCCAATTACATCTCATTCAGCACCTCATCACAATTAGCTTCATAAAATGATTTTCCACAGCTTCTGTCTCCCAGTGTCCTGCCTGGTGAATAGCACAGAGCTGAGCTCTATGTGAATATATATGTGAGTTGAGGAGCTCCCTAGGGAATCCCCCCCATTAAAATGATTTCTAAGGTGAATGAATATGGTAAACAACTCTGCTCTATCTCCCCGGCATAGCCACCCTCCAGGGGAATATCCCTAAATCAGATCTGCTCATAGGAGCAACAACATTAAAGATATTTTTGCAGAATTCAACCAACACTCCCATCTGTTTCTTATACCCAGATGTAGCATTGGGTTACTCTATCAGTACAGATATATCTTGGTAGGCAAGCTAGGCCCCAACTGGAATAAGAGGAAGAAAGTGGGCTGGACTGCATTTGAGAAATTATGCAACACTTTCTATGATCCCAAGCTGTTCCGTGTTTCCAGAGCACATATTTTTAATATGTTCTTCCAACAATGCTACATAGCTATGAATCACGGAAACCATAATCTCAGAAAGAATCATAACTGCAACTGACCCAGAGGACAATGGAAAAGCTCCTGATGGATGTAGGCAGCACATCACCAATGATTTGCATGTGAAATTGGCTTAAAAGATAAGAAGGGCATGTATGGTAGGAAAAGAAGAACAGATCCTGGGATGACAGCAATGGCTAATAGATGGACAATCCAATTCTATCACTGGTATCCCCCAAATATTAGGAAGATTAGAGGAAAGGATCCAATGTCATTGAAGGATCCACTGTGAAGGGTTTATAGAAAGACTAAGAGTGAAACAGTATGGACAGGTTATGTAAAAAAAAAAAAAGGAAGAAAACATTCATGCACAATGTTGGGCTCTTAGCAGGTACTCATTAGCAGGTACTTAGCAGCTAAACTACTGAGGTGGTTAAATACATTGTAATCATGGGGACCTCCGGGACACCCAGAGATTCTTGGCTTTTCTGGCTGTTCTATACATCTATACAAGGTCCCATAAAACAATCCACTGACCACAAAGGCCAGACTTCTCACTTTTCTTACAATTTGTCTTGATAGGACATTAATTAGTCATTGCCAAATTCCTAATCACCATTAAATACACTCCCAGATAAGTTTACATTGACAAGGCCCCTGATAGCTCTAAAGCAGTTGATAAACAGCATCCCACTGATCTTTATGACAAAATTCTGCTAAGTACGAGTACGATTATCCCTATTTTAAATATGAGAAAATCGAAAGGTCAGAAGGCACATGTGAGTAACTCATCCAATGTCATAAGAATGATAAGTAATAGGAGCTTTGTGTCAGACCTAATTCTTCTAATCCAATGCATATTTTCTTTCTCTAACACAGCATATTCTATCCTGCTCCTAGACCTCGGTGTCCAGAAATTTGCAATAATATTTTTAACTCTATTATACCAGCAACCCCCTCCAACCACATACTTAGAATAGAATCATATAATCTTGGAGTAAGAAAGGCCCTCAGAGGTTATACAGTCACAGACTCACAGAATATCAAAGGTAAAAGAAATTTCAGAGAGCATCTAGTCCAACTCATGACTAAAGAGGAATTTTCTCCACAATATTCACAACAGCCCATTTCACTTCTATATAGGTCTGCCTGTTAGGAAGCAAAAATCAAGAAAATCTAATGACTCAAATCAAGTCAAAATCTGCCCTTCTACCCCTTTCATCAGCTGCTGGTTCCTAGTTCTGCCTCCATTACCACCACTACCACCCACAACCAAACATGCCTCAAAGTTTCTTTTATTTCACAGTGTTCAGTCCCCTCATCCTACTTGCAACCCCAAACAGGATCAGGTCCAACTTGTTCAAGCACTACCTCAAACAAGATTGCCCCCCTATAACATCTCTGACAAGTGGTCATCCAGACTTTCCTTGGATAACTCCAGCATCAAGGAACTCACTACCTCCTGATCTCAAGCACAACAACAGAATTTCTTCCTGGCTAGCCCCTGTACCTTCTTTTAGCAAATGAAACAGTTTTGTGCAGTGCCGGAGTATCTGCATATAATGCAAAGCCATTGTCCCCACACACCTTTTTTCCACTTACCAGGTACACTGGTCAAATTTTTTCCTCTCCATCTAAGAGCCCAGTTTTTTAAAGACCTGAAAAAGAGCTGCCCTTTGTATAGGTTTCCATGGGAATCCACTAGAAATAACTAGTGGATTAATGGCTTTTTTTTGCCTGGCCTTTGATGCACAAGAAGGACTTGGGATGAAGATAATAGAACAAAGTCAGAACCATCAGAATACATGTTACACAATGGAAAATTTAGAAAAATCCTCCCAACTGCCACCACACAGAATGGTGAATAAGAATGCTTCAGGGCAAACTTAACCTTTACTCATTTAGAGCATGAGCTTATTAGACAATTTACTCAGAAATTCACCAAAAGAAAAAGAAAAAAGAGATAAAGAGAAAATTGACAAGAACAACTCTTTAAAGCACCACTCAGACCCTCGATGAAACCCTCCTTTTCCAGGGATATAGTTGTGTTTGTAGACACACACATATATAGAATCTTAATTTCCACATGTTAAGAGAGAATGACACACAACATTCAACCAGCTTCCAACCTCTTGGCTGATTTCTTATACCACTGACAAAAGCATCTTTCTAACACACAGGGTCTACTCAAGTGAAGTTCACAGCTCAAAAAAAGTTCAGTGGGTCCCTTGGGCCTTGTTACTGCTGCTGTTTGTCCTTCATTCTCAAAGAAGACCATGACATAAGGGAGGTGATGCCAAGATGTGAAAGTGAATTGGATTTAAGTGAGGGAGGACTATGCAAAGCCACCAGCCTCACTTTCTCCTCCAGAACCACATAGGCCCAGTGGCCAGATAAAGATCAGGACAATTGGAAATGGCCCTGGATGCAGTGAGGGACCCTAGCCTTTCAAGCTAAGGTCTTTAACAAGCTCTTCTGCCTACTAAAATGAGAACTCATTAGCCTGGACTATTATATAAAGCTTTCAACAGGTCTCCTATTTACAGGTTGCATTCTCAACAATCTCACTTTCTCATGGTTGCCAAAGTGATTTCTCTAATGCATGAACAGACTATGGTAGATGGTGCACATCACAAAAACTTGAAAATCAAGGGCTTATAATAACTCCCATTTCTACAGAACCTGAAAAATCATAAAATACTCTCTTTACAAACACCATGAAAAATAGCAAGGATTATAATGCCCATTTCAGAGACTGGAAATGGAGGCTAACAGAATTATAGTGATGATCCTAGTCAGTAAACTGCTGAGGACAAAATTATAGAATTGCCTGGAGCTGTCTCTAAGTGTGGTAGAATTTGGGAAGAGAAATCAGAATTAACTCTCAGTGGCTTAATAATCAAGGGAACCAGATATTCTTTATAAGTTAAAGGCAATCCAATGTTTGCTAGGCCTAGAACTGGGAATGGAAAGGAGACAGGGCTCAATCTCATTTGGGAAACTATGATGTATTTGCAAGGCTCCCAAAGGACCATAAGTCCACATCTTTAACACTGGTATTTTCTTGGAGATACTGCAAGGCTGTGATCCCTGGAATAGCACAGTCATGGAAGACCAAATCTAGAAACCACCCCAAAATCAATGGTGAGGTGGAGACCATGATATGTCTCCTTTGATGGCCAGCCCATGAAAACTTGTGTAAAAAACACCTTGTGATATCAGAAAAAGGAGGTTGGCCAGACATGACAAGAATAAGACAATATATGGACATCCCATTTAATATATTGGTCCCCCTGCCAGCAAATCAGGTAGATTCCCTATAAGGGATTTGTGGGAAAATATGGATAAAATCTTTACAGGACCAGAAGGCATAGAGTAGAGTAATTCACATTATGAATTATGACAGGAGTTCTTATCCTGAGGAAATCCCCAATCTTTCAAAGCAATAAAGTAACTCTCCTCTGAGTTAATATTCATTCTTGATACATCTTTAAGGTTAAGCCAGTCCCTATATCTTCCTCTCTCACTTTCTCCCCCCCCTTCACTTTCTCTCCCATTTTTATCTCTTGTTCTCACTCACTGCTCAGAGAATTTGATTTACTGGCTAAAGGTTCTGGTTTATTCTCTTTGACCTGCAGTATTCCTGGCTGGTCTTGCTCTCTCCTCCTGATTAGTTTTGTTTAATCTGGCTATACTCATCACCTCTCTAGATACACCCCCCCCTTTTCCCCAAAATCTTTTCACCCCAATCTATCCCTATACCTAACATCACCACAACAACAAACATTTGTCAAACCCCTATTGCATACAAGAATCCCACCAGTAAGTACACAAGGATTATGCCATTGTGAAACAAGCCACAGACAGCAGGGTAGTGCCTTGCATCCAGTATATATATGCACATATGGCTTATGACCCTACTAGGTTATAACATCCTTGGAGAGAAGAAGCCTGCCTTTTTTGTCTCTGCTATTCTCCTGGTGCTTGACATCATAAGTGCTCAGTAAATGTTTGTCCAACTGATATCTGACCACTTTCCTTATAATTGCTGATCTTATTTTCTTTTAAACTAAAAACAGTTCAGAAAAGGAGGTGAGGAGGCTCCAGGGATCATTCTGTGAAGCACCTTTCAAAGGTTTCCAGAGTAACCACCCCAAGAAAAAAAAAAGTGTGAACACATTCTCAAGACACATTTTACAGTGTTAAGCTCTTCTAACAAAACTGGAAGAAAAAAAAGCAGAATATTGCTTTGAGCAATCCTTGCTCCCACTTATCTCCCACTTTCCACGTGACAGTCTCTCTCCCCACACCACCAAGAAGACTTCATTACTAAATCTTCACTAGCAACGAAGATGGGAGGATGGGCAGCTCTCATCCACAATATGACTGCTCCAACTCTAATTAGCATAGACTCCTGGGTTTAAAGCTACAAGAGCCTCCAGTCGTGTTGTCCTCCAGGCATTTTACTGAGGCCCAGAGAGGTTAAGTTGCCTTCCAGAGATCACACAGATGATGTAAATGGCAGAGGCAAGCTTTGGGGCCTCTGGCTCCCAAAACAACATCAATGGTCCCTATCTATCACATCTCAAGTCTGGATCTCACTGCTCCAAATAAGGAAGTGTCTACCAAACTAATTTACTATGGAACTCTTTAGGGCTTGAAATAAATAGAGCTCATGAATGCCTGCCCCAGAAATGTGGGGATTTGGAACAAACTAAGGGAAAAGGGGAGGTTTTGGAAACCTGGGAAGAAAATAAAAGACTTTGAGCTGCTTTCTTAAGTTCTTGGGGCTGAAGTTTCTCATCCTACATCCTGGAACTCTCCCCAAAGGCCATCTCTTCCTCTTTTGGCTAAAAAAGAATCCCTTCTATAGACGAGACTAGTGGCATTTCAGTGATGGGGAACTAATTTCCCCTTATCATGGAACATCCCATTTCACTTTCAGACAGCTGTAATTCATAGGGAGCTTCTCTTGCTATCAAGCAAAAATCTAAATCTCTACAATTTAAACTGATTGTGCCTGCCTAGTGTTGTCTTTCCCAGCCAACCAAGCCAAGTCTGATCCCTCTTCCACATGACAGCCCTTCAGATACCTGCCGACATTTCTCATACTTTCCCATCAGAAGTACTTAGGCATGCAATTTCCTACCTAATAATTCATTTGTAGTTTTTTTTTTTCTTGAGGGGAAAATATTACTAGACAATATTACTAGGCAGGGGGATAGAGAGTCTGCCTTGGGGCCAGAGCAATCTGGGATCGAGTCTGATAGAATCTGGTTATATGACCCTAAGTAAGTCACTTAACCCCTCAATACTCTAGAAAAACTCTCACACTGTAAACTATAGAGAAGGTGTTGACCTGCATTGGAAGAGGGAGTTTCCCCATGTGGGAGTACTGTATTCCAATGAAGAATAAGTACAACTTTTGTCTCTGAAATTTCCCACAGACCCCCTTTTCTCTTTGTCATTCTCAACCCTTCCTCTCAAGGTTTCCATGAGACAAAGTTTGGACAGAGCAGCTTTGGGACAAGTTCAGTAGTACCACCCATTATTTCACATGTTGGGGAAACACCCTATGGAAGAAAAAACATGCTAAGAATTTTATGCAAGAATCTCAGTGGAAAAATACAATGCTCGATAAAAGGTGATTTACTTATATGGAATTTGGAGGGGAAAGAGCATCATTTTCCTTTCTCCTAAAAGTGGCTCCTCAAGAGGAAATGACATTTAATTTGGGCAGCCTATCATAGTGACACACTTACTAGCCATGTGACCTTGGGCAAGTCACTTAACCCCAATTGCCTTGCCTTCCCCCCTCCAAAAAAATTGCTTTAACAACCATCAACCTACTCAGAATAACTTCTGAAGAAAGGGTATTGACCAAGAACTTCTAGGGGCAATTCTTCAGAGTTCCTAAATCACTCAAAAAGTGAATCAATAAACATTTGTTAAGCACCCACTCTATGCCAGGGATACAAAAAGCACCAAAAGACAGTCCCTGCCCTGAAGGAGCTCACAACCTAATGGAGGGAGACAACAAGCAACCGTGTTCAAGTAAGCTATATACAGGATGAATAGCAAATAACTGAGAAGGAAGGAATTAGTATTAAGGGGGATTGGGAAAAATCTTCCTATAGAAGATGAAATTTTAATTGGGAAGTCAGTAGTTAGAAATGGAAAAAGAGAGCATCTCAGGCATGGAGGAAAACCAGAGAGAATGCCCAGAGCCATGAGATGCAGTGTCTCATATGTAGAACAGCCAGGAGGCCAGTGTCACTGGGTCAGAGTATGTGCTAGGGAGTAAGATGTAAGACTGGAAAGGTAGAAGGGGGCTAGGTTATGAAAGGCTTTAAATGTCAAACACAGGGTTTTATATTTGAATCTGGAGCTGATAGGGAGACCCTGAAGTTTATAGAGTAGAGTGGGTGACCTGGTCAGATCTGGGCTTTAGGAAGATCACTTTTTGTCTGAAGAGAGGATGGATTGGAGTGGAGAGAGACTTGAGGCAGGCAGACTCAGCAGAAGGCTACAGCACAGGTTTGACGTGATGAGGGGCCTGAACCAGAATTGTGGCAGTATCATTTATAAAGTCCCTACTATGTAGCAGGCTTTGTGCTAAGCTCTGGGGATACAAAGAAAAGCAAAAGATAGCCCCTGCTATCAAGCAGCTCACAGCCTAATGGGGAGACAACATGAAAATAATTAGGTACAAACATTCTATTTATGGGATAAACTGGAGATGATTAAGAGGGGGAAGGCACTAGCACTGAGGGGGATCCAAAAGGTTTCTCATTCAAAAGAGCAGAGACAGCCATCAGTTCAAAATCACAGTATTAGCTGATGCTCATGGAGCATTTGATGCTTGGCAAAGTCCTTTCCTGTGAAATAAGTTCTTTGGGAAGTACAATCCCCATTGAAGAGAGAAGGATATATCCTCATAGAGGACAAGTGACTGTATCACAATCACACAACACAGGAAGATTCATACAAACCCAAGAGGCCTCTTTCCCCTTCCTAAGTCTTCCTGCTAAACCAAGCTGCCCTTTTGTGACTATGAGATCATGTCTTCCACCTGGTAGCCTGGAGAAGACAGTTTAGAGAAGTCACCCTGCCCTTGTACTGAGTGCCATCTGCTTGGGAAGTGAGGACCAAGCTGAGATCAATCATGGCTCCAATTCGCATTGCACTACACAGATCACAGCTCACAACCTGAACCACTCTCTCTAATGATCTAGTCATGAGAAAATTAATGCCGATCCCTGAAATTAATTAAGTCTGCTATTCAAGGGAGATGTATTGTTGCTGTTGTTATTGTTATTAATAATACTAATAGCTAACATTTATATAGTGCCTAATGGTTTGGAAGCATAATGGCCATTAGCCTAAGTGTAAAGACTACAAACCACTTTGACAACAACCAAGGTTAGCTGGGCAGTCACCACTGTTCCTATTTTTTGGATTACCCCCCCATTTTGCAGATGAGGAGACTGAGGAATTGAAACAGGTTAAGGTACTTGCCTAAGGTTACCCAGCTAGTAAGTATCTGTGGCAGGGTCCAAGCTCAGGTCTTTCTGACTCCAAGTCCAATGCCCTACAAAACACTTTCACAACCCTAAAGGGCTGGACATACAAGGCATTATTATCCCCATTTTTAGAGGAGTAAATTCAGTCCCATTCCTAGTCTTAGAACTACAATCAAACCCAAATTTCCCCCATTCTAACCTTAACTGCTGGTTGAGCACCGCCCAGGGGCTCTGAGGGTGAGGGGAAGGAGATTCGAGGATGATGTGTTTCTTCACTCAATTCTCCAGGAGCCTTTCCATCCTAGACCGGGCAACTGCTCCCACAGTGCTCCAAGCTGCTCCTTGGCTGAAAGCGACAGCTTCAGTGCAGGGACCCCGATTCATCTCCCCCAGATGGATGCTGAGCTGTCAAAGTAGTTCCTGTCTCTCTGCTCACTCTAATTCATCCTGTCAGTGGCACACATGGCTGGCTCATGTGAAAGACACCCTGCTACTGCCCTCACTCCTTAAAGGCTCACCTCCCTCCTGGACCAAACAATGTGGCTCATGCTACCGTGCAGAGAGAGCAGAAACTTCTAAGCACCAGAGAGTAAAGCTACACATCCAAGGCTAGCAAGCCCTCTGAATCACACAACACGGAGAGAAAGAGAGTAACAATATCAGCAAGCACTTCTGTCCTGTGGCAAGGGCTTTGAAGTGTTTCTCTCATACGAGTCTAAGAGGTAGCCATTGCTATTATCCTTATTCTGCAGATGAGGAAACTGAAGGGCTAGGGGACTTGCTCAACGTCACACAGCCAGTGACTGGGGCAGGACTCAAACTCAGCACCTCCATCCAGCTGCCTAGAAGTCACAGCGGCAAACAATGCCTCAAAATCGTGGCTCTTTAGACTTGGAGTCAGTCCCCAGTTCTGCCACTGGCTTGCTCTGTGACCTCAGACAAGCCACTTTACTCTTCTGAGACTCAGTTTCCTCTTCTATAAAAAGAAGGGGCTGGACATGAACCCTTATAGTGCTGACCATCTCTCTCCCCTGTTGTATGGATTTGTTCTGCATTAACTTACATTTCTATAGTGCTGTTTTACACTGCTTCTAAAACAATAACTGGCACACAGAAAGTGTTTAATAAATGCTTGCTGGCTGATTGATTTCTTGGGGTAGGACAAACAGTATTATCTTCATTTAATAAATAAGGAAACTGAAGATCACTCAGCTAGAAAGTGTCACAGGAAGGACCTGACTCTTGGTCCAGCACTCTTTTTAATATACTATCCAGCCCCTGAGAACAGATTCTAGGCTTGATCTTCCACCTAGCACTAATGCCATGTGTGATTAAGCAGATGTGAAACATATGTAATGACTGGGCTTCATGGTACCACGGAATTTAGAGCTACAAGAAGATCTGGAGATCTCATCCAACCCACTCGTCTTACAGAGAAGGAAACTGAGACCCAGAGAGGATAAGTGACTTGCTCAAAGCCACTCAAAGTAGCAAAGTCAAAATTTAATCCCAGACCCCTTGATTCCAAATCCAGTGCTTCCTTTATTCAATTCAATAAATAATTATTAAGTGCCTATATGTGCTAGACATGTGCTAAGCAAAAAGATGCAAAAGACAGTCCCTGTCCTCAAGGAGCTTACAGTCTACTGGGGGAGACAACATGCAATTTAATATATACAAGGCAGGCAATACACAGGATAAATGGGAACTAGTTAAAAGAGGACATGGGCTTGAGAAACTCTGGAAGTAAATTCATCATGGGCACAAACATTTATAGGGTGCCCTAGGTCTTTGGGGTTTGGTGGCAACTGTTTCTTTTCTAGGAATACCTACTAGCAATTGAGGGAATCGGGAAAGGTTTCACATAGAAGGTGGTTTCCTTAAATGATGTCTTGAAGGAAGAGAGAGATTCTGCGGGGAAAAGGGAGGTAATGAGGAGGCAGCCAGTCCACAGGCAGAGATGGGGAGATGTAGTAAGTGCAGTTTGGCTGGGCCACAGAGCCCAATAGTGACAGTTACATACAATGAGGCAGAGGTTGGCTGTGGCCTTTTGAAGGACTTTAAAAGCAAAACAGCTGCCTAAAGAGAAAAGAATCAGACCAGTCTGGGAACAGAGTAGGACAAAGTTCCTGATTAGATCAGAGTGGGATCAGGTCCATGAGCATGGATCTGTATCCCCAGCATTTAGTACAGTGCCTGGTACATAGTAAGTACTTAATAAATGCTTGTTTCCTTCCTTCTATGAGTAGCTGCTGCACTTCTAACCGAAAAGAGATAGGATGATGGAGTCTTTATACATGAAGATAGTGATAAATCCATTACACTGTCGGTGACCTGGATTCTGTGATGAGCAAAACATGGCTTCCTTAGACAGTCAACTGAACTGTGCCCTTTGGTAAGATGAACAGAATCCAACAACCTATTTCCAGAAACCAATTTCCATCCTTCTTAGAAATTTAGAGTCTGAACCGAATGATCTGCCCATGATGCAAGGTTTGAAAAGGGCACAAGGAGCAATGAGTACTTTATGAAGGAAAAGAGAATCAAACAAATTAAGCTGATGATTTGCCCAGATCTTCCTCAGGGTTGGAGAATATAAATCAATCCTTTGAACACACTGCCAAACTGCCTTAGGGAATAAGCAACGTGAATAATGCATTTGGTCAGCTCTCAATCTACATTCCAGTTACACTATTAAAATATATACCTATCTGGAAAGAGAAAAGTTACACTGTAAAATTATTCAAAGTTATAAAATATTCATGAAGTATGTGTATGGATAGAATGCCATTCTTGCCAGGAGTTCAGAATATTTCCAGATAGCCAATGCTACAGTCCAGGGACATGAGTAAAGAGGTCAATTCCACATCTTCTACTTCTGAACATGGCCAAGTTTCAGAGTTTCTCCCTGTCTCACTCTCTCCAGTTTGAAGAAGTTGAAAGGGTCCTTAGAAAAGAGAACATTAGAACTACATGGGATTTGCAGTAGTCAATTTAATTCAACTCAATTTAACGTAAGGGCCTATGTGACAGGCAATGGGCTAGGTAGTGGACATATAAGACAAAAATGAAGCTTTCCATCCTCCAGGAGCTTACAAGGAATTTACTGGGGAGAAAGGGGACAACATATACACCAATAAGGAATGTAAAACATCTACAAAGAAATACAAGTTAATTTTGTGGGAGGAAGGGAAGAACTAACAGCTAGTGAGATCAAGAAAAGCATCGGTATCTGAGCTAAGCCTTAGAACATAGACATTCAAAGTTGGCAAGGATCATGGAACACAGAATATTTGATCTAGAAGGAGTCTAAAAGAGATCTAAGAGAGCCCCTAGTCCATTCTGCATATGAGAAAACTGAGACTCAAAAAGCTGAAATTATTTACTTGAGATTATACAGTTCATCATTGGCAGAGCCATGACCAGAATCCCTGTCTCCTGATTCCCTGGGCTGGTTCTCCCCTAGTCACAGAGAAGAAGAAAGAGGGCAAGCCAGGTTACAGTGCTATTTCATGGCTGCGGTTTTTATTCACATTCCCCTCTGCCACTACAAAATCAACTACTTAAAACATTTTTAAATGCATTAAAATCTAATATGCCCCTTAAAACCATCAGTGAAAAATGGAAAAGAAAAAAAAGTACTACAACAGTGACAGCTTTTGTTTGGGTTTAGTTCAGCTGCCTTGGAGAATAGATTCTCTGGGTTATAAATGCAATTGAATTTTTTTATAGAAAAGGTGTTACAGTGCTGATAGGTTTTTATAGCACTCCTGTTTACAAAGACAAAATGCAATTAATTTCAAGCCATCTACACCCATACTTTCTCAGGCCTCATTCTCCCCAGAATCATCATTACAAGAAGGTTTTCTAGGAGGCTAGGGAGAAAGGGGTAGTAAATAATTCCCTTTCCTGTAATCTCCCTTTTTTTTTCTCTTTTCAGACTCAATTCTGGCAGTATTATATAGCAGATCAAATAGAGATTTGGAGTCAGGAGACCCAGCTTTGAATTCCAGCTCAGTTCCTAAGCAGCTGCCTCAGGCAGCTTGCTGGGGCAAGGTACTTCTCTCCTATGTGCCTCAGTTTTACTTTCTGTAAAAACTATGGTAATGGAGTAGATTATAACTTAGGCCCCTTCTAGGTCTGAATCCTAAGATCCTATGCTCCTCAATGCCATCTTTCTATTCATTGTCCTCTGGAAGCCTTGAAAATCCAAGTTGTTGGGAGAAAAGTGGATTCTGTCCTAGAATAATGGTGATAATATTTATAATATTATAATATATATTATACTACATAAATGTAATACAATATAATTTACATATTTATAAGCTGTGCTGTACTTGGTGATTTCTCAGAGCTAGATGAGGAAGCTAGGTGGCATAATGAATAGACTACTGGACTTGAGGTTAGGAAGACCTGAATTCAAATCCAGCCTCAAATACTTTTTGGTCGTGTGACTCTGAGTGAGTCACCTAACCTAACTCTGCCTCAGTTTCCTCAACATGACCACAGGAATGTTCTGAAGTTCTAATGACTTCATGTATGTAAAGTGCTTTGCAAATCCTTAAAGCACTGTGTAAATGCTAGCCATTATTATCCCCAAAACCCAGTATGATTATTAGAGCAGAGATAGTTATCCCAGTTTTACAAATGAGACCATTGAGATTCAGAAGGGTGAGTTAGTATGTGGCAGAGAAAGGGCTTAGTCAATTGGAATTCATACTTGATTTGGAATCACAGGATTTTGGTTGAACTCTTCCTCCAACACTTGGCAGTTGGGTGGTAGAGAACAAGAAGTTAGGTGTCTTCATCTATATAATCAGGATAATGCCATTTGGAGTACCTCCTGCACAGGTTCTTTAGGGGAGAACATTTAGTCAAATAGGAAGCATTATAGAAATGTGACTGGTCAATAGACAAAATTCAAACCCAACTTATTTGTCTCCAGAGCTCCTTCCATTGTTCCACATTGGCCTCTCAGCATGGAATGGATACTCTATGCACTTAGTTCTTCAGAACAGATCAAGTGAATTACCTTGTGCCTGGTTATCAGCTGTTTCCCAGTCAGCATTACTGACATTTATGACTTCAATTCAATTCAATTCTAGGCATGGATCAGAGTTAGAGGGGGATCCAGGAATAACTTAGTCATTGACAGATGATCAATCTGCCTTTTCAAGAACACCCATAATAGAAGGCTCACTACCTTACAACACAGTCAGTTCTATTACTATGTGCCAGGCCCTGTACTGGAGGCAGCTAGGTGACTCAGTGGATAGAGCTCTGGGTCTGGAGTCAGGGAGACCCAAGTTCAAATCTGGCCACAGACACTCACTAGTTGTGTGATCCTGGGCAAGTCACTTAACTTCTGTTCTCCTCAATCCACTGGAGAAAGAAATAGCAAACCACTCCAGTAGCTTTGCCAAGAAAACCCCACTGACCGTATGGTCCCCATAAAGAATCAGACACAAATGAACAAAGACAACAACAGGCCCTGTATTGACTGTGTACAATATCATAATGAAATGATCCCTGTCCTCTTAGGGCTTTAAATCCAATTAGGCAAAAAGAAAAGCATGGAAATAATAACATAAATTTGAGAGTTCATACAATGCTATTACAAATTTGAGTGGTGAAGATTACTTCAGGTCATATACCACCCATTCTAGGAAACCTTCCTTGGATGCCCCCCTCTAGAATCCTATGGGACTTGGGAACTACATCACACACGCACAGGAAAAGATAAAGAGCAAAAGTAAGGACCTTGCTCCTCCTTGTCTTTTTCTGTGCATGTCTCCTGAACATGACTGCCAGTTCCAAAAAAAGCTGGGGAAATGTCTTCTATTTCCCTATATCTCCCATATTACTCATCTTTGTGCCTTGCACACAGTAGATGTACCAAGAAGGGAAGAAATATAAATATACATATATATGCACATACCATATAAAGACTAGACACATGAAATGGCACCAGATTATTAATGCCAGGTTTGTACCTCATCCTATGGACATCAAGGAGCTGTGGACATGATCAGGTCTGTGCATGAGGAAGTTTAATCGGGCACTTGTGTAAAGGGTTTATTGATAATAGCTAGCATTAAAACAGTGTTTTAAAGTTTGAAAAATGCTTTGCAAATATTGTTTCATTTTGTCCTTACAATAATCCTGGGAGATAGGTGCTAACATTATTCCCATTTTACAGTTAAGGAAACTGAGGCAGACAGAGATAATGGGACTTGCAACAAGTTACTTGACTAGTAAGTGTCTGAGGCAAGATTTGAATTCAGGTCTTTCTGAGTTCAGGTTCAGCACTATATCCACTTATATCCACTGCATCTACCTTTCTGTATAGAAAGGAGGGAAGATTTTAGAGAGAGGAAGACCAGTTAAAGGGCCATTTCAATAGTCTAGGTAAGAAGTGATTAAGGTCTGAATTAAAGAAATGATAATATGAATAGAAAAGAGGGGATAGGTGCATGAGATATGGTGTAGGCAGTGTTGGGAATGACTGAGTGTGAGGCACAAGGGAGAAGGAAGGGTTGAAGATAACCCTGAAGAACAGAGGCCAGGGTCATTGAGAGAGTGATGATGCCATGAACAGGAAGCAGGAATTTGAGATGAGAATCAGGTTTGGGGGAGAAGGGAAGATAATGTGTTCCATTTTGTGCATGTGGAGTTTGAGGCACCAGTGGGCAACCCAAAAGGATGGAGACAGGGCACTAGAGAGCAGGTAAAACACCAAAGCTGGAGAGATACCTAGGGTCCTTTGCTTCGAGATGATCATTAAAGTCATGGAAGTGGATGAGGCTATCAAAAGAACAAAAGCAGAGAAAGAAGAAAAGAGGGTCAGGTCAGAGCTTTGGGGACCAGCTACACATAGAGTACTAGAAGAGAAATAGAAATCAAATCAACAGAAATCAAAATCAAAAAGAAGGTCTAGAATCAGAAGATCATAAATTTAGAGCTCAGAGACACTTTAAAAGGCATCAAGTCTAAATCCCTCATTTTATAGATGAGCAGACTGAGATTAAGAAGTTAAAGTGACATGTACAGGCTCACACAGTCAGGATCTGAGGGGAGGATTTGAAACCACTTCTTCTCTGACCACTAAGTTTAGGGACTCTATCCACTATACCATCCTGCCCCTTTAAGAAGTGGTCAAGCAGATAGGAGGAGAACCAAGAGAAATCAGTGTCACTGAAGCCCAGGGAAGAGATAAAATCAAGAAGAAGGAGATAGTAAATGAAGTAAAAAGTCTTAAAAAGTCTTGAAAAGTAAAGTCAGAGAGAGGCTCATTGGTTCTGGCAGTTATCATTAGGACCAGAATGGAGAACAGTTTTAGGAGAACCACCATTGGTTCAAAGTAGTTCCCTTCCATATCTAAATCTGCATTTCTATGATCCGATCCAATCATTTCTAGATCAGGTGCCTTAATCCCAACTGGGATTCAGACTGTTAAATTGTTCATATCTCTAGCTTCCATACATAAGCCTTCAGTCCCCCAGCTATGTAAAATTATAGACCCGGAGAGACAGTGATAGAAAATAACTCTGCTGAAGGAAAAAAAGGATACAGAATATAGTAATAGCCACAAGGTCATATTTCCCAGAGCTCTGATCTGCCAGTTTTTAAGTACTTAAAGTTACTTTAAATAATCCATAATCCTAGAAAGTGCATTTTAATAAAATCTATTCTATATGTCAGCATCCATCCTCATCATAAAACTGGGGTGGAGTGGGAGGAAAGACGAGGGTCTGGGGAGCAATAGAAAGGCTCTCTACCAGGTAGCCTCCTCCATTGTTCAAAGTGCTGTGGACTTTCAGAAACATCATGTGCCCTTGTTTAAATATGAGCGAAAAATCAGCTGGAAGCCAAATATAAATAAATGGCTTTAGTGCTGTGTGCTATTTGGGATTCTTTGCTTTGTGTACATACACATAAAAGTGCCCATGTGAGCATGATGAAATGTTTGGAGTAAGATGATCTCTGAAGTCCTTTCCAATCCTGACATTCTCTAGTCTACAGCCCCTCCCCTGACATTCTATGAGTTATGTTCTCAGGAACCTTCCAGTTGTAACATTCTATCTGGGAAGGTCTCTTCTGACTCTGATAGTTTTTAATTCCAAATATAATAAAACTTTAAACAAAAAAAAAATAGACTAGTACTTTTTCATCCAAAAGAGTACTCTCCATTTCAAAGTTGTCTCCTTGGGAGGCTGTGCATTTATTCTAATCATACTAATAATACATGAGATAGGTAGCAAAGATCCCTTTGCTATGACATAGGTAGCAAATATTATGAGGTTGGTTATCTTTGCTACTGACCTCATAAGATTTGCTACCTATATCATAGGGCTGTTCCAAGGAAAGTTATTTGTAAATCTTAATATGTTGGAGAAATGGAAGTCATTATTTACATATTCTTATTACTTTTGACATGTCCAGTCTCCTTTTGGGAAATGGCCTGCAGAACTTTTGGCACATTCTTTTTAATCTTCTCAGTGATGGCAAATCTTTGTTCTTTGAGGCCAGATTTGATTTCTGGGAAGCAGCCAAAAGTCATTCAGATAAGTGGTAAGAGGATATAAATAATTCTCAAAAGAAAAATTGCAAACTATAAATAACCATATGAAAGATTGTTCCAAATCAATCTAAATCCAAATCAATCAATAATAAGAGAAATGCAAATTAAAGCAACTCAAAGGTTTCAATTTATATTCAAAAGATTGGTGAAGATAGAAAATGTCTGAAAAAGCCAGTGTTAGGTTGAGGAAATATAGTTATACTAATAAATAAATCGGTGGAGCCATGAAGGGATCCAACCTTTTGGAAAACAATTTGGGATTATGAAAAAAGTGACCAAAACTTCCATATCCCTTTGACCCAGATACTCCAGTTCTAGACAGACAGATAAAGATATGTCTATGTGTGTATCTATATATGTGTGTACACATACACACACATATGAAATCAAGTACAGGAAGATGTATCCCCAAAATATTCACAAAATCCTTATTGCTTACAAAGAACTAGACACAAAGTGGGCATCCACTGCCTGGAGAATAGCTGGACTAAGTCTGGTACTAAATATAACGGAATATTATTGTACTGTGAAAAGTGATCAGTATGAGGAATGCATAGAACCATGGGAAAACTTGTATTAAGTGCTACAGAGAAAAGTAGGCAGAAGCAAAAATAAATACAAAATACACAATCACAAAAAGAATTTTAAAATACCTGAATTCTGAACAATTAGAATAAGCAAGCTGGACCAATGACAAGAAATAAGGAAGTGCTCTTTGTTCCTTTTTTTGGAGACAGTGTAAAATATTGTAAAGTACATTGTCAGACTCTTTTGATTTTGCTGATTTTTTTTTTCATTGTTATAAGGGAAACTCACTGGAGGATGGGGGTATATTTGGAAATGACTGTAATGTATTTTCTTAAAGACATCAATAATAATACTTTTAATTTTAAAAGTCATTTAAAGCCAAGTCCAGTAAATAAAATGGGTGGTTCAACTGAGGAACAGCAACTGCTGGTCAAAATAAGATATGAATACAAAGTAGTAAGACTGATTTTCTTGGCTGGTGAGTAACCTGGCTCTGTCAGTCATGCCACATAGGAGCCCAGACATTCTGAGATTACAGACAGTGCTACTGTCACAAGGGTATATATTGCCTCCTACTTTGAAGAGGATATTGCTCACATGCAAGCATAATTTCTGGTAGGCTTTGGGGAAAGGGAATAATATTCTGAGGAGGGAGAACCAACCTCATAACTTAATAGTCGCTTTAAGTATGTCTCCCTTATTCTTACATCTGAAACTGTAACAGCACCATCACCAGTCCAATGACTTAGAGAAATCACCTCTGACCACATGGTAGGTCCTCCTCCCCACAGCCTGAGCTGGGAATAGACAAGGCTGATTCTGATGAAAATCAGAAGGCTGGTAACATCAATCACCTCTCATGCCTTCCTACAGCACACAGGTGATCCTAGGTTCACAAAGGGCAGACCTGTGGGAGGCAGCTCCTGCACTGCTGAAAAACCTTTGAGTGTAGATCTTGCTGGACAATGTGTATTTGATCAAAGAACTCTCCTCCCCCACTCCAAGATTGCCTTGAAGAGCCATATCACTAGAAGGCTGGCCACCAAGCAATGAATTTTCTCATCCACAACACCTTGCTAAGCTCATACACCAAGCCATGGAGAAGTTGTGTTTGGCATCAGGGAAGGGAACACACTGATGAAATTGCAGATCCCCGTAACTGTTAGAAAGCCCAATTGAACTGAATTGCTGAATTTTGCTAAAATTTAGATCATTTTTCCATGAAGACAAAAGATCTGTGCAAACAGAAATGGTGAAATACACAGCACAGTATTCCCTAAGAACAACCAAATTCCCAGTAAGACAGAAAAAAGAAACATGGGAGTCACTAAAACCCTGGCAGAAGTCATGAGTCTGAGCTGAAATCTTTCCTTGGCTGAAAAGGGCGGGGGGGCTGTGACAAACTCAGCCATAATTGTCAGATTACTCTAGAGACATGCTGTACAGGAGAATTATTTTCCTGAGCAACACCGACTGAAATGATTACACTCAGTAAATCACTGTTTCAAGTTAACAGTAAAAGGCACTGAATTTCACATCAAGAAGGTTTGGATTCAAGACTTGGCTTAAATACTGTGGCACCTCCTCTGAGCCTCGATTTTTTTCCCTATAAAATAGGGACAATAACACTTGCCTATCTCATAGGTTCATTGGGAAGATTATCTGAGACAATGATATTGCAATGGTTTTGTGACCATGAAGGGATAGAGATACCTATAATTTCATCAATATAGGAATTTCTCAGTTGAGGAAAACATATCTATTAAAGCAAATTGGCAGCTTCTTTGCAGCTAAGAGTCTTAGAGTTGCCTAGAGCCCCAAGAGGTTAAGGGACGTGCCTAGAATGACCCAGCCTGTCAGAGGAATTTGAACCCAAGTCCCCTGGCTCTAAATATATATTCACGTTGCCTCAGTAACCATAAAGATACAATATAAACTCAACTTGTTTGTTTGTTTTTTAATTTCTAGAGCTTCACCTCCTAGCACATTGTCTTGTACTGTACATAGTCACTGAGTAAATGTTTGCTGATTGAATATATGGTGTCTCATCCATGAGACACTGAAGTGACCATGGTCTCTCAAAGTCTAGGACAGGCAGAACAATTGTTAGTTACCTTTGTTTGTTTAGGCTTAGCACCTAGGACAGGGCTAGGTATAATCAGTGTTCCAGTCAGTAATACTTGTCAAATGGTGAACATTCCATCCCATTTAATTTTTTGACTTTGTCCAACACCTGAAAGCTAGCTGTAAATGGACAAGTTACCTCAACTCTCTGAGACTCAGTATATTCATCTGTCAAATATGAATAATGATACTTAACAGTACTAACCTTTCAAGGCTGTTGCAAGAAACATACTTTGTAAACTTCAAAGTTGTAATAACATGTATATTGCTTTTGTCATTGCTACTATTGATAAAGGACTCTCCCAAGTTCCTGAAAGCACCTCATGAACTTACCTTACTAAAAGTATTGTGAGGATGAACTTGCAGCTAAAACCATGACAGACAGAGATCAGCCTGGGTCTAGCAGGCCAAGGTCACAAGGTTGTCAGAACACAAAATAGGCAGTGGCCAAGCACCACAACTTTATCTACTGTGCTCCTCCCATGCCTGAGTTTCAAATTACTGTAATTCTAGTCCTGCTGTGAATCTCAGGGCAGTCTTTTCATCTCTCAATGAACACGCCCAGAAACAGGACTAATAATACCTGTCCGACCTACCTCAAAGGGCTGTAATAAAATAATGAGATCATCTATGGGAAATCCCTCTGTGAACATAAAGTGAAGGAGTGAGTATAAAATGCAAATGACTATTGTTGTCTTATACTTTTGGGGGGGCCAGACTTATGATTTCATTGGCATAGGAAGCTTTCTTTCAGGAAAAAATAGGAATTTTTTAGGAAATTTTCTCTAATATAGAAGATGGACACTGGTCCTGTAGTTTATAGCAGGAGACAAGAGCCTAGTGCACTGAGAGACATAGCACACTGGCTAAAGATTCTCCCTCAGAGTCAGAAAGATTCTGGATTCAAATCCTCCCTTTGACACATATTGGCTGAGTGAGCCAAAGCAAGTCATGTCAAGCACATTATAACACATTTAGCCTTAAGGCTAAAGGAATGACAGAAAAACACAATGATGGATAATCTCTTCATGGCTGTAATAGAGATACTTTTCTCTCTTTCTGCTATAAAATATTCAGTGTTATTTTATCATGTTTCCCACCAAGTCCTGATGTCAGTACCACATTCTTCACCCTCTAAATGCTATAGTCATTCATCGCAATCAGTGATGAATTGCTGGAAACAATGAAGATCTAGGGGTTTGCTTGGGAAACACAATGGAGTAGAAGGCGTGTTTCCCTTTCATGATGATGCATGTGCTGCCTGAACTGTTGCCACAGTGAAGGATGACAACTATTTGGCTCTCACTGTGTTCTCCAATTTTACAATATTTAATGTTCCTGAACTGTCAGTTTCAATTAGAAAGGAATCAACCGAGTTCCCCTGGTCAATGTTTAAAACATGGCTTTTTTTCTCATTGGTCAGATAGCCTGTGTGAGCTTAAACATCAAGTGCTTTAAATAATTAATAATTACCATAGCCAAAGTCAAGGGTGCTGCTCTTGTCTCTGACAGAGGCACCTGGTAAATTTCTTTGATGATTTGTCATTTAGCATGCTGGGGTGAATAGGCCTTGTGTGAACTGTTCCAAATTCTACTCTTTTTATCCTTTCAAGGGACTAAGAGGTGGGAGGGATCTTAGAGGTCATCTATTCCAATGTGCCCAATTTACATCTAAGGAAAAAGAGAGCCAGAGAGATGATTTGGGTAAGGCCTAGAAGTCCTGAGAAGCAAAGCTCCTTTCATTCATTCAATGCTCTCAATGTCCTGGCTTGTCCCCTCAACCTTCCCCACCTCCAGTCTGAGAGGAATATCTAATTTTCTTTGTTGCTAGGCTTGTGTTGTTTTGTGGGAAGGCTAAAGGATAGTGTGGCTCTCTGCTACATTGTGGTGTATTAACTTCTATGCTGCTATGATGGATTTGATTTCCTGGTGTTGGGATTTGGTTTTCTGGTGTCTAAATAAATGTTTTGCTTCCATTTTATATATTGTGTTGGTGCCAAGTTTTACAGAACAAATCCTTTTATTAAGGGGATTTGTTCTGTGAAGTTTGGATTCAGTCCAAGGGTCACACGTGAGGACCTAGAGTGACACATTTAGCCTTGAGGCTATGAACTGTAGCAATCCTGTCAGCTCTTAGTCTACTATGCCATAACTTCCAAAATGGTTCTACATCCCCAGCTTCTCCCCAAAACACCCTGCTTGTAATTGTCTTCTAGATAGCTCCACCTGAGTGTCCTGCCAACTCCTCCAACCCAATCTCATTAAATTTTAACTCACCATCATTTCCCCAATCCTGTCTCTCCTTCAACTTCTCTATTTCTATTGACTCTACTGCCATCCTTCCCAGGCATCCAGACAAATAACCTTGAAGAGCTCTTCCTCACTCCATACATATAATTGGGGCCAAATTCTATTGACTCTAGCTTCGTGTTACTATCCCTTCCTTTCCATTAGAGTTCAAGTCCACATCTCTTCTTGTCTAGAATATTGTAATGCCCCCCTATCTGGTCTTCCTTCTTCCAATCTACCCCTTTTCCAGTTCAGCCCTCACTGTGACAGTAATCCTTCTAAATGAACTACTTAGTCACTCCACTAATCAAAAACATTTAGGGATTCTCCAGTGTCTATCAAATGAAGTTCAAACTCCTGAACTGGCTTTGGAGTTTGGCTTGAACTTCCCTAAGTTTAGCTTATTCTAATCTCCTTAACATGCTCTATATTCCAATCAAACTAGACTAGACTACATTTTGTCCCTTGTGTTATCCTTTGCTCTCCTATTTCCACCTTAATGCGAATCATCCCCCTTGTCTACAATGGATTCTAAACTGTCTGCTGATGTTTATTCAAGGTCTAGTTCAGAGGCCACCTCTGCAATGAACTGTCCCCTGATCTCCTTAGGTCAAAGGAATCTCTTCCTCTTCACATTCTTCCTATAGTTTGACTGAATCTCTCCCTTGCCTTTATCCTGCCTACCCTTTTGGTATATGTTATATATGCAATATAATATATAATCACTTCATATATATTACATATACTATTAAATATATTATGTTTATTACACACTCTATTGTAGTTATAGTTACTTGTGTAATTGGGGTTATTACCAATAGATTATAAGATGCTTAGAGAAAAGCCAGTGTCATATTCATCTCTGCATCCCCAGCACCAGGCACTGTGCCTTCCTCACACTAGGTATTAATAACTATTTGCTGAATGAAGGAATTTCCCCCCTGTAAGCCTCAGTTTCCTCCCCTGGAAAATGAGGGGGTTGGACAAGATGATTTCTAAAGCACCATTCTAAATCTACCATTTTAAGATCCTATGAATATGGTAATTTCAGAGACTTCCTCTGATTATTATTGTTAATGACAACAAAAATAATAGTCCCTATTATACAATCTTTTAAGGTTATAAAATGCTTTACATACACTAATTATGCCACTGGATCCTTGCAACAACCCTGTTATTATCCCCATTTCACAAATAGGTTGCCAAGGCTGAGAAATTCATCACCTAGGGCTAGGACAGAGGGAAAGACAGTCACAGGGAGAGAAAATCAGTTCCAGGTCTCCTGACTCCTAGTCCAGTGTTGGTTCCACAACATCACACTGCATTATTCTTTCTTTAGTCTCTCTTCTTTCCGCATAACTTCACTAACTTCATGCTTTGAGACATATATATATATATATATATATATATATATATATATATATATATATATATATATATGGTATCCCAAAAGTCTCAGTTCAGTCTTAAGCTCTACTAGCTTAAAATTTAAGCTTTAGCACTTTTACCTTCACTGAGATTTTGGAGACACTGTTTATTATGTGTGTGAGTTTTAATAGGGTAAAGCTGCACTAAGTCTTTTGGGACAACCTGTATATTATCTGCTCATACTTATGTCCCCAGAAGGAAAAATCTGTCATCAGCAATACAGTAAAGTCAGTAAAGTATGTCTTGGATGGTTTTAGACTCCCTCTTTGGGGCCTTTCATTCTTTAAACTTTCTTAGATACAAAAGCATCCTCCTGGTGTCTCCATTCTCTCTCATATATTAAAATCTACAAACAAGGACGAGTCTAATAAGCTCATTTCTAATTGAGCATTAGTGACTGAAAATATCTTAAAGTGTTATCGACTCCCTGGAGATTTGCTTTAAAAGAAAAACTCCTAGGGGAATGAAACTCAATTGGGGGAACTTTAGGCATTAGCCAGGAGGAGAAAAAGGTGGTCAGATGGAAAGTGAAGTCCCTGAGATCAGCCCATGGCCAAGGACTACTCTATCTAAGCATAGAAGTAGTCATACCAATAGGTCATCCATTTAAAAAAAATCAAGCTTCAATTATCTGTATAAATAGGAGAGAATAGTGATATCAATAGTTTACATGTATTTAACTGTTAAGTGTTGCACATCTATTACCTGATGTGGTCACTCTCTAACTTAGAGCTGAGGTCATCATTATCTCCCTCTTCTAACTGAAGAACAGAAACAGACAGATGGACAGAGATAGAGACACAGAGACAGAGAGACGGGAAAAGAGAGAAACAGAGAAAGAGAAAAAGAGACAGAAACAAACAACATTCTCCCTCCTCTGCTTCCTGACTTCTTTAATTCTTAACTAAAATTTCATCTTTTACAGGAAGCTGTTCCCAACCCTGCTTGATTCCAGCGCCTTCCCTCTCTCTATTATTTCCTACATATCCTGTATGTAACTTGCCTGTACATATGTTTGCTTGTTGTCTTCACCATTAAATTATAAACTCCTTGAGGATAGGGACCATCTTTTGCCTCTTTTTGTACCTCTAGCACTTAGAGTAATTCCTGGCACATAGTAGATGATTAATAAATGTTTACTGGATGATTATTGACTAAGAGTCAGAGCCAGATTGAGAGAGAGAGGCAGAGCCAATGGTAGAAAGAGAGAAGGGATGGGGAGGAAGGAAGAGAGAGAAGGAGGGGAAAAGAAGATAGCAACACTGTGGCAAACCTATAAATTATCGTCAGGGTTCCCTATGTACCATAGGATCATGGATCTAAAGTTGGAAGGCCCTTTAGTTCATCTCCTGATTTTGTCAATAAAGAAACTGAAACCCAGAGTTGTTAAGTGATTTGTCCAAGGTGATTACACAGTTAGTATCAGAAGTAGGAGTACTGGCCATACGTTCTAATTGTTTAGGAGTTGTTTTTGTTTCATTTTTAATAGTGAAAAAAAAAAAAACAACCCAGGACTTTGAATCAGATAATCTAGGTTTCAGCAATTTGTTGCCATTTACTAAGCTAATGTAACCCTGAACAAATCACTTGCCCTTGCTCAGTTTCCTCATGTGGAAAATGAGGGTGTTAATACCTACACTATCCACCCAACAAAGCCATTGGGAAGTTTTGTGCTATTGAAATGTGAATTGGAGGGGCAGCTGGGTGGCGCAGTGAATAGAGCACCAGCCCTGGAGTCAGAAGGGCCTGAGTTCAAATCTGGTTTCAGACACTTAACACTTACTAGCCATGTGACCTTGGGCAACTCACTTAACCCCAATTGCCCTGCCTTCCCCCCTCCAAAAAGCAAAAATTAAAAAACAAACAAAAGAAATGTGAATTAGTATCATTAAAAAATTCACCAAGAGACCTATGTGGTAGCCTGGTCAAAGAAACTAAGATCTAAGACAATGTAATGGCTTTGGTAAAAAGTCTCTACAATCCACAGGCTCCAAACTGACCAAGTCCAGACTCCCCAAGATCCAGTACCCAGGAGATCTGAAAGCTCTTTGTTTTGGCTCAATGGTACCATTCATCTCAGCAGCTCAGATGACAATAAAACCCAACAGTCCACAGAAGAATGGGGGAAAGAGCAGTCATACCCAGTGCTATCGGGAGCAGGGTCTATTAGGGTCTCAGGTGTCCAGTTTATTTAACAAAGGTCTTAGTTCACAGGACTTTCTCCCACTATACTTCTGGCAACTCCTATCCCAGAAGAATGCAAGAAGAAAGAGGGAGTGGGCCAAACAGTTAAGCAGAAAATGAGGAGCTAGGGATATTAATACCAGAGAAAAGGGGCCTTAGAGGACAAGAGTACCACCTTTAAATATCAGAAAAATACTCATGTGGAAGCAAAATTTAGCTAATTCTGCATGGTCCCAAGCAAGGAGAACTAAGAACCATGAGTAGAAATTATAAGGAAGATAAAAATGTTTTTAAATAAAAATAAAAAAAAAAGAAAAAATAAGGAGGTGGATTTCAGGTCAACCTAAGAAACAACTTCCTCAACTGCCCCTGTTAGTGAATGAGAAAACCTATCCAGTTACTCAAGATGTCCAGAGGCTGTAGGGCCACCTGTCAAGGGTATAGTCTGTGAGTTCCTTGAGGGCAGGGACTGTCTTTTGCCTTTCTTTATGTCTGCAATGATTGGCATGGTATCTGGCTTGGTAAAAGCCCACTGACTTGACAATTTTATAAGAAAAGAGTTGACTTGGAACATCATTAAGGTTCCTATCAACTTTGGGATTTTGTGATTCTAGGAGAAAGACCAAAGATTCTCTTATCCAGTTGGTCAAGATCCATTGACAGCCTGATCTCATGGGAAGAACTCTGGAATTGAGTCACAAGATCTCAGTTTGAATTCTAGATCTGTTTACTTTCTAGCTGTATGATCCAGAACAAACCCCTTAATCTTTTTGTGTCAGAGTCACATCTATAAAATGAAACTCACAATACTGGTACTACCAATTGCATGAGACTGTTGTGAGTAAAGTGTTTTCAAAAATGTTCAAACCTTAGTTTACTGTGTGACAACACAGTGCCTAATGCATAGTAGGGCTTAATAAATGCTTACTATTATTATATAAATGTGATTTATTTTTATTATCTTAAACCCTATTGTCCCTGTCCCATCCTCCTTTCTTCTACATATGCTAAGGTTTATGTGGATTTCCAAAGAGGTGAGAGGAAGAGTATGGCAGCTTATGGAGATCACTTTTAGAACCCTGGGAGACCTCAAGGCTGCACTTAGCATAAAGAGAAGCTATAATTTCCACTGGTTCACAGTTCTATTGCAACTTTTTAAAGTGCTTAGGAGACAGAAACCACCTGGCATATAAGATAAGAGTGCTTGAAATCAGGAAGACAAGGGCTCCAATCCAATCTCTGACTCTAGTTATATGACACTGGGTAAGTCATTTTACCTCTATATACTTTAAGTAACTTTATGTATTAAGTAACATAGTTATGAAAGTATTCATGTGTGAGTGCCTGCATGCATGTGTGAGAGAGAGAAATAGACCCCTTTGGTGATCTGGTGAAGGCTGTGGACCCCTTCTCATAATGTTTTTAAATAAAGGAAGGAGATGCTACATTTCAGTTAAGAGTTCAGTGAAAATACAAAAGTAATCTTTCTCCATTTAAGTTCATAGAAATCCTGAAATCTGGATTAAACTCCTATTCCAAATATTAACTCATTAAAACTAATTCAACTCTGCAGGGGTGAATGAGGTGACAGTGGGAAAGCAGGGAACAGGTAGCATTTTCCAAAGATTAACAAATCAACAACTGGGGCTAAATAACATAACATAGCTTTCAAGGTTTGGGGGAACCAGTCTCATGCTCTCAGTAGGAATTGCCTATACCAATACCAATGAATACTTGTTCTGTTATTTAGAGACTTGGAGCCTGTTATTTAGAGACTTTGAGCTTGTTATTTAGAGACTTTGAGGCTTCTAACATTAATCAAGGTGATTCTGGCCAGTGTATGCTAGAGACAAGACTTGAATTCACATCCCCTTGACTCCCCAAAAGATTTTCTAGTCATGAACTCTCTATCCACTAGAACGTGTTGACTCTCTAGTGCAGAGATTCCTAAACTTATTTGGCCTACCACCTCATTTTCAAAAAAAGAAAATTACTCAGTACCCTCCCTGAAAATCTACTTTCTTTAACCCTTTAACAAGATCTTTTTGGAAATTGGTATCATTTCAAAAAAATATAAAATATTTTTAAATGATGCATCTTAAACTTAACAATTTAATATAAATTTGTGACTTTTTTTCTTGTATTGAAATTCTGATGATGCAATATTACACTATGGAACTCTATAGTATCATATCATAAGCAAGTCAATACATATACATATTCCTGCCAATGCATGCTGGACTTCCCCACAATGCAAGATACCTTGCATTGGCTCACCTGCCAACACTTGCTTGTTAAGACCTGCCAGTGGACTTGACCACTGATGGGTTATAACTTGCATTTTGTGAGTTTATTTGGAAAATAATATAATCACTACAACTTTAGTCCAACACAACAAATGAAACATGTGTAAATGGTTTTTCAAAATTTTCTCATCTTCTTTTCTTTCCTTATGCTTCCACCACTCCCTTATTTTTATTCAATGCCCCCCCCAATTGTACCAGAGGCTAATACCACCACCCTGGATCATTCTAGCACCCATCCCAGGGGGTGGTATCACCCATTTTGGGAACCTATGCATCTTACATCATGTGAAGGAAGGCCAGAGACAGCTTAAAAGGCCCTTAGAACATAGAATTCCATAGCTGGAAAGCACTTTACAAAATGGAACACAGAGTATCAAAACTAGAAGGGTCCTTAGAATGTAGACCACAGCACATTTGAATTGGAAGATATATTAAAGATCATCTAATCCAATCTTTTCTTGACTAATGGTGCCTTCAAAATGTCCCATATGGCCTTGGGCATTGACTCTGGTCTGATGCCCTAATCACCCAATCCTACCCCCTTGCTTCCTAAAGTCATCACATTATTTTTAGTCAAATTATCAAACTAAAGTATAAAGCATGGAGAGGATTTGATCATAAAACTTTTCTGTCTACATTTTTATCTTAAATATGAATACAAATGGGCTTTGATTGTTTTTCTTTTCTAAACACAAACGAGAGGGAATATTATGTCATTGGAACTGAGACAAACTGGCAGAGACATTCGCCTTTAGACTATAAGTTTTATTTTTACAGGCGCTATGTGGAGTTGTGATGGCAGCAACATTTTCCCTGCAGCTGCAGAATTCTGTTCTGATGAAAGCCCATCCCACTGAGGGTTCACAGAGACTTTCAGAGCCAGTGCCAAATCGTGCTTGTTCCCTCTGGGAAGTATGAGAAGAAACCATGGACTGCTATAGCTCAAAGGGATAAAATCCTCTAGTTTCTTCTAAAGACAAGAAAATCGTTATTAGTTTGACAAAAATCATTAGAACCACAAAGGGCTCTGGATACAATTTATTTCAATCTCTACACTGTACTGGTGAGGAAACTGAGGCCCACAGATGAGTGTCTTAGCCAAAATGGTATGAATAGTTAGTGATCAAACCAGAATTTCAGCCAGGTCTCTTTGATTCTCAGGTCTGTACCCTTTCCAATGTACCATGTTAATTTCAAACTCTACTGTACTTGATGCAATGTCATTTTGAGTTTTCAAATGTCATACACCAAAATGTTTTAAGGCCATCTGACTCTGACAACTTATGGGGTAAAAGTTCAAATCTGCTTCTTGATATCTAAAATAATGAGATTTGACTAGATAATCTTAAGACTTTAGAAGTGACTCCTGATCATAAGAAAACTAACAAGAAAATCTAACCATGACCAGGTTTCATAGAATTTGCTTCCCATTTTGCAGAATGGAAATGAGACTAACACATACCATGATGCTATTGAGCATATTTTAAAAGAATGATAACCTAGGGCATCACAGAGTCATAGAATTCCAGAGTTGGAAGGGAACTCAGTGACCAAGCCACACCCAAAAAAGAAAACTTTCTACACTGTACCCAGCCAAGGATCAGCCAGATTCAGCTTAAAGAGATCCTACTGAGGACTCACTATCTGACAAAAACTGTTGGGAAAACAGGAAAATAATATGGCAGAAACAAGGCATAGACCAACATCTCACACCCTATACCAAGGAAAGGTTGAAATGGATACATGATTTAGACATAAGAGATGATCCCATAAGCAAATTATGAGAGCAAGGTATAGTTTACCTGTCAGATCTATGGAGAAGGATAGAATTTATGACCAAAGAAGAGAGAGAGAACATTATGAAATGGGAAATTGATAATTTTTATTACATTAAATTAAAAAGTTTGTGTACAAACAAAACCAATGCAACCAAGATTAGAAGGGAAGCAGAAAACTGGGAAACAATTTTTACAACCAGTGTTTCTGGTAAAGGCCTCACTTCTAAAATATATAGAGAACCAAGTCAAATTTATAAGAATACAAGTCATTTCCCAGTTGATAAATGGTCAAAAGATATGAACAGGCAGTTTTTAGGTGAAGAAATTAAAGCTATTTGGGGGTGGCTAGGTGGCACAGTGAATAGAGCACCGGTCCTGGAGTCAGGAGGACCCGGGTTCAAGTCTGGCCTCAGACACTTAACACACACACACACACACACACACACACACACACATATACACACACACACACACAAACTAGCTGTGTGACCTTGGGCAAGTTGCTTAACCCCAATTGCCCTCCAAAAAGAAAAAAAAAGAAAAAGAAAGAAATTAGAGCTATTTATAATTATATAAAAATGCTCTAAATCACTATTGATTAAAGAAATGCAAATTAAAACAATTTTGATGTACCACTTCACAACCTATTAGACTGGCTAATATGACAAAAAATGAAAATGATAAATGTTGGAGATGGGAAAATTAGAACACTAATGCATTGTTGGTGGAGTTGTGAACTGAGAGCTTTGTAGGGAATTTGGAAGTATGCCCAAAGGTCTATAAAAATATGCATTCCCTTTGATCTAGCAATAGCACTACTAGGTCTATATCCCAAAGAGATCATAAAAATGGGAAAGGGTCCACATGTACAAAAATAATTATAGTGGCTCTTTTTGTGGTAGCCAAGAATTGGAAATTGAGAGGATGTCAATCAATTGAGGAATGGCTAAACAAGTTGTAGTATATGAATGTAATAGAATACTATTTTTCTATAAAAAATGATGAGCAGGCAGATTTCAGAAAAACCTGGAAAGATTTATGTGAACTGATGTTAAGTGAAGTGAGCAGAACCAGGAGAATATTGTACATAGCAACAGCAACAATATGTATTGATTAACTACATTAGACTTAGATCTTCAAAGCAATACAATGATCCAAGACAATTTCAGAAGACTTGTGATGGAAAATGCTAACTACATCCAGAGAAAGAACTATGGAGTCTGAATGCAGATTGAAGCATACTGTTTTCACTTTCTTTGGTTTTTTTTTTCTTCTTTCTCATGGTTTTTCCTTTTTGTTTTGATTCTTCCTTTTACAACATGACAAATGTAGAAATATTTTTAACATAATTATACATGTATAACCTATATCACATTATTTGCTGTGACTTTGGAACTCAATATTTTACAAAAATGCATGTTGAAAACTATCTTTACATGTAATTGGGGGAAAATAAAATGCTACTAAGAAAAAACTCCCATTGAAGGTGAACTCATTGATTCTAAATCAGTCCATATGCTTTTCCATAGCTCTAATTATGAAGAAGAAAGAAATTGAGTAACCTCAATTTCAGTTTCAAAAGAAAGTGAAATGTAAGACTCATCTAATTCCATGCCTCTTCTCTTCCCTCTCCTTCCCCTACATGGAGAATCTTTGAAAAATAGACAACACATATATTTGAAATACTAAGAGATAAGTTATAGAACTGAATCTGATAAATATCACAGCTAGAAAAAGACTGTGAAGTACAGAAAGAACTCGGAATTTGTTTCTAGAGAGATTGAAAGAAATGAGTTTCTACTCTTCTCATCTTTGAGAAACACTCAAGAGACATATCCTCTTAGAACTGAGTTTAACACTTATACCATGGAGACAGTTTCCTAAAAAGAATTTTGGAGAGACCTGGACTACTATCTTGAGGGAGCGGAATGGCAGTAATGCATTTCCAGAGTTGAGCATCCTATGTGATCTACTATGTTACAGCACCCTAGGTGACAACCACACCAATTTTCATTTCTAAAGCTGCTACTTGACTCTTTACCTTTTTAATTCTCATGCCGGACTCTCAGGCAGTCAAGAGCTATGCTCTGAGATTTCCTCATTTCTGTCATTATTCAATTAATTCTAAGTTCAACCTCAACTTACAGCAATAAGTCAAGAAAATTTCCTTTTCTATAAACTTTCTCTTCTCTCCATTCCCTAAGACTTGGCTTCCTTCATATAATCAAGCATCTCTAGTCATTTTTTCCAGCACTGGACAAAATTTCACTTATAGACCCCTTTCCCCAAAACACTGGTCCTGGAGTGAGAGTTGAAATACTTCTTGCTGCCCACTGCCACTTGCTGACTCTAAGCCATCAATCAGCAACCTCTCCTCCTCTTGTGTTTATATGATTAACATTTTCAACTCTATTTCAATCATGGTAGTTTGTTACAGACCCCAAATCATTCTTCCTCCTTTCTTGAGTTCAGTATCAGATTCAGTCTTCCTCTCCTTCCTAACTCCTGTCTTTATACTAGTAGACTTCACTGTTCACTTTATCAAACTTCCTGACCTCCCTAATCCTCAGCTCCTCAAATCCTATGATCTAGGTTGTATGGTGGAAGAGATGCCAGAGATCAGAATCAGGAACACCTGCATTTTAATTCTGCCTCAGACACTTACTAGTTCTGTGATCCTGACAACTCAACCTCTTAACCTCAGTTTCTGCAACTGTAAAACTGAACAGCACAACTTCATAGGGTTGTTGTAAGGATCCAGTGAAATAATATATGTAAAGTGCTTTGTCAACCAGAAAGTGATATATGAATGTGAGCTACTATTACTACTAGTATTGTTACTACTACTACTACTACTACTACTACTACTACTACCACTAACTATTACTAACTACTACTGCTTCATACTACCTCAGCCACACAGAAGGATGATCACATTTTTGTTTTCTTTCTTTCTCATAATTTTTCCCTTTTGTTCTGATTCTTCTTTCACAACATGACTAATGTAAAATATGTTTAATATGATCATACATGTATAGCCTATATCAGATTGCATACATCTTGAGAAGGGGGAAATGAAGGGAGGGAGGAAATTTAGAAGTCAAAATCTTAAAAAAAATGAATGCTGAAAACTAAAAATAATTAATTGAAAAGTTTTAATAAAAAAAGGATGATCACATCCCAAGTGGTCTACTTCTTTAATCAAGACTCCTGCATTCATCTGGTTGACCATAGCCTATCATTCTCTCTTTCTCTCTGTGCTTTGCCTTTCCTAAATTCTATTCTTTGCCCTCTTCAAGATCTTCAATCCTCCTGCTCAGTTCTTTCTCAGTCTGTTCTCTCTGCTCCATCTTCACTTTCCTTCCTTCCCAGTCTTAAACTTATATTTAACAAATTAAACTCTACACTGGTATCTACTCTTGAATCTCTCAAACCCGCTTCCATTGTTGTTCATCCCTTGACAAACCTCATCTCTGGATTACCCCCACCATCCATTGCCTTTGTTCCTTTACAGGCACTGTTAAATGATGCTGGAGGAATTTGTACAACTGTGCTAACACAACACAATAAATTCATATTATCTAACTTCAACTCGACCTTCACTATAGCAAGACAATCCTTCAATTTCTCCTTAACTGATTTTTTAACTCATTCTATCCCCAAACCTGTCTTACCTTCCCTTTCCTCTCTCTCAACTAAAGATCTTGCCTCATACCTGACTGAGAAAATGGAGGTCATTTCCCTGTGAACTTTCTCTCTTCACTGAAAAACCCCATGACACCATCCCCCACTCTCTCCTGCTTTTCCCTAGTCTCTGACAAAAAGGGTCCTTTCTATTGCCAAGGTTAAAGTCACTACACATGCCTTTGATCCCATTCTTTTCCACCTTTCTCTGTAGGTTGCAACTACCATCGAATCCCTTCATTCTCTCTAATCTTCAACTACTCCCTTTCTATTGGGTCCTTTCCTACTGCCTTCAGACATGCTCAATGCATACTAGCCTGTTCCCCAGGCCTGGGATGCTCTCCACACTCACTTCTACTTCACAGAATCCCCTTCTTTCTTGAACAACAACAATAAGCACTTACTAAGAGACAGGTACAGTGTTAAGCTTTAGGGAAACAAAGACAAGCATAAAGACAGTCCCTGCCCTTGAGGAAACTTACTTTCTAAGGGGAGAAGGCAACACATAAAAGAAAGCTTGAGGTGGGGGGAAAGTGACAAGGGTACTCATTTGAGGGCATGGTGGAGAAAGTTCATAGAGTTCTTGTAAAGCCTGGGAGAGAAATGAGGACATGCCAAGTCTAGGAACTTCCCTTAAAATAGAGGTGCTGGGAGGAACCAATGAAGCAGAGGAAGGGGCCCAAGTATACAATGAACTTCCCGGGTAAGAAGACTGCTGTAGCATGATGGAGAGAGTCAGAAATGAATCCTAGTGAGGAAAGAGCTTCCATAAGAAGTTCAAGCACCACCTTTGGTATGATTACTTTTCTTATGCCATCAATTCTAGCAACCTCATTCCTAAACTATCTTCTATTATTTTATATTTATGTGTATTTATTCCTCATATTTATTCTGTATGTATTTTAATATACTTATATACACACACATATATATACACGTGCATATATGTTAAAATATATTCATGTGTATATACATACTTGTTGCCTCCCTATTAAAATGTTAGCTCCTAATGAGCAAGGATTGTTCATTCATTGTGTTTATATAACCAATGCCTAACACTATGTCTGGTAAATAATAGGCACTTAATAAATGTTTGTTGATGAAGTGAATGATTTATCATATTTCCTAGTTTAATAAGCTTAATCAAGCATAAATGTTAATGATTATTTATTAGTAATGTAAAAAAAACATCCACCAATGTATACTACAGTAAAAAAAAAAAAGATGACATAGATACCTCTAATCATTGAATATAAATTCTCATTTCTCTTCAGCTCTAGAAATACAGCCCCACCATTCAGCTTTCTTAGAATGACAAAGTTTTTAAAGAATTCTCTAGTTATGAATTTAATACCCTATGGCCTCCAGAGCATAAGAGTTAAACTCAGGTATCTCAGGAATGTTTCTTTGGTGAATCCAAAATATAACAATTAACTCCCTCAGTCTTCCAAGAAAAAAAAGACCCAGTCTTTTCTCCTGTTGCTTCACAAAGTTTCTCTCCAACCATGACAAATAATAGTCTTTAAAATGACAGTTCAATTGCTTCCCTTCCAATATTATTCCAATATTCCCTATGAAAGATGTAGAAACAGTATAGTTATTGAAGCTGGGCTTACAAAAGCAAGTTGAAAATTTCAAAAATGGGCACATTTCAGTACTCCTATCCAAAAGCAAAGGAAAAGTCATAAGATTCCCAGTATGGTGTGACAGAAAAGGGGCAGGGATGAAAGTCAGAACAGAATTCCAGTCTTTATTTTACCACTAACTCATTGGGTGACCTTGGGCAAGTTACTTCATCTACAAAGACTGTATTTACTTTGTCCAAGAAAAATGTGAGATTTGGGTAAGGTGATTTCTAAGGTCCCTTCTAGCTTTAACATTCTTTTTGCTATCATTCTACAACAGGAGTTGTCAATCTGAGGACAGATTATTGGGGGGGGGCAGGGTCTATAAACTTGCATTAAAAAATCCCTATTTTTATTAGACCTCTCACAGAAAATTAGAATGTCCTTTAATTAGATTTTTAAAAAATTATCATTCTAAGGCGGGGGGGTCCATAAGTTTCAACAGATTGTCAAAACAGTCGGTTACACACAAAAATAAAAGGTTTAAGAATTCATGTTCTAGAAGAATAGAGGAGCCTATTGTGCTTGAAGAGTTTACCTGTACACCTAAAACTAGTCTGTGATTGTACAAAACTACAGAACGAGTCCCAGATCTGACCATCAGCAAGTCATTTCACCTTAATGGACCTCAGTTTTACAATCTATAAAATGAGAGTTTGGACCAAATGATCCCTAATGGCCCTTCTAGTTCTGACATTCTATGCTCTAAATTTTTAAGTTCTGCTCCAGTTATAAGATCCCATGTTTTAAGGACCTTTCAAGTTTTAACAATCTAATTCTAAGGTGCCTTCTAAATCTATAAATCTATGAAACACAAGATCCCACTGGCTGCAAGTTAGAACTCCAAGAGAAGCCCATGTTTGCTTCACCTAGATGACTTCTGGGAATAATGGGACTCCAATATTTTCCATAAAGAGAAGGCAAAGAGTATGAATTTTCTCAGGAAAAGTTTAAATTATCCTCCTTCAGAAAAGATTCCCAGTATGGTGTGACAGAAAGTCACACCATTAAGAAAGCTTAATTTGATAAAGAGACCTCTCCCCACTAAAATCCAGAGCAGAATTTGAGGGAATTTCTTTAGGATACTTTAAACATAAGTGGAAGGGAAGGGAAGGGAAGAGGGGGAAGTTATAAAGAATTCATTACAAACTGTGTGATGTAGGTCAAGGCAACATGCAACTTTTGTTCCTTCATCTGTCAAATGAAAATAATAATGCTTACTTTACCTAATTCCAAAGACTTGGGAGAACAAGTAAATTGTTTTTAAAAATCTATCAACTTTAAATATCATTATGATTAACAAAAATAATTACATTCACATTAAGTTTCAAGAAAAGAACTAATTTCTTACATTATTATTTTTTTAAAACCTGGATCTGTGGTTTCAGTCTTCACTCTACCTGTCACTGAAAAGTCTAGGAGAGTTGCCTGGGGCACCAAGAGATTAATCAGTTGCTCATGGTCGCATAATATGAGTTAAGGGTAGAATTTGAAACTAGGTATTCTAGACTCCCAGGTCAAGTCTGTATCTTTGTTTCTTATTTATTTTAATCAAGATATAAGTACAACTTTCTAGGAAAAAATCCCTTTTGTTTTTGACCAGATTGAATGATAGTCTAAAAGCAAGAAATTCTTTCCATTTTTTTATCATATTAATTATACTTAGTGCAAACTGGGCTCATCCTAAGGGAACTTTCCTTATTTGACCTTTATTTCTTATATTCCTCATTAAAACCCTGTGGTAGTCAGGGCAGATATTTTACCCCCAAGAAGGCAGGAACCCATTTTTCGACAAACTTTGCATACCAATTTCCTCCTTTCCCACCTCAGCTCCTCGCTCAGTGACTGGCATTGTGCTCTACACACAGGAAACACCAAATCATCGTCTAATGAATGAACAATCCTGTGAGGTAGGTAGGATTGACAGTATCGTCCCCATTTTTCAGATGGGAAAATCAGAACCCAGAACAGCTCAGTGATTTTTCCATAGTTACATAACTAATAAAAGACAGAGTTGGTACAAGAATCCAGGTCTCTTGACTCCTGAACAGTATTCTTGCCATCACAACATTCACCCTGAAGAATGACATCAGAAGTTACCAGCTGATGAATTTCAATGAGAGAAATGCAGAGGGGTAAATTTCCCTTAATTTGGCTATTAACCTAAAATCCACAGAACTCTAAGAGTTTATGGTACATTTAGGTGGTTCTATGACTTTGGATGAGAAACATTACATCTTTATCTTCACTAGCCTCTAAAATGTAGTATTTATTTTAATCATGATTTTTTAAAAATATGATTCTGAGAAGGGCTCCACAGGCTTCCCAAGATGTCCAAAGGGTTTCATGACATAAAAAGGTTAAAGAACCCCTGCCTTGATTAGTGCAACCTTCTTCACAGAGGTAGCTAGGGTAGCTTTGTCATAGGGAATGACCTCTAAAATTTCTCACTGGCAGAATGGCATACACATGGGTACATTTCTGGTGCTTGGGGCACTGAAAGGGTAAATGACTGGCCTGGAGATCCACAACCAGTATGTGTCAGAGAATGGACTTGAACTCGGGACTTCCTGACTTAGTATAGTTCTCTATCTACACTGTCTTTAGCCTAATACATACAAAGAGCAGTTAGTCTCCTATCTGTCTGTTCCACAGTGCATGGATGAAATAACATCTCAGAAAACCAGCATCCCATCTAAATCATGCAACAAAGGCCTGTTGTGGGCTACCAGAACCAAAGAAAGCTACAAGGGAAACTAGTTTCCCAGCTCGAAAGGGCTGCATTTCCCTGCTTCAGGTAGGCGGCTTCTCCTTTTTCCTCTCTCCCTTCTCAGAGCAGAAGCTAAAACCAAAGACGCCAGGGCTGGGTATGAGTCAGCAGTGTCAAGTGGTGCGTAAGGGGCCATTTCCAAGCTTAAGACACTATGGTGACAGTTGAGCCAAATCATTACAGCACTAGAATTTCACCCAGCGGTCATGTTAACGATTAGACTCTGCTCTGCTTGAGTCATGATTGCAGAAAAAGCTGCAAATGGAACATGTATTTTAATTGCCAGCATTTACTGGACTGCTGTTGTCACGAGTAGCATCTTGACAAAAGCCTCAGCAGTGTTTTGTTTTGATTTCCTGTGGAGGCTAAAGAAACTGGGATGTTGACATAGCCTATTAGAGTCAATATTTTTTGAGAACTCATATAGATTCTAAGTGTTTGTGTACATCTGTATGTATCTCCATTTAAGAGTTTATTGAATGTGTAAGTCTAGCTAGAGGGAGGGTTAGGATTTGGAGTTGGAAGTGACCTTGGAGGTTGGAGGTCAGTTACTAAATTAACTGGAGGTCAGCTAAATGAGGGAAGTCCAATTCCATCATTTTTTACAGATGAAAAAAACTGAGACCCAAACATATGAAATGATTTCCCTAAGGTCACCCAGATCATCAGTTGCCCACCTCACAGAACCACAGAATTTTAGAGACCCATGAGGTCATTTAGTCCAACCCATGTCCAAAAAGGAAGCCCCACTATGACACACCTAACAAGTGGCCATACAGCCTTCTGACTCCAAATCTTATGACCCACAGTCAGCTATATGTGTCTGTGTGTGTGTTTGTGTTCAAGTGCATGTATATTTGAGTATATATATGTATATACATATACACACATATATATGAATTGTGTATAAGTGTGTATATATATGTGAGGGTGTTTGTATGCATTATATCATGTATGCTTATTTCATTGCACATATTCATTGTATATGCATACATATGTGTATAAACTATGTATATACCAGAATACATCTATCTGCAAAGCCAAAGAGTACTTCATTATTAGAAAATTCCTCTATACTAAGCAACAGTACTCTAAAGCGAGTTAGAGTACATTCAAGATGCTGGTAATATTGCTTTAAAACAACAACAACAAAGAAAAACCACCTTGCAACATATTTTCAGTACTGAAAAATAATCCCTCATGAATCTGGGAAACCTACAATCACCGAATAGCAAGAGGCAGTCAAACCGATCCAGTTCTAGGTTGCACCAGGATACTACTCTAGGATTAAACCTTCATCAAATGGCTACCAGGCCTGGAGCTTCACTCTCTAATCCCCACATTGAACTTTTGGTTATAAACTGTAAAAGGGCCACCCATCAATCACAGGTGTCACCACCACTAAGCAAGGTCAAAGCAAACAAATTCTTCGAAGTTGCTGACCTACATAGAGAGGCTGGCTACCCTTGGCATCTGATTCAGCCAGGCTCAGGAAGGCCCAGCTCTAGCCACCAACTTTTCAGCTTTTCAACATGGAGCTCTCTTTGAGCATGGGCAGGGACATATTACTGATTTTCAAGCAACTTGGCTCAGCAAAATCCAGAAGGCCTGGCCCAGTGTCAGCTGCCCAGTTTCTCTTGATTCAATACATATTATTGGGCAGCCACGACTAATCAGATCCAGTCTTTTTCCTCCCATCAAAAAGCTGATTTCCTTTGGAATAAATATATAGAGAGATATAGATATATAGATCCACACACACACATACACACACACACACACATATACACATACATACATAAAGAATGGAGGCACAGAGATCCCTAATGGACAGACTGTGCACTCAGGTTTCTTCTTGGTCCATGTTCCTCTCAGGGGAAGGAGCAACCCAGAAAATTCTCTGTTGCTGGCTCTGAGCTGGCTGCTAGAGTGAGATGTAAAACCTTCACATCCAAACCTTCAAACCAATAACTTTAAAACACATGATTTTTTCCTGCCAAGTTAAACCTCCGTTTTTCCGCATTTAGGACAAATTAAATATGCAAACCCTTGTTCCTGCTTTCCTCACTGGGAAACTGTGAGTGCGACCCACCCTAGCGCAATCCAGGCTGCTCTGATCCCACCGGCCCGGGTCCCTGCGCCCTCCTTCCCACCCCGCACCCCAGCCTACAGAGTTGAGCATATTATGACAGAATACCCTTGCTCTCTGCACATCTAGACTGGTTCCATCGCATCCATCATACCAGGAAGGGGGTAGGGTGGGGAAAGACACACACACACACACACACACACACACACACACACACACACACACATTTGAGCAATCCAGACAGACCTTCCGAGGGCATCTGGGCATGCCGACACTCCCTGGGCAGGAGGATGGGGAAGGACAACGGGGGTGTTACCTTCGGTCACATAGCTGTGGTCTCGGAGAAAGCTGTGGTTAATTTTCCGCGTGTCCGCGTCCTCGCCCATTGACAGCAGGGCTCCTCAGCATGCCCAGCCGCAGTGGACGGAGAGAATCAGTAGAGGTCGTCGCAAGAGCACCATCCATGCTGCCTAGCAGAGGCGGGGGGCTGCCTGGGCTCCGGAGCACAGCAGCATCCTGAGGGCTGATGGTGCGGCAAAGGCTGGGGTGGGGGTGCACGTGCGGGGGAGGGAGGCTTAAAAAAAAACGGAGAACAGGGGGAGGGGGGACCACCGCCACAGAGAGAGACAGACAGCAGTTTCCAGGGGGGGAAATGTGTTTAAATGCCACACGCCCAGGGTGGGGGAAGGCAGTAGGTGGTCTGCGTGTCTGAAGAGAAAAAAAACATATGCACACACACGCGCACACACACCAGCCCAGCACTTTCTCCAGCAGGCAGTCAGAAGGGAAATGAGCCGCTCGTCAGTCAGGTACTCCCATGCCCGGCGAGCTCCCACGGCAGCCTCTGCGCTGGGAAGAAGCTGCAGGCAGAATACTCCTCGGGCGGGCGACTGCAGCAAAAGACGCTTGCGAGGCTGGGCTCTGCTCGGCTCAGCTCTGCTGCTTTGCCCGCTGCCGCTGCTGCTGCTACTGCTGCTGCTGCTGCCGCCGCCACCAGTGCAGTCACACGCCCGTACTGCATCCGCTCGGGCCCCTCCCAGCCTGCCTTCCGCCACCCACCCAACCACGTAGGGGCTGCATGGGCCAAAGTGAAAAATGAGACTGCAGGTAATTATTGGAACTAGCCACTGCTAGGGGGTGGGGGACTGGCAGGAAGGACGCCAGAAAAATTGAAAGGAGGAGGATGCAGGGAGAGGATGCCTAGGTTGGTATCATGAGCTTACACGAACTATAGGATGGTGGTGGCATCTGTGCCTCAGTTTCTCCCTCTGTAAAAAGAGGGAGAAGCTAGGGTGGATTCGCTAATGAATCTCCAAGGTGCTTTCAAGTTCTGGTCTTCCAGGGTCCTTCCAGATCTATCCTTTTGTTTTCTATGTCCCTTTTGGCTCTGACATTCTATGTTCATGGAAGGTTCCTTCCAGCCCTAACATTGCCCATTCTAAAGCTCCTTCTAGTTCTAACTTTCAATATTCCTTGTTCTCAGGTTCCTTCCAGATCTGTTCTTCTATATTCTAAGGTGTCCCCTAACTCTGATGTTGTATTCTAAGGTGTTTCCCAGGTGTTCTAAAGGTTCTTCCAATTCTGACATTGTGATCCACATGTCTTCTCAGCTTTAAAATGATTTAAGTTCATATTTCAATGCCACTTTACAACTTGTAATGAATATTCTTCCCAATAAGCTATATTATGTCCATTCTACAGATGAGATCATGGAAGCCAAGACAAATGAACTGGGACTGGGACTGGGACTCATCTGGGTCTCCTGACTCTAAGTGTAGCATTCTTTCCGCAGCACTGTAACAGGGCAGAGGGCCCTGGAAGGTCTTGTTTTCCAAATTGATTGGAAAAGAGCTGACAACAAAATGATAAGAGTTCCTCCATTAGTATCTAGCCCATTGTGGATCAACAATGTGACATGGAAACAAAAACATACATTTCTTTTTTTTTTCTTTTTGGAGGGCAAGTGGGGTTAAGTGACTTGCCCAAGGTCACATGGCTAATTTTTGTGTTAAGTGTCTGAAGCCAAATTTGAACTCAGGTCCTCCTGACTCCAGGGCAGGTGCTCTATCCACTGTGCCACCTAGCCACCCCAGGCACCTAAAAACACACATTTCTAAGAAAGATCTCTTCAAATGACCAGTTTGAGACTTATTAAAGATCAATCCTCATTAGAGATGAGGAAACTGGCCCAGGGAGGTTGCTCAACTATGACCTCATTTCCATTTTTGACAGGATTCCTTGGCATTGGATAAAATCTCTGATGAGGGAATTTCCTCTCCCACTGAACTCAATTTTAAAAAAGACAAGTCTTTAGTAAAGAAAACAGGGATCTGCCTTTAACCTTGAGCAGTTCAACACATCAGACTGATAAAAATATCAGTGATCTGGGATGAAGAAAGAGGGTCATATACTTGTCACTTGCAGACAACACAAAGAAATGAAGAGATAATTTGCTGGATGACATTTAGGAGGCCCCCCCCAAATCTCAGCTGGCTAGAGTGAGGGGGTGAATAATAATCTGATATTTTAGTATTATTTAGTATATTAATAATAATCTGATATTTAATAGAGATAAATGCAAACGTTCTTCTTCTGGATTCAGAGAATCAATTGAACAAATATTCAGTCTAGAAAAGAGTTGCCAGAAAAAAGATCTGGGGGTGGGGGTGGGGTCATGAATACTCAACCAGTTATGAATCAACAATGGCACATGGAAACAAATCCCAAAACTGCATTAAGAGAAGCGACAAAGTCTTTGTTATTAGGGACAGCTATCTGGGACAGCCAGCAGGGAGTAGGATTTAGGGAATTCTAGATAATATAAAAATAAAAGATATCAATAAAAATCTATTTTTAAAAACGAGAAATGGCCCAGAAGGAGGGAACTGATAGACCCATTGTACTCTATTCTGGTACTCAGATCACAGGTACAGTACTGCACTAACTTTTGGGTAACATATTTTGAGAAGGAAACTGATAAATAAGCATGTCCAGAGGAGGGCACCCAGCTAGGTCAGAGGATGGGAGAAGATTTAGGGAGGACCTAACTGCTGACTTCAATTAAGAGAAAGGCTGCCATGTGAAAAAAGGGACTTGGTCTGTTCGACTTGGCCCCAAAGGGCAGAAAGAAGAGCATTAAGTAAAAGTAAGCATTAAAGAAAAGCCTATTTAAGCTGAATGTAAGGAACTCAATAAAAATAACCAGCATTTATACACTTTAAGGTTTACAAAGCACTTTTTTTTTTTTTTTGCTTTTTAGAGGGCAATTAGAGTTAAGTGATTTGCCCAAGGTCACACACCAGTAAGTGTTAAGTGTCTGAGGCTGAATTTGAACTCCAGGGCCAGTGCTCTGTTCACTGCTCCACCTAGCCACCCCGGTTTGCAAAGCACTTTACAAATATCTCATTCTATCCTCAGGACAATTCTGTGAGGTAAGTGATAATAATATCCTCATTTTACAGCTGAGGAAGCTGAGGCAGGCAGACTTTTTGTGACTTACCCAGGGTCCCACAACTAATAAGTTTCTGAGCTGGAATTTGAACTCAGGCACTCCTGACTCTGCTATCCAGTGTTCTATCAGGCATACCACCTAGTGAGATGGGCAGTCTCTGCAAGTGGGTTCTTGATCAGTAGAGGTCTTCTGGTGGAGGCTAAATCACCAGTTGAGGATTTAGTTAACAAGAAAGTATGGCTGTTCATGATTGGTTTCCCTGTTTAACTTCTGAGCCTCCATTTCCTCACCTGCAAAATGGGACTACTACTAGTCATACCACCTACCTCATAGGTTTGTGGTGAGGAAAGTACTTTGTAAATCTTAAATAATCTGTACTGATATTAATACTGCCTTTCGAAATTTCTGTTGAAAATACTAAATTGAATTTTAATCCCCTTTTACTTATTCATTCCTTTTTCTATTAAATAAATGGGTTTTTTCATGCCTACTATATGCTAGACACTGGAATAGCCTTTGTTTTTTTCTTTCCCTATAGATAAATAGCATTTATTTATATTTGATAGCACAGGGATACCCCTAAAGGGCTATCAAAATACAAATCAAATGGTCACAATACTTTCATTAGAAACAGTTAGCCTCTATGATAAATTACTAGTTTATTGGCAACCCTACCCTTGATAGAAAAAAGGTTTTCTATCATATACCTAGGGAAAGTAAGACTTCTTTTAAAAAATATTTTGATAACTGAGTTACTATATAATCAGTATTCTTTGTGATCCTATGTATTATATATGGTGATATATTTATAAAGTTACCATGTAATTCAGTATTCTTTGTGATCCCATGCATTTTAAAACACTATCCTGAGAAAGAATATATAGGCTTTCCCAGACTGCCAAAGGGTTCATGACATCAAAAAAGTTAAGGGCCTTCACCCCCCGCTTTCAAGGTTCACTTAAAGTAGATATTAGATTTATGAAATATTGGTTGCTAATCTTTTGGTCTTTTTTTTTTTGGAGGAGGGAAGGCAGGGCAGTTGAGTTTAAGTGACTTACCCAAGGTCACACAGCTAGTAAGTGTTAAGTGTCTAAGGTGGCATTTGAACTCAGGTCCTTCTGACTCCAGGGACAGTGCTCTATTCACTGTGCCACCTAGTTGCCCTGGCTGCTAATATTTGTAGGCTTTAGAATTATTTGTAATAATCACCCTTTTCCCCATATTATCATTACCATAATTTCCTATTTTTTCCACATGTAATTTAAGAAACCAGTTTGAATCTCTAGAAATTGAATATTTCATAAAGTCACAAACTTTGAAAAAGAGTGGTCAAGATACAGGTTGGGGAGAGAAAGAGAGAGAGAGAGAGAGAGAGAGAGAGAGAGAGAGAGAGAGAGAGAGAGAGAGAGAGAGAAACTCTTGAGGAGGAAAACCTAACCACAAAGTATCGATGGAGTACCATGAACAAGTGTTATAATGACCAAAGATACCTGTCAGTTTCTTGAGAAAACAGGGTGGAAAGAGCTCCAGATTTGGAGTTAGTAAGTTTGGATTTGAACCCTCTCTCCCAACACTTATTAGTTGTATTACCTGTGACTCTCAGTTTCCTCATCTGTAAAATGGGTAATCCAGGTACCTATTTCATAGGAGGTACTATGAAGGAAGTACTTTGCAAATCTTAAATCACCATGGAACTATGTGTTATTATTTCTCAATCTTCTTCTTTTTGAAATTATTATTGTTTGCTACCTGATCAATAAGAAACTATGAAGCACTTTCTGAGTCCCACAGAACCTTTATTCTCTAACTCCTGCCTTGGGGAATCAAGCATAGTCTTTGGCTTTCTAAATAGTGCATCCCTTATTTTCTACTCATGATGTCAGAGGGTCAGATGAAAGAAAAGAGGACAAGAATTAAACTCCTCCTGAAGGTAACTGGGAAGGTATCTGTGACACTATATATCATGGTATAGTGAAAAGAGCAGTGGGTTAATAGTTAAAGGATCTGGGTTCAAATCCTAATGCAAGCAGCTTCCTGGTATGTAACCTTTGGCAAGTTATCTGACCTTTGGAGGCCACCATTCCCTCCTCTGTAAAATAAATAAACTGAACTAGATGATCTCTAAGCCCAGTTCTAATCCTATAACCTCTGTAAGGCTCAGTTTCCTCATCTGTAAAAGAAGGACAATATTACCTGTACTAAACCCTCCTCCATCACTGTATCATGGCATGGAGGTGACCCTGAAATCTCGAAGGCTTTGTCAGTGGAGGCCACGCTCTGGTTAGTCCTATCAAACTGACACAATGGATAGACCACTGACCTAAGTCAGGAGGATCTGAGTTCAAATCCAGGCTCGGAGATTTACTAACTGTGAGACCCCAAGCAAATCAGCACCAACTCTCTGGCTTGAGAAAAATGACATCGTGCTTGTAAGGCACTTTGCAAATACAAAGAACTGTATAAACGCTGGCAATTAGTATTCATAATAATAACAATAACAATAATAACTATCCCTGATACAGGTCCAGCAAGAGACTATATATCTGTCACATGACAACCAGGCCTGATCAATGCAGCTCTCTACCAGTGGGTTGATAATTTGTTTTGATGACACCAATTCATTCCATTTAATGCAATTTGCTACATACAGATAAGTCACTATTATTTGGTCCCTTTAAGTAGTTTCCCCTTTTGGATGCCTTAAATTGTTGGAGAGAGCATCTGAAATCAGTTCACTGCAAGACAAACATTCTCTCCTTCTACTTTCCTAGAGTATTCCATTTGGATCCCTCCTTTGTCCCTATCACACAATGCCAAAGTAAATTTCTTAAAGCACAGGTCAACCCTAGTCTCTATTCAACATATACCAGTTACCTCTAGGCTCAAATATGTACTCCTCTCCCTGTCATTTAAAATTTTTCCCAAGCTGAGCTCTTCCTGCTTTTCCAGCTTTTTTATGCATTACTGCCTTCCTCTCTTTCTATAGTCCAGTCACCCTGGCCTGATTACTGCTCCTCACATGATGCCCCTATCTCTGAATCTTTGCAGTGGCTGTCCTACATGCCTGGAACACTCTTCCACCTAACTGCTACTTCTCAGAACCCTAGTTTCCTTCAGATTTCATCTCAAGTGCACCCTTCTATATGAAGCCTTTCCTGATGCCCCTTCAGATTCTATGATACCAGCTCCAGGAGGGAAAGGATCATATCTTATCTAAATTTTGTATTCTTCCCAGTGTCTAGGAGAGTACACTGCACACAGGAGGTGTGTAACAAAGTTTGTCAAATTGAATTCATGATCTGAGGTCTTCTTGAACCAACCTTCACCCGAGTCAACCAAACTACACCACCCTTCTTCCTCTCTCCTCCCCATGGCAGTACAGTTGGCCCTAAGGTAATTCATTAAAATATGGTACAACCGAAAGCTTTCTATACATACAACCCTTCCTTCTGAGATATACTAGTCATTGGTCAGCCTCTACTGCACCACTTTCTTGACCTTTTTTTTTTATTAACCAGGCCCTTAACTCTGTCTAATAAGTAAGTTCCCACCCACAATACCCACCTAACACAGCCCATTTTACTTGCTGTGATAAAGAGTCCCAGCCCTAGATAGACCTGGGATTGTGGTTTCCAGATTCCCCCATCTTCAGCTTTGCCACCTTAGGATTTTTACTCATACCTGTCATTCCCTATGCATGGAAGGTCATCCTCTCCATCTTTTTATGTTGACATCAGGGACATCCTTCAAAGTCTAATTCAAATGTTAACTCCTCTATAAAGCCCTTCTTGACCTTCATCTTTCTTTCCTCAAGTACTTTGTATCTATCTCAAGTTTTCATTATAGTCTTAGATACATTATAATTATCACATAGTTATAGAATCTTCCACTAGTATTCTCTGCTGTTCCATTTTGCTTTGAAGGGGACACTAGGCATTCTTTACACTATGCTGGGATCTCACAAGCTATGCCAATAGATCCCAAGCTCTGTCAAGTTCTGAAAAGGTATAAAGAAATCAAAGATGAAGCTGGTGACACAGTATATCAGAGAACCAGCCTCAGTAAGAGTAAACAAGCTCGATGACAAAAGCTAAACTACCAGGTAATTCATGTAATTCAAAAACTAAGGCATGGAAGCATGGATTCCATCACCACATTGATGAAATCGTGGATCTTTTAAAATATCAAAATGCAATTATAGCATATTTGTATACATGTCTTATCACCCTTACTAGATTGTAACCTATATGAAGACAGGGACTATCTTATGAATCTATCATCCAGTACAATACTAAAATGTAGCAGGTGGTTGCCGAATAATGAATCCAGATCACCTGACTAAGTACTAGTCTAACCACAATCTAAGTAATCAACACTGATACCAGTGCACAGGAACTCTCATTTATCCTGTTGTCCCCACTTTGGCACTCCTCTAGAAAGGAATCTGGGGTGGAGGGGGGGAAACTATATGCTCCTCTAGAAAGGATTCCCCTGCCACCAGGCAACTAACCCCAGCCTGCTCTCATGAGAGTATAAGGCCACTATTTTGTTACTTCAGTTGGAAAATACAACTCTGTTACAGCAGCTGGTCAAAGAGGATTAGAAGCTAAAGGTAAATCTCCAAAGGGTCCTCTTTTGGTCACTAGAAGCCCCTACAGTATGTGATGGGACCTCAGAGGTACTGGTCTTGGTCTAAAATGAGCTATACATGAAAACATAGACAACACATTTTCTTAATGAAGTGACAATGGATTCCAGTGACTTGTGACTAGTATTGTTCTCGGCTGTATAAGATCAGATGTGGGACTCTCCAGCCAAATCTGCAAGATATATCATCCCTCCTCACATGCAGATTTCCTTTTAGATATACTCTTTCCTGGCCATACTGTGGTCCACAAAAAATACCTGGAGGGAAGAGACACACTACACAGGCTCCTGACTCCCTTTCTGTAGAAACAGCAGGTGGGATTACAGACCAATGAGAGACATAGGAGAGAAGAACCTATAAGCTTCTAGGAACCTTACTTTGAGCATTCACCTCCCATTCTTTCATATTTAGCACTGTGAATCTTGGGAAATTGGGCTTGTTGGAAAATAGTTCACCAGCACTGAAAACAGTGCAAACTAGCAAATCCATGCTGTTTCACTAATGGAGGTGTAGGTGAAGCCCCTGAAGCTCCACCCTGAAGAATCTGGGCTGTACTCCTCTCTCCATGGCCCCTGCAGAGTGCAGGAGAATTTTGTGATCCCTCCAGATGTCACTCAGTCCCTCTCTTCCAATAGAAGGTAAGCTATTTGATGTCAGGGATTGCTTTCATTTCTCATGTTCGTTTTTTGTCGAGTACTTAGTGTAGCTCTAGGCACATAGTAAGTGGCTTAATAAATGTAAGTACTTAGCAAATGCTTATTGAATTGAATTGAGCTCCTGGAGACCGTCTGGAAGCAGTAAGTAGGTAGCCAAAATAACAAAACCTAACCTTGCATGGCCCACCCAGGAACTAATTGTCACTAGAATTGCTTACAAACCCTCTGGGACAGCTGCCAATACCACTTTGTTGGAGCGGAGCCAGCCCAAGCTTGCCATGGAAGTACCACAATTTCCAGGACCTGTTAATTGCACAGACTTATTCAAGAAGAGACACAAAAGATGTGGTCTGAGTGATGTTCTGACCCCAAAAAATGAACTTTCAAGTGGTGAGATTGAGAAATAACAGTGAACAATCTGTATGCCCTATTGGTGTCTATGTGATGTCAAAATATCTTCTTCCCATTGAGTGAACCCCACTATGGAAGATTTGGATAGGAGGATATAGGAGACCATATTGATAAGAATTTCAGAGAATGGGAAGATATGGATGGAGTGCAATCTGCTTCACTGATGGGGTTGAGATTTGAACTCAGGTCTGTGCCTCTAAATGCAATGCTCTTTCCAGTGATCCACTCTGTTGTTTGGCAAAAGCACTGTTAATATGCTAACTCTTCTAAAGAATCATGATATATGTTTGTGAGTACTTCTCCTATTGACCTTGATAACAGTTCTTCCAGTACTTAGCAGACAATTTTGCTAATTGTTATAGTTAAAAAACATCCACAAGCTACTGATCAGCCCTCTGGTGAGGAGCCTTTCTGACGCTTCACTATATTGATCCTCAGTGACATGCATTACTGCGTCTTCCTCAGATTAGGAGAAACTTGTCATAGTTTATCCTCCATGGGCACATGTGGGGTTAATAACCCTTACTTTTGGTCTGGAAGTCAATAGACTGGCTCTCACTTTAACCCAAGTAACCTACCAAGGGGCTTACATCTAGTTAATATGGCTAAGAGAAAACAGTATGGGCCATCAACAGGCATTTTGACTTAATGTCTTTCCAGTGGACTCTGATGACTGTGGAGGAGAGAGTGAGGCTAATAACTTTTTGAAGCTCCTCCTCACATAAACCCAATTTACCCACAAGTCAAGACACAACCCTTGTGATATCATTGGTCCTCTTCAAGAATGAAGGATGAACAAAAACAACAAACAATTTAAGACAAAGCTGGAAAGGACCTTGGAGACCTTCTAGCCCTACACATTCATTTTAAGGATTCATTTGAGGCTCAGAGAGTTTAAGTAATTTGGCTTACTTCACACAGGGAGTAAGAAGCACAGTGAGGACCTCTCACACCAAATTCAGTGTTCTTTCTACTTTGAGAATTATAAAATCTCAGCATTAAAAGGATCCTTAGGTATCTTTTAGTCTAGAGGTGTCAATCTCACACTCCTCCCACAAAACTCTGGAGTACCACCAGAACCAATAAAAATGAGAAATGTTTAACAAAAGAAATAGAAATAGAATACCACATAGATAATGGTGATTTGTGACTTTTCAAGTCAATATGCAACATTTCTATCTGAGTTTGACACCAGTGATCTAGTCCAACTGCTACCTGAGCAGAAATCCACCTACAACTCCCAACAAATGATTCCCTAGTAATAGGGAACTTAATGATTCTCCAAGCCATTCCACTCCATCTTTAGTGTTCTCATTGTTGGGGGCTTATGTTCCAGACACGGTATGAGCATTATAATATATCATAATGCCATTTGACCCAGGCAATGCACTCAAGAGTTTTCCATATAGTACTTTCCACAGAGAAGGTGCTTAGTATTTGTTGAATTGAATTTCAATGGCTCCTGAAAGCGTCCTCTTGAGACTTGTTGGACCAGTGCACAATCAGACATCTCAGTGATTTGATTTACTACTAAGACCCAGCCCCGCATACCATACATGTTCAGATAGTCCTGTATTGCCTCTGGTAAGGTGATAGCCAAGTTAGCACAAGGAGCAAACTTCCAAACTAGGGTAGCCTCTATAACTCAGGCTGACAAGTGACAGTCCCAGAGAAGAACTCTTGCAAGTCAAATAATTAATATTTATTATATCAAATTTCTGTTCAGTCACTGTTCTGTTCCAACTGTCCTCCCCCAAATTAGATGATCAGTTCCTGGGCATCATAGAGGTTAACAACACAGTGGCCCAAACACTGCAGATCTCTCATACCCTCAAGATCTATTCGATATTTCAGTGTTTTTTCTCACACCTCTTCCCCCAAAGCTAGATATGTCACACCACTGCCTTTAATGCTTCCCTTTCATATTAGTGAAGGAGAATAAGAAGTTTGATAGTAAAGTCATAGCATATTCTTGGCAAATCCAAAATCTCAAGGAATGGAAAATACAGTTCAAAAGACTCCCCCATCCCCATCCCCCTCCCTTCTCTCCTCCCCCCCTCCCCCCCCCCCCCCCGCACAAAATTTAGTCAGAAGATTTTGTAGATCCATTTCCCTAATTAGAGACAGCCTTCCACAACTTTAATACCTATGTATCAGACCTATCCTCCAGTCATGTTTCTGCATGTCCATTCCAAACACCTGGTGACCCACCCTGTACCCGGGTGGAAATGGTTCCCAGGACACACCCCAGGTAATGCTCACCAACCAAGACACTCATGATAGCAACCTGAAAGAGCTGCCTACCCTGGGCCATAGAATCTAATAATTGTCAGAGACCCTAGAGATCCTCTAACCCAGGGCTTAACCCAGGGGATAGATTTTAGGGGGCCTATAAACTTGGATAGAGAAAAAACTACATCTCAATTTCACTAACTTCTAATTGAAATTTAGTATGCCTTTCAATTATGTAAGAACATGATTCTGAGAAGGGGACCATGGGCTCCACCAAACACCAGAGGTATCTATGACACCAAAAAGGTGAAATACACCTGCTCTGCTCTAACCTTCTTCTCAATACAAGACTCTCATTTGCAACATACATAATGGATGACCATACAGCTTCTTCACAGAATAATTCTTTTAAATGAATAAAATATAATATATAGCATTCCACAGAATATTGATTATAATGGAATACAGTTATCAAAGTAATTTTTTTCTGAAAAGTTCGCATGCCTCAAATTAGGAACCCATGATCTACATTCTCCCCCCTCACTCCTGCAATAGAATCCTCCCACAGAGAAACAGAAGACAGGCCCTGATCTGAGCTAGATCTTTTCTGTCTGTATTCCTCCATGATCTGTCCTTGAGCTTTCTTCCATGCATGGGGAAATTTAGTATCTGGGTTTAATTTCATGGTAATATATTGAATATAAACCCAGAAGAGATATTTAAAAATAATAAATCAAAGAGATAAATTCAGTACAATCTAATGGGTTATGTTACAAAATCTTGGGTCTGAGCCCCAGCTCTGGCACTCATTAGTCATGTGAACAGACAGATTTCTACTCTCTAAGTTTCCATATCCTCGAGTATAAAATATAGGTATAACTTGCACTACTTAACTCACAGGACTCAGATTTAGGGACCATGAGGGAAAGTAGATCACATACTATAAAGTTTGTTTTGTTTTGCTTTTGCCTAAATCTATCATTATTGTTGTTGTTAATTTGGTAATGTTTCTGAAGCATTTTGAGCTATCAAAAGCTGGGTGGGGGAGGGGGAGAAAATTCTATTACTGCAGAAACAGTGTGACACAGTAGAAAAATAACTGAATTGAATGTCAGAAGACCTAAGGTGGTATAGTTCATTAGTGAGCTCCCCATGTGGCAACATCAAGTCTTTAACTTTATCCTCCTTATGAGAGTTAACAGTAACTATATTACCAAAAATTCTTTTCCAGGAGGCCCCCATCTCTCTTAAACTGACACAATGTTTACAGTCTCAGACCAAGGGAATATACATATCCTGCCTCTGAACCTTCAAAACCCACATTCGTATACTGGATCATGTCCTGAATGGACTCATGAACATTTAGGGCTGTTCTCTGAATGAAGCCTTTGGCACACTAACTACATAGACAAGGTTTCCTCCCTGTGTGGTTCCTCTAGTGACTAGCATGATGAGTTTTCTGGTCAAATGATTTTTAGCACCAATCACATTTCTACAGCTTTTTTATAGATTTTATGATGCATACAAAAACTTGCTTGACACTTAAATTCTCTATTACACTTATCACATTTACAGGGTTGTCTTTTGTTCAGATATGGGTTGAACTCAATGACTTTTGATGCATGAAGTTTTTGACTTAGCACCAAAGATGAGACCAAAGAGCATAAACCATGGTCTTTAAATCCACTTAGCTTCTCATCTACCTAAAGATGTAAGTCCCTACTTTTTCTCAAGACATCAAAAGTTAAAGCAGAGATGCAGCAATATTAAAAATGGCAAAAGGTGGTAAGGTGAAAAGAGTGCTGGATTGGTAGAGAACCTGGCTTCAAGCTCCAATTCTGTGTGATTTTGGCAAAATCACTTAACCTCCGTACATTTCAGGTGCCTCATCTACCAAGTGGCCAGATGAGATGAGATGACATCCAAGGCTCCTTCTAGGTCCCTGTGACCCGGATACAATCCCCAGTACTTACCCTTCATATTAATAATATGGAACCTGTTGGGGGTGAGGGAGAGGAAAGGGCAGGTGAGATGAAGAAAAGGAATTTGCTAAACACCAGGGAGCATGCAGGATGGCATTAACACTGGGAGATTTCAGGAAGGGGAATAACAGTAATGGCAGCAACTAGGTGGAGTGCCAGGCCTGGTGTAAGGAAAATGCATCTTCCTTAATTCAAATCTGGCTTCACTTACTAGTTGTGTGACCCCAGCAACTCCCTTAATTCTGTTTGCCTCAGTTTCCTCATCTGAAAAATGAGTTAGAAAAGGAAATGGCAAACCACTCCAGTATCTCTGCCAAGAAAACCCCAAATGGGGTCATGAAGAGTCAGACACGACTGAAGCCATCAGACAACAAAAAGGACAGTAATAGGTAAGTGTCCAGCCAAACTGCCCTTTTCTCTGTTCCTCCTTGCTTTTGCAATGGATGTCCCCAATGTCCTTGATTATATCAAGTCTCACTGAATCCTTCTCTTCCTCCAAAATAGGATCACATTCTACCTGAAGCCTTTCCTGATTCCCCTATTAGTGTCCTCTCTTCCAAACTATTATGGATTTAATGAACTTCCATGATTTTTTTGCATTCATTCTGTACGTGTGTGTGTGTGTGTGTGTATATATATGTGTATATATGTATATGTGTGTACACATGTATATGTCTCCTCTGATATAATGTAAGCTTCTTGAGATAGGGGATTGTTTTATTCCTTGTCTTTGTACCTCCAGAACCTGGAAAAGAGTTACTACTTAATAGCTCATTAGTTGATTATACCTATTGAACATGATACCTTTAGGTGTTCTGTCCTTCTATCAGTTAAAAAAACATTTATTAAGTACCTTCTATGTGATAAACGCTGGAAATACAAAGAAAGGCAAAAGAATTCCTGCCATTGAGACATTCCCAATCTAATGGGAGGGTAGGGGGCACCAGAGAGGGGGAAGAGAAAACATGAAGACAACTATGCACAAATAAGCCACACTTATAATAAATTGAAAATAATTAATAGAAGGAAGGCACTAAAAGTAAAGAAGATTTGGGGAGGCTGCCTATAAAAGGTAAGATTTTATCAGGAACTTGAAAGAAGCCAGGAGGCAGACATGAAGAGAGGGAAGCAGACTTAAATAAATCTTTGAGGCTCAAGAAGGAGATGATTGTGTAGTCTGTAGTTTCTAAGAGTGTTTTCTTCTTGCTCTCGTCTGTATTCTAAGAGTAAGTAGAATGCTTTGTCTTGGAGTGTCCCTTTCCCAGGCATTCTGTGTCTGGTGGTAGTGCCAGAGATTTCTCATTAACCAGAGAGTCAGATAGCAGATAAAGAAAATACTGTGATGATGGGCCTTCAGCAATAACTTGGCTATGATTAAAATAGCTGCCTGAGATTCTGCCCCATCATTCAAAAGGTCTAGAGTTACTAGTTATATGACCTTGATTAAGTGATTTAACCTCTATGATCCTGTCTCCTCAGCTAAAAATAATCATAATAATATTTTGTACTATTTAATATCTAGTTGAAGAGACAAAATTATGCATATATAGGGGTATGTATACATGTATATGTGTATAAACACACATATACATATGTAGAGACTATATATGCAAACAGACATGCACGGGGGAAAGACAAAGAATACTACAGTTTATATAAATGCCAAAGGAATGATACCAAGAAGGCATCTATTCAGAAGAAGCCCTCTAGGCAGGGATGAGGGGAAATGAGTTCCTGAGCCTTGAAACAGAATTTAGTTTAGGTGGAGAGGAAAAGAAGGAAGTAGGAAAGGCACGCCAGAGACACAGGTGTAGAGTGGGCATGTGGGACCCTGGGAACAGGGAAGACTGTTCTATTCCCACCCACACTGGAATCCAAATAATAAAATGTTTAATCAAGTACCTACTACATGTGTTCAGCATTGAGGATACAAAAATGAAAAAACAACATCATCATGGCCTTAAAAGATACCTGCAGTCTAGTAGGAACTATCACATGAACATAAGTACAAAACAAAGGAATTTTGCCAAGAAAGGGAGAAGAGACAGACCACAACAGCTCATGCTCCCCACTTCACAAAACCATTGGGAGTAAAGAGTTTTGTACACTCTAAAGCATTCAATTCATATAAGCCACTAGGATCATTGGCCTTTGGTGCTTCATGAAGATGTGATTTCTTTGGGGGGAATGGGCTCCACACAAGATTGCAGCCCCCTTACAAGGCCTTAATAGACCTGAGTTGCTAGGGCTAAAAACTTGTATTTATCTCCTACTGACCAGCTTTCTGGTAGAAGAAACTTTAGAAGCCATGATCCAATCCATTTATTTTACAGGTCATTAGATCATAGAGCTAGGAATGAGAAGGGACCTCAGAGGCCATCTAATCCAACCCCCTCATTTTACAGTTGAGGAAACAGAGGCCCAAAGAGGTTGTTCAGGGTCACAAAGGTAGCAAACACAAAAAGGTGGGATTTGAATCCATAGCCTCTGAGTCTAGAGCCAGTGTTCTTTCCATCGTACCATGCTGGCACTGGACTTATAATCAGGAAGACTTGGGTTCACATCCTGCTTCAGATACTTACAAGTCTCATCCAATTCAAGATCTAAGACTTAAGCAGACTGGTCTTCAGGTACTTCACACAAAAAACCATTATAGAGCCAATAATCAAAGTCTCCTCAGCTTTGAAATACTTTTCAGAGCTTGTATTCATTCTACCAGAATGGTCTTTAAGGACCCACGGTGACCTCCACACTCTGATGGGGCATCAGAGGAAGGCTTCAGTGGAAGCATTTCCATCACAGTGGGCTCTTTAACTGACATGTGTTAAAGTGAACTCAACTGAACACTTCAGGCTGCCTAGAAGGTAGGTGTGTTTCTAACTTGGAAGTTACATAAGCTCCACATGGCCTGTGTCCCCACAGATTAATGAAAACCTTGCCCTCCAGGGAGGCAGAGATAAATCCCCCACCTCAGCCCACATCTGGAACACTTATATTCAAGAAATATTTAGTTCTGTGAGTCAGATATAGCCAGAGGTCAAACAAAGCTTTTCCCTTTAAATCCCAGTGACATTTCACTCAGATGGTCTCTGCACCCAAGACCTGCCAGGCAAGGAGTCTCCAACCACAGGAAAAGCTGCTTCAAAGGCAATTTGAAAGCAAACAAAGCTGCCTGGGAGGGAGAAGCTAATAAAAATCTTATTTATCTTATTCTCAGGTTCTAAAATTGAACAGGTCGGAGGAGGGGGAGGAAATCACTTAATGCCAAGTTGACTGTTTTAATTCACTTTGCTCAGTTTCTCTATTTTCAAATCTCCTGCCCACCCCATACCTTCACAGTGGCAGGGATTCTAATTGCCCAACCTCCAAAGACTCATTCAAGCTGCCATTCAGGTGGTCAGTCAAGAAGCATTGACTGAGTGCTTACTAAGGGCCAGGACTATGTTCATCAGTAGGGACACAAAAAAAAGGCAAAAACACAGTCTCTGTCCTCAAGGATTTTGCATTCTATTTGGTGAGACAGACAACACGCAAAATATATCTAGTGCAAAGGTACTAGCAGTGGCTAGAATGGGAAAGGTGAAACCTGAGGAAGGTCTCAGAGAAAGCCATGGGAAGTAGGAGGCAGAGGGGAGGAGGGAGACCATTAAATGATAAACAGCCAGTCAAGAGTCAAAGAGACAAAAGAGGGACTGTCTTATCTGAAGAAGATTAGGAAGGCCAGTGTCACTGTATCTTAGAATTCATGGAGGGGAGGTAAAGCATGTGCAATGTAATTTCTACTAGACCACAGAATCATCAAATTTAAAATTAGAACTCAGGACCCTCCCTCTGCTCTAACCTTCTGATTGTACGGATGAGAAAAGTGAGGCCCAAACAGAGGGGGTGATTTACCCAAACTCACATAGCTAGAAATTCAAATCCTCTATCTCCAGCTCACCTCTTTTCTCCACTAGACCAAGACTGTATTCCTGATCACTCCAGGGAAGGAAATTAAGGATTAATGAGTCTTTCTGAACATGCCACCTTTGCTGATATAACAATGTCTACAGAATAAAATGAAATCATAGGAACATAAATTTAGAGCTGGAAAGGATAGCAGGTCATTGAGTCCAGATGAGGAAATTGAGGCCTGGAGATATTAAGGGGCCAAACCCAAGGTCATGTAGGGAGTAAATGAGAGATGTGAAATCCAAACCCAGGGCTTCTGAAGTCAAACCTAGACCTTTTCCCCCACAAGGGAATTCTGATCTGCCTTCTGACAGATAGCACCTCTAGCATGTGCTGTCTGTAGGATTCATTTAGCATTTAGTGAGTGCCCTTCTTATGGAAGAGTAGGTAATGAAATAGGAACAGCATTACTCGGAAACCAGCAGAACCAGGTAGAACTCAAACTCTGACACTTGGTGGCAATGGGCAAGTGGATTCCCTTCTTGCCTTAATTTCCTCAATTATAAAGGTGAGTTAATGACCCTGACATGGCCAGGGGGTCATGAGAGACCAGTGAGAGAAAATAGAGTCCACTGAAATCATGAAGTGCTATGTCATTATCACTGTAGGTAAAGGGGTAACCCTTTCCTGTGCACATCTTATCACCCCAACTAAATTATATGTTCTTTCAGCTGTTGCTGTTAAGTCATTTTTCAGTCACGTCTGACTCTTCCTGACCTCGTCAATCTGGGATTTTCTTGGCAAAGATACTGGAGTGTTTTGCCATTTCCTTCTCCAGCTCATTATACAGATGAGGAAACTGAGGCAAGCAGGTTAAGTGACTTGCCCAGGGTCACACAGCTAGTAAGGATCTGAGGTCAAATTTGAACTCAGGTTTTCCTGACTCTAGGTCTGATTCTCTATGCACTGTGCCACCTAGATGCCCTTAAGTGCCAGCTGGATCCATACTTACAAACTAATTTACTGGCCTTGAACAATTTACTCAGCTTCTCTACATTTAAAAAACTTAGATCAGTCCAGGTAACATAGTAATAATTTCTCTGTGAGACACCCCCTGTCTCATTAATCTCTATGCCTTTGTATATAATAGTATGTATGCATATATGTATATGTATGTATGTGTGCATGTATGTATATATAGTACTTATACACACATACATACATATAAAATGCACTTTTGTAATTATTAAGCACCTATCTCCTAGGGCTGTAATGAGGGTCATAGGAGAGGGCCACTGTTTACAAAAACAGAAATACTATGCAAATATTGGCCATTAGGATTCTTATCATCATCATCACTATTTGCTGTGTGAATGAATTAAACATTCTGACTTAATGTCCCTGCTCAAAAAAAAGGGGGGGGGGGAATTGAAGATTCAGGCACAAGTTCCTCAGTCAGAAGTCTTATGTTGCAACTGTTGAGCCTACTTAAATTTGGTCATGATTCCATGATTTTGGGTTGCCCTCTGGTGAGGAAGAAATCCCCCTTCCATTGCAGATAGCTGTTCTTTGATTTCTAGTCCTTTGATTGCCTAGGGTACCAAGTAATTAAGATTATTTTTAAATAATATTTTATCCCCCCCAATTATATGTAACATTATTTTAACATTCATTTTTAAAGTTTTGAGTTCCAAATTCCAATCCCTCTGTCCCCTCCTCCCGCCCCTCCCTGCTTCCTGAGATGGTAAGCAATCTGATACAGGTTATACATGTGCAATCATGTAAAACATTTCCATATTAATCATTTTGTGCAAGAAGACCTGAACAACAGAGAGAGAGAGAGAGAGAGAGAGAGAGAGAGAGAGAGAGAGAGAGAGAGAGAGAGAGAGAGAGAGAAGGGAGGGAGGAAAAGTAGTATGCTTCTGTCTATATCCAAATAATGTCAGTTCTTTCTCTGGAGATGGATGGCATTTTTCATCATGAGTCCTTTGGGATTTTCTTGGATCATTTATTGCTGAGAATAGTCAAGACATTCACAGTTCTTCATTGTACAATATTGCTGTGACTGTGTACAACATTCTGGTTCTGTTCACTTCACTTTGCATCAGTTCATGTAAGTCCTTCCAGGTTTTTTCTAAAATCATCTTGCTTGACATTTCTTATAGAAAGATTTTATTCCATTACAATCATATACCACAATGTATTCAGCCATTCCCCAATTTGATGGCCATCCTCTCAATTTCCAATTCTTAGCTACTACAAAAAGAGCTGCTATAAATATTTTTGTACAAGTAGTTCCTTTTTTCTTTTTTAATATCTCTTTGGGATAAAGACCTATCAGTGTTATCACTGGACCAAAGGATATGTGCACTGTTTTATAGCCCTTTGGGCATAGTTCCAAATTCTGAATGATGAAGATTGAGTGACTTGCCCAAGGTCTCACCACCTGGACTTGAGCACAGATTACCCTGTCATTCTCTATTCAATAAGCTAAGTCACCCCTCTTGCAGATGTGCATCTTAAACATTTTTAAAGCAGGATAAAAATCTATGAGGGGAATAAAACCAAAACTATAGAGTGGAGATTTGTGGTTTTGCATACGATCTTTTTCTGTTCTTTGTATACAGAAATGTTGTCTGTTATTTTTGTCAAGTTCATAATTTTTCAAAAAATTAAAAGTTCTGGGACTTGCTTTGAAAATGAAAACTGGTATTGCTGGTAGAAGCAGGATGGATAGTGGAAAGAATACCGAACTTGATCAGGACATCAAGGTTTCCTGGAATCTCTGTTCTGTTACTTATTAGCTATGTGAGCTTGGGAAAGTCCTTTATGTTCTCTAGATCTCAATGTCCTCATCTCTCAAAATTGATGGGGTTGGACTACATGATATCTAGGACACTTTCCCCTAGAAATGGAGTTAGAAAGGAGATGGAGTTAGAAAATCTGGTTTAAGTCCTAGCCCTAAGAATCTCTGGATAGATGACCTTGGGTCACTGCTATTCCAAGATTCTGTTGTTGTTCTGTTGTGTTCAGCTCTTCAATGATCCTAATTAGTGTTTTCTTGGCAAAGATACTGGAGTGTTTGGTCATTTTCTTCTCTAGTTTATTTTACCAATGAGGAAACTGAGGCAAACAGGATTAAGTGACTTGCCCAAGGTCACACAGTAAATGAATTTGAACTCAGGTCTTCCTGACTCCAGTCTTGCTACTGTATCCACTGCACCACTTAGCTGCCTATTCTATGAATTCATGATACTCTAAGAGGATAGGAGAAACTAGATGAAAAGGCTAGGAATTCTCAACTGTCTGCTAATGCAAGTGTTGATAAGCCCAAAGTAGAGGATGGAAAGGTCACACAAAGATCTCCTGGACTATTGGAGGAGAGGAAGAGGAGCACCATGAAAAAGAAGTATAGGCTAAGAAGAGAGGAGCTTATAGGACCCAGGATGTCTGGTACAGTGCCTTGATAGGGACAGTCCTCAAGAGTAGCCCAAGAGAAGCCAAGGATAAGAGGAATAAAGGATTTATGTGATGTTTGGCTAAGTTAACGGGCCTCTAGCACAACTTGAAAGAGGCCTGGGAGTGCCACAATAGACTGAACAGGAGGTAAAGGAACTGAAGATGTTGAGTCCCAAAAACTAAAGACTTTGAGGAAACATGAACATTAGTTTCAAATATCTAAAGGGATGAGAAAGAGGGCTTAGCTGTGTTCTGACTGGCCTCTAAGGGCAAAACTGGGAGCAATGAGTAAAAGCATGCTTGGGGGAACATGGTGTGGTGAGAGTACGGATGGCACAGATCTAGGCTTGGATACACAGAAAAGTTTCGTGGAAATTGGAGCTATCCAAAAAGAGAATGGGCTGCCTGAAGAGGTGATGAGCTTATGTGGAGGCAGGATGACCAATTGCCAGGGACGTAGGAAGGGAGATTCTTCCTCAAGTAATAGCCTCAGAAATACATTTTAACAAAGACATACACAAAATAAAACTGAGGGGAAGAAATGTTTTTCTATACATCAAGAAAATAAAAAAAAAGGAGTTGCCATCATGCCACCAGACAAAGCAAAAATAAACATTCAAAAAATTAAAAAATGGATATTCAAATAGCTAGCCTCTGAGGTCCCTTCCAACTCTGAGATTCAGTGAAAATATCTGAATGTGTTTTAATTTGTCTTTGGAGCCAGTGTCTTTAGCATCTGGGTACATTCACTGCACAAAGCAATGACAGCCCACCTGAAAAGTATAAGCCAACACAATCATCTCTAGGCTTCCTTTAATAGAGTCAGTGAAACAGGGGAGATGCCTGCCAAAGAGGATGGGGGAAATGCAGAAGTGAGAGATAAAAGAAAGGAGGGGGTGATCAACTGCACCAGATCAGGAAGCTACAAGCAGAAGGCACACAAGGCGGGGGTGGCCAAGGTGGGGAGAAGTGCCTTCTTTGTTTGGGATTCATGTGTTTATTACTGTTCTGGGGAGACACTATGGTCCCAACAATGTCATTACTCTTTACAAAGCCTCCTGTTTGGCAACCCATTATTCACATGCAAAGCAGGGAAAACAGCCGGTGATAGAAATGAGAGGTAGCACCTGTACAAGCTGGGGAGACCAATGGGCAGTGCTGCAAACCCTCAAAACCATGTAAGGAATAGGTATCCCCTCTCATTTAACATAGACAACTCTAGTGTGGTAGACAGAGCACTGGAGTCAGAAAACCTAGGTTTAAGTCTGGACCCTGAAAGTCTCTTGATGGTTGACGTAGGGTAAATCACTTAACCTCCATCAATTTCCTTATCTATAAAATAAGAAAATAATATCTATAAAATGTAACTTCACATGTTTAAGAAAATATAAACCTCTCTGAGTTTTAGTTTCCTCATTAGTAAAATGGGGAGAATGATACTTGTACCACAGAGTTGTTGTAAGAAAAATTCTTTGCAAACCTAAAAGTGTCAAAGAAATGTGCACTATGGCTACTAACATTATTTCACCATGGGTTGTAAAGATTGAATGAGATAAATGTAAAAACTTTTTGTAGGGGCGGCTAGGTGGCGCAGTGAGTAGAGCGCCGGCCCTGGAATCAGAAGGACCTGAGTTCGGAGCCGGCCTCCGACACCTAATCCGCACAAACAAAAACCTAGCCATGTAACCTTGGGCAAGTTACCTAACCCCAATTGCCCTGAAGGAGCGGCTAGGTGGCGCAGTGAGTAAGAGCGCCGGCCTCGGAGTTTGGATGACCCGAGATCAGATCCGGCCTCAGAAAATGAGCACCCACACATAAATAATGACTAGCCGTGTGTAACCTTGAGCAAGTTACTTAACCCCAATTGCTTTAAAAAAAAAACTTTTTGTAAATGATACAAATGTGAATAAATGTGAGTCATTATTACTGATATTAAAACACAATACCATGTAATACCATTTGTTATTGATAAGAAAATGTAAAGCCCCCTCTACATATGAACTCATTACCTATAATAAAAAGGAACATACTATACAAATATAGAGGGGTTCATGGTAGTAATGCTGGAATGCAAAGAAATATTGCCTATGTCTTTATCTATTTTTTCTCCATTCTCCATATTCTATACCAGAAAAAACAAATATAGCAATGAAACTGTTCCCGTGCCTTTGCTCATGCCCAGAGCTAGACCTATATCATGATCCTATGGCCACTTACTATGGCAGTGGCTCACCCACTGACTGCCAAAATCTAACACAGACTTAACCTGAGAGAAAGGGAAGCATTTGGAAGATGTTGTCGAAGATTCAGCTGTTGATAAGTTATTATCCCCTAGAGACAGGCTCCCCACCCCTGCCCTAGATCTTCCATTGCTCTCCCTGTTTAAGATGTGAAACAGTTGGTTGCATACCCAAAGTGATGAGACTATATTCAAGGATGTGAACACATTAAGGAAACACATAGTTAGGCTCTCAAAGAAAACAATTCAGTTGCTCAGACTCCCAAAAGCCACAATGAGCTGCTCTGATGATGTGAAAACATTAAATGTGTTACATTCATGCCATATGATATAAAGTTAATGGCCACCTAGAACAGCCTGATCCTAAGACAAGACCTGTACTGGGTCAGTTGCAGGAAAATCCAAGGATGAGATGAATACAACCAAGTCATTAAAATTAGGAGAGTAGACAGGAACAGATAATGGATTTGGGATCAATATGGTCCTAATCCCAATTCTGATTTAACAGCTGGGTAATCTTGAGCTGATCCAGAAAGGCAACCAGTATGGAATGAATAATCATAAAAACTGCTCAGTCAGAGGCTAAAGGACTACTTGTTAAGGATGTCATAGAGTAGATCTGAATGAAAGGTCTGATTAGAATACGGTTCCCAAAATAGGTGATATTGCCCCCTGGGGGTGCTGCAAAGATCAAGGGGGAGCCATAGTGGTCTCGGGTACATCTGGGGATCATTGAATAAAAATAAGAGGGCTGTGGACACATAAGAAAAGAAGAAAAGAGAAGAAAATTTTGAAAAACCAATTGTACATGTTTCATCTGTTGTGCAACAGAGTTAAAGTCATAATGATTACATTATTTTCCAAATAAATGCACAAAATACAAGTTATAACCCATGGTCAAATCTCCCAACAGGTCTCAATAAGCAAGTGTTGGCAGGCAAGCATTTCTTGCACTATCAGGAAGTCCAGTATGCATTGGCAAGAATATGTGCATGTAATGACTTATTTATGACACGATACCATACAGTTATATGATGCAATATTGCATCATCTAAATTTCAACACAGGGAAAAAAAACCCACAAATTTACAATAAATTATTAAATTTAAGATATGTCATCATTTTTTAAAAAATATTTTATATTTTTTAAAATGATGAGAATTTTTTAAAAAACTGTTAAAGGGTTAAAGAAAGTAGATTTCCAGGGGCATCCTGAGTAATTTTTTTTTAAAGGGGACAGTGGGCCAAATAAGTTTGGAAACCTCTGAATTAGATGATCCCTAAGGTGCTTACTACTATTAACAGTCTATGTCCTAAGGTCCCTTCCAGCAGACTTAGTCTATTCCTTAAGTGCCTTCCCACTACATAATGTTATGTTCCCCATTCTAAGGTCCCTTTCCAGCTCTACAATACTATGAGGTTTATATTAATGTTGCCCCTTTTATTGATTGCTTTGACTCATTTTTTCAACCAGACTGCAAGCTCTCTGAGGGCAGGCACTTGAGTCTTGAACTACTCATATCTGTCAAAGCATTTAGTCTCTTTAATTTATCTGAGTTCATATCACAGCATGCTGTATTAGAAAACCCCTGGAGGTCAGGAGTCTAAGTAAGCAGTTCTTCATGACTTATTGTGACTGAAAAATTCATTATCCTGAGGTAGAACCACAACTAAGTCTAGGTCTATAAAACTTTGTCAAAGGGACAGAATTGAAAGGGTCCAAAAATTTAACATATGTGTTCCCTCGACAGAATAGAGGAGGCAAGAAAAATCTGAGCTCAGAAGTTGTTTGGAGAGTGGGGAAGAGGAGGTTAGAAACCAGATAACTGTGAAGAGACTTCTCCCACTGCCCCATAATCCCACATTATGTTACCCCAACCTGACTTCACTTTTGCTCTCCTATCCTTCCTTTCACACATCAATACTTCCCCCAAGGAGGGCTATGAATCATTTCTGTCCCCTTCAAGAGAAGGAACCTCAAGATGAAGTCATTGCAGTGAAGTAGAAAATAAATGGTATTCCTCAACACCATGAGTTAGATTGGATTGATTACCTCAGAGATGCTTTCCAATTCTGAAACTTCCACCCAATTGAATTTGTCTTAATTTCTTCTTATGTTATTTTTTACTTGCTTTGTTATCCTGGGAAGAGAAATAACCTCTTAGTTGTTCTAGGCAACTCTCTCAGACTAGAAAGTGAAAAGGAGATACCATCTAACATTGGTAAAGAGAATTTCCTCATTGGGAGATCCCTGCATCAATGCTATGGTAATTTCAGCCCTTATTCCACTCCCTAGTTTGATTTTCAATTCGTGAATTCCAAAGTTGATTCCAGGGTGCATTACCTGGTGCTTACCCCCCAGCCAGTGAACTTGCTCTGGGTAGAGGTTGGCCACAGGCCTTCCTTACAGCTAAACTGAGGGTATTATAGAGCAAAGAGCACTGACTCTCCAGTCAGAAGACCTGGGTTCCCAGCCATGACATTTATCATAGGCAGGACATTGGGCAAGTAAGTTAGCTAGCCTCCCCAGGCCTTATTTTACTAATCTATAAAAGGAAGAAGATGATGAGAGTAGATGAGCTCTGAGGGCTCTTTCAGCTCTAAATCTATTAGGATCCTATGATGATGAGCCCCTCCCAACATAGTTGGATTGGTCCTTGAACAACAGGCACACAGTTCATTAATGATTCCATAATTGAAGACTTCCCAATTTGGTGGGATTTTTGAGAACTTATACTCCCCCTAGAAGAATCTTTGAGGGACCAGGTACAGCACCCTCCAAGCCAAGATGAAGTATGAGAGGAAGACTTTAGTGAAATCTTTATATCAGTATAAAGCAGTTGGGGGAGGGGTGATATTTTCAAAAACTGAAGCTAGCATTCTTCTTGAACATAGGAAGGGCTGATGCTGGTATAGTAAATAAAGACCTGGCCTCAAAGACCCCACCCCACCAGTCACTTAACTTCTATGTGCTCTAGGTAACACTAAAATTATGCCCATCTTCATTGGTAGAGGGAGTTTCCTCATTAGGGAATTCCCTAGGTCAGTGAAATCCTAGGTCTAGTTCCTATTCATCTCCCTGTGGGGAAGCGAGCAATCCTTAAGGACCTCTTCTGTCTCTGTTCTCAGATAATTTCAGGAATCAGTCCAAGCAAGGGTCTTAAACCTGGGGTCTCTGAGCTTATTTTTTAAAAATATTTTGATAACTATTTCATTATAATTCATTTCCTTAGAAATCCTATGTATTTTATTTCATTAATTTAAAAACATTATGATAAGAGGTCCAGAGGATTCACCAGGCTGCCAGAGGGGTCCACTGACACCGAAAAAAGAAAGCTTTACAAGTTAAGCACCTCTGAACTGGAAAGTTTGTTCTCACTGCCCTTTCTCCTTGGTCAGTTCTTCATTTTGTGGCTAAAAATAGCTAAGTCATCTTCCCACCCATTTTATGAGAAAGATGTAGATAAAGGTTAAGTAAAGGAGAGTACAAGTCTTTACAAGAATTGCAAACCACATGCAATCAGCATCTCCATCTAGGGAGCTACAAACCCGTATTTGTTGGAGTAGAAAGCCAGAGTTTGTAACGAAGCAATATTTCAGGAGAAGATAACTGCTGGGGGTGGGGGGGGTGAAAGGTGGGGAAGTCATCCTATCACACACAAAGAACTTTAGTCACCTACCTCACCTTTGCAAATTACACCCTTATTCTCTTGAGTTCCCAGGTTTACCACTTCATAAGCCTTCTGTTCCAATAACTCTGGCTGATTTTTCAGTCTTCCTTGTAATCTCTACCCATCCCTTGTCTCCAAGACAGCCCACACCACTTCCCTTCTGCTTCTCCGAATTCCACTCACCCTTCAAGGAACAGGATGACTTGAACCCAGGACTCCTGGCTCCCAGTAAAATGTATTTTTTTGACGGGGGGGAAGCAAGGCAATTAGGGTCAAGTGACTTTCCCAAGGTCACACAGCTAGTTAAGTGTCAAGTGTCTGAGGTTGGATTTGAACTCAGGTCCTCCTGACTCCAGGGTCAGTGCTCTTTTCACTGCACCACCTAGCTGCCCCATAAAATGCATTTTATACCACACCATCTCCTAACCTCATCGCCTCTTTTGGGGTTCTCCCCTCCCAAGATAAGTTTCTTGATATTCTCCTCACATACACTTGTTAGAGACCCAAAGTAGCTTTGACCACTAAGGGAAGTCTCAGAATGAAAAGCCCAATTGTGTTCAGAGTAGCCTGGGTCTTGACCATTACAAACCAGAAAGTCTACCCTCATAATGAATTCAATTCAACAAATTCAGTTCAACAAATGTTTGCTGAGGGGAGTACAAGGATGAATACGACATGACCCTTGCTTGTCCTCAACAAGTATACAGTCTAGAATTATAGCATGTTAGAGCTGGAGGAGAACTTTGAATTCATCATTTGATAGAAGAGGAAAATGGAATAATAATAGCCAATATTTACACAGTGCTTTAAGGTTTTACAAAGGAATTTGCCTATATTATTCCATTTGATCCTCAACTACCCTCTGAGGTAGATACCACTATCATCCTCTTTTGACAGATTTGGAAACTGAGTCAGAGAGAAGTTAAGCACCTAAGATCCTCTCTCCTCCTATGATCCTATGATTTGCCCAGGGTAACAAAATGAATTAGCAGCAAATTGGAGACCCACAATAGTAGTGACTCCTGGTCCACAGCTTTAAACTAGATTAACAAACCTCCTCCTATTTATACAGCACTTGAGGGTGACAGTGATTTTTCTGTATTACCTGATTTAATCTTAATAACAGGAAGAAAGGCATGGCCGAGAGATAGATCCAAGTCTGCCCTTGGACACTTACAGGTCTCCTAACACAATCACTTAGCAGCTTCTCAGAACTTCCCTTTCCTTATCTCTTAAATGAGGATAAAACAATACTTGTAATTTGTACCTCATTGGATTTCAGAGACGGCCAAAGGAGAGAATGCATATAAAGAAGCTGTGCACTTTAAAGCATATATAAATCACCAATAATCCTGGAAAGAAGATAGGGAAAGTATCCCTAGCCCTATTTTGAGGATGATGAAATTAAAGCCCAGCTGAGTTTATAAAGTGCTCTTCATGTATGGAGTCCTGGCTTCCTAAGCAAGAAGGCGAGATTTAGTCCCACCCCTGTCACATACTGGTTGGGTGACCCTGGACAAATCACTTAACCTCTCAATGTTCTAGGCAACTCTCAAAGCCTATAATCTATAAAAAAGGTGCCACACTGTGCTGGTAGAGTTCCCTCACCTGGGAGTTTCTTATAATGGTGAAATCATAAATCCAATCCTTAGTGCTAACTTAATATGGCAATGTTGTTGTTGTTAAGTCCTGACTCTTGGCGACCCCATTTGGAGTTTTCTTGGCAAAGATACTGGAGGGTATTGCCATTTCCTTCTCCAGCTCATTTTACGGATGAGTAAACTGAGGCAAATAAGGTTAAGTGACTTGCCTAGGGTCACATGACTTGTTTAAGTATCTGAGGCTGGATCTGAACACAGGTCTTCCTGACTCTAGGCCTGACACTCTATCCACTATACCACCTAACAATACATGTTATTATCTCATTTGATTATTACAGCAACCCTAAAGTAGGTATTACAGGTATCAGTATCCTTATCATAGATGGGGATAAGGAAACTGAGTCCTGAAGAAGTTATATCATTGAATTCAGAATTCAAACCAAAAATATGTTTAATATGATTGTACATGTATAGCTTATATCAGACGGCTTGCTGTCTTGGGAAGGGAGAAAAAAGTTTGGAACTCAAAATCTTACAAAAGTGAGTGTTGAAAACTTTCTTTATATGTAATTGGAAAAAAATACTATTTAAAAAAAAGAATTCAACCTTAAGCATCTCCTGACTCCAGGTCTAGCGTCCTCTTCATCCTACCTCAAGACCATGCCATGCCATCCTCCTTAGAAAGTCAAAGTCAGCTTTGGAAACTTCCATTCCACCCCACCACTGTACATTGTGAGCCAGGATAAAGTGGGCACTTGTGGGATCCTAAAAAGAAGACTGAACTTGGACTTAGGACCCCTGGGTTCTGAACATGATTCAAACACTTGCCAACTGTGTGACATGAGCAAAATGCTTAACCTCAAGCTTCAGCTTTCCCATCTACAAAATGGGAACAACATAAAAGCACTTCAAGGATTTAGGCTTAGTAAGAAATCACAAATTTCTCTAAGGAGCAAAGTCAGGCTCTAATTGATGCTCCAGTCATGTGCTTCTATCTAAGGGGTGTTGTTGTTGTTTTGGGTTGCTTAGGGTGGTGAAGAATGAAATTTGAGAATCTTGGGTTTTTGTCTAAGATTCCTGCCCTTCAAGTCCAAAAATGGAAGGAGCTACCTCAGGACGAAGAGGGTCTCCTCTCAGAGAAAGTCAACAATTAGTTGGTGACCCCTCACTGGAGATCATCTTCAGGGTGTTCTTGGTCCTGCATCAGTTAAACCAGATGACCCCTGAGGTTCTTCTTACTAGGGCATGCTGTGATTCTTCAAACAATTGTGCCACAACCTTATGGAATTGGTGAGAGGAAAGCCAGGATACCCCCCACACCTGGATGTCAGCAGGGCCATGAGCTATGGAAGCAGAGAAACAGACCATCCTTTAGACCAGGTTCTGAGCTCCTGGGTACAAAGAACTGGATTCAAGTTTCAACTATAACACTAGCTGAATGTATGACTTCTGGTAAGTCACTTCACCTGAGCCTCAGTTTCCTTATGGATAAAGTATGAATAATGATGACACATTACCTGTCTCACAGAACTGCTATAAAGACAGTGCTGTCAAGTCAAATAGCATTTATTAGATACCTACTATGTGCCAGTTACTGTCCTAACCCCTGGGGATACTAAAAAAAGCCAGAATGAAATGGGTCTCTGTTGTCAAGGAAGCAATAGTCATATGGAGGGTGGGGTATAGAATAACATATAAAAAACTGAGGACAAACAAGATATATCCGGGATACCTTGGGGGCAGCCTCCGAGGAAGGCACCAAGATTAAGGGGGACTGGGAAAGACTTGTTGTGGAAAGCAGCTTTTTAACTGAGAATTGAAACATGACAGGGAAGCTGGGAGGCAGAGTTGGGCTGGGGGGCATTTTCATGATGGAAGACAGACAATGAAAAATGTTCAGTCAGAGATGGAGTGATATGTGCTAGGAACAGCAAGGCCAGTGTCAAAGGTTTGAAGAGAATGAGGGGAGTAGGGTGGAAGAGAACTGGCCAGGGATGAAGGGGCAAGGTTACGAAGGGCTTTAGAGGGCAAATAGAGCATTTCATATTAAATACTGGAAATAACAGGGAGCTGCTGGAGTTTATTTAGTAGGGGAGTGACATAGTCAGACCTGCCTTCTAAGAAAATCAATCTGATGGCTGAAAAAAGGCTAGATTGGACAGAGAAAGACTTAAGGCAAGGAGTTATTGTTATTCCTAACATTATGTATTCCGTATTGTAATGTACATATTATAGCAACAACAAAAACTGATAACATTGCCACTTGGGTCCATTTATATCTCAGAGTTGCTAAATTGAACCTTGTTGTGGAACAGCCTCTAGCTTCCTTCCCACACTTCTGCGGGAAGGGAGCACCTGGTAGACAGAAGGCAAATATATAGGATATGTTTCAGTCATATGATTTAAAGCTGGAATCATTGGAAAATATCTTCTTTAGCCCCTTTATTTTCCATATGAGGAAACTGAAACCAAAGGAGGGAAAGTGACTCTCCCAAGGTCACATAAATTTATTCCTTTTCTCATCTAATCACTAGCAGAAGAACAATCCCTTGTGTGCTGAACTAGAGTTCAACTCAACCTCTCTTCCCCATTATTTTTCTTTTAAAACTAGGTGGATACTGATTTTTTAAAATCTTTTTAATATGGAGATTCTCTTAGGGAGAGGCACTTTAAAAAAAATCACTTGGCTACAGTGAAACCTGTTACTTAGCAACAGTTATAAATCAACAGAATATGCTGGAATTTTAAAGCTAACACTCTCAGCTCTGAAGGCCCATCTCTGCCTTTTTATCCAAACACATTTATTTGAGCTTCATAACTTGTCTAGGATGCTTTTACTATTATCTTGCTGCTAAAAATGACATTACAGATGAATTCCTAAATGGCCTCTCCCTCCCTTCCTCCCCCTCCTTTTCTCTTCTCTGTCTCTGTCTCTGTCTCCCTCTCCCTCCTTCCTTCTCTATCTCTCTCTCCCTCCCTCCTTCTCTCTTTCTTTCTCTCTCTCTCTCTCTGTGTATCTCAGGATGAGACCTTTAAAGTGATGTTCATTACTGTTTTCTTTGCTTTATGTACAATCCCTTTGCAACCACAAACGTTTGTCTGAAATAATCGGGCCAGAGCTCACACTGATGGAAGCATTCTTGATCCACGTGAGGAAGGCAGGGCAGGTTTTATTTTCCTGTCAAATGTCCAATGTCAAGTCTGGAGACATGAAGTAACTTGTTAAATCACAGGAGAGCTAAGGCTTGAATCCAGGCCTTCTGCCTCCCAAAGCAGTGCTCTCTCTACCATCCCACACTTGCCCTCCAATAATAATCATAACAATAGTAACAGCAATGACAAGTAGCAGCCTCAGAGTTCAAGTCCTATCTCTGACATATTTTTGATATGACTCTGACCAAATTACTTAAACTCTAAGTGGTCAGAAAACTCTCTAAGAATTAGTTTCTCCTTGGGATTTCCTTATGCTGATGAAATCACAGATCTAGTCTCATCCAGCACTAGTAGAGAAACACAGGTTCTGGGGTGGCTAGGTGGTGCAGTGAATAGAGCTCTGGCCGTTGGAGTCAGGAGGACCTGAGTTCAAATCTAGACTCAAACACTTGACACATTTACTAGCCGTGTGACTTTGTGCAAGTCACTTAACTCCAATTGCCCTCCAAAAAGTAAAAAAACAAACAAACAAAAAACCACAGGCTCTGTTACCCTAAGGTGGCTACAGAAAGACTGACAGCATCTTCTCAAAAAGAAAAAAAAAGGAAGAATGCTGCTAGATTTTCTGAGAGCACATGATAAAGAGAGTACAAGCTTATGGAAATACTTTTGGAACCAACAAACCACTTCTCCAAGCAATGGTAAAGGCACTAATAGCAGCTATATGTCTGGTTTTGCCTAATGTAACCAAAAGTATAAGACTTCTGAATGGATCCTACAATATAGCTAAGATCCAAGAGTAGGCTCTCCATGGGTAACATTCACATGAACTCATCTAATAACATGTGGGCAAAGAAGTATAAGATAAATGGAGGTCGTGTGGATTTATTTAGAGAAACAAGGGGTTTATGATAACAGAAATTCGGGATCAGGTTATCACTACCAGAAATTACAGAAAGGAGCCTGGACTAACTGATCAATTCAGATTTTGCAAGGAAATATTAAAAACTGTACAATATGTCCATGAAGTTTGCTAAAATTTAGCATCTAATGAATTTTAAGAAAGACACAATTGAGTAGCCAGTATGAGACACTAGAAGCTCACTACTCTTCATAAATTAAGAAATGACAAATTCCCATACTGCAAATATGGACCCTCAAATTAACCATGAGAATTCAACAAATGATTTGTAATTGTGCTTTATGATCCAGCCAAAGTGACCTTGCTATTCCTTACCTTCAATATTCTATCTCACATCATTGGTTTTGCCCTGCCTGTCCTGGGGCCAGAATCTACTCCCTCTTTACCCAACTACTAGTGTTCTCCAATCCCTAAATACCCTACATATTTATTTTGTCTTTCCTCCATGGGTATATGCATACACTTTTTTGTTATTCAGTCATGTTCAACTCTTAATGACCCCATTTAGGGTTTCCTAAATCAAAGATACTAGAGTTTGCCATTTCCTGCTCCACCTCATTTTAAAGATGAAAAACTAAATCAAACAGGGGTAACTTGCCTAGGGTCAATAAGTGTCTGAAGCTGGTTTTGAACTCAGTAAGAGGAATATTTCTAACCCCAAGCCCAGTACTCTATCCACTGCCTAGCTACACACACACACACACACACACACACACACACACACACACACACACACACATATATACATGGGTACATATATATAGGTGTATTGTGTATATGTATATTGTATACATATATGTATACTGTATGTATATTGTGTACATATACATGCACATAGAGTGTACATAATATGTATACATATATAGAAAGTGCGTATTGTATTCCCCGATCGAAATGTAAACTCTTTAAGGGCAGTTAAGTTTTATTTGTGTTTTTGTATCCTGAGAACTTGGCACATTGCTTGGTATATAATAGGCACTTAATTAATGCTTGCTTACTAGTTGATTGATTGACTATGCATGGATTCATGGAGAAGGTAGTCTTTGAGCTGAGCCTTGAACAGAATGCATTTCAGTAGCTTGAGATTAAGAGTTGGGGAAGGAGAAAAAGATGGATATTCTCAGCCTAGCGGGACATCGTAAGCAAAGTCATTGAATCAGATAAACAAAAGATCTGTTTGGGGAATATCACAAAGATCAGATATGGCTGAATAATCTGGTAAATGAAGGAAAATAGTAATGCTATAGATTATAGGGGGTAGAATATGTCATTAAAACTTATTTCCTTTCCTTTATAGAAAAATATTTTTAAAACATAATAATTGACAGTTGCATTAAAGTTCAAGACATACTTTCTTTGTCTCATAGCTCCTCCATGTGAAATCACTAACCTTGCTTTATAGTTCAGCTCATTCATTTTTTTAAATAAATATTCATTAAATATTTGCCATATTTAAGGAATTCAGTTAGGAGAATGTTATAATGATAATAACTCATTTATAATGTACTTAAAGTTTTCAAAGTGCTATATATTATATATATATATAGACATATAGATAGATATCACTTGATAATACTGAATGAAGAACTTCATATCAACTAGAACTATTCAAAAGTGAAATGGGAAGGAGGGAGTTCCTTTTCATTGGAAGTCTTCTGGCAGAGGATGGGTGACCACTTGTAGAGCATATAATACAGTGAACTCTTGTTCAGGTAAAGGTTAGATGAGACAAGATAATCTATGAAATCCTTGCCAGCTGTGAGATTCTGTGAATGGGGTGATGTTGATGCCCTCAACAAAAACAAAATTTGTCAGCCAGGAAGGTTTAGGGGGAGAGATGCTGAGTTTCAGATTTGGATGAGGCATACAGATGGAGATGTCCAACATCTCTATATTTACCATTGAACTCTGTTCAAACGGAGTTCTAGAAAGATATTAGGTTTTTCTATTTAGATTTGGGGGACATCCGTGCAGAGATAGTAACTGAAAGGAATAGATAAGATTTCCATGGGAAAGAAAGAAGAGAGCCTGAGACAGAAACCCTCACATATAGGGAGTGGGAGATGGGTGATGACAGAATGTAAAAAGAACTGTCAGACTTGTGAGAAGACGCCAGAAGATAGATGCATCACAGAAGCCAAAGAGAAAGAACATATTCTGGCAGAGAATGAGGTCTTCATTTTTTAAAGCTACAGGATGGTCAAAGGAGGGTGAGGAAATAAAGGCTATTAGACTTATCAATTATGAAATCACTAGTGACCTTTTGGAGAGCTGTTTCATCAGAGTGAGAGGTCCTGAAGCTCAATTGTAAGAGGTGAAATAAAACAGACGATTTTCTAGGAACTGAGAAGAGAAAGGGAAAAGAGAAATAGGGCAGTAGCTTTAGGTTATAGTAAGGTCAAGAGGAGGAATTGTAAAGGGAGGAAGCATTGGTATGTGTTTGTAAGGGAGATATAGACGAGAAGGAATGACCAGTAGGAGAGCCAGGGAGTCAGCAGCACAAGAACAGTTAGCTTTGAAGATGGGAAAGGCCACCTCATCTTTTGAGATTTAATCACTGAAAGAGTTCAAATGTCTTCTCTTCCATGAGGCCTTCCCTAATCTCTCCAGTTAGTGATGACATTTTTTTCCCTTAGACCTGTCCAAATATCCTGCTTAATTTTAATTACCTAACTTTAATTTTAATTCGCCTTACAGGATTCAATATTATAGAGTTTGTGTTTTGTTCCCCTATCAGAGTGTAACTTCCATTTTGTAACTCTTCCAGTACCTAGCATAAGATATCAAAGAATTATAAGCACTACGTGAATGTGAGTTATAATAACTCATGATTATACAATGTTTTATACTTAGTAAGACCTTATACAACTGCAAATTGACAAACATGAAAAAAGAGAACCTCAATGGGATACTTTTCAATTTTCAAAAGGACATGCTAAAGGGACACAGCATTTTTTATTATATTATGTATATAGATATAACTACATATGCATATATATGTATTCTTTTAAAAAGCTATAAGTTATGGAAGTCCAGATTCCTGTATAATATTTTTCCATTCTTTGAATCTTGAAATATTTATCTACTGATAAGTAAGTGCATGAAAAAAGAGAAAACTTAAATATGATAATTAAATAACATATTTGTAAAATGTTTAGAAGTTTTCAAAGTACTTTTGTAAAAATAAAACCTTACATAAAAGGAAGTAAAATCATCTCCATTTTACGGATGGGAAAATTGAGGCATGGAGGTAAAGGAGCTTAGCTGAAGTCATGAAAGAAACAATCTAACCCAGGTAATAATTCCAAATCTGGCATTCCTGTTTCTACAAGGCCTTTAATGTGTTCAAATATAATTCTTAATGGCCCTAGGGTTATGTTCGGGCAATAGGTCTCTAGAATTGGCCCTATTTCAGTTATGCTGTTGGTCCTAGTGTTGACGATACGTAAAGAATCCTTCAGGTGATGTGGGCTGTGTAAAACAGTTAATGCCAAAAGAAGACTATTTAATCTTAATTTTGCTTCTCCTGACTTAGGTCTGGGATGTAAACTAATTGTTTATCCTGATAGAAATCGAAAGTGAGGAATGTGAACCCTAAACTGTGTAAACTCTCTAGGTAACCCAAGGTTATAGGTTAAAAAACACTGACACCATGACAAATTGCTGTAATTTGAAGAATAATCTGAAATCCTGCTGGGATGTGAGTGAGCCAGGGGCCTGTTTGTTAATGATAATAAAAGCTGACGCAGCAAAAATGATAAAACCCAAGACGGTATCCACTACCTCCTCAAACAATAATATACAATAGCAAGGGGGTAGCCAAGTGATTAGAAAAAACCACATGAAGAAACACAAAAACATTTGATTTCCAGTACTAAATACTGCCTCATTGTTACTGAAGCTTACCTTGTGGTGTCTGTGACTCTGAAAGAAAAAATTCCCATATATAAGTAGGGGGTGGGAGGTGTTGCTAAAATAATAACCTATAAATTATTGAGTGACTTGGGTTCTATTTTCTGAACAGCAGAAAGCCTATAACCTACACTTTCCTGGTTTCATGCCCAAGATGCCTTCATCTGTGGTTACCACACATCCAAACCAGCTGGAATCATAAAATATAAATTGTCTACCTAGGAGTATAGACAAACTCCTAATTACTAATTTTGTATGAAAATAAAGAAATCTAATTTTATGGCACAGAATTGGGTGCAGACTTGCTTTGGAGCATCCATCAACTAAAACAATAAAATACCAACTTCAGTTATGCAACAATTCCAGAGGTGCTATTAACCTTAAAGAGGGGGGAGGGGGGAAGGGCCTATTGGAAAAACCAACATTAAACAAATTGGTTCAGATAACAGTATCAGAGAATGTCAGAACTGGAAAGGACCTCAGAATATAGAATAAATGTTGCTGCTAGAAGGGACCTTAAAACTTTTCATTTTGGAGCTAGGAAGGACCATGGATTGCAGAGAGCTCAGAATGTCTAGGGACATTAGAATGTTGGTAGAGAAAAGGACCTCTTTGAGCCATCTGATAATTAAACTCTAAGCTCCTTGAGGGCAGAAACAATTTTTTTTGTTCTTCTTTGTTTCCCTAGCATTTAATTCAGTGTAGGGCACATAATAAATACATAATAAATGTGTTGCCAACTGACCAATTCAACTCTCCAATTTACAAAAGAGACAACCAAGGCCCAGAGACTGTTTTCCTAAGTATGAATCATTGGAAAATGTGATCCTGTCCTCTTGGCTCATACAAGTTTAGCAACAAATAATTTTTGAGGGGCAATCTCTTATTTATTCTGCCCTTTTTAGTCCAAAAACTTTGGCTCACCCTAAGTGTCTGTGATGATGGTCCCTGGGGGGAACAGCTGCCTGTGTCAAGGTAAAGATTAAGAGACCTTTGTCCTACTCTTATCCTGGGCCTGATAGCGATAGGTACCATGTCTAACACTCTTTGGCATTACAAAGTATTTTCACATTTTCTCATTTAATCCTCAGATCAGCTAAGTGATAACAGGAGATAGAGTGGATTTGGAGTCAGGAAGACCTGAGTCCGTGTGACCCTGAGCAAGTCCCTTAACCCTGTTTGCTTCAGTTTCCTCATCTGTAAAATGAACTGGAGAAGGAAAAGGCAAACCACTCCAGTATCTCTGTCAAGAAATTCCCAAATGGGGTCACAAAGAGTCAGGCATGAACCTGACTAAATAACAAAAAAACTTACAAATTATCTTGTCCAACTCTCTCATCTTACAGAACCAGAAAATTCCTGTTTCACCTTCTGGAGAAACTGGTTTGGACCAGATGACTTCTAAGATCCCTTCCAGCTCTGGCTTTCTATGAGCCAATGTTTGTCTGGATAAAGGGATGACATCTTCTTGTGATATGAAATTTAAAGAATAAGTCAATATCCTGAAACCAAGGTGAAAACTCTTATAGAGACCAACACTGATACAAGTGTGGGTCCTGGAATCAGATTCCCTAATTTGCTATGATCTCCAGGCTGCCCGTCCCACATTAACAATGAATAAGAAAAATGATGAAGACATCCCAGGAGCCTGAGCCCCACACCCCAAGGATACTTTCCATGTAACTCAACTCTCTAAAACATAAAATAGCTAGCTACCAATTCTTACAATGCCCAGATATGGAGAGGGATTATACTAGAAAACATTAATGCAGTTGCCCTAGGCCCTCTGCTTAAACCCTCAAATTGCCTCTACTGTCTGGGAAACAGAGAGTAGGGAAAACAGTGACTTTGCTCATGAAATTAACCAAATTCTGGGTTCCAACAACAAAAAGCTCAGCAGTCCATGTGTTAACACAGAAGGAAGCCAGGGCAGCTGGGCTGCGGGGGCCTACCAGCAGAACAACAGGAAATGGCCTGAAGCTTTTCCACTGCTCTGAAGCTGACTGCAAACAGCAGATAAAATAGGGAAGAGCGAGGATGCCTGGGTTAGTGTCCCAAGATGGTCCAACAGCTCTGCTCTTAGAGAAAAGGTTCTTTGGGAGGAGAAAGAGCCAGGGGAGGTGTACTCATGAAGGAGACACATGCATGGCAGAGCTGCGTGATTTCTGTGTCTCTGAATCTCTGTTACTTGGCAGTATTCTTGTGTGCCATGCTGTGAGCTGCCTGAGGTGTTGAGCACAGAAACACGGGAGGGTTGGTGTGATGGTAGTTCTCTCTCACATAATATTACTCACACCCAAGCCCTTTTAAATTCTTTCAGCTGTGTCTATGAGAGAACTCATAAGGTACTGAATCAATCAACAGGTTTCCTGTTGTTGTTGATTTTTTTGTGGGGGGGCAGGGAGAAAGGGGACTTATGAAGTAACTTTATAGAGCTAATTTTCCAGCCTTATTTCATATTACTCCCTTTGACAAACTTAACACTTTGGCCAGCCTTGACTATTTTCTGCTCCCTAGACATATTTTGTGTTTTCCCACCTCTGTGCCTTTGTTCATACTGTTACCAATGCCTAGAATGTTCTCAGTTACCCTTTTTACTTGGTGAATTCCAATCCATACTTTTAAGTTCAATTCAAAGGCAGGTTCCCATATCTTATCAAAACTTATTATCTCCTTGGTCGTGGGTAAAGCGCTTTGCAGTACGTGATTAATTACTGTTTGCTGAATAAAGGAAAAGGGTCATGAAAAAGAAGAAAGGGGGGAAAGGGACATATCTATCCAATATGAGGATAATGCAAAATTCTCTAGGGAGGGAGTCAGGGATGTGCTGGTAAATATTTAACAGCTAGTCTCTTGGGAGAGGGAATGCATGTTCACATACTTCTAAGTTTAGTCTACATCTTAAACACTTTAAAGTCTAGTCCTGATTTGAAGCAATTGTCAGTTTCTGAGGTATAAATGCTCCCCCTGAAAACTGAACAGCTATTACAGCTGGCTCCAGCATACCAATTTGCTGAGGTTTGCTAATATGGAATCCAAAAAGAGCTCAATTAATCAATCAATCAATATTTATTAAATATCTATAATGGACCAGACCCCCTGCACTAGGTTTACAAATGCAAAGAATGAGAGCATCTCCACTCTCAAGTAACATACTCTGCCAAAATGTACTGAATTTCAGGCAAAATTTAATAGGAATGAAAAGCTCCAAACTCTCAACTACCAGAATATAGTATAGGGAGTGATAAATGGTTAGACAAGAATTTTTGTAAAGAAAACATCTGTGGGTTTTGGAGGGCTATGCTTTCAAGATAGATGGTAAGACAGCCCAAAGGCCAATGTGACCATGAGCTGCATTAATAGATGTCAATTATCCAAATAAAAGTGGTGCCATTCCAGCTGTACTTTATGCTATTAAAAGCACATCTGGAGTTCCATCTTCAATTCTGGTTGCTACATTTCAGGAAGAATTCTGATAAACTGAATATATCCAGAGGAAGGTCATTGGGACAGTGAGAGGAATGGCGGCCATGACAATGGGAGGATCACTTGAAGGAATTGGTAATACTTAACCTGTAGAAGAAAAGAATTAAGAAGCACATGACTTGGGGTGGCTAGGAGGCTCAGTGAATAGAGCACCAGCCCTGGAGTCAGGAGGACCTGAGTTCAAAATCGGCCTCAGGCACTTAACACAAAAACTAGCCACGTGACATTGGGCAAGTCACTTAACCCCAACTGCCCTCCAAAAAAAAGAAAGAAGAACAGGTAGACATTGCAGGTAAACAAATTTTTGGTTCCATGTAAGGAAAACAGGCAGCTAAGTAGTGCAGTGGATAGAATGCCAGGGTTGGAGTCAGGAAGACTCATCTTCCATAGTTCAAATGTGACCTCAGACACTTACTAGCTGTGTGACCCTGGACAAGTCACTTAACCCTGTTTGTCTCGGTTTCCTCATTTGTAAAATAAGCTGGAGAAGGAAATGACAAACCATCATCTCTGCCAAGAAAATTCTAAATAGGGTCATAGAGTTGGACCCTGAAACAATCAAACATATATATAAAGAAAACATCTAGAGAACAAGCCAGTTTGCAATCAAGGGCTAAATTGTACAGTTCAGAGAATTAGTGAAATAGGGATTCTGTTAATAGCATAAGATCGCAAGCTTGCAAAGATTAATTGACCAATACTACAAGCGGCCAGGAAGAAACAATTTCAATATTGTGGAAACACAATCAGAATAGCCCAGGACCTGGCAGCTTCTACACTGAGGGATCGAAGGGCATGGAATATGATATTCCAGAGGGCAAAAGAACTGGGAATGAACCCAAGGGTCACCTACCCAGCAAAACCGAGTATTTTGTTTCAGGGGAAAATATGGTCATTCAGTGGAATAGAGGACTTTCAAGCATTCTTGAGGAAAAAACCAGAATTGAATAGAAAATTTGACATCCAGACACAAGAAGGAAGAGATGCCTGAGAAGGTAATCAGGGAAAAGAAATCAAAAGGAACTTATCAAAGTTGAACTATTTACATTCCTATATGGAAAAGCAATAACTGTGACTGATGATATCTTTCTCACTATGAAAAATAATGGAAGAAGGGGGTGTGGTCATATGAATACATATGTGAATGTGTGTGTATATGGTTACAGTTATATATGGATAGAGGGCATAGGTTGAATTTGTTGGGAAGGGAGAATACTCAAGGGATGAAATTATGAGGTGAGAGAGGAAAGTGGCAAGAGGAGATGGGGAGAGACATGGTAGGGTAAACTATCTCATGTAGGGGAAGTGGTTGCAAAAGAGGGGGAGAATAAGGAAGGCTAAAAAGGCAAAACCACATTCACATTGAATTTGGTTCAGGGAGAAAATGACATACATACTAAATGGGATATCTCAACCTGCAGCAGGATAGGGGGAAGGGGGATGAGAGGAGGGATGATGGATGGGAGGGCATCCTTGGGGTGAGGGGAGGTTGGAAGTACCCACTATAGAAGAGGGACAGGATCATGTAGGGAATGGACCAGGTGGGGGGTGGGATGAGTGGGAGGGAATTATAAGCAGCCTTGTACAATATATCTACTATGATAATGTTTTGCATAGCTAGACATGTACAACATATACTGAATTACTTATATCCCAAGAAGGAATGGGTGACAAGGGAGGAAGGAAATGGATCTGAAATTCGAGGTCGTAACATTAAATGTTTCAAATATATATAAATACTATTATTAATACTCTTTTGCTTGTAATAGGGAGATAAGATGTGCAGGCATTGGGACACAAAGATTCACCTTCCTCTAATGGAAAAGTCGATGGGGGTATGGGAAAAGGTATGGGAGAGAGCAGATTGGAGGAAGTGATATCTTGTGGGACTGCTATTCTGGGAGGTTGGGTAGGGGAATAATGGGGGGAAAATGATTGTAACTCAAAATCTGGCGGAAATGAATGATGTAAAACAGAAGTTAATAAAGTATTTGTTTAAAAAAAAAAGAAAAAAAAAAGATTAATTGACCAATAATTTTTCCTCTTATTTAGCTACAGAGGAATGGAATAACTCAATTACAGCAATGTCAGCACATTCTAAAATGAAACGTCAAATGGATGTAAATTCCTTTGTTCTTTACATATAATTAATTTAGCCCCATTAGAATGTTTCCCCTTTTTTATTCCTAAGCTTCCTAAATATAGGTGGCCTGTATTCATCTGTTCCCATCTACAGCTAAACATTTTTAGCTTGCTTCAAACTTAGTATTTGGTTAAAATTATTTTTATTAAATTTTTGCAAAAATAAAATTTTAGCATGAGAGAAGTGTCATGATATATAACAGACATTGGATTTGGAGTCAAAGCACCTGGGTCCATATTCCAAATACTTCTGTTGACATCCAGGGAACAGGGGGAGGATCTCTTAACCTTTTCAGGTCTTAGTTTCCTCACTTGAAAAATGAAGGGATTCACCTAAACGACCTGTAAGGGTCCTTCCAACTCTAACTGAGGCAGAAAAGGCAGTGATACCTACTATACCATTATCCCTTAATAGAGACACCAACCACATCGCTAAAACACTGTCTGAGCAGCGCTTTTCTGCTTAAAAAGAAATGGAAGCAAAATGGATACTCATTAGTTGGGAAATGGCTGAACAAACTGTGGTATGTAAATAAGATGGCCAGTTAGAAAGCCACAAGAAAGAATAAGAAGGGAAGGGGGGAGAGAATAAGCATTTATATAACACCTACTATGTGCCAGGCACTGGGCCTAGTGCTTTACAAATATCATCTCATTTGATCTTCACAACCCTGAGAGGTAGGTGCTATGATCATACCCATTTCACAGATGAGGAAACAGAGGCAGGCAAAGGTTAAGTGACTTGACCAGCATCTCACATCCTAGTAAGTATCTGAGGATGGATTTGAACTTAGGTCTTGACTCCAAGATGAGGTCTCTATCCACTGAGTCACCCAACCTACGATAAATTCATAGAGATTTGGGAGGTATTGTCAGCCAGTCAATAAACATTTATGAAATGCCTACTATGTGCCAGTATGAACTGATATACAGGAAAGTGGGCAGAACAAGGTCAACTGACACAATAATGCCCAATGAGGTCAATGATTTCAAGGAAAACAACACTGAGAGAGATGAGGACTTGGATGAATGTAGTGGTTTCACTATACCCATGGGGAAGAAGGGTCTTGCCTCCTGGACCACAGGTGTGGTAAGGCATACGTTGCCAGATGGAGCCAAGAAACTGATTGGTTTGGCTTAGCTATCCTGATTGGTGATGGTGGAGTAGGGTTCTAATGAGAGAGGAAGGGGAAAGTCACCAGAAGAGATAGCAGCATCAAAAAAGAGTGATAAAAACACTTATTTAATTCTTTATCTTGAATCCATTGGTTTCCCTTTATACAGAGCTTTCTGTCTTAGGAAGAGCTTTTCTTACAATGAGAAGCAGCATGGCAGAGTGAGTAGAGAGCTGGTCTTGGGTTTCAATCTTGCCTCTGACCCCAATGAGCAAACAGGCTCGGGGAAGTACCCACATCTAAAGGGCTGAGTGGAGACTTCAGATCACTGGGGTCTTGCTGGAATTTCTTACTTGAAAACTGTTAGTTAACAGAGCCAGTATAGGGTCTGCTGAAAATGGTACAGTCTTTCCTTTATTTTATTAAAAGAAGTCATAGTTGCTTTAACAAGATTGAAGAAATGGGGATGAGATCATTTGGATTTCTGGGCAGATCTACTGAAGACACCATTTCCCCAACTCTAGAGGCTTACCTCACCATGCACTCATTTTCTCCACTTTTTTTTAATTGATTCCTTTCTTCCACCTTATTGATTTCTAAGTTTCAGGAGACAGCCTCACGCCATGAAGAGAGCCATGAATTTGGTGTCCTAGCCCTTGGCTGTAGTCCTGGCTCTGCCTGCTTACCACCTAGCTGACCTTGGTCCTCTCTGTACCTCACCTTCCTCATCTGGAAAATAAAGTGGTTGGTCTAGATGACCTCTAAAATTTCCTCCAGTTGCATATATCCCCCTATATTTTCTGCTCTTCCCTCAAATATTTCATGGAATTGTAGATCTCAGCTCTGATGTCCTGGCCCAGTGTTTTCTACATGCTATGATCTGAATAATTATGCAAAGGACTTAGATCTGGCCTAATTCAAACTTTCTCCTGTGAGTAGAGCCAACATGCAGCCTTGAAACACAGCCTGTCTTGTCAACTTACAGGGCTTCATGTCTGACATTTGTTCCCAGCCATAGGCCAAGTCTCTGTTAAACACAGCAAAGCCTCCCAAAGCCAAAGTTATATTTGGCACAGCAGTTAAAATGGAAAAATAGAGGACTTTGGAGCTTCCCCATCCTAAGCCCCCTCACTTTCAAATGAATACACAGCACTCAGTACAGGACCTGTTACATAGTAGGCACTTATTAAGTGACTGATGGACATACAGAGGGGTTAACTGCCTTGGCTCACCTCACATGGGTGGTAAGAGAGCCAAGATTTGAATTCAAGTTCTAAGATTCCCAAGTGACATTCTTCTCACTATGTCTGACCTGGTGATAGATATCACGGCCTGATGACCCTTTTTATATTATTAACTCTGATACATTTTTCAAAAAAAGAAAGAGTAATAAATATAGTCAGAAAGTCTGATCTCACACCCTCAACTTCCTACTTAGTAGTTATGTGATCCATTTTCCCTTGCTAAGCATTAGTATGCTCATTCATAAAATGAGAAGAACACTTGCCTCGCCTTCCATATAGGGTTGGGGATCAAATGATAATGCATGTATGTATGTATTCATTCATTCCACAAGCACTTATTAACATCCATCACCTAATTCGCCTTGCACTAGTTACCAACAGAGATTCAGTCTCTGTCTTCAGTTTGAATCCTGCATCAGATAGCTACTATCAGTCATGTCACCTTGGGCGAGGCACTGAGCCTCTCTAAGCCTTGTTTATAAATTGGGGTCAGTAATGGAACCTACGTGCAGGATAACTGTAAGGCTTAAATGAGATAATATAGGTAGCATGTTATATAAAAGCTATCAATTGTAGTGGCTGATAATTAAGCAGGTATACACACAGGACAGAAGGGTGAATTTGAAAGACTTCTAGACTACCAACAGAGGGAGGCAGGGTGGTGTTGTGAAAAAAGTAATGACTTTGGAGTTAATGAATCCAGGGACAAATACTGGCTTTGCCACTCGCCACCTGTATGCCCTCGCTAGGCTGCAATTTCCTCACATGGAAGAAGAGGGATTCTTTCACTCTTCGTACAGAACATTGACTGGTACATAGTAAGCACTCAATAGCCTTGCTGACTGAAGGAGTAATTCCAGTCCTTCCTAGATCTAGGATGCTATGACCTGGGTCCCATTCCCATCTCTGTTATTTACTATCACTATGACTTTGGGAAAGTCACTTCCCTACTTCTGCTGACCTCAGTCTCCTCCTTGATAAGATGAGAGAGGTGTATCTGCTGACCCCCAGAGGGGGACTTTGGTCCCCCTAGCCTATGATTTCATGACACAAATAGGAATATGAGAGGAATAAAAAGATACAGCAGACTGATGAGGAAGGATCATTCCCAGGTAGGGGGATACTTCCATGGAGGATGTAGCCCAGGCAGCCCTCTTCTCTCAGTGGCAAGTTCATATGCACACACACGCACACAGAGTATACATATCTAATATCTAATATCTAATATCTAATGTATAATATATAATACAAATACATACACAAAATAAATTGGCACATTTTCTATATCTTTTATATATGTATATAAATAGTATGTTATATAATATATGTATTGTGTACATCTATATATACCTATATATACATACACATGTAAATGTGTGTGTACATATCTATATATATACACCTACATATACACATATATACATATATAATATATACACAAAATATAATACAAATACATACACAAAATATACATTTTCTGTATCTTTATATATTTATACAAATAGTAGGTTATGTAATATATGTATATGTGTGTATATCTCTATATACATACTTACATATATAAATATACACATATACACATATAAAACATATATACAACATATGATACAACTACATATACAAAACATTGGCACATTTTCTGCATCTTTTATATATTTATACAAATAGTATGTTATATAATATATGTATACCCGTATATACATATAAAACATATATAATATATGATACAAATACACATACAAAACATTGGCACCATTTTCTATATCTTTTATATATTTATACAAATAGCATGTTATATAATATATGTAGGTGTGTATATATATTTATATATATATACACACCTACATATATACGTATACCCATATATACATATAAAACATATATATGATACAAATATACATACAAAACATTGGCATCATTTTCTATATCTTTTATGTATTTATACAAATAATATGTTGTGTAATATATGTAGGTATGTATATCTATATATACACACCTATATATACATACATATGAAAACATATATATAATATATATACAATATATAATACAAATACATACATAAGATATATTGGCACCATCTCTATATCTTTTACATATTTATACAAAGAGTATGTTATGTAACATATGTATACGTGTGTGTTTATATGTATTAATCATGTTCACAGTTCACAGCATGTGATTTCCTACATTAGTATCGGGGTTCCTTTACATTGGAAACCACAGTTTTGCCTTTGTATCTCCATTGCTTAACACAGTAGTACGTTGTAAGTGCTCAACAAAGGGCTGTTGACTAAATATCTTTTAAATAACAATTAATAAGAACAGTAACAATAATAGTAGCATTAGGTTTGTGAAGTGTTATCATCTTATCTCATCCTCCTAACAACCTGGAGAGGTAGGTGCTGTTATTGTTCCCCATTAGACAGATGAGGAAACTAAGACATATAGATATTAAGGGACTTGCCCAGGGTTACAGAGCTAACAACTGTCTGAAGCAGGATTTGAACTCAGGTCTTCCTGACTCCGCGTCCAGCACTCAAACCTCTTTACCACCTGGCTGGTTTATTATTGAGTTGCTAGCATTATTCAAATATTGTCTATCTTGTGGACTGATATAAACAGTTCCATAATTAGAGTGAAATTTCAATTTTAAAATTACAGTGCCTAGTAGACCTGTATAGCACAGGACATGGGTATAAAGCAGCCTGACACAAGAGAAAACACAGTGAGATTGGATGTGCGGGGCCCGAGTTCCAATCCTGACTCTGCCTGGTTCACTTATGTGACCAGGCACAAATTTTTCCACTGCCCTGGGCCTCAGACTGTTCATCTGGGCCTAAGTGACCTGTAAAGTCTCTTTCATTTCTAGATCTATGTCCTTGTGAACAAAGGAATGAGATGTATGAAATGAGATCTCCAAGTGGGAGGCCACAAGGCAACAGAAACAAACATACTTCACATACAGAAAAGAAAAATCACAATCCTTGAGCTCTTGAGAGAACTGGAATTTATTTCTAATTTATTTTTGTCCCCCTTAAGTCTAAGGGATTCAAGAAGCAGAGGAATTTACAGTTGGAAAAGACCTTGGAGATCATTTTTGTTAACACACTGGCAGTGACTCAAAGATACTAAAAGCACACAAGTGGATATATTTATAGTTACAGACAAGTTTGGCGTGTGTAAAAAAAAAAAGTTTAAAAGATCTGCCGCAGATGGATTCTCACCTACACCCAGAGCTCCCAGAAATAACCTCACATGGCCTGCTTGGCATCCTTATGAAGCCGAGGCACTGTGGTGTCCTGGAGAGAACACTGGATTAAGGGATGGGAAACCTAAGACCAAGCCCCAGTTCCAGCCCCAGACCTGGCTCTCTTTGAGACATTGATTGGGCAAGTGACGTTCTCTTTATGAACCTCGTTTTACCCATCTGTACAATAAAGAGCTATCTGAGCTGACATCTACTATTCTTTCCAAAACATTGTGTGCTCCATGGCCCTTTCCCAAGCTTGCAGCCTTTGTTCTAAGGTCCCTTCTGCTTTTGCAACAAGCATTTATTAAGCTCAAACTATGTGCTAGGCACTTTGCTGGGTGCTTCACAAATATCCTCTTATTTAATCTTTAACATTTGGCTTTGACATTCTTTGTTCTAAGACTCCCTCCAGGTCTAATATTCTATGTACTAGGGCTCCTCTCATCTCTGACACTCTATGCTGTAAAGTCTTTCCTAACTGTGACATTCTATCTCCTGATCTATCCCTCCCAACCCCATCCTTCAGTGTCCTAAGGCATCTCTCATCTTTAGCATTCAATACTCTGAGGTCTCTTCTGGATCTAACCCTCTCTGATCTAAGGTCACATCTATCTCTAATATTCTATAATTTAATTAGGCCCCTTTCAGCATTCTGTTCTTTATTCTAATGTCTCTCCCAGTTTAAAATTATATGTTCCATGGTCCTTTTCAGTGCTGACATTTCTATAATTCTATGGCTAAAACTAACACCAACTCTTGAAGGATACAGAAAACTTATAAAAGGGAATTGACTCCAGACTATTTCTTTTCCCTTATGTTTCCTAAGCATTGTGCCTTATGGACTTACAGGGCCAGACTTGCATCCCAGGGGTGAGCCAGGCGCATCAAGATGTGCACAAGCAGACAGCATGACAGGGCCTGCAGGGAGCTGGCCACCATGGCAGAAAGGGAGGGAACAGGTGGTGAAGGCCTCCCTGAACCACAGGGGAAGCAGGTGCTCCACCACAGGGGGTGGCAGAGTTTGAGCCCAGTGAGGAAGGCCCAGTCAAGAACACTTTGGTGAATTTCTGTGGGCTGGTTTTTCGGTTTTTTTGTTTTGTTGTTGTTGAGGTTTTTTTTAACCCAAATGCATCTGGCAGCCTGAATTTTAACTCAGCCTCAAAGATGCTAACAGATAGCTATGAATGTAAACTAAAGCAAAAAGCCTAGCATCTGCCTAAACATTAGGAATTTTCCTAACTGGGGGTTCCAAGCAATAATGACTGCATTTCTAACTTGTCATCTAAAATAGTTATCCCTCATTGAGATTTCCATGTATTGAAGGTCATTATAAAAAAAATTAAATGGAAATTTGGGGGGAGTTTGGTAGAAGCCACAGACAATGCGCAAAGGCCAGCAGATGACACAGAGGCTGTGACCAAATACTTAACCCAAATTTTATAATAAGGTATTGGAAACACCCCATAAAAGAAAAAGAAAAAATTCAGATTTCTTTTCTGGCATGAAGGGCCAAAATATTTTACATGGATTTTCCAGATCCAGGGGGTGCCATGCTCCTAACCCCCGAGATGTGGAAGGGATAACTATAAATTCCTTAAAACCCCAGAGGAAGAAACCACATAGACCTTAGGGGGCATTATATTGTCCTCAAGATTAAAATGAGCTACTTGTTACAGAGGGTGTTATGGATATGTTAGCTCAGTTGATCCTTGCAATAATCATGAAGTAATTTCTATTATTAACCCCATTTTACAGATGAGGAAACTGCCAGAGAGAGAGGTTAAGTCATTTGCCCAGGGTAACATAGCTAGTAATTCATTGTCTGAGGCAAGCTACAAACCCAAAGTCTTCTAGACTCCAAATCCAGCAATTCACTAAGCAACACCACCCTCCAATTATCATTCCCTAATTTATTGGATTAGCTGAGGCTGATCCAGGAAACCCTTTTTGTCATTATTACTATATGCTATCAAGAAGTAGGAGCAGCTAGGTGGTACAGTGGATAAAGCACCAGGCTTGGAATCAAGAAGGTTCATCTTCCTGAGTTCAAATCTGGTCTCAGACACTTCCTAGCAAGTCACTTTAATCCCCTTTGGTTTAATTTCCTCATCTGTAAAAGGAGCTAGAGAAGGAAATGGCAAACCACTATAGTATCTTTGCCAAGAAAACTCCAAACGGATCATGAAGAGACAGATATAACTGAAAAAGGACTGAACAACAAAATTTAATTAAAGGATTAGTCAATAAACATTTATTAATCTCTTCCTATGTGTCTCACACCCTGCCCTCAAAAAGCTTCAAATCTAATGGAGGAAGACAATGGCACAAAAGGAACAAAAAAGAAACTCTATCACCTGTTATTATGATTGAAATTAATATTTCATGAGTAACAAGAACTGACTTTCACTTTGGTTTGTTTAAGGGAACCATAATTGCAGCAGTGTGACTACTGACTTCACCAGGGCAATTCATAACCTTTTCAGCAGTCCTCAGACTGTGAGCCTGGTCTCCCTCCTCACACACTCAGCATCTATAGCGCTCCCCTGTTTCAGAGAACTTCAAACACACTGTCTCATTTGGTCCTCACAACAAGCCTGAAGGGGGAACTGAGTGGCAGCAGAGCTAAAAAGTGCTAAGGGAAGGACACACGTGGGCCCCAGCACTCTGTGCCCTCTACCACAGCGCTGTGTTTCAGCCCTGACCACTGAATGGTAGAAATGCATCCAAATCCACTTTCTTGAGTTAGTCAATAGAATCTAATGACCAAAAGGTGTCTAGTTGCTGACTAAATCTCATAGAGTGGCAGGTACATTTCAAAAAAATCAATAACAGTTCAACATTCATCCAGCCAAATATTTGAGTACCTACCATGTACCTGGCATTGAGGGGGAGGGGGTTGTGAAATATATATGAGACATAATCCCTCCCTCAAGGAGTTTTCAATCTATGTTATGTGAAAGTATTACTGGTGGTTTAGCAATCACAGAAGCTTAGAGTTGAAAGTTATCTCAAAGGGAATCTGGTCCAATCTACACTAAAATAGCAACCCCTCTACAAAATCTTGGACAAGTGATTCTCCCACCCCCATCTGAAGATTTCCTGTGCCACAAGCCCTGTATCTCCTGAAACAGCCACACTACTTAGAGCATTGTGGGATGGGGTTTTTTTTCCTAATACAGAGTAGAAATTTGCCAGTCTGCAACTTCCTCACAGTGGACAGGGTTCTGTCCTTCCAGGTCAAGGGAAACAAATCTAATGTCTCTTCCCCATGATGCCTCTTTGACTTCATGAAGACAGCTACCCCTTCCCCTTTCCAAGTCTTTTATTCATTAGGTTAAATATCCCTGCCTCTTTCAAATGATCCTTGGATGACACACTTTTGAGCGCCTGAACCTAGTAACCCTTCTTTGCAAGTGCTGATAATTTTGTTTTGTCTTTTTACAGGGGACATTGCATTAAAAACTAAAATTTACTCTGAACCTAAAGCAAAAATTGAGCATTTCCATATACAAAGGAAAGCATTAGTCTCTATTCCATACAGCTTAACTTGTTTTTAAAGTATAAAACAAATCAAACTCATTACTTACAAAGCTGTCCTGCTTGTCTGAGCTTTTTCTGACCTTTATTCTCTGCTGTGCATTGTTTTAAAATGCTTCAATGGCCACTTTTTTCTTCTTGGTGGGGGAAAAGTCAGTCATTTTTTAGTTGTGCCCAACTCTTCATGACCCTGCTTGGGGTTTTCTTATAGAGATACTGGAGTGATTTGCCATCTCCTTTTCGTTTTACAGATGAGGAGATTGAGGCAAAGAGGGTTAAGTGATTTGTCCAGGATGACACAGCTGGTAACTTGAGTAACTAACTCGATTTGAACTCACAAAGGTGAGTCCGATTGACTCCAGGCCTGGTACTCTATCCCCTGCACCACCTAGAAAATCACTATTTCTAGCCCCTCTATACCCCCTAATTAACAAGAATAAAAAAATTAAATTCTTATAACAAATAAGCATAATCAAATGTTTGTTTGACTACGGCCATATCCCAGAATGTATGTTTCTCTGTTCACACTGAAATCATCACCTCTCTGTCAGGAGGCGAGCACCACGGCTCAGGATGGGTGAGTCCTCTGGAGTCATGGTATAGTCACTGCTTTGATCAGAATCCTTAAGTCTTTGAAATTTGCTTTGCTTCATAAAGTTTTTGTTCTCTTTGTTCTACTGAAATCATTCTGCAACAATTTGTACAATTGTAATTTGTACAAATTGTAATTCTCTGAAACTGTCTCTTGCATCATTTCTTATGGCTCAATAATATTTCATTACGTTAGTATACCATCATTTGTTCAGCCATTCCCCAACTGAAGGATGCCCTTAATTTCCAGCTTTTTTTGCTACAACAAAAAAGAGTAGTTATAAATAATTTTGTACATATGGATCCTTTTGCTTTTTCTTTCATCTCTTTTCTTTAATCTCAAGTTGTACATAATAGATTTGCAGTTTCATGGGCAATCATCTTTTTTTTAATTATACTATGCTGCAGAAATGCTTTTTGTTCCATAAATTAAAAATAAAATTTCAAAAAAAGACTTACGGGCAGAAAAAAAAGAATGTTGTAGAAGGAATTACTATTGGAACACAGGTTGTGCTAGATCAGGGGCATCAATCTCAAATAGAAACAGAGGCTGCTAAGCCATAATAATCCCTGTGGGTTATACTTTGACCTAGAAAATCACATATATTTATATATTTCTTTTTTTTAATACATCAACACATTAAAATCAGATAAGAACTACATTTTAATATAGTCTGGACCACATGTTGTAGACTACACATTTGACCACTCTGTACTAGAGGGACCCTTTCAGGTCTTGGATTCTGTGATTCTGAGAGGCCCAGAGAAGGAAAACAGTTCATTAAGTATCGCACACATTATCAGTTGCAGAACTAGTGCTGAAACCTAAGTCTTCTGACTCACAATATAGACGGGATTCTTTCCACCACATCCCAATGTTTCCAAGGTGGGCTGACAAGAGCAAGCCATCTCCTTTCTGGACTCTGCTTTTATTAAGCAGGTCTAATACCATATTCCTTCTTGTTTTTAGCTTTCAAATTACAGCCTAGATTCCCACTGACCTCGTAGCCCTTAAAAACCCTTTCATCCCTTCCATATAAACTCTTGTCTAGATGTTTCTCCCCAATCCTATATAAAATTCAGTTCTTTTTTTTTTTAAAGCAATTGGGGTTAAGTAACTTGCTCAAGGTTACACAGCTAGTCATTGTTTATGCGTGGGTGCTCATTTTCTGAGGCCGGATTTGATCTCGGGTCATCCCAACTCCGAGGCCGGTGCTCTTACTCACTGCACCACCTAGCCGCCCCTTTAGGGCAATTGGGGTTAAGTAACTTGCCCAAGGTGACACGGCTAGGTTTTTGTTTGTGTGGGTTAAGTGTCTGAGGCCGGATCCGAACTCAGGTCCTTCTGACTCCAGGACCGGCGCTCTATTCACTGCGCCACCTAGCCACCCCCAGTTCTTTTTTTTTTTAACCCAAGCACATGGCTTTAAATTTACACTTCTCAAATTTCCATCTTATTAGATTTGATCAATCAGTCTGTCTAACTTGCCAGGGTCTTTTTGATTACTAAGCCATAATTCAGTACATTAGCCAACAAATATAGCTTTGTGTTGACCGAAAGTTTGATAAGAAAGCCATTTATGTCTTTAACTAAGTTAGTGGTAAAAGTGTTGAACAGTGCAGAGTCAAGGGCAAAATCTTTGGTATATGCCTGAAGTAAAGATGTCCTTCCAAGTTGACATCAACTTATTAATAATTACTCTTTGAATTGTATTACTTAATCAGTTTCTGCACTATCTGTACTCTAGCTATTAAGAAAGCATCACCAGGGGCAGCTAGGTGGCACAGTGAATAGAGCACCGGCCCTGGAGTCAGGAGGACCTGAGTTTGAATCTGCCCTCAGACACTTAACATTTACTAGTCACTAAACCCCAATTGCCCTGCCTCCCCCACTCCAAAAAAAAAAAAGCAAAAATTAAAAAAAGAAAGCACCACCTCCACCAAGTCACATCTTTCTTTCTTGTCCAGCAGGATACTTTTGAGGGAGATGGAAATCCTCCAATTTGCTGAAATCCAACCCAATTTGCTGAAATCGAGCTATACAATGTCTATGTAATTCTAATAATTCTATCAAAAAAAAAAGGAAGTTGGAGTTAAAGATATTGGTCTTTACACTTGTCAAATACAGTGTTACTATATTTATTTGCTGCAGTAAATTGTAGATCTACTCTGTTCCATTGATCTACCTGTGTAGATCTTAGCCAGTACTAGTTTATATAATTACCACCTAATAATATAGTTTAAGGTCTGATACTGCTAAACCTCCTTCCTTTACTTTGTTTTCATTAGTTCCTTTGATATTCTTGACTTTTTGTTCTTCTAAATGACTTTTATTATTTTTTTTCTAATTCAGTAAATTTTTTTGGTAATTTAATTGGCATGGTATTGATAATACAAATTAGTTTAGGTAAAATTGTTATTTTTATTATATTGGTCCTATTTGTGTCTAATGGTAACCATTAACAGGGCAGGGGGAAAGGGGAGAAAGGAAGGAGGAAAAAAAGAAATTTACATGAAAACTTTATTATATATTTAAAAGGAATAGCAAATTGCACATAAGAGATTTACAGTTTCATCTGCCATCATTTTATTATACTATGCTATGGAAATGTTTATTTTATTCCATAAATAAAAAATAAAAATTTTCTAAAATTAATTAATTTTCAGAACTATATTGGTACAGACCCTCCCATTGGAAACTGCTTTGACTTTGTTCCCTTCTACATTTCTTGTGGTTTGTGCCACAAGTCTTTGATTTAACTGTAATGTAGCTCTTTTCACCACTGTTTCAGGTAAGAAGGGACCTTAAGAAAGATATAGCTCAATCTCTGGCCCACTACATAATGCCTCCTATGACACCTATAATTAAGGGTCCTTGAGCCTTTGCTTGAGTACTTCCAGTAACAGGAGCTCTCTGTTTCACAAGCAATCCATTTAATTTTCAGATAATTAGTTATGTGGATGTTTATTGCATGTCTGCTAAAGGATACAAAGATAGACAAGAAAACATTTCTACCCTTGAGAAACAAGGGGGCAGTAGTGCCTCAGAAAGAAGGCTAACTCTGGAGTCAAAGGGACTGGATTCAAATTCAACATCTAACACTCGTGTGACCTTAGGAAAGTCACTAACCTCCTCGACCATAAAATGAAAAGGTTAGACTGGAAGACCTTTGAGATCCCCTCCAGCTTCAAATCTGTGATTCTATTATCTCATTAGATTATCTTGATCACTAGTAATTCCCTAGTAAAATGGCTGTCCATTGATACAGGCAAGTTTTCTTAGGACCCGCCATTGTCTCCTAAAAGTAAAACATAGAAAAAATAGCTCTGGCTGACTGAGATGTCCAACCAGCAGAGATCTTATGGTGGAGTCAGAGAATCCTGAAGGGACCAGAGCCATCTTCCAGGCTAAATCTGTACTTTATAGGTAAAGAAATTGAGGCTTAGAGAGATAAAGGCAATTTGCCACCCCCACCCGCCCCCAGTCACATAATCAGCCTTCAGGAGAATCACCATTCAAACTAAGAGCCTCTTCATTCAGCTCCATCAACCCTATCTTTCCATGTCGCATCCATTGACTACCATCACATACACACACACACACACACACACACACACACACACACACACACACACACACACGGATACATACGGGCGCACGCATTGAGCGGGGAGGATTACACAGAGAGCTAGGGACTCCAGTAAGACCATAAGCCATTCTCAGACAGAATAACATGAGAGAACAACTTGATGAGGGGATATCTTGCAGATGGTAGAAGATTAAACATGTTGAACTTTATTTAGAGAAGCTAGGCCCAAAGCCAAATCATGAGGGAGAAATGCAGGACAGGTGAATATGAGTGTTACGAATATGTTAGACTTAAAATCAGGACTGTGGTATCTCTCTATGGAGAGAAATAAATCACTGGGCAGTTAACACTGAGGGACTGCAAAGGAAAGAAATGAATAAGAAGGTGCCGTGGTCCATGTGCAAAAAGTTTTAGGAATAGACAAAGCATTGACTTGGGACATCTGGCTTCTAGCCTTTGGTTCAAAGCTGGTTCATTGTGTGACCCTGCATACTTCACCTCCTCTCCCCATGTTTCAGTTTTCCTGCCTGTAAAATGAGGGGCTGAATTATCATAACCTTTCCAAATTCAACACACTACAACCATCCCTTTTAAAACTGGGTGTCTGAAAAAATTTTTAAAAAAATGAAAGGGAACAAAACAAAACAAAAGGGGCGGCTAGGTGGTGCAGTGAATAGAGCACTGACCCTGAAGTCAGGAGCACCTGAGTTCAAATCCGACCTCAGACACTTAACACTTACTAGCCATGTGACCTTGGGCAAGTCAAGTCAATTGTAAGCCCAATTGCCCTGCCTTCCACCCTCCAAAAAAAGGAAACAAAATAAAACTAGGTGCTTGTATCTTAGCTTGGAAGCAGCAGCAAGGAGGCTCAGAAACTTCTTGAACAGAGGAGAGAACTAGCCAGATCTTAACTTTAGGAATATTCGTTTGCCAGCTGTGTGAAGGATGGAATGGAGAACAGTGAGAAGGATGGCAGAGAGATCAGTGAGGTCATACCATATGGCAGGAGAGGTGACGAGGGGTAAACCTAGGGTGGTGGTTCTGTGAATGGAGAGGGGAGAGAGAGAGAGAGAGAGAGAGAGATGAGAAATTCTGTAGATGTAGAATTGATAAATTGATAAGACGTGGCTACCGAATGGATGGGGGCAGGGAAAGGGAGAGTTAGGGAGAGTCAAGGGGTACTCTGAGGCTACAGACTGCGGTGATTAGAAGGATAGTGATCCCCTTGGCAGAGATAAGAAGGTTAGGAAAGGGGAGAGAAGATAATTGTGGGGGGGGGTGACTTGTAATATAATCAAGTGTGTACTTGTCTCAGAAAGGCAGTGCTGCAAAGTGGGTAGTGCCAACCTCAGGCTCAGGAAGATACAAAGAGACACATTTAGAGGTGACATAAGGGGAAAAAATGGAATGAGCTGTCTCAGGAGAAAGGGAGTTCTCCCTCACTGGGAGCCTTCAAGATGAGACTGGAAAGCTACTTGTCAAATGTTACGGAACAATGCCTAGCACATAGAAGGTCCTAATAAATGTTTGTTCTTTGACTGAGAGAATTCTTTGTTCAGGAATGCCTTTGACTAGGTGGTGACTGAGTTCCCTTCCTTCACTTAAAATCATATGATCATTTGTGTGACGGAATGAGCAAAGAGGAACAGAATGATACATTGGATAATGTTCCTAACCTAGACCATAGGCTCTTACAGCCAAAGTCCTTATTTTTTCAGTGAATCCACTAAAGCTTAGAGAGGGGAAGTGACTTAACCAACATCACCCAGAAGAGCAAGTCCTAGAACCCAGGTGACCAATCCAGGCTCAATGATCTTTTTACTATACTGGCCTCCTTGCTCTCCCTCACACACAGCACTCCACTGTCTTAATTCTGTTCCTTTTCCATACTTTCTGTACTTTTTGTACTTTCTCTCTCTGATGCTTGTACTTTGTGAAATAACCTTCCATTTCCACTGAATGGATATGATATAGGCATAGACATGGATATAGACACAGACTTAGTCAGATAGAGACAAAAAAATGACAGAGATGTAGTCAATAAACATTTATTAAGCACCTGGGATGTATCAGGTAGCTAGACGGCACAGAGGAGAGAGTGCCAGGCCTGAACTCATCTTCTTGAGTTCAAATCTGGCCTCAGACACCTACAAGCTGTGTGACCCTGGACAAGTCACTTAATCGTATTTGCCTCAGTTTCCTCATCTGTAAAATGAGCCAAAGAAGGAAATGGCAAACCACTCCAGTATATTTGCCAAAACCCCAAATGGGGTCACGAAAAATCAGACTTGACGGAAATGACTCAACAACAACAAAAATGTACCAGGCACTGTACTAAGAGCTAGTGATATAAAGGCAAAGGATGGCCCCTGACCTCAAGGAGGTAAAAATCTAATGGGTAAAGGCAACACATAAAAGGAAGCTGAAAAGGCAGTGATGGAGGTGGCAGGGGAGAGGAGAGGAGGGGAAGAAGCCTGACAGAATGATGAGGTAGCTGCCCTGGACACCTTTCTTCAACAGAGGATCTAGGAGGATCCTCTCCCATGTCCACCCTCTATCCTTTCCATTCAGAAAAGGAAGGTGGGACAGAGATAGGCTGTGATGAGATCATATACACACAGTTATTCGCATGTTGTCTTTCCCTTTAGAATATCAGATCCTTAGGGACAGAAACTATGTTTTTTGCCTTTCTTAGTATCCCGGGCCCTTTAGCACATTCCTGGCATAGAGTAAGTACTTAATTAATGTTTGCTGACGGACTGGCACAGCTGCATCCATCATGTTCTTTCCATTGGTTCTGACTTCTTCCTGAGAGGCACATTATCGCGAGAGAACTGGCCCAAGGAGAAACGTAAGGGCCTAGAGTTAACGCAAAGAGTCTCAGCTTCAGAACTTCAGAAAAGACTGTCCAACAGGAAGGGCCTTTAGAACAGAAAACACTGAAGCTTAGAGAGACATGACGCCATGGACTGCAACATGAAAGGACTCGGAGTTTAGAAAGCGAGAGCCACAAGGGGCAGTGGGTCATAGATCTGGAAGGGACTTTAGAGGTCATTCTGTTCATCCCCCTGATTTTACAGATGAAAAAAGACTGGAATTAAAAGGAAACATGGTAAGGAGGCAGAAGAAATCAATAGGAGAAAAGATTGAATCCAAAGAAAACAAAATGTGTCAATTTTTTTAAATTATCATGTTTTTGACAGAATATCAGATAACACAAGTATAATAAACCAAGGTCAATTGAGACTAAATCTCCTTGAGGGACTAGCTTGGTCTTTCCAATAAAAAAAAAGTTGTTGGCAAGTTTCCTCACAACTTTCCAGGTATTAGAAGTGGGAGAAAGATGCAGATGTATGCTTAGTTCTTTGGATTGGATCCCTGGATACTCCAGCTGTTAGGTCCTCACACATTACATTACCTGGCATGTAGCAGATGCTTAGTAAATCATTATTGAATGAACACATGAGAGGGCAGTGCTGGCAGAGCTGTAGGAAAACAGGTACGTGCTCATTCACTTCTAGGGGGATTGTAAACTTGAAGAAAGCTTTTCAGGGTACTGTCTAGCGATAAAGAGTAAAAGTTACACAAATAATCACACTCTTTACCCCAATAACTCTATTGTTGGTAGCATATCCTGAAAGTATTAATATTTTTAAAAAATACCAGTTCAAAGATTTTCATAGAGGGCGACAGGGCCAGCAGCCGGCTGGAGGAAGCCCAGAACACCAGGAACCCTGGCGACTCCAGAATTATCAACATAGACATGCCTAGGACAAAGTAAGAGGTTAGTGCCCTATGGACTTTGGGACCTGTATTTAGGGAATGCGTCAGCTCCCTCCCCTGGGGGCTAGAAGCTGCTGAGGAGACACGCCATTTTGTAGTTTTCAGAGGCAGATCCGGCTCCCAGCCTACAAATCGTGGGAAGATCCAGCGATCAGTCTTGGGGGGTAATCGCTCTTGCTTTAACCTCCTTGGATCTGGATTGTGATCTAGGGTGGAAGTTGTGGGTGGGTTTACAGCTTGCCAGAAACAGAAGTTGCCCCCCACACGTTTGGGACGAAAATTCCTCTATCTGGCCTTAAAGCCATAGTGTGGCAACAAGCCCAAAAGTCAAGTAATTAAGTGGCAACATGCCAAGGCAAAGGAAACAGAAAAATGCAACCTAGACTCCTATTTTGGGGGCATAGAGCAGGAAAAGGACTGTGAGGTCAGAAGTCCTGCTCCAAAAGCCCCAGGGGAAAACATGAGCAGGTTGCAGGCCATAGAGGACCTTAAGAAGGACTTTAAAAATCAAATAAGAGAAGTGGAGGAAAAATTGGAAAGAGAAATGAGAAGGATGCAGGAAAAAGTATGAAATGAGGGTCAACAGCCTGACTGAGGAAAACAACACCTTAAAAAATAGACTAACTCAAATGGCAAAGGAGGCCCAAAAGGGCAATGAGGAGAAGAATGCCTTAAAAAGTCAGATTTGCCAGATGGAAAAAGAATCTCAAAAGTTCACTGAGGAGATTCATTCCTTCAGAGTTAGACTGGAGCAAATGGAAGCTAATGACTTTATGAGAAATCAAGATGCTGTTAAGCAGATCCAAACAAACGAAGATTAGAAGGCAATGTGAAATATCTCATGGGAAAAACCACTGACCTGGAAAATAGATCCAGGAGAGACAATTTAAAAATTATTGGACTACCTGAAAGCCATGATCAAAGAAAGAACCTAGAAATCACCCTTCAAAAATTCTCAAGGAAAACTGCCCTGATGTTTTAGATCCAGAGGGCAAAATAGAGGTTGAAAGAATCCACAGATCACCTCCTGAAAAGATCCCAAAAAGAAAACTCCCAGGAATATTATAGCCAGGTTCCAGAATCCCCAGATCAAGGAGAAAATACTACAAGCGGCCAGGAAGAAATAATTTCAATATTGTGGAAACACAATCAGAATAGCCCAGGACCTGGCAGCTTCTACACTGAGGGATCGAAGGGCATGGAATATGATATTCCAGAGGGCAAAAGAACTGGGAATGAACCCAAGGGTCACCTACCCAGCAAAACTGAGTATTTTGTTTCAGGGAAAATATGGTCATTCAGTGCAATAGAGGACTTTCAAGCATTCTTGAGGAAAAAACCAGAATTGAATAGAAAATTTGACATCCAGACACAAGAAGGAAGAGATGCCTGAGAAGGTAATCAGGGAAAAGAAATCAAAAGGAACTTATCAAAGTTGAAGTATTTACATTCCTATATGGAAAAGCAATAACGGTGACTGATGATATCTTTCTCACTATGAAAATAATGGAAGAAGGGGGTGTGGTCATGTGGATACATATGTGAATGTGTGTGTATATGGTTACAGTTATATATGGATAGAGGGCATAGGTTGAATTTGTTGGGAAGGGAGAATACTCAAGGGATGAAATTATGAGGTGAGAAAGGAAAGTGGCAAGAGGAGATGGGGAGAGACAGGGTAGGGTAAACTATCCCATGTAGAAGAAGCAAGGGGAAGTGGTGGCAAAGGAGGGAGAGAATAAGGAAGGCTAAAAAGGCAAAACCACATTCACATTGAATTTGGTTCAGGGAGAAAATGACATACATACTAAATGGGATATCTCAACCTGCAGCAGGATAGGGGGAAGGGGGACGAGAGGAGGGATGATGGATGGGAGGGCATCCTTGGGGTGAGGGGAGGTTGGAAGTGCCCACTATAGAAGAGGGACAGGATCATGTAGGGAATGGACCAGGTGTGGGGTGGGATGAGTGGGAGGGAATTATAAGCAGCCTTGTACAATATATCTACTATGATAATGTTTGCATAGCTAGACATGTACAACATATACTGAATTACTTATCTCCCAAGAAGGAATGGGTGACAAGGGAGGAAGGAAATGGATCTGAAATGTGAGGTCATAACATTAAATGTTTCAAATATATATAAATACTATTATTAATACTCTTTTGCTTGTAATAGGGAGATAAGATGTGCAGGCATTGGGACACAAAGATTCACCTTCCTCTAATGGAAAAGTCGATGGGGGTATGGGAGAAGGTATGGGAGAGAGCAGATTGGAGGAAGCAATATCTTGTGGGACTACTATTCTGGGAGGTTGGGTAGGGGAATAATGGAGGGAAAATTATTGTAACTCAAAATCTGGTGGAAATGAATGATGTAAAACAGAAGTTAATAAAGCATTTGTTTTAAAAAAAAAAGATTTTCATAGCAACATTATTTGTAATTTGTAACTTAAGTGTCAATTAGCAGGGCAAGGTTAAACAAATCGTGCTATATTCTTGTAGCAGATTATTATAACACAGTTAAAATTGATAAATATGAAGAATGTAAAGAAATATGGAAAGAGCTTCATGAAAGAATGCAAAGAATGAAGAACCAGAAAAGTGTATATGCTACAACCATATTTGAGGGAAAGTGAATGGGAATAAATGCAAAAAGAATCTTGATGGAGATTTTGAATGACTAATTGAAAAGTTATGACATGTTTTATAATAAATACATTTATTCAAATGTAAATAGTTACAAAGAATGCTTAGTTGATCGTTTTGGTGCTTAATATTTTTATAATAAATCATACTTTAGGATATTACTGGTGACTTTGAAGAGAAGTGGTAACACTAAATTTGGAGTCAGAGGACTTAGCCTGCCTACTTACTACTTCTGTGACCTTAAGTCACTTAACCTCTATGGGCCTCAGTTTCTTTATTTGTAAAATGACAGATTCAGATTCAAACGCAAGACCCTTGAGGTGAAGGATTGTTTAATTATTTTTTTAAAATCACCAGTGTTTTACCCTACTATCTGGTAGATTATAGATGCTTCACAAGTCTATATTGAATTTAATTAGATGATCTCTAAAGTCCCTTCAAGTTCTAAATGTTGTGATTCTGGAGAACAGAAATAATGTGCAGAAATAAAATCCACAGATAGGCTAAAAAACAGATTCTAGGGTGTTGAGCAATGAGTGGGCTGTTGTTTGCCCTTCATTCTTGAAGAGGACCATGACATCAGGAAGGAGATGTCATGACTTGCAAGTGAATTGCATTTAAGTGGGGCAGGGCTATACAAAGTCACGAGCCTCACTCTCTCCTCCAGAGCCATCTGGGTCCAGTGGCAAGATATAGATCAGGACAACTGGGGATGGCCTCCAGTGAGTGGGCAGTGAGGAAGTAGAAGCAGCAAAGATAAGCTATTTTTTCTCAAAGTTTAGTCCTGTAGGGGAGGAAGCAGAGAGAGGCCAAGAGCTGTAAGGTCAAAAGAAGAGGGGGCTGCCTTGTATAGATGCTGCATTGCATAGAAGTTGCCTTGCATAGAGGCAGTTTCTTACCTCTCCTATGGTCACCTGTTAAAGTGATGCTTCTGTAACTGTCAGTTAGGTAAGGCTGCCATGTTTAAGCCCCACTCCTTCAGCTAACTCTCATAAAATTGCCTCCATAAACATCTTTACCCACAAGCTGCCTCCCTGCCCCTCTGACTCAGACTTCTAGGCTACCAGTCCCTTGTGAGAACTGCTCCTGCTTCTGTCAAATGTTCTTTCAGGGATAAAGTGCATCTCTTAGCATTGTTTTAGGGTCAATATCTTGGAACTGGGTGCCACCAGACTATCAATACACACCTTCCACTTCACTGGATAGTATTAAAAGGGGCTGCTCAGATAGAAGGGAAGCTTCTTTCTTTTTAGTCCCCCTCAACTGGCAGTGCCCAGCCCTCACACATACCTAGATCAAGATGTCCTTTTTATTACCTCTTGGCTTCCTACATTAAGGCCTCTTCCCTCAGCAATGTCTCCTGCTGCCTATTTCTGAGACTGGGGGTAAACTCACTTGTCTTATATGTCCCTTCCTATAACTGTTGATGCTCTCCCAAATAACTAGTACCTGGCTCTAAGCAGAGTGGTGATGGGGGCAGAATTTGGCCATCCCTGATAGTACTACAATCATCTTTGCTACCACGATCTCTCTGCTGAGCCTCAGCCCCACATTTCCAACTGTCTGTGGGACATCTCCACTTGGATGATCTGCCAGCATCTCCAACTCAGTATTTCCAAAATTGAACTCAACATCTTTGGCCCAGATCTCACCTATCTTGTAATTTCTCTGCTGATGGAATGACCATTCTCCCAGGCACTCAGGTTTGTGAAACATCAGGGCCATTATTGACTCGTACCCACCACATCCAATCAGCTGCCAAGTTATGTTGACTTTTACCTCCATGACCTCTCTTGAATCTGTCTTCTCCTTCAACACTACTCTGGACCCTCACTATACAGACCACAGGTCATAGATTTATAAAAAAAATCATCAAGTTCAACACATTTATTTTACAGATGAGGAAACTGAGGCCCAGTGAAGTTAAGTGATTTGTCTAAGACTACACAGCAGTCAATGACAAGGCTGGGTCTTGAACCTACATCCTCTTACACTAAATCCTGATCCCTTTCCACTGTCTTCCATTCCTTAGACTCTTTCCACTGTATACAATTCTTATTAACAGATCTACAAGACTCCAGTTCATTCTCTGATCCATCTACCACACAACTGCCCAGGTGATCTTCATAAAGCATAGCTCTGACTGTGTCATTTCTCCTACTCAAAAATACCAGTTTCTCACTATTACTTTGGAAGTAAACTACAAGACTTTTAGTCTTTTCTTTATGCCTTCCATAATCTGTCTCCAACCTACCTTTTCAGACTCTTGACTCCCCTTCATGATTCCAGCCCAATTGGACTATTAGTACAGTCTTAATTTCATCTTTGCTTCTATTTTCCTACCTCTAATGTCTTCTCAGGCCAGTCCCTCTATCTGGAGAGCTCTCTCCTCATGTCTGTCTACTCAAATCCTTCACTTTCTTCAAAGATTACCTCAGCTTCATCCTTCTCATCCGCAACATTCCACTCTCCAAGATATTCTCTTGTTCCTCACATCTTCCTAGACTACCTTCTCTCTCTCTCGTACCAAACACATTCTTATCATCATATGTATCTATGTACATCATCATAATTTATCATCATATATATCTTAAGTACAAGTAGTATGGGCAGCTAGGTGGTACAGGGGATAGAGTGTTGGGGCCTATAGTCAGAAAGATTCATTTCCTGAGTTCAAATCTGGCCTCAGACTCTTTCTAGATGTGTGACCCTGGGCAAGTCACTTAACCCAGTTTACCTCAATTTCTTCATATGTAAAATGAGCCAGAGAAGGAAATGGCAAACCACTTCAGGATCTTTTTTTTTTTTTTTTAAATTAATTTATTAGTTTAGTTTCAGTTGACAAGATTCAATTCCATAGTTCCTTGATTTTCAAATTTCCTTTACTTCCCTCCCCCCTCCCCTCATGACATCATATAGTAGTACAGTATAGGGTCTGCAAATGCATTCATATTAAACATTATTCCAATTACAAAGGCATATTGTACTAGGTGGGATGAAAGATGGTAAGGAAGAAGTAAAACCAAACAATGAGAAGAACAAGATCATTTAGTTTGCTTCCATCAGGATTCAGGCTCAGTTCTTTCTAGTTATATCTCTGGATGGTACATTTCTCACTTTCTTGAGTCATTCGGGATTAACTTATATCACTGCATTGCTGAAAAGAGTCCAGTCTGTCATAGTTGGTCGTCACAGACATGGTATGTCTGTGATTGTATACAAATTTCTTCTGATTCTACTCTTCTCGCTCAGCATCAGTTTGTATAAGTCTCTCCAGGTAATTATGAAATCCGTCACCTCCTCGTTTCTTATAGCACAATAAAATTCCATTACATTCATATACCATAACTTGTTTAGCCATTCCCCAATTGATGGGCACTCCTTTAGTTTCCAATTCTTTGCAACCACAAAAAGGGCTGCTAAAGATATTTTTGTACATATGGTTCTTCCTCCCACTACTATGATCTCTTTGGGATATAACCCTAGGAGTGGTATGGCTGGGTCAAAGGGTATGAAATTATTTATAATCCTTTGGGCATAATTCCAGATTGCTCTCCAGAATGGTTGGATCAGTTCACAACTCCACCAGCAATGTATTAGTGTTCCAATTTGTCCACATCCTCTCCAGCATTTGTCACTTTCTTGTTTTGTCATCCTAGCCAATCTGACTGGAGAGATGTGGTATCTCAGAGTTGTTTTGATTTGCATTTCTCTAATTAATAGTGATTTAGAGCATTTCTTCATATGCTTATAGATATCTTTAATTTCTTTTTCTGAAAACTTCCTATTCATATCCTTTGACCATTTGTCAATTGGGGAATGACTTGTATTCATATAGATTTGGCTCAATTCTCTATAAATTTTAGAAATGAGTCCTTTATCAGAGACACAGGTTGTAAAAATTCTTTCCCAATTTCCCACCTCCCTCTTGATCTTGGTTACATTGGCTTTGTTTGTGCAGAAGCTTTTCAGTTTAATGTAATCAAAATTATCCATTTTGCATTTTATAATGCTCTCTAATTCTTGTTTGGTCCTAAAATCTTCCCCTCTCCACAGGTCTGTCAGGTAAACTATTCCTTGCTTTCCCAAATTGCTTACAGTATCATCCTTTACACCTAGATCATGCACCCATTTAGACTTGATTTTGGTATATGGTGTTAGATAGTGATCTATGTCCAGTTTCTGCCATACTGTATTCCAGTTTTCCCAGCAGTTTTTGTCAAATAGTGCATTCTTATCCCAAAAACTGGGGTCTTTGGGTTTATCGAACAATAGATTGCTATATTCATTAACTGCTGGGTCTCCTGCACCTAATCTATTCCATTGATCCACTACTCTACACCTCTGCCAGTACCAAGCAGTTTTGATGACTGCTGCTGTATAATACAGATGAAGATCTGGCATAGCTAGTCCACCTTCCCTAGCATTTCTTCACTTCAGGATCTTTGCCAAGAAAACCCCAAATAGGGTCACAAAGAGTTCGACATGACTGAAATAACTGAATAAAAATGGAGGTAGTATATTCACTCTGTCCCCATTAAATTTAAGTTCCTTGAAGGCAGGGACCATTTTCACAGATTCTCAGAGTTGGAAGGGTACTTGGAGGCTACCTAAACTAACCATAATCTGAACAAGAATCCCTTTAGACAAGTGGTCAGCCATGCTTTGTCTGAAGACCTTTGGGCAGAGGGAAACTTCTTCCTCCCAAGGTAGCCTGTTTTCATTTTTAGATAGCACTAATGGTCAGGAAATTGTTTGAAGCCCAAATGGGCTTCTTTACTATCAGCACTGCTCCTAGTTCTTCTCTCTAGGATCACACAAAACAAGTCTAAACTTCTTTTCCACGTTTCAGTCCTTCAGATATGTGAAGAAATATATCTTGCCTCCCCTAAGTCTTCTCAGCCCTGAGTTAAATATACCATATAGTTAGTGCTTAATACATGTTTTTTTTTTCATTTTTTTGTATAATAATAAATAGAACCATTTTTGCATATAGTAAGCAATTAATCCATGCCTGTTGAACTGCATGAGGCATGGGAGAGGTTCAAGGGAAAGTATGGCCTAGTGGACAGAACACTGGCCTCAAAATTACAAAGACCAGACTTTAAGTCCTGCTAGGGACACATAGCAGCTTTGTGAGCTGGAGCAAGTCACTTGACCTTGTAGTACTTTGGGCAATTCTCTCTTCACTGACGCAGGTAAGTTTTTGGCCTATGTTAGTGAAGGGAGTTTCTATATCAGGAGTTATCTACATTGAAATCTGAAGAAATCATGGGTCTGAATTAAAAAAAAAAAACAAAAGGAAAATGGAAGGAGCATAATCTATTCCTGTGGAATACAGATTGCTGAAATAATAACTCCTTAAAGTATTGACATATTGTTATTAATATTCTCTTTCTTCTCATCGTATATTCAGTGGAGTCCTGATAGAAATGATCCTGGAATAGGTTGCTATCCTATTATTTTTTTGTGTTTAATGTTTAATGCATTGTTGCACAGACAGAAAAAAAAGATTGCTTTATGTAATTGGATGAAAATATAGGAATGTTAGCTCATCTTCGATAGGCTTACTGAAAGGATTTTCAGAACAATTCCAGTAGCAGACAAAATGATAGGGATGATAGATACTTCATTCTGTTCTCATCTGGCTTTGATTTCTTCAGCTAGGCCGCTATATTTTGGAGCTTTCTATACTACATAGTTTTAAGGTTATGAATGTTATTACTGTTGCTGACATATGGCATGAATGTTATTCAATAACTCAAGACCATAGTGAGGAATTTTGTACTGAATATTAAGATCATCTTCCAAATCACAAGGGTTAATAAACAGGTCTGATCCCTGCTCTTATTAACTCCAGAATAAGTTCTTTTATGAAGACCCCCCCACCACCACCACTATCTACTTCATGGGAGAGGAGGGGAAAATCTCATCAATATGGGTGCTGCCTTCTGCTCATCCAAATCACACTTTCCCAACACTTTATTCCACTGTCTTCATGAACTGACATGGAAACAACAACAAAAAATCATCACCTGGTGGGAAACTTTCTGGATATAGACCTTTCCACATCTGGCAAAGTAAAGTATATTGCTAATAGAACTGCTTATATAGAACTGAGCCTTAATATGGCTCAAGTTCTGTCCCTAATGTATGTGGTAATGGATAGTGAATCCAATCTCACTCCTGTAATTGTAATAATTGAGTAACAATACAAAAAATACCTTATGCTTATAATAAATAATTCATGTGAAAATAATGTATGTGAAAGGGCATTGCAGGTTCCAATGGGCTCTCATCTAAATTACTGCTTTTGGCTAGAGCATGTGTTCTCCACCCTGTTTATGTCATGGACCCCTTTGGCAGTCTGGAAGCCTATGGATCCCTTCTCAGAATAATATATGCTTTTAAATTCATAATCTAATGAAATACTAAATTTCACTTAGAGATAAGTGAAAATAAAGATGGCATTTTTCCCCTTCTAAGTTCACAGACCCCCCTGAAATCTCCCCAAAGAGCCCTTGGGGGTTCATGGATCCCAGGTTTAAAACTTCTGGTTTAAAGCATAGCGTATTTCCAGCATTCATCTTTCCTCTTCTCTGACACCGTAACTAAGTTCTCCTGTGATCTTGTCCTTTGTTACCATGAAACTGTTGCAGTTTCCAAATTTCTTTCAGCAAAGTGCATCTCTACCCATGATCCTTGATACCACAATTCTAATTATGGCTTGGAAATGATGAGGTGACAAGGCATTCAACCCAATCTGATTTATCGGAAGTGTCTCAGGAATACAAATGTGCCAAATGCAGTATCTCTCCTCAGCTGACAGGAGCTAATGAAATGTGTTCAGACTCCTTCCCACATCAGGCTGGCCCTCGGTGCTATATTTCTTAATCATTCTCTATTATAGTTTGAGCTATAAATACGAACATCTGGGCACAGTGGAAAGAGCACTGGACTGGGAGTCAGGATGCTTAGCTTTTAATCCTGTTTCTGCCATCACCCATTGTGTGAGTCTGAAGTCTGAGTTTCCTCTTCTGTAAAAATAGGATAACATCACTAGATAGTCTCTAAGGCCATGTCCAGCTCTACTTTGGTTCTGGGCTCCAAGGTCCCTTTTGGTTTTAAATTTGTTTATTCTAAGGGCCCTTCCAGCTCTCACATTTTGAGTTTTATGTTCTGAGGTCCCTTCCCGTTTAGACATTCATCATTCTACATTCTAAGGGTTATTCCAGGTTTAACATTCCTTGATTCTAAACTATGATGAAAGGACTCATGCCATTTCTTCCATGTAAAATAGATTCCCTCCACCCCCCAAATTCTACCCCATCTCCACCTATAAAAATGCTTCTCATTCTTCAAGGGCCCCCATGTTCAATGCTGTCTCTTTTATGTGGTCTTCTCTGATATAGCAATGCAGAAGAGCCTGCTCTTCTCTACATTCCTGTCCCCCTTATTGTCAATATTCCTCATATGGCATTTAGAATACGCAGTCTAGTAGCATAATCATCTGCCTATCTTATTGCCCCCAACTAGGTTATAAACTCCTTGAGGGCAGGGTCTGTGTTTTATGCTTATCTGTAAGAATACCAAGTGTAGCAGCTCCGATGATTAGAGCACTAAGTGTTTTTCAAAGTACTTTCTTCTAAATATCCTGGTGAGACGGGCACAGTAAACGTCATTATTCTTGTTTTACAGATCAAGAAACTAAGGTGTGAATGAAGGGCCCAAAGTTGGACCATGACAGGACAATGGATCCAGGCCTTGAACCCAGGTTTTCTGATGCCATGGTCTTCATATGACCATATGTCTGCTTCCCTCTACTTACACAGCTGGCATTAAAGCAATGCTTCACAGGAGGAGAGAATATTAGAGTTGGACTATCTATTGTAACCTTCCTCATTTAACAAGTTAGGAGAATGGGAGAGGAGAGGAGAGGGGAGGGGAGGGGAGGGGAGGGGAGCAGAGGGGAGGGGAAGGGAGGGGAGGGGAGGAGAGGAGAGGGGAGGGGAAGGGAGGGAAAGGGAGGGGAAGGGAGGGAAAGGGAGGGGAAGGGAGGGAAAGGGAGGGGAAGGGAGGGGAGGGGAGGGGAGGAGAGGGAAGTGGAGGGCAGGGGAGGGGAAGGGAGGAGAGGGGAGGGGAGGGGAGGAGAGGAGAGAAGAGGAGAGGGGAGGAGAGGGAAAGGGAGGGGAGAGGAGAGAAGGCCAGATCCAAAGAATATCAAAGCTCATCAATTTCTCCAGCATTCAGAATAATCAGATGGAGGACTGGACCTCCTTTTATTAAAAAAGAGTTATTGAAGGCAAGTGGTAGGTGGAATGGCCTACAGTATGTAGAAAAGGGTGAGAGACTTGAACAGACACAATGAGACAACAGCAAGGGGGGAGGCAGTCTACAAGTGCTATAATAAGCAAACAAATTTCCGGAAACCAATACTGCTAAATGCTGCTTTGCAGTTGTTTCAAAGAGCCTTCTAAAACACACACTCACTGTGATGAATTCAGAATTAGATACTTGGTGATTATAAATGGAGTTTAAGACATTTCCACAGGCCACAAGAAGAAATGTGTCAAAAAGTGAAATCTTAAACAGAACAGTCTTTCATGTGGCTTCTGCCAACTCCTTCTTTCCCAGTGGTAGGACAGGGAGCAAAATTATTTAATCATTTGACATTTATCTACTGTTTGCTCTATATCATGCTAGAAGCAAAAGGGATGATAGTGGGGATACAAATTAAGACATGATCTGAGCAGTCTTATTATCATATAATTTTTAAGGCAGAAAGGACCTCAGAGATCATCTGGGCTAACCTTATTTTTTCACCATTTTATAGAAAAGGATATTTAGGGCCAGAAAAGAAAGTGAGGTATCCAAGGTAATAAGTGTCAGAGCTGGGATTCAGACCCAGCCCTTCAGACTCCAAATCCAGTGTTCTTCACATGGCACCACTGACCCATAGGGCAAACAACTGGTATTCATGCAGCTCCTGGAAATTCATAATGTGCAAGGTGTGCCAAAAGTGTTAGTATTTTCCATGGGAAGAAAATTGCACACACACTGATAGGTTCATAGACTTAGAGCTGAAATAAACTTTAGAGATCATCTAGGACAACTGTATTTTATATGTACAGAAACCGAAGCCCACGGAGGCTTAATAATGTGTCCAAGGCCATAGAGGTCCAGGTTTCCAATCTAGGTCTTACAACTCCAAATCCCATGCTTTTTCCTTACTGTTTTTCCATTTTACAGCTGAGGAAAATGAAGCTTCCAAAGAAGTAAAGATAAGAAACCTCAGGTTTGGGGCGGCTAGATGGCGCAGTGAGTAAGAGCGCCAGCCACGGAGTTGGGATGACCCAGAATCGAATCCGGCCTCAGAAAATGAGCACCCACACACAAATAATGACAGGCCGTGTAACCTTGAGCAAGTTAACTTAACCCCAATTGCTTATTAAAAAACAAAAAGAAACCTCAGGTTTAATGTGTCATGAATCCTTTCAGAAAGCAGTTAGAAAACATTTGACATAGTAAGTATGGGGGAGGAAGGCAAATACACATGCAAACAAAATTTTATATATCATAAGAGACAGGAAATAACATATAACTTGTGGGAGTTAAATTAGAATTAATAACCCATGTGTTATAAGACTATCAAAAAGTTAAAGAAAGGCTTAAAACCAACATCAAATTAAAAGAAAAAATATTCCAAGTGACTAATAATAAGGGAAATGCAAATTAAAACAATTCTGACTTTCTATTTCATTCCCATCAAACTAATTGGCAAAGATGACAAAAAGAGAAATGCCAAGTGTTAGCAGGGTTTTGGGAAGTCAGAATGCTTTCCAGCCAGTTCTGGAAAGCCATTCTAAATTACATTTCAAAAGCCTTGAAACTGTCCCTACTCTTTGACCCAGCCATATTACTATTAGATTTATAACTCCAAAGCAGGCAGTTAGGTGGCTCAGTGGGTAGAACTCTAGGCCTGAAATCAGGAAGACCTAAGTTCAAATTTGACCTTAGACACTTACTGGTTATGTGGCCCTGGGCAAGTCACTTAACCCTGTCTGCCTCTATTTCCTCATCTGTAAAATGAGCTGGAGAAGGAAATCACAAACCACTCCAGTATCTCTGCCAAGAAAATCCCGAATGGGGTCACAGAGAGTCAGATATGACTGAAAAACAAATGCCCCCAAAGAGATCAAAGAAAGATAGAAAAGACTCATATATCTAAAAGCATTTTATAGTAGCACTTCAAATGGAAACAAAGATCCCCAATAACTAACAAATGACTAGATGAATTATGGCAAGTGAATGTAATGTGATGATGATGATGATGATAGCTTGCATTTATAAAGGGCCTTAAGGTTTGAGAAGTGTTTTAAAAATATTGTCTCCCTGGAGAAACTTATATAAACTGATGCTGAGTGAGGGGAGCAGAACCAGGAGAACATTGTACACAATTACAGACACATTGTATCTGTGATGACTGACTTTGATAGACTGGGCTTCTCTCAGCAAGGCAAGACTATAAGACAACTCCAAAGAACTTATGATGGAAAAGACTATCCACATCCAGAGAAAGAACTGTGGAGTCTAAATGCATATTGAAGCAAACTATTTGCTCCCTCTCTTTCATTTTTTTTTGCTTTGTTTCTTCTTTCTCATTCATTCCATTGGTTATAATTCTTCTTTACAACTTGACTACTGTTTAATATGAAGTTATATGTAGAACCTATTGCATTGCATGCCACCTTGGGAGGAGGCGAAGAAAATTTGGAACTAAAAACCTTGGGGAACTAAATGATGTAAACTAAAAGCAAATAAATTTAAAAGAAAAAATATTGTCTCATTTTATCATCACAACAACCTTAGGAGGGAGGTGCTATTATCATCCCCATTTTAAAGATGAAGATACTGAGGCAAATAGAGGTTCAGTAACTTACCTAGGTTCACACAGCTAGCAAGTGTCTAAGGCTGGCTTTGAATTCAAGTCTTCTGACTCTTAAGTCCAGTGCTCTTTCTATCATGACAAGTATGGATTCAAAGAATCCAAGGAAGACTTGTATAAATTGATGCAAACAGAATGAAGAGAGTAGAACCAAGAGAACAATTTATACAACAATGACAACATTATAAAGAAAAGCAACTTTAAAAGACCTAAGAACTTCAATCAACGAAGTCAAAAACTACAACCACAATTCCAGAGAACACTTCGGCCCCCTTTGCTGGCTCACCATCCATATCACAGCTCCAGCTGTGGGTATACTCCAAGATTCCCTTCTAGGCACTTCTCTTCTCCCCCTACACTCTTTCTTGGTAACCTCATGGCTCCCATAGGTTTAATTAGCATCTCTATGCAGATGACTCATAAATAGATACATAGATATACACATGTATGTTATGTACATATCTACACATATGTATATGTGTGTATCTATATATGATATAGAGACAAAAATATAGATATACACATCCCCAGCCTCAGTCACTTACCCAAGCTGCTTCAGTATCACAGGACAATTGCCCATTGAACATTTCAAACTGGATGTCCCAGTGAGAGCTTAACCTCAACATATGCAAAAAAATCTCCCCTCCTCTCTTTCCAACTTCCCTAATTCTGCTGAAGGCACTTCCATGGCTCCAAGCTCCCAAGTATTTAATGTTGGTATTATCCTCAGCTCCTTGCTTTGCCTCACCCTTCCTTCACATCCAATCACTGCCTTCAAAACAGCCCTCACATTCAATTCTTTCTCTTCATTCACACAACTACCCCCTTAGCTCAGGCCCTCATCAAATCTTGCTAAGATGATTGCAACAGCTTTTTAATTGGTCTCCCTACCTCAAGTCTCTCGCTATTCAAACCCAGTCTATACTCTGCTGCCAAAGTAATTTTCCGTAAGTACAGATCTAATCGGGTAAACACCTACTCAACCAACTCCAGTATCTTCTAATTGCCTTTAGGAGGAAGTATAAACTCTTCTGTTTGGTTTTTAAAGCCCTTCACAAACCCAATCTATCTTTGCAGCTTCAGTGAACATTACTACCCCTCCCACAGTCTGCTATTCTGCCAAACTCTTCTTCTCTCTGTTCCTCAAATACAACCCTCCATCTCTCATCTCTTTGCCTTTGCATACCTGGAATTACTCCCTCTTTACCTGTACCTCATCAAGTCCCTCTCTTCCCTTAAGACACAACTCTGGCATTATCTTCTTCATTAAGTCTTTCCCTCTGCTCCCAACCCCACTGCTGGTGTTCTCCCTCAGGATCTACCTTGTATTTAACTATTTTGTATATTTTTAATTTATTCTCTTTATATTTAAGCTATATAGAGAGGAGAGAAGAGGAGAAGAAAGAAGAGGAGGAGAGAGGGAAGAGAAAGAGGAAGAGAGAGAGCCAGAGATATAGAGAGTACACTTAGGACAGTGAATAACACACAGTTAGTGGTTAATAAATGCTTACTGACAGACTGATATATGTACTTATTCTATCACCTATTGGAATGTAAAATCCTTACAAGGAGGGAGTGTTTCATTCTTTGTATTTGTATCTCTAGCATGTAACACAGTGTGCTGCCCTTAGTAGGTAACTATCAAAAAATATTAACTGATGAATTATGCTTCCCACCTGTTGACAGAGTAGTGCTAAACTAGAGGTACAGAATGAGATATACATTTCCCGCTATAACCAATGTATGGATTTGCTCTGCTTGATCACACTTATTTGTTACAAGGGCAGATGTTTAGTTTAGTTTTATTTTGGTAGGGGGTTGGGGTTATGGGGGAAGGTGTAATGCCAAAAAAAAAAAAAGAGAGCTAATGAAACATTTATGAAATACACAAAAGGGAACCAAAGGAGATTCAGAAAGAAACAGACATGAAGGATAATATTAGAACTGCAGCATTAAATGTATTATATACTTTAAAACATTTATAATCAAAATTCGCAGGTTCATATATAATTCTTTTTTTCTTTCTCCTTTGTACACGGAAATGATTATGTTTGTCTGTGGCAGTGCAAGTCTGTAATAAAATAAGTTTGTTTGGAAACAAGAAGAAAGGTTAGAGATGAGAAGATACTATGAACAAGTGTGACAGCTTCAAAAGAACCTGTTCAAACCAACCATCAATTAGGGTGGGGGAATGGGCCAGGGGGAGGGGGAGAGATGCAGGGAGGAGGAAAAAAGGCAAAGCCATTTACCACATTATCATTTCCCACCAAAGCAGTAAAACAGTCACGACAACAGGGAGACTAAGGAAGTCTCAAAAGCCGCCTTAGTCAGCAAACAACATGTCAGTCAGAGAAGTAAGTAGGAAAACTGTGGTTAGGGGGAAAAGGAAGGGCACAGGGCTCAACTGGGTTTACTCAGGAAGAGGTAAGGATATGTATGCCCCAAGATAGTGTTATTAAGGCCTTCTAAATTTCAGCACCCTTAGGCAAAGACTCAGTCACCCAAACTGGATGGCCACCAAGGATAACACTAGTTAGACTCCAATTTCACAAATAAAATACTGCAGAGAGGCTTTATAACATAAAAATATCAAAAAAAAAAAAAAGCAACAAGTCTAAAAAGATTGCTATAGATCATAACTGAGCCAAGCTATCCTAATTGCATTAATAGATGAAACTGGCAGGAAGATAAAAAATACATGCAAAAGGGAATAAATTTGGCGATGCATCTATTTGCATCATTAGTAATATAGAAGCCACTACATTTAGACCCAAGAACTTCAGTTACCAATGTGCTACTTGATGAAATTAAGTTGTTTTAGTCTGACTCTTCGTGATTCCATTTGGTTTTCTTGGCAAAGATAATGGGGTGGTCTGCTATTTCCTTCTCCAGCTCATTTTACAGATAAGGAAAGTGAGGCAAAGTTAAGTGACTTGCCCAGAGTCACACAGCTTGCAAATGTCTGAGGCCATATTTGAACTCAGGCCCAGAGCTCTGCACACAATGGCGCCACCTACCTGCTCTATAAGGAAGTATAAATAGTATCATAGAAGTTCAAGTCAGGAAGGACTGAACCAGACCAAAAAAAAAATCCTTGTAGGAGGTGGAAAAATCTTGTATGCACAAAGGAATAACTTCATAAGGTATCTTAAGTATGTGGAGACACTAGAAGAATGAAAAAATTCACATATGATACTGTTACCCAAAAGAAGGTTAATGACAGAACATCAGTTAACTGCCAACTGATATTCCTACATTCTCATTTTTATAAAATCTGTGTAAGAATGATCTACATGTGTATCAAGAAATCTTAATGAAATCACATGAAAAGAACAGGCAATTTTCCACAAATTATTCTTTATAGCAGATCACATTTTTACAGTTACATAAATGACTAAAAAGTAGAGCAAATAAGAGTCTTTTCTGCTTGGTGTTTCTTGGAGTTTTTTAAACAGCATTTTAAAAAATAACAATAAGAAAACCCTATGGCATTTTCCTCCAAAAAATAATCTCTCTTGAATATGGTAAGATCGACAAGATTCCTTGTTAAATGCAACCAGAGGCAACAGTTACTCAATAACCCTCTGATTTTCCATAAATAAAGATATAGTCATAAATAAGGGCAAGCATAAAACAAGAAATTACATAATCATCATAGGTCTTCTCCACTGTCACTTTTGTTGTTCTGCACAAATTCCAGATGGAAAAATGTTTCTCTATGGATGGGGTTCCATTAGCTCCTGATAGTTATGTTGATTATACACACCTGGTTCTAGAACATTACAGGGTCTCCTCACATGGATCTCATGATCCACAGTTACTCAAAAAATAGCAATATAACAATATGGATAAATAAGAAATAATATGAAGGCAGGAAAAAGTTGATCCATGAAAAGACCTGTTACCAGATTCTGACCTGCTGTTGGATGGCTAGTCCACTAAGTTAGCACAATGGTTCATACATTTGAGATTAGTACTTCAGATGGACAATAAGTGGAGCCCAGAACTGAATAAGAGAAAGCAGACTGGATTTTTGTGGGGAATTATACAGTGGTTTTAATGATCCCAAGCTATTCAACAATCTAAAAACTTGTCTCTTTAAAAATAAATGTTTTTCTGGCAAAGGTTGCATATTTTAGAATACCATGTTCTCCAAAGAATCAAAGTTATGAATGACCTACAAAACAATGGATAAATGAATGGTAGTTATAAATAGGTTATAGTGTACAAACAAAGATGACCCGTGTGCAACAAGCTATATAAGGTCTATTACAGAGGAAATAAATAATTAGAAAAGGAAGGTGGCCAATCATGAAGCAAGAATGAGAAATAACAGACTAACAGATCAAATGTTGTACATGAAACAGCAAAAGACCAAGAAAAAGTCTTCTAGAATGTTACATGGATCTTTTACGGAAGATCAATGGCAGAACATGACAAGAAATACATGGAATGAGAAGGCATGATAGATATGTTATACGTACCAATAGAGTAGGAGACTTTTTAAAAGCTAGTCAGAGAAGGAAGGGTGGGAAGAAGAAGACTAGGAAGTCTTTAAGAATGGAAAATAGAAATTGTCAAGGAGGAGATAGGACCTGATGTGAGTTTTGAAGGGTGGCTTGGATTTTCAAAAGGCATATTGGGCATAGGGAAGTATCCAGGACATTTTCTTTTCTTGCATTATATCCTCTCTCTTTGTGATCTTATCAGCTCCCATGAGTTCAGTTATCATCTCTAAGCAAAAGGCTCTCAGATCTAGCCATCTAGCCATCCCTAGTCTCTCCCCAGAGTTCCAGTACTATGTTACTAACTTCCTATTGGACATCTCCAAGTGGATGTCTTGTAAATATATCAAAGTTGCCATATCCAAAATGGTACTTCTTATCCTTCCTCAAAAAAATCTCCCATCTTCCTAATTTTCCTATTTCTGTTAAGAGCATCACCACCCTTCTTGTTATACAAGGTCTTAAGCTTGGTATCACCTTTAACTCCCCCCTTTTCCTCATCAGCAAAATCCAATCAGTTGCCGAATCTGGTTGAATTCTCTCTTCCTAACATCCATTGGATTCATCCCTCTACTCATAGGTCTACCAGACTAATTCACCCCTCATCACTTCTAGCCTATACTACTCAATATACTCTTAATTATTCTTCTTGCCTCCACTCTCTCACCTCCAATAAGCCTCTACAAAAGAGGGACAAACTCTGCAGTCCACAAGAAACAGCAAAACTCCTAAGCAGCCCAAATCAGATTAAAATGCAACTGGGAAATGCTTAACAAAATAAATAAAAACATAATGCAACATATCTAATGTTAATTTGTGGTTTTCTAGGTCAATCTCTGTCCTGCAAGGATCCCTTTCTGTTTGAGTTTGACATCTGTTCTGTTACACAGCTAACAAACTGATATTCTTAAAGCATCATTCTGGCCACTTGCCTACCCCAGAAGCTTATTGCCTTTAAGATAAAATATGAGCTTCTCTGACATTTAAAGTTCTTCACATTTGGTCTCCAGTCAGTCTGTTACTAAACATTTATTAAGCACTTATTATGTTCCAGGCTTTGTACAAAGTACCAGGGACATAAAAGTCAAATCATAGTGCTTGCTCACATTCTAATCAGAGAGATGACATATAAATAACTATATATGTACAAGTTATATACAGTGTAAATGGAAGTTAACATCAGAAGGAAGGTATTAGCAGTGCAGATGGAAACTGGATAGGTCTTTAGAAGAAGGTGATACTGGAGTTGAGTTTTGAAGGAGGCCAAGGAAGCCAGGAGGCAGGGGTGAGGAGGGTAGAGCAGTCCAGGCATGGAGGACAACCAGGTAAAAGATAAAGAATTAGTAGGTAGCATGTCATCTTTTTGAAATGACTTCACATTACTCCCCCTCAGGTAGTCTACATTCAAAATTGAGCTATTTCCTGTTCTGCGCACCACCTCCCACTTCCATGAATTGGCACAGACTGTCTCCCATACCTGGAACACCCTCCCCTCCATCTTTGCCTCGGTATCTTAGAATTCAAATAGCAAGCACTTGCTGAATGTTTATTGAATAAATGAATTCATGGAAGCAGGAAGGGACGGGGTTGTTTTGTTTGTTTATATATCTAAAAAGGGTTCTAGGGAAAATTAAATAATCCAATTCAGCAGAAAAATAAGCTATACGTAAAATAAGAGGGTATGAGATAAGTCTGGGAAAATCAACTGAAGCCAGACTGTGAAAGGCCTTGACTGCCAAGTCTTAATTCACATTTCTAGAACATTTTCAGGTTTACAGAACAATTTCAAAACAACACTGTTTGATATGCAGTACAAGCACTATTATTCCCATTCCACAGAGAAGGAAAATGAGACTGAAGGAGGATGAAGTCACATAGCTGGTAACTATACAAAGTCCACTGTGCTTTCCACAAGAACACAAAAACCTTTCTTACCACTTTTCTGTGAAGTAAGATAAAACAACCAAGTACATATCCCTTTCAATCACCTAGATGCATTTGAATCTCAGCATGTACACACATATGTACACTTACACACACACACACACACACACACACACACACACACACACGAAGTTTTAGCTTTGACTTCTGCAATGCCCTGTAAAGATAGAACTCATAGAAGCATGTCCCCTCTCCTACTCTACTCCAGGATTGCCCCTATGATTATCCAAATGCCCTATCCAGAACATATATAAATAGATTTTCTTCAAACTCCACCCCACTCTTCTCGGGAAGTCCTCCATCCCACCCCCACCCCCAACCAATTTATCTTTGATCTAAGGAAAAGTCTGAGAAATCTCAGAACAATCCATAATTAGGGCTCATCCCAAATGAACCCAGCTCCAAAAATAAGGTCTTCCCACTGACAATGGCATCTCCACCAAAACTCTATTTAAAGATTCTGGGGGAAATTCATTCCAAAAAGAACATTAAGAGTCAAAATACAAACTGCTTTTGCTACTTCCTATAAATTCTCCCTTCAAGATAGAACATGAGTTCTCTCCTCTCTGCTTTAGAGTCTAAGTCAAACAATGCTCTTTTCATCCCTGTATTCCCATTTTATCTTGCACATATCAGGTGTTTAATACATATACTTGGAAAAGTGAATAGAGTATTGGGTTTAGAGTCCAAAAGACCTGAGTTCAAATCCTGCTTTTGACTCTGCCTCAAGCAATTATCTTAAGCCTATAAATTACAAATTAGTTATGTGTAGTTGGGGAAGGAATTATCACACCAATAAAACACAACTCCTAGATTTTCTAATTCACATTTAAATAACAATGTTCCCAAATGTACCTAAAACCCACCCAATGAGCTCAGAAAGAACCATCCCTCTTTCATAAAAAGCTGTGTGTGTTTATAAAACCATTCAGTGTGACCATTCAATGAACGTTGACTCTGGAACATAATTCCTTTGGAATTTGAATTTACAAGATTTCCCATTCAGTGGCTTCCCAAAAACTGCCCCCACAAGCTCCAAACACTATAGTTTAGCTTTGGGATATCCTTTGCTCCTTATTATCCCCCATCCTGCCCTGTCCTACCTGGCACTTCCTAAACCTTTCCCTTGCATATCCTCCCTGCCTCTCCTAATCCCTTTGGAGGACTTGGAGCTGTAAGCATCCTTAGAAATCATCTAACCCAATCTGTGCACTCTAAACTCCTAGGGGGTGGGGGAGTGGAGTTTGAAGTGAATGCAAAGGATCTATGAATCCATACATCAGGCAACCTACCTTAAACAGATGAAATATGTCTAGCATATATGTATATGACCATGTTTAAAATGTTTATAGTTTGGAGGGGGGGCTCTCATCAAAGATGTCTTATTTGAAAAGGTTGCGAAATAACAGCCCAGTCTCCCTCAATTTATACCAAAAAATTGAGGCACCAGAAAGTAAAGGGATTTACCCAATATCATAAGGCTGGTGAGTGGAAGAACCAGGATTCAACCTCAGTTCTTTTAATTCTCAGTGTCTGTACTATCTCCCCATCTATTAGGCATTCAAGATCAAGTTAAAATGATACCTTCACCATGAAACCTTCCACGATTATTCTTAGCTAGAAATTGACTTTCCTTCCTCGGACCCCAATGTAGTACTTTGTAATTCTCCTATTCATAAGTCTTCTTTTCTCTGGTATCATAGGTATTTTTATCTCCTTGCTGTCTCCTCTATTAGATGGTAAGCTCCCTGACAGCATCTCTCCATTTCTGAGAACAAAATATCCCCCTACTTATCCAACTGTACAAGTTACTAAATGGCTTACTGACAGGGAAACATTATTAGCAGTGAATATTTTTATCAAAGCTTTGAAAACCCAAGGTTTCACTAGAAAATGAGGAGACTGGTTCTTTGTGTAGTTCATAAAAGGAAATGCCTTGTTGGTCTTTACTGGTTCCAGCACTACCCACCTCTCCCCATTCTTCCTGTGTCTCTTTACCCTGCTTTATAAAGGAAAGAGGTTTGAAAAGAGGCCCATGAACCCAACGTTTTAAAGAATTTTCTACTTGTAGGAGTGCTTTAATTTAAAGATAGCAATAGTAAATAAAGTAGAGACAGGAGAATGTATATGGAGGCAGAAGACCTAAGTTCAAATCCTAAGTCTGCTGTGATTTTATCACAACGTATGTGGCCTTGGCAAATCATTTCTTTTCTCTGGGCTTCAGTTTCTTAACGTGTAAAATATGGGATCTGGCCAAGATGGTCTTGAAGGTTCATTTCAGTTCTAATTATATGATACTATGGATGAGTTGATATTCTTTATTCACATTCAGCACTTCTGTACTTGTATGTCTTCATTCATATATCTCCCTGTGTGAAGAATGCCCTTCTCAAATCCTACTCTCATCTCTGTCAAAATTCTACCATCTTTCCGCATCATACCTATCAGATTAGCTAACATTACAAACAGGAAAATGATAAATATTGGAGAAGATGTGGGAAAATTGGAACACTAATGCATTGTTGATGGAGTTGTGAACTGATTCAACCATTGTGGAGAGTAATTTGGAACTGTAGCCAAAGGGCATAAAAATGTGCATACCCTTTGACTCTGCAATACCACTTCTAGGGCTATATCCCAAAAACATCATAAAAACAGGCAAAGGACCTACATGTACAGAAATATTATAGCAGCTCTTTTGTGGTGGCAAAGAATTGGAAACTGAGGGGATGCCCATCAATTAGGAATGGCTGAACAATTTGTGGTATATGAATATAATGGAATACTGTTGTGCTATAAGAAATGATGAGCAAGAAGACTTCAGAGAAACCTGGAAAAACTTATATGAACTGATGCTGAATGAAATGAGCAGAACCAGGAGAACATTGTACACAGTCACAACCACATTGTAAGATGGCTGACTTTGATAGACTTAGCTCTTCTTAGTAATGCAAGGATCTAAGGCAACTTCAAAAGACTCATGATGAAAAATGCTATCCACACCCAGAGAAAGAACTCTGGAGTCTGAATGTAGATGGAAGCAGACTAGTTGATCTCCTTTGGTTCTTTCCTTTGATTTGTTTCTTCTTTCTCATGGTTCCTTCTATCAGTTTTAATTCTTCTTTACACCATGACTAAAGTGAAAATATGTTTAATTATGAATGTATGTGTAGAGCCTATATCAGACTGCATGCCATCTTGGGGAGGGGGGAGGAGAAGGAAGGGAAGAAAATTTAAAACTCAATCTTATGGAGCTGAATGTTAAAAACTAAAAGTAAAATAATTAATTATATATATTTTTAAAAATTTTAAGTAAAACTCTACCATCTTTCAAATGCTCTTCCATGAAACCTTCCTCAAGCCTCCAGATGACAGTGATATCTCTATCATTTGAACTCATAGCACTTTCAATCTCTTTGCACTTATCATATGTGTTAACAATTATACATATACATACAAAAACTGTGAATTTCATTTTCTCCCATATATATGTATGTGTGTGTATATACACAATACATACATGCATACATACATACACACAAAGATTATAAATCCCATTTTCTTCCTATATGGCAATGGATGAAAAGGAAAAGAAGAAGGAGAAACAGAATACAGGGTATGAGGAAAAACAGGAATAAATGGTAACCCTGAATGATAGATCTATTTGATTAGTAACAAATATACACCAAGTCCATACTCAAATCCCTATGCTAATTCTTGCATTTTCTTTTTCTTTCTTCAAGGACATAGTTGGAAGGAAAAAAGTTTCCATTTTAAAGAGAGCTGTACGGTCACAACCATGTGCCTACATTTAATAATGCCTAGACAGTGATGGCTTATAGCAAGAAAGCAATGCTCCAGCAGGCACTGCAAACAGCGGTGATTGACAGCACAGTACAGTATCTGAAGCCACCGACGGGCAACATTATTGTCAACGTGGTCATTCTCTCAGCCCTTGGGAGCTGCCACACTCCCTGTAATTGTATAATTCTAGCCCTGCTCAATATGCATTTTTTTCTAGACACCACATTTCTGACATTGTTCCACACAAGGCAGATTTAATTCCTGTCTGTTTTCAGCCAATGAAATCATCCTGCTGTCAGCGGACAGACAGCCCAATGCTGCCTTCTCAGCTCTTGCCCCTCTCTCAGCCAGTGTGTCCAGGTGAGATGTGATTGATATCTCAACAGAGACACAAACATCTGCTGACATTGACCCCCACTGGAACTTTTCAGGGTGGATGGCTCCTAGTCCACTCTCTGTTCTGGCCCCAGACTCCCACTTACAAAGCACTTACACATGACACTAAGAGCTCATGTTTATGGAGTGTCTTTCTACAAAGCTGTTTTCCTCTCAATGTCCCAATGAGATAAATAGGGCACCTATCATTAGCCTCATGTTACAGAAGGGTAAATTAAGGTTTGAAGAAAGAAAATGATCCAGGACTGAAACCAAGGACTTCTGCCTACAATTCCAATGTTCTTCACGCTGTATCTTGTTCCCTGATAGAAGACCAAGTCTCCTTTCAATCCCTTTATGGGAAGGTGCGGGGGATAGTGAGGAGGAAGACACTTGATCATGAGAGCCAATTGTTAAATGACACCTTGGAAATCTGCAAATGCTACAGATCTAAACTTGAGTGTTTTGTTGATTGTCTAGACTTAACAATGTGATGGAGATAATCTTAATAATGAAGGTTAAACTTAAAAGTGTATCATGCACACATTTTTTTTTCAGAGAGCCACTTCTTAGGTGCTTACCGACCAGCAGACACCTTACTATGACACAAATGGAAAGTATGCTATATTTGGAATGAAATGACCTGTGTTCAAATCTCATAGCTCTGCTATGGACTAGCTAGTGTGATCTTTAACAAGACATTTCCAACTCTCTGAGTCTCAGTTTCCTCATCTGTAAAATCCAGAAGTCCAATTAGTTTACCCCCATAGTCCTTTCCAGCTCAAATCTTCTAAGCATCAGTGTCTTTGCCTCACACTTGATTCTCAAAACATTCCTACAAGGTGGTACAAGCATTACTATGCCCAGTTTTCAGATAGAGAAAGTGAGGGTCAGAAAAAAATCACAGGACTAAACTTAAATCTCAAGATGTCATAATGATTCAAACTTTAAAATAAATATTACTGAATGTGTTGTCAGTTTTCAACTCATTAGTCAGTATGTGACAACCTTTAGAAACCTGAAATTTTCAGATATTTCCTTAAAGTCTCCTATCCTAACTGTGTAGACTTGCTGGTTTGAAGAAGTCATTCAACTCTCTGAAACAACAGATATACTCTAACAGGTAAAAAGTCCAATCCAGATTTGTTTTGGGAAAAATTGGTTTCCTTTTTTTTCTTTAGATGACACTATTAAAATGTTATTTATTCTGAACATAGCAGCAATCTTGGAATTATAGAATTTCTGAGCTAGAAAGAACCTTAGAAATCATTTAGTTTAGCCCTCTTATTTGCCAGATGGGGAAACAACCTTAGAAAGGTTACATGACCTTGTCTAAGCTTACCCAGCTAGTTGGTACAAAACTAGAAATCTGAGGAATCCAAGCTGGAAGGAACCTTGGAGGTCATGTGATCCAATTCTCTAATTTTCTAATGAGAAAATTAAATTACAGAGAGAGGAAGAAGGATTTTCCTAAGATCACATAAGTAGTCAACAGCAAGCCAGAACAAGAAACGAGGTCTCCTGAACCCTAATCCATGGCTCTGTCTATGTGGATATTCAAAATTGTTAAAAATCACATCAGCCCTATCACAAAAAGATTCATAAACTCCTCCTTCTCTAAATGGCTGAATCCACCCATCCTTTGGGATTTAGATCACATCCTCCCTCTTCCATTTTGCTTTTCCTTACTATTCTGGCCATCAATAATCTCTGGCTTCTTTTTAATATACACACACATTGTATAAATTTAGCACTTAAACTGACTGGTATTGTCATTTATCTTCTTATGTGTATTAGTTCATATATCCCCTACTAAACTACGCCCTTCAAGGAGAAAGAATAGTTATTATAGATAGAGTTGACCTTAGAACCAGGAAGGCCTGGGCTCAAGTGTTGCCTTTAACACATACTGGCTTTATGACTCTCGGCAAGTTACTGAAACTCACAGTGATCCAAGCAACTAGCTCTGGAAAAGTTTGCAGCCTACACTGATGGAAAAAGTTTTATCATCTGGGAGTTCCCTATACTGATGAAACCATAGGTGCTGTCCCCATCCTCTACCCCAAGTCTACAAGATCCTTAAGGGCACAAGGAAATCTGAAGATCTAGGCTCCAGTCTCAACTAATTTGATATGTGATGTTGGGAAATTCACTTTCCCACTCTAAACCTCAGCTTCCACACTTGTAAAATTCAGAACTAGGACTAGGGTATTTATAAGGTCCCTCACACCTCTTCCATTCTATATTTATTCTATCTCTAACATTCTATGTTCTAACTCTTCCCTTCAATGAATCTGATTTTGCACCCTCTTACCAAGCTCAACGGGATATACGGCACATAGTCAGTGCTCAGTTCTTCTTTGGTGACTAAGTGATTCATAGCCTCACCTGAATGGACAGGGGTTGAAAAGAAAAGAGTCATACTGACATGGTTAGGCAGCAAGGATGTACAGTGGTCAGTGCACTGGCCCTTACATCAGGCAGACATGAGTTTATGTCCCATCTCAGAGACTTAATTGGCTGGGTGATGCTAGCCAAGTCACTTAACTTTTGTCTGTTCAGTTTCCTCATCTGTAAAATGGGGATGATAAAAATAGTACTTATTTCCCGGGGTTGTTGGGAAGTTAATGAGATAATATTTGCAACATTCTTTGCAAACTTTAGAGTGCTATAATTGCTAACTCTTAGTACTTATTGCTATTATTGTTACTTGATGGGAAGGGTGGTTATTTATGGTTGGGGAAGGGGACTTAAGGAGGATTTCCTCGAAGGAGGCATTTGAGCTATATTTTAAAGGATGGGTAGGCTTCCAATGAACAGTGTGCCAGGAAGGGGAGAGGAGAGGAAAAGCATTCTGAGAATTAAAGAATGCATCAAGCAAATGCTTTCAGCTCACACCAGGGAAGTTAATTCTTTCATATGAAAACACCCAGGATAATGACAAAATGGAGGAGTGAAGCTAATGTTTACACTGGAAACTGAAATATGAAGAGAGAAAGATAATGTCCTCCTGGATTTTTCCTGTTACAGATATGAGATCTTTAATGCAATATTTGTATAGCTATGTATGACTGTTTATATCATTCAAGCTGCAGCCCTTCCATATTTTTATTGTTATTACACCTCAGAGGCTCCACTGGGCCTCTTTAAGGGGCTTGATCATGCCATCCCTGCTTTGCCTTAAAATCCATTCCAGTCAATCCCTACCTCCTGAAGAGGTCAAACACACTTTGGCTGATCTTTTATGCATTTTGCCCCTGCTGGGTCCCACTCATCAGCAAGTCCCTCCTGCCTCTGAGGTCAATGGAAACATCATTGACCTCTTTCTTCACCCATTCTTCCTAACAGCAGTAAAGGAAGAAAGGAGATGCAGAAAATTGTTGTTCGATGCCAGGCCCATTATTTAAAACATCCAGGAATACCAAGTTATTAATCCTTGATGCATCCAGCTGGTCTCCCATAATTTTTTCCTCCAGATTAATTTTCTTTGGGTTTGTAAATTGATGTCATTTTATTCAGAAAAACTTCGCTGACAAAACCATCATCTCTAGTTATTGATTCCTGAGGCAAACAAGTACATAACATGTGAACACATAAAGATGGATCAATACTTCCTCAGGAAAAGTTATTTTTGGTACTCAAATGTATTTGAGTACCTAGTGAACAAGTCACTGTACTCCACTAAGCATCCATCTCCAGCAACTTTTCTTGAAACTCAGAGAATTCATATACTGTTCAAGCTGGAAGGAACCTTAGAACATAAAATTTGGCATCAAAAAGGGATCTTTAGAAACATAAATCAACCCCCTGGATTTGACTGATGGGCAAACTGGGGCTCAGAAAGGCACAGTGTTGCTCAATGAGGCACAGCTAGTGAACTGTGAATTTCTAATTTGGACTTCAGTTTCTTGCTTCCCTGTCCCTACAATACCAGGATACCTCCCTACCTGAACCCTGTGACGAACAGATATAGGAGAGAGTGCTAAGGATGTTTGCTCTGGGTGCAGAGAATGGTGCTTATGTTCCAGATAACAGAAAAAGGGGGCAAAGGTAGAAATTGCTCACCCAAATTGCTTAGAAGCCACTCTTTTTTTTGCTTTGGAATAAATATAAAACTGTATGATCTGAATTAACTCATTCAGAGAAGGCAATGTTCAAGTGATTCCCTGGCAGTGTTCATTACAAATACAAGTAAACTGGATTTTCATATGTAAGTTTGACATTGAATCTATGGCAGCATCCTAGGAAGAAGCTAAGGTTGACTGGAGATGATTACAGCATTCCCGCTAAATAAAAAACTCTAACCTTCACTAGATTGCTTACAGAATCTGAATCTCAGGTTCTCAGAGTTAGAAGGCATCTCAGAGTCCATTCAACTGACACTTGAATGGGAATCTGCTCTACAATCCATCCAACAAGTCGTCCCCCACACTTTGCTTGCATCCCACTGCCTCCTGAGACTTTTTTTTTTTTTTTAAGCAATTGGGGTTAAGTAACTTGCTCAAGGTTACACGGCTCGTCATTATTTATTCGTGGGTGCTCATTTTCTGAGGCCGGATCTGATCTCGGGTCATCCAAACTCCGAGGCCGACACTCTTACTCACTGCTCCACCTAGTCGCCCCTTTAGGGCAATTGGGGTTAAGTAACTTGCCCAAGGTTACATGGCTAGGTTTTTGTTTGTGCGGATTAAGTGTTGGAGGCCGGCTCCGAACTCAGGTCCTTCTGATTCCAGGGCCGGCGCTCTATTCACTGCGCCACCTAGCCGCCCCTCCTCCTGAGACTTTTATTCCAATTTGGGATCACTCCAATTATTTCTCTAAGTTAAATCTATATCTCTGAAACTTCTACGTATTGTTCCTACATCTTCCCCCTGATGCCATCATCATTATTCTTCACCACAGCAACCCTTCAAAACACTCAAAGACAGCTAATATGTCTCCATTAAGTCTTCCTATCTCCTGGCTCAATATACTTGGTTCCTTCAAACCAGTCTTCATTTGGCACAATCTCAAGTCCCTTCATCATCCCAGTCACTCTCCTCTGGACTCCCTAGCTTATTGATGTCCTTTCAGAAAACAGATGTGATACCAAGAACAATAGTCCCAATCTGGAGGGAAGATTTACATTATGTTTCTGAGACCTGGGTTTTGCTTTTAGCCTAGAGACCTCTAACATCCCTCTCATGATGAAAGGTGGACAGCTCATTCCATAATTCCTATGTCAGTTTGAATAGAATCAGCAATGTCTCATTCGGACAAAGCAGATGGGGAAAGACAACATGGTACAGTATAAAGAGTACTAGACTGGGGGCGGCTAGGCAGTGCAGTGAATAGAGCATTGGCCCTGGAGTCAGGAAGACCTGAGTTCAAATGTGACCTCAGACACTTAACTCTTACTAGCTGTGTGACATTGGGCAAGTCACTTAATCCCAATTGCCCTGCCCTCCCCCCTCCAGAAAGCAAAAAAAAAAAAAAAAAAGTGGTTGGAATGGATAGCTGGTCTCTAAGATCTTCTCAGCCTCCAACATTCATTCTATGGTCTAAGATGCCTCCAAGCTCCAATAATCTATCATCTTAGGTATCTTCCAGCTCTAAAATGCCAACTACATTGGCTACAAACCGTCATCTCCTAGAAACCATCATATTCTGCATGTCTCGTCATAGAGTTGCTTTCTTAAGGATTACATTGGTTGGCCCCTGAAGTGATTTAGACAACTGAGGTTTTATGAGTTTATGTGAATTGTGAATTGACTAACTAGGTTTACACCCAGAGTTTAGCAGGATGAATCCTCCATAAATGCGTAGTATTGTACATAAAGCTGTTGATGTGGAAAGGTCAATTAGAGCCTAAATATGTCTGACTTTTATCTAAATAAGACCTCACATTTACACAGTCCTAAAACATAAAGGGAAAAACACACAGCACATGAAGAAAGACTCTGAATACCCTTTGTTTCAAGCACTCTTATACTGGTGGTAGATACAAAATTCAGGCACCTGTGTTCAAATTCAAGGTTTTGCTATTTAGTACGGATGGGCCTCACTGGACCTTGCGTTCCATCTCTGCAAACTGAAAGGGCTGAATAGCCCTCATGGGGCTTCTGACTTCTGAGGACCCTTCCAGTCTAACCCTTTGATCCTAAATTGTGCTGCTTGACAAAGTATAGTTTGTAACATAGAACTCAAAGACAGGAGGGGGAGGAGGGGGTAAAGGGAGGGAAAGGAAAAGGGGGAGACAGAGACAGACAGAAAGAGAGACAGAGACACAGAGAGAGAGAGAGAGAGAGAGAGAGAGAGAGAGAAAGAGAGAGAGAGAGAGAGAGCAAGACAGAGAGTGTGTCTGTCCTGGGATTTCTACTAGAAGAGACAGCAGACAAGAAAACATTTTCCACAGAAGGAAACGTAAAGAGATCAGGACTGCACTGTGGGGAGTGGATTAAAAGCTACCAAATCTTGAGAGCTAAAACTAGCTCTACACCAAGGCAACCCAGATCAGAGACAGGCAATGAGAAGATAATGCCTCTTTACCATGTAATGACCTGTGTTGTTCTCATCTGCACACTTTAAGAGGGAAGAAGAAAATCAAATACTCAGTGACAGAATGAACAATATATATAGAAGAGAGAATAAAGCACAAAGTGTTAAGAATAGAGGCCACCTCCCCTCCACCCCACTAAAATGAGATGCTTTTGAGAAGAAAAACACCTTAGGTATATATGAGAAATAGTTATGGAGAATTGGCTTGTTAAAAACATATTTCCTATATTTTTACACTTCTTTCCATTCACAAAAAGATGTCTTTACTCATTTTTAACAACACTCCTCTCTCATGTTTGTCACTCTCAGTTGTTCATGTTTCAGTCATGTCTGACTCTGTGTGACCCCATTTGGGGTTTTCTTGACAAAGATACTGGAGTGGTTTGCCATTTCCTTCTCCAGCTCGTTTTACAGATGAGAGAGTGACTTGCCCAGGTTCACACAGTTAGTAAGTGACTGAGGCCTGACTTCAGGCCCAGCACTATCTACTGCACCACCTGTCATTCTCTATTTCCTGTGTCCTAATAAATCATCTTTACCACCTTCTATTACATTTGAAAGGGAATAGGTGTTATAAGACAATAAACATTTATTAAATACCTAATACTCTAAGCTCCATTCTGAAGTATATAGCTGGGGGGGAAACTAACCTATCACAACGGAAAGGGTACTTTCTCACTTAGGAATGAGAGAACCTGAGTTCAAATCCAAACCCTGTCACCTACTACCTGTGTAATATTGGGCAAATGACCTTCTCTAGTCCTCACTCTCATTTGTGGAATAAAGCGGTTGGTCTTGACAACCTCTAAGGCTCCTTCCAGTTGTAAATCTATGATCCTATCATCCTAAGATTCTTCAGAGATTCTTTCATGCATACTTAGAATGTAAATACATATCATATCTACACAATCAAAACCAACCAAAACCAATTGTGTTCTTTAATACCAAGAACACAATTAAAGAATTAAAGGCTGTACTTGGTTTTTACAGGGGTGGGGGTGGAGGAATGGAGTATGACCTATATTTGGATCAACAAGGTATATTGAAGATTACAGTCCAAGAGAGAATTCTAGAATCTCAAAGTTGAAAGGTACCATCCATTTCAACTTCTCCCTGAATTGTGAGTCCCCTTTACAACATAACCAACATGAGTCATCCAGCCTCTTCCTACACAGCTTCAATAAACAAGGAACTTACTAGAAATGACAGAAAAATTATAAGCAGTATGGTATAATTGAATCAGAAGCCCTGTGTTCAAGTTTCAGCTCTAATTCTTAGTATTGTATGGCTCTTAGAAAGCCACTTTCATTTTCAGTGAAGCAGACTGGACAGAATATGTAACTCAGAAGAAGGAAAATGATGGCATACCTCATTTTATTGTGTTTTGCCTTAATATACTCCACAGATATTGTGCTTTTACAAATTAAAGGTTTGTAGCAACACTACATTGAGCAGTCTACATTTCTGTAATCACATGTGCTTACCTTATGTCTCTGTGTCACATTTGGGAGATTATTCTTGCGTTATTCTTAACTTTTTGTTATTATTATTATTTCTATTATGGAGAGCTGTAATTGTTTTGGGAAGCCAAGAACTTCAAACTTAATTTAAGCAGCAAACTTAATTGATAAAAGTGCATGGGTTTTGAGTGTTCCACCAACTAACCATTCCCCATCTCTCTCTCTCTTCAGACCTCCCTATTCCTTGAAACACAGTAATATTGAAATTAGGCCACTCAATCACTCTACAATGGCTTCTAAGTGTCCAAGTGAAAGGAGGAGTTGATCAATGCTGTTAATTCCATTGTCATCTTATTTTAAGAAATTGCCACAGCCACCCCAACCTTCAGCAACCATCACCCTGATCAGTCTGCAGTCATCATCACTGAGGCCAGACCCTCCACCAGCAAAAAGATTACAACTCACTGAAGGTTCAGATAATGGCTAGCATTTTTTAACAATAAAGCATTATTTAATTAAGGATAAACATTTTCTTTTAGACATAATACTACTGCATGCTTGATAAACTACAGTATAATGTAAGTATGAATTTTATATGTGTTGTGAAACCAAAAATTTGTGTAACTCACTTTATTGCAATATTCGATTTATTGTGGTCGTCTGGAGTTGAACCCACAATATCTCCAAGGTATGCCTGTATGGGTTCAGGTACTAGCTTTGACACTCACTGTCTATGTGACCATGAAAGAACCATTTAAAATTTGTTAGCCATAGTTTCTTTACTTGTAAAATATGGGCGGTTAGGTGGTGCAGTGAGTAGAGCGCCAGCCCTGGAGTCAGAAGGATCTGAGTTCAGATCCAGCCTCAGACACTTAACACACACAAACAAAAACCTAGCTGTGTGACCTTGGGCAAGTTACTTAACCCCAATCGCCCTCCAAAAAGCAAAAAAATAAAAATAAAAAATAAAATAAAATAAAATATGGAGAATGCCTCTAGTACCTATCTCACTGGGTAGTTATGAGGTACAAATGAGATCTTACATGTAAAATTTTTTAAATGTTTAAAGCTCTATATAAATGTTAATAATTAGGATTATTCTTCTCTTGAGACTCAAGTGCACCATTTTAAACGTAGGTAGCAATAAATCCTTGCACCACCTGCCTCACGGGGCTGTTGTCAACTTCACAACTCATGATGAAACACAACACAAAGTCACATTTTTGTCTCCCTCAGCAATCCATTTAGGTTGCACAGAGTTTTGATTGTCAGGAGGTTTTTCCTTATGCCTTACTGAAAGGAGAATTACAGAAAACTCTCTCTGGGATGGTACAAGTTGCCCAGGCATTAAATCTAATCCTAAAATTTGAAGCACAAAAAATAAATATTTAACTGTATTCAAATTCAGCCCTCATCATGTTTTCCCTCTACTAGAAGATTCTGCTGTAGCTGCTGTAATTACACTTCCCTCTCTCAGCCTCAGTTTCCTCCAATGTAAAAAAAACAAAAACAAACCAAGAGGCAAGACAGTCCTTTCTTATTTTTTTTAAGGGCAATTGGAGTTAAGTGACTTGCCCAAGGTCACATGACTAGTTTTTGTGTTAAGTGTCTGTGGCCAGATTTGAACTCAGGTCCTCCTGACTCCAGGGCCGGTGCTCTATTCACTGCACCACCTAGCCACCCTAAGACAGTCCTTTCAATGGATGTCAAAGTCCCCAAGCTCCTGGTGATCAATGCAATTGAGAGCTTGCTCAATTTCAGAATCAGAGAGGAAAAAAGAAATAATGCAACAGTACTGAAACATTGACCTTGGTGACTCCAGGCAGGGTCGTGCTATGTGGTGACAAGTCCAAGGAGATATGGTGACAAATTTGGCTATAAAAAAAAACCCATTCTTGATTTTATTACTTGTCAGCTATAATAAGTATTAAAAAAAAAGCCTTTAAGCCTTTCTCCTCTGGGTGCCCTGCAGAGAGCAATTTAACAGGCATCTCAGCATTCCCCAAGTTGAGGAGAGAAATGTGGAAGAAGGAAACAGGGAAAGATCTAGTGGCTGCCTTGTGACCACTCGCCCCTGCCAGTAATTCACAATCATTCCCTGTGGAAACTATTGTCTTGTCATCTTGAGCTGATGTAAAATAAGCAAACACCAGATTTGTAGAAACCTCTGACTTAATTTCAAGGTCAAACAATTGTTTCTCATCGATGCTTAAAATCCCTCATTCTGGTTTTAGACAAAGCCACAGATGAACTCAGGGCTTCAGAGAATCACATTAATAAATCACAGGTTGTGAATCTCATCCAAACTGTCTCTTGTTAATGCTCTATGGTCTCCCTAACCTTAGAACTGGTAAACATGGGTGAATTCTAAAACCAACATGCCCACACTTGCCATAAAAGCTGATGTTCAAACATAGGATTTACAGTCTGGAGGGACCACAGCGGTTACTAGAAAGGCAGCAGAATCAAGAAAAGAAGGCTGGATTTGGAGTCAGACTGGATTCAAATTCTAGTTCTGCCAGCCATTCTTTATGGTGCCTTGGATAAGCCCTGTATGAACATGTTTCCTCATCTATAAAAGGAAGTTATTGGCCTAGATGGCCCCAGAATCTGTAACTCATAATACTATGTAACTCATAATACTATGATCAAGTTCAACTCCATTATTGTATAGGTGATGGAAAGGAAAACCCAGAATGGGCAACTGACTTACCCAAGGTCATTCAGGCAGTAACTAGCAAATCTGAGACTTGAAGCCAGTTCTTCTGATTCCAATTCCAGTTCTCTTTCTACTATACCTTATATTTGGCTTAAAAAAGAAATGTAAGCCATCAATCTCATTTTTGTTAGAGAAGACACTAGTATCCTGTGCTGCCACCATTTTTTTATGGCAATCTACAACTATTTAGTAAGAAATAATACCTTGATCACTTATATGTCATGGAGCTTACAGTCTAGTTCTGGTTAACAAGTATTTATTAAATACTTATCATATACGAAATAAGGCACAATACTAGGCACCAGGAACACAAATAGAAGTAGAAAGACAATCCCTGCCCTCAAGGACACAAAAGGAAGCTTAAAATGGCAGGCTAGGAAAAGACAGGTAGAGGTACCAAGCATCGAGAATGGTAGAGAAAATCTGGAGAGTCAGGAGTGAAATGTAGATAGAGTAAAGAGGAATAAAGACATCCATCTAAAAATGGAGGTCCTAGGAAGAACCAGCCAACTAGAGGGTTAGGGTGCCTCCAATGTGAAAAACGGTTCAGGGGTAGAGTGAGTTTTTTCACATCATCCCTATGAGACTGTCAGGACAAGTATCACAAACCCCTTTTTATAGCTGAACAAACCAAAAGTCAGAGAGAATAAAAGACTCCTCTAATGTCACATATATAACAAGACAAGGCCAAGGCTCCTGGACAGCTGATAGAGGGTTCTTTCCACTTTGCACACTGATTCTTGGATCCCAGGACTTAACCTGAGTTTCCTTATCCCTGGGGTATAACTACATCAACCTCTTAAGTGGTAAAGGTCTGCTCAGGGAAGGCAGGTTCCTGGTACTGGAAAAATTACCAACAAGAATGACAGAACCAGGCACGTAATTCCCTAGTCAGCAATATGCTCTGCTGGACATGATTCAGAGCTGTGTGAGTCTATTACATGGGGGGAAAGCATTTAAATCTGGACCAGCTCCTGTGAGGACAGGGCAGTACAGCTGGAAAAGGACTGGACGTTTTGGAGTCAGAGCATCGGTTAGAATCTTGACTCTTCTGCTTGCTACTGCTATGACCTTGCACAAGTTACTTTATCTCCCTGGGGCTTAGCTTCCTCACCGCCAGGAAGAGTTTGGAAAGGGTGACCCCTAAAGGCCTCTTCTGGTTCTAGAGTCCAGGGGTGGGGAATCTGTGGCCTCAAGGCCACGTGAACCTTTTAGGTCCTTGGGTGCAACTTTTTGACTTAATCCAAGTTTTACAGAACAAATCCTTTTATGAAGGGGATTTGTTCTGTGAAGTTTGGATTTAGTCAAAGGGTCACACTTGAGGACCTAGAGGGCCACACGTGGCCTTCAGGCTGCAGGTTATCTAGACCCTGTCACTAATACAAAAATGAAACAGCGACTAATGTTTGTATAGACAGAACAAGGGAAGACCTGAACCTCTGATTGCTATAGAAAATTCCCAGGTGAGGAAACTCCCCCTCCCAATGCAGATCAACCTCTTCTCTGCAACGTAGAGTCTCATAGAATTGCCTAGACCACTAAGAGGTAAAATGACTTCTCCAAGGTCACACAACTAGTATGTTGTCTGAGGTAAGAGTTGAATTCTGGTCTTCCTGACTCTCTATCCACATTAAACCACCCTGCCTCTCACAAATAGAGTAAGAAAAGTATTTTCAAATATCAGCCCCCTTTTTCAAAATGGATCTTTTTGGTTCTTATCCCTTTTAGCTAGGATCCAATATATGTCTTTTATTTCATTACTAAACTCCTCTAAAGGTCTATACTGAATATCCTCAACTGGTTCAACCTGACTGATTTGAGAGTAAAGGAATTTTATATTTGGAAGGAACTTTGGGTGTGATCTGACCTCAAGAACCCCATGTTCCAGGAAGGTAAGCATCTCGTCTCTGCTTCCCCCCTCAGTGATGAGAAACTCAGTATCTTGTTAGATAGACCATTTCATTGTTGGACAGCTTCCAATAAGGAATTATTCCTTATAGTGAATAAAAATCTGGCTTCCCAGGAACTTCCAGTTGAGTCTTTGTCTTAGGCATGAACTCCACATTTTATTGTGATGTACACCCAGAGAATTTTTAAGTGAATGTTTATTAGATATTCAGTTATAAGAGGTATTTATTTTATTCATCAAAAAGATAAAAAACTAAAGTTTAAGTATAATACTTATGATCCAATCATCCATATTAAACCAATTTTTAAGAAGTTATGCAATTAAATTACAATGCAAGGCCACTTTTTGAGACATTGGGGTATACCAGAGCATACCTGGTACACCCCCATCTGTATACCTATGCTCCCATTTCTGCCTTACAAAACTACACAGAAAAAAATATGTTCTCTATTCTGCATGACAAAATTTTACCTATTTGAAGACAGCTATTATGCCTTCCCAAATCTTACCTTTCCCAGGTCAAATACTTCGTGTACTACACAGAAGATGACTTGGGGATCTTATAACATTCTGGTGACTAGCCTCTGTCCTCACTCCAGCTTTCAGTGACCTTGGCAAAATGCTCCAGTATCATCTGGCTAGGGCAGGGAACAGTGAGAGTGTCCTCTCTCTCATCCTGAACACTTCACTTCTATTAATAAAGCTAAAACCCGGGGGGGCGGAGCCAAGATGGCGGAGTAGAAACAGCTCATCCAAGCCACTCTGCCCCCAGATTCCCCCCAAACTATGTAAAAGGGGACTCTGAACAACTTCTGGAGCCCCAGCACCCACAGAACGACACAGAGAAGCTAACCTCCTGCTGAGGACAGCCCAGTAGCCCTGCAGGAAGGACCAGTGCAGCGCTCTGGGAGCCGGCAGCGCACAATGTGCAGAGCGCGGGAAGCGGAGCCGAGCGGAGCCCAGGTCTGCGTGAGCCGAGGTTTTAGCCCCAGGGCGGCAGGGCCAGCAGCCGGCTGGAGAGACCCCAGAACACCAGCAGCTGTGGCGACTCCAGAATTATCAACATAGACATGCCTAGGACAAAGTAAGAGGTTAGTGTCCTATGGACTTTAGGACCTGTATTTGGGGAATGCGTCAGCTCCCTCCCCTGGGAGCTAGAAGCCACTGAGGAGACACGCCATTTTGTAGTTTTCATAGGCATTTCCGGCTCCCAGCCTGCAAATCGTGGGGAGATCCAGCGATCAGTCTTGGGGGGGTAATCGCTCTTGCTTTAACCTCCCTGGATCTGGACTGTGATCTAGGGTGGAAGTTGTGGGTGGGTTTACAGCTTGCCAGAAACGGAAGTTGCCCCCCACACGTTTGGGGCGAAAATTCCTCTATCTGGCCTTAAAGCCATAGTGTGGCAACAAGCCCAAAAGTCAAGCAATTAAGTGGCAACATGCCAAGGCAAAGGAAACAGAAAAATGCAACCCTAGACTCCTATTTTGAGGGCATAGAGCGGGAAAAGGACTGTGAGGTCAGAAGTCCTGCTCCAAAAGCCCCAGGGGAGAACATGAGCGGGTTGCAGGCCATAGAGGACCTTAAGAAGGACTTTAAAAATCAAATAAGAGAAGTGGAGGAAAAACTGGAAAGAGAAATGAGAAGGATGCAGGAAAAGTATGAAATGAGGGTCAACAGCCTGACTGAGGAAAACAACACCTTAAAAAATAGACTAACTCAAGTGTCAAAGGAGGCCCAAAAGGGCAATGAGGAGAAGAATGCCTTAAAAAGTCGAATTTGCCAGATGGAAAAAGAATATCAAAAGTTCACTGAGGAGATTCATTCCTTTAGAGTTAGACTGGAGCAAATGGAAGCTAATGACTTTATGAGAAATCAAGATGCTGTTAAGCAGATCCAAACAAATGAAAGATTAGAAGGCAATGTGAAATATCTCATGGGAAAAACCACTGACCTGGAAAATAGATCCAGGAGAGACAATTTAAAAATTATTGGACTACCTGAAAGCCATGATCAAAGAAAAGAACCTAGAAATCACCCTTCAAGAAATTCTCAAGGAAAATTGGCCTGATGTTTTAGATCCAGAGGGCAAAATAGAGGTTGAAAGAATCCACTGATTACCTCCTGAAAAAGATCCCAAAAAGAAAACTCCCAGGAATATTATAGCCAGGTTCCAGAATCCCCAAATCAAGGAGAAAATACTACAAGCAGCCAGGAAGAAACAATTTCAATATTGTGGAAACACAATCAGAATAGCCAGGACCTGGCAGCTTCTACACTGAGGGATCGAAGGGCATGGAATATGATATTCCAGAGGGCAAAAGAACTGGGAATGAACCCAAGGGTCACCTACCCAGCAAAACTGAGTATTTTGTTTCAGGGGAAAATATGGTCATTCAGTGGAATAGAGGACTTTCAAGCATTCTCGAGGAAAAAACCAGAGTTGAATAGAAAATTTGACATCCAGACACAAGAAGGAAGAGATGCCTGAGAAGGTAATCAGGGAAAAGAAATCAAAAGGAACTTATCAAAGTTGAGCTATTTACATTCCTATATGGAAAAACAATAATTGTGACTGATGAAACCTTTCTCAGTATGAAAATAATGGAAGAAGGGTGTATGGCCATATGAATACATATGTGAATGTGTGTACCTATGTTTACAGTTATATATGGATAGAGGGCATAGGTTGAATTTGTTGGGAAGGGAGAATACTCAAGGGATGAAATTATGAGGTGAGAGGAAAGTGGCAAGAGGAGATGGGGAGAGACAGGGTAGGGTAAACTATCTCATGTAGAAGAAGCAAGGGGAAGTGGCTGCAAGGGAGGGGAAGAATAGGAAGGCAAAAAGGCAAAACTACATTCTCATTGAATTTGGTTCAGGGAGAGAATGACATACATACTAAATGGGATATCTCAACCTGCAGCAGAATGGGGGAAGGGGGATGAGAGGAGGGATGATGGATGAGAGGGCATCCTTGGGGGGAGGGGAGGTTGGAAGTACCCACTATAGAAGAAGGACAGGATCAAGTAGGGAATGGACCAGGTGGGGGGGTGGGATGAGTGGGAGGGAATTATAAGCAGCCTTGTACAATATATCTACTATGGTAATGTTTTGCATAGCTAGACATGTACAACATATACTGAATTACTTATCTTCCCAGAGGGATTGGGTGACAAGGGGGGAAGGGAATGGATCTGAAATTCAAGGTCTTAAAATTAAATGTTTCAAATATATATAAATACTATTATTAATACTCTTTTGCTTGTAATTGGTAGATAAGATGTGCAGGCATTGGGGCACAGAGATTCACCTTTCTCTAATGGAAAAGTCGAAGGGGGTATGGGAGAAGGTATGGGGGAGAGCAGATTGGAGGAAGCAATATCTTGTGGAACTGCTATTCTGGGAGGATGAGTAGGGGGAAAATAGGGGGAAAATTGTAACTCAAAATCTGAAGGAAATGAATGATGTAAAACAGAAGTTAATAAAGCATTTGTTTAAAAAAAATAAACTAAATGTACCACTGGGGGAAAAAGAAAGAGTGGTAATAGCCAGTAAAAAAAAAAAAAGAAAGAAAGAAAAGAAAAGAAACTGAGGCTTAGATGGTTGAAGTGATTTATTGCCTAAGGTCATAGGTCAGATTGTACATTTTTAGTTGGAGGAGACCTTACAGAATTGCCTAGTCAAACATCTGACCTGACTAGCACAGTGCCTGGCACATAGTAGGTGTCTATCAAATGTTCCTCAACTTAGGCGATTCCACTCAGGCCATGTGGTATAGTGCCTAGAGTGCTAGATTTGGTGTAAAAAAGTACTGGGTTGAAAGCCTGTCCTTGACACTTTTATCTTGAGTGACCATGGGCAGCATGGTATAGCGGAAAGTGGGCTAGACTTGGGAGTCAGAGTGCCTAAGTTGGAATCCTGGCCGTGCCACACTTAATAGCTGTGTGACGTTGGGCAGTCATTTAACCTCTCTGGGCCTCAGTGTCCTCACTTGTAAAATGTGGGGGCTAGACTACATGGTCTCTATGTCCAGCAATAAATCTATGACCCCAATTCACTGTACTGAGCTCAGTTTCCCCATTTGCAACATGAAGATAATGATGCTAGGAGTATTTACCTGTTTCAGTCATAAGTTTGACTGAATCTGGCACAAATGGAATACCTGAAGTCGTGGTAGTTGTTTTCACAAAGGCACAAAAATAGCCATGGAGCCTGCTCCCCCAGCTTTCTGCTATCGGCAAAGCCAGATTCAGGAGCCCAGGGGAAAAATGGTTGGCATGGACCCAGGGTCTCTTTCACCTAATAAGAGGAGGTTCCAAGGGGCAGGAGAGCAGCCCCCTACAGATCCCTTTGCTCATACCTTCATCAAGAATGCACTGAATACAAATGTGTGTTACCTGCACAGGTCCGTTCCCCTTCTCCCTTCCAAGCACCATCCACTCTAATTTCCACTTGGGGACAAGCTCCTCATCAGACCCTCACCAACTACACCAAATTTAGCACAGTGCTTCACAGATGGCCCATGAAACACAAATCAAATATACGTGCAGAACTCTGAAAACTTGTAAGCACCCTCAGAAGATCAGTTATGATTTTTTCCTACAACTCCAACTATTACTTCTGTATAGGGTATATACCCCATTTCTCTTCTAATCTTTAGGCCAGGGGTTTTTAACCTAGAGTCTATTAACCATAGGTTTCAAGGAGTCTATGAACTTGGATAAAGAAAAAAATTCATCTTTATTTTCAATGATCTGTAAGTGAAATTTAGCACTTGAGAAAAGTACATAGGCTTTACCAGACTGCCAAAGGGGTCTACAATCCACACAAAAGAAGGTTAAGAATCCCAGCTCTAGACCCACATCTGCCAAATGTCTACAAAATTTCCCTACCTGGATGTTCCACTGGCACTTCAAACTCAAAATAGTCAAACATGAGATTTTTCCAGATTTCCCAAACCTGTTCTTCCTTCTGACTTCCTGTGTCTGTCAATGTCATAAAAGTCATAACTAGGGTACAATGACTGAGGTTTTGCCTTGAAACACTGACTTAGAGGGTGCCAACAGTACCAGGAATCCTTCAGAAGCATAGAAACCACAGAGTTTAACGAGAATAATGGATTGAAATAAGAGGGTCCCAAATTACAGGCTTGGGATGAGTGCTTCTTTCTTCTTCCTTCTAATAACTCTAAGCCCTGGCTTCACACATATCCTGAAGCCTCCAGATCATTCCTGCTTCTCCTCCAACTGAGTAATGCTTTGTGCCCCTTTCCTGGGCACTGTGTAGTACTTGCCCCAGGTACAAGAACTCCTTGCTATGGCTCTAAGTGATACCACCATTCACCCTGAAGGCTACATTAACCTGGATGGCCTTCTCTCTTCTGATCTCTCATATTCTATCACTTACCAAACCCTATCAATTCTATCTACATATCTCTCATTTTTGTCCCATCCTCCCTCCCTCCCTTCCTCTCTCCCCGCTCCCGCTCCCTCTCTCTGTCTCTCTCTCTCTCTCCTTCCCTCCCTCCCTCCCTCCCTCTGAATAGATATACCTTAACAGTTAGCATGGTGCCTCACCCACAGGAGGCCCAAATGAGAATGTATATAAAGTGTTTTGTAAACCTTACAGCTTTATGTACAGTTGGGGAAGCTAGGTGGCATAGTGAAGAGAGCACCGGCCCTGAGGTCAGGAAGACCTGAATTCAAATCCGGCCTCAGACACTTAAGCCCAATTGCCCTGCCCTCCCCCCTCCAAAAAGCAAAACAAAACAAAACAAAACAAGTTCTATGTAGTTAGATGATATCCTCATCTATAATTAGTAGTGATGATAAATGTACTTTCCTTCCATCTCCCCATCATGACCTCATACTCTGACCATCTTCATCTCAGTGGAAATTAGGACTCTAGGCGGAGCCAAGATGGGGGAGTAGAAACAGCATTTCCAATGTGCTCTGCCCCACACAAATTTCAAACAATGTGAAAGAGAGCTCCTAACAACTTCTGGAGCCACAGCACCCACAGAACGGCACAGAGAAGCTAACCTCCTGCTGAGGACAGCCTAGCAGCCCTGCAGGAAGCGGCCAGCGCAGCGCTCTGAGAGCAGGCAGCCCAGCCGCTGGGAACCAACAGTGCAGCCCGCAGAGCGAGCCCAAGTCCACGGTTTTAGCCCCAGGGCGGCTGGGCCTTCAGCCGGCTGGTGGAACCCCAGAACACCAGCAATTGTGGCGATTCCAGAATTATCAGCACAGATATGCCTAGGACAAAGTGAGAGGTTAGTGCCCTATGGACTTTGGGACCAGTATTTGGGGAACACGTGGCTTCCTCCTCTGGGGGCAAAAAGCTGCTGAAGAAACTGCTGCACAGAAGCCATTTTGCAGCGTCAGCAGTGGCTCTAGCTCCTGGTCTGCGAACTGTAGGAAGATCCAGCAATCAGTCTGGGGGTTAATCACTTTTGCTTTAAACTGCCTGGATCTGGATTGTGGTCTGGGGGGGAAGTTTGGGGTGGGTATCCAACTTGCCAGAGTGGGTGGAGGCTTTACAGAGGCCACCCAACTGGCGGAAGTTGTGAAGACCCCACGTTTGGGCGGAAGCTCCCCTGTCTGGTGGCAGAGTCCTACTGTGGCAACAAGCCCAAAAATCAAGTAATTAAGTGGCAATATGCCTAGGCAAATGAAACAAAATAAACAGAAAAGTTCAACATTGGACTCCTATTTTAGGGGCAAAGAGGCTCAAAGCATGGAGGAGGACTGTGAGGTCAGAACTCCTGCACCAAAAGCCCCAAATGAAAATACAAGCTGGCTACAGGCCATAGAGGACCTTAAGAAACAGATAAGAGAAGTGGGGGAAAATTTGGGAAGAGAAATGAAAAAGATGCAAGAAAAGTATGAAATGACAGTCAACAGCCTGACTGAGGAAAATAACACCTTAAAAAATAGACTAACTCAAATGGCAAAAGAGGCTCAGAAAGGCAATGAGGAGAAGAATGCCTTAAAAAGTCGAATTTGCCAGATGGAAAAAGAATCTCAAAAGCTCACTGAGGAGATTCATTCCTTCAGAGTTAGACTGGAGCAAATGGAAGCTAGTGACTTTATGAGAAATCAAGATACTATTAAACAGATCCAAACAAATGAAAGAATAGAAGGCAATGTGAAATATCTCATGGGGAAAACCACTGACCTGGAAAATAGATCCAGGAGAGATAATTTAAAAATTATTGGACTACCTGAAAGCCATGATCAAAGAAAGAACCTAGAAATCATCCTTCAAGAAATTCTCAAGGAAAATTGCCCTGATGTTTTAGATCCAGAGGGCAAAATAGAGGTTGAAAGAATCCACTGATCACCTCCTGAAAAAGATCCCAAAAAGAAAACTCCCAGGAATATTATAGCCAGGTTCCAGAATCCCCAGATCAAGGAGAAAATACTACAAGCAGCCAGGAAGAAACAATTTCAATATTGTGGAAACACAATCAGAATAGCACAGGACCTGGCAGCTTCTACATTGAGGGATAGAAGGGCATGGAATATGATATTCCAGAGGGCAAAAGAGCTGGGAATGAACCCAAGGGTCACCTACCCAGCAAAACTGAGTATCTTGTTTCAGGGGAAAATATGGTCATTCAGTGGAATAGAGGACTTTCAAGCATTCTTGATGAAAAAACCAGAGTTGAATAGAAAATTTGACATTCAGACACAAGAAGCAAGAGATGCTTGAGAAGGTAATCAGGGAAAAGAAATCAAAAGGAACTTATCAAAGTTGGACTATTTACAGTCCTACATGGAAAAACAATAACTGTGTTTGATGAAACCTTTCTCATTATGAAAATAATTGAAGAAGGGTACATGGCATATGTTCACAGGTATACATGGATAGAGGGCACAGGTTGAATTTGATGGGAAGGGATGATTATTATTTTTTTTTTTTGGAGGGCAATTGGGGTTGGGTGACTTGCCCAGTTTCACGTGGCTGGGTTTTTGTTTGTGTGTTGGGTGTCTGGGGCCAGATCCGAGCTCGGGTCCTTCTGGCTCCGGGGCTGGCTCTCTGCTCACTGCGCCACCTAGCTGCCCCAAGGAAGGGATGATTCTTAAGGGTTGAAGTCAAGAGGTGAGAGAGGAAAGTGGCAAGAGGAGATGGAGAGAGACAGGGTAGGGCAAACTATCTCATGTAGAAGAGGCAAGGGGAAGTAGTTGCAGGGGAGGGGAAGAACAGGAAGGCAAAAAGGCAAAAGCATATTCTCATTGAAGTTGGCTCAAGGAGAGGATCACATACATACTAAATGGAATATCTTACCCTCACTCACTCTCCTGAGTAGGGGAAAGGGGGATGAGAGGGGGGATGATGGAGGGGAGGGCATTCTGGGGAGAGGGGAGGTTAGAAGTACCCACTATCAAAGAGGGACAGGATCTAAGTAGGGAATGGACCAGGTGGGAGGTGAGACAGGTGGGAGGGAAATATAAGCAGTCTTTTACAATATATCTACTATGGTAATGTTTTGCATAGAAATACATGTACAACACATACTGAATTGCTTATCTTCTCAGAGGGAGTGGGTGACAAGGGAGGAAGGGAATGGATCTGAAAATCGAAGTTTTAAAATTAAATGTTTCATAAGATGTCCAGCCAGTGGGGCTCAGAGATTCACCTTGCCCTAATGGCAAAGTCGAAGGGGGTATGGGAGAAGATATGGGAGAGAGCAGCTTGGATGAGGGGATATCTAG